>CM076581.1:844447983-845188426 GCA_034641835.2 Pinus albicaulis
AGTTAGAACATAAGCATAAGTAAGAAGAAGTAGAATATAAATCACAAATAATTGTCATGATTGGAAAAGTGAATTAAATGTTGCCATAATCTAATTTTCCAACACCTTTCAGATCAGTCTTGTTGTGGGCATTAAGAGGAGGCTCATCCACTTCCTTGGCATAATTTTCTGCATTCTAAGTGGTTAGGATATGAGCAAAATTCCTTTAAAATCTCATATTTGTATTGGGAATACTCTTTTTTTACCTCATTGCCTTTAACATTGTGTAATTCCTCACTGTATTCTTGAGGAGCGAGTTCTCTTTTTCAAAGTTCAGCCTTCATTGTAAATTCTTCCTTGAGGATTTGAGCCCTATCAAAAGGGTTTTTTCCTTTGTAACATCAAATAATAAAAAAATATGATTTCTTGAGGGAGCTTGGGAATTTCCCATGGTATCCCACCTCCTTATTTAAAGGGAGGATCTTCTTGTAGTGACCAACTCCTTAAGTTTAGATCTAATTTCTTAATTGCTCTTTTTACCCATTGCATTCATCTTCCAGTCTCTATTGTGATTCTAATTTTCTATTTAATCTAGTTGCATGTACACAATTCATATCTTCATTTCAAATAGTCCTTTTATTTCCTCATTAGCAAACTCATTTGCCATCACTTACTTGTGTTTTGTGATCTATGTCTCACTTGGTTCAGTTGTCACAACATATTATAAGTGAAGAAGCATCGCCTTTTCAATTTATGGCAATGAGTCATTGTTCTAACTATTGAGCTAATTTTCTTTCATTGGAATTGTTTCATTGAGTAATTGGTACATGCCTCATTGATCATTGTTACAAGTTTATATCATATTGTGCTTAATGTAATCTTGATCATAATTTTATTTGATCTCTCTTTACTTGAAGCATCTTGATTGTCACTATATATCTTTGCATATATTGCATTAACATTTAGGCATATGATTTGCATATTAAATTTAGACTTGCACTTCCAAAATCTACCTCCAAGCATAAGCTTAGTTGAACAGAAATTTTAGGATCAACTTCCCTAAATGTCATTCAATTCAAGAAATTTGAGTTTCGAGAAATGGTTCAAATATGTGAACTCACAATTCTCTTGTGGTTGATCCCTTGTAAGAACGAAGACAAGTGGGATGTCAAGGGGGCTAAGAAGGGTATCGTTAATGACGAAATTGTGCCTCCTCGATCTATCCTCCTTGTGGTTCACCTCAAGTCCTTACCAAGTCTTGAGGAATTGAGGGGAATTAAAATCAACCAAGACCCTTGCATTTCACATAGTTTAAACTTTGCATTCAGTTATCTAACATCTTCTCATTTGGCATATTGTTGACTTGTGAGCATTATATCTTGCTTACACATTACATTGTACATATCTTGTGTTGGTTTTTGTAGTATCAGATGTAATCTAGCCACGAAAATTTGTGGAGAGGCTAGAATACATAAGATCTACAAAACCCAAAAATCATTTCTGGAAATTCCTCCTAGAAGTGTCTCAATTAGATTATTAACCGATTTTTAAATATTTCCTATGTCCAAACTTAGGGAATATGGTTAATTAATCAATATTAATTGAGATAAGGCGAGAATAGTGTAGAAACTCACACGGATCGACTCTAAGATGATCCTAGCCATTGATTAAATTTTAATCTTGGTCGTTGTTGCTCCAACAGAGGATTATAAGAGGAGGTTGATGTGGTGATGGAGCGGATACTTGCAGAATTCAATTTCATTGGCAAGTCGATTTCCAGGGTAGCAACAGTCAGTTGTCGGAGAGAAAGTCAAAGAGATCAAAGCAGTGTGAGGTGCAGGGACAGTCATCCGGAGGAAATATTTCTAGATCCAGAGAGGCAGCAGCAAGAGGGGCGAGTTATCCAAGAGAGGCAACGCAGAGGCTCTACGCAATAGCCTAAACAGGCAAATCGATTTGGTGGTGAGAAAAATCGTTCTCAGTTCCAGAGGTCAGGCAAGAGTTCCAGAAGGCTGGAGAGATGATTTCCTCAGCACTTTACGCAGAACGACTTGAGCAAAAGCAGTTTTGAGCCACACGTGTCGGACACAGCGCAGAGGAGCTCACGCTAACGTTTGGACGGCTAGTTTGCTGAAGGCAAGTCGTGCCAAAGATTGCTTGTGGGAGAAGGGTAATTCCCTTCAGTATTTTTCCCATATTTTCTTGTTGTTTGGATTTTCAGTTGGGCATCCATAGATGCACTCAGATTTCACTATTGCATAATAAAATAAAACCCTCATCTGTTCAAAAATAATTTTGTTAAATTTATGTGTGCTAACATTTCTTCTAGTGTTTATTCTTCCGCAGTTTTATTTCTGCAGATTGCAGTGTGATTTATTCAGTATTTGTCGTAGAAAACAACAAATAAATTGTTAAATTAAATTATCAATTAGGAGAATAATTTCCAATTGTTGGAATAGGATTCCGATTTAGGAATTTTCACATCTTGTACTTCTTATCTAAATCACTTGCTCATTGTTCTTTGATATTGTCCTGTTTTATTTGAGCATCTCTTTGAAGTAGAAGTACAAGTTTCAATCATCTTGCAAGATCTATCTTGTTGCTTATATTTCAATTTAAGTTTTCATCTTGTACTAACACTTGTCTTGCAACATTCCTATCCTTGTAACTTGAAGTGTTATTTCCATTTTGCAAGTATATAATCTTTAATTGAGCATTGTTTATAAGGCACTGGTTTCTCATCTCTACTTTTGTTGAATGTCATATTGATCTTAATCGAATTTATCTTTTACAATGCTCATTAGCTCTTGTACTTGCTAATTTTAAATCAAGTTGCATTGAGAAGTGATTTCCCTGACCTTAGTCTCTTAGAACTTGTTTTTCAACATGTCTTTCCTTTAGAATCCTTCCTTAGGGTCCATCCCCCTTGGCTTTAGCTAGGAGAGAGCCTAGACGGAGAGAGATGGGATTAGGTGACGCCCCTTCTTTGAGCTTTGCCACCAAGGCCACACCTAGTCGGGTTGAAGATTTTTCCCAGGCAACGGGACTCAAGAAGGGAGTAGTGTGAGCCAATTGATCCTTGTAATCAATAGAGGGTAAGGTGCAACTTGCAAGTTTTGCATGTTACCACTCAAAATAGCAGGGGTCCTATGAGGGCATCCTATAGAGCAATTATTAGATCAAGTGGAAACAATGGAGCGATATCCCACTGTCACCTCAGTTAAAGTTTCTTGCTCTTTACGGACCTTCACCGATGGGAGGAGTCCTGGTGTGAGAGGAATCACTAGGACTGCTAAATCAATGATGGGATGAAAGGTGATTTCTAAAGCCTATTCACAAGAGAGGCTCAAGTAATAGGTGCTCTTTCTATGAAAAGCAAGATAGATGGCTATAAGGACACTTAGATCTAGGGTTGGAGAATATCCCTTAACAAGAGGTATCCTAGACTTGAGAATCCCAATGGACAAATGTCTTTTATGTGCTCCTTATGCAATTTGAGTCACAAAGTTGTGGGACCACAAAGAACCCAAGTGGGCCCAAACTAGGTTAAGGGTGTAGAGTAGATCAACAATAGAGAGGGGACTTGACCAAGTTGGGGACGAGAATAGGATCAAAGGAGTGATTTTCTCTTGAAACTCAAGTGAAATGATCCAAGTGAGGACACTAACCCAAGGAAACCTGGGGAGAAGAACGATCTTTGAGCTAGGGCTTGCTATATCTTGGAATACCACTATCGGATTGAGCTCCTTGAGAAGACCCGAGCGCAGTGTGGACCGATTTTCAAGGGTTTTTAATGGCTACAAAATATTTTGCTTGATACCCTAAGAGACCTTCTAGGGTTAGGCCTAGAATGGAGGAGAAAAAGGTGAAAAGGATATTCATTTAAGTGAAGACCAAGGACTAGACCAGTTCTTGCCTTTAGGGAGAGATGGATTCAAGGTGATTTCAAAGTTTGTTGAACCTTTTACCCAATCAAGGAGACCTTAAGCAACTTCACATAGCATCTAGGGCATGAACTCGGTTACCAAAGGTATTTATACTTCGATATGGAAGATTTGATGACTTATCAAGGTAACATCAATGGTTTTTTTACCTCTAGGAAGATTCATTCACCATAAAAGGCACATGTAATATATGCAACACATCAGAACTCTGAAATTCCACAATTTCGCATTAATTTAGGGCAATTTCAGATCTAGAGAGAAAAAATCCCATACATTATTCATGTGACAAGAAAAAATTAAAGATAAACATGAAAAAGAGCACTTGCATGTAGTGAGTATATCCAATCATCATTTCAAGACATAATCTCAAGCTCCAAGATCAAGAGATAGTAACCAAACATCAAAATTCACCCATGAAACCAAACTCGTCCTCCAAAAGGAAATGTGAAATTCTCTCAAGAGATACTAATCCAATATAAGTGATGATGAGAGGAATGAATAAGCCTCTCATCTATTTATACAATCCAATAGGGGGTTTGAATATCCTAATTGGCCTAATTAAGCCCCAAATAACAAAATAATCTACAATAATGACATGACTTAGTGACAAGCCCGCCAAGATAGCCCCAAAATAGAAAGATAAGCCTCTCAAGAGGGAAAAATAGTAAACATGATAAGTCGTTGGCCATCGAGGAGGCCTAGTGGAGTCCAGTGTGCCAATGTGAGAGAATAGGCTCCAAACATAGTGATTAAGGGGGTGGCCTCTTGATATCTAACCAAATCACATGTGGTGTTCCCAAGTGGGTGTGGGGGCACAATGACATCCTCATGGGTCTCCAAGTGGATCGATCATGCCTGTAAACCATCTGTAAGGGCTAGAATGATGACATAAGCCCAACCTTTGTCTCCCATGGTGAGACATATCCTCATCTGGGCATTGGAACATCTTCCAAGTGCATGGTGCAATGTCAAGCCGGTTAGGCAAGGTGGTCCAGGTGCATCATCCTCATCCAAAAAGGTGGAACACGAGCAATCAATGAATGGTGCAGAGGGATCCATGAAGTAGCAATCTTCTCTCTGTTATGGTGGATGTCTATGGCTCTCAACGCTCACCCTACAACTACCAATGTGACCCATGCTTTAACAAGTCAATTCAATTAATAATAAAATTCTTTTTGCTTTCTTTTGACAAATATATTACATTTGGACTTCAAGTACAATTTATGAAGATCGAACCTAGTTACATTCTTCAACACTCCCTCTTAACTAGGGAGGTATTCATATTTACATATAACCATAGAGGTACTTGGAAGATCTCAAAACACATAATCTACGAATATGTTTAGGCACCGCAATGCCATGGGCTAGATTCCTGACCAGGGAAATCTATCCAAGGTCTCTCAACAGTTTAAGCACCGCAATGCCACAGACTAGATTCCTGACCAGGGAAATCTATCAAAGGTCTCTCAACAATTCAGGCAACGCAATGCCATAGACTAGATTCCTGACCAGGGCAATCTATCCGAGTGGGACTAAGATAGAATAAAGCTTTCAGCCTCTCTAAATACCATTAGGGTTACTTACTAACCATCAACCCAGGGGTCCGGGTGTGTATCCGAAGTCAGAGCTCTATGACCAACACCACCCTCCCTACTTCGGGACCTAGACATCAATACAAAGTGTCGGCCAGATGTCCTCCCAGGGAATGCTTCACACACAAAGCCTCAACAACAAATCTCTCCCGATCAATCTGATCGGTAACCAGCATGCTATCAAAACTTCAAGAAATTTACCTATACAAGCACAACCCCAATCAGTAATACACTTTGTAATATCCCGTGTGCGGGTAGGGCCTGCAGCCATGTGTCCGGTTTGTGTAATGAGGGGTGCTGCGCAAGGGCCCCCGCCCTCAGATGCTTTGGTGGGGTTAGGCCCACCCTTAACACCCTAGGATACCGCCCTCACTAATAGTTCGAGCTTTTGATGTAGTGGTTGGATCTACGTGGTATCAAAGCCGAGGTCTCGAGGTCGAGACTCGCGGAGCGTGGTGGGTTGTAATATCCCATGTGCGGGTAGGGCCCGCAGCCACGTGTCCAAGTTTGTGTAATGAGGGGTGCTGCGCAAGGGCCCCTGCCCTCAGATGCTCTGGTGGGGTTAGGCCCACCCTTAACACCCTAGGACACCACCCTCACTAACAGTTCGATCTTTTGGTGTAGTGGTTGGATCTACGCCTATAATATTCCCAAAATGGATTACTCAGCAAGACATGCCTGAAAAACACATTTTTCAGGGATGTGTGCTTTAGCTATCATAAAATGTGTTTAAAAACACTCAGTAATCAATTCCAAGTACTGCAACAACCTTTACTCAGCTTTTATTCTCAAAAAGGTGAGGAAAAGTAACTTTTCATGCCCTAAAATGACTGTATCCAGAATGTGCGTAAAAATAAGGGTCATGGCTCTGGGATATGTTAGCTTAGGTCAAGAGGGATTCACATGCCGAATTTCAGCAAAAACAAAGGCGTTTTGCTATGTTAAACAGATCCTCCATTCCCGACTAGGTTAAAAATTGTTGATTTCCCATGACTTGGAGTATGCAGAAATTTGCTAAAGCTTAGAGAGCATATTTTCTGAAGGGTTTGGTGAGTTTATGCAAAGATAACAGTATGACAAGCTGAGAATATGATTCAAAGATCTTTCATTAGAAAATACAGATCTATACTTGAAGAAAAGGCCTAAAACCCAAGCTTTATGACACAAGAAGTAGAGGATGAACCAGACAGCGTAATTTTCAGAAATTTGAAGCAGTGTTTCATTAAGTTTCAGATCTATAACAGATCAGAGTACAAAATGATAGATCTAAATGGGATCTATATGCAAAAATTACTTTTAAGTGCATTCCCCTTGGGGATCTCAACTTATAATGAAGGACATTGAATAGATCTGAGATCTACACCATGGATTTGTAGTAAACTTCAGAAATTTCTGAAGTTTAAGTCACACAGCAGATCAGATCTGAAATAGGACATGGATTGGTTGGCCAATCCACAGATCACCTCAGTGAAGGAAAGGAACCCTTTCACCGATGATCTATCCTCCAAACTGCTAGCAAATAAACACTGCAACTCTGCCTACAAAATAACGCAGTTTCTAAAGCTAACTGCGCTGATGAAGTGATTCACACTTTGGCCTCATGCCAAGATAAGAATCTGAAGCTCAAAACAGCTATTGCACTCCTGCCAGTGAATTAGATGACTTCCCACTGAGAAGATGCAATAGAACTCTTTAGATCTGAATAGATCTGATTCCACTTGCTGCAGCTCTCTAAACATTGAAGCCCTAATCAGGATTTACGTTGTCAAGGGAGGTTAAGCTTGGCCAAAATGCCAGATAGTGGATCCATGCAACACAATCTCCTCCAAGAGACCCTCAAGGAAGGAAGAGGAATTCCTAAACAGGAAATTCCTCTCTCTCTAGCTAAACAGCCAAGAGAGTTTGAGTTGCTCAAGCAATCTCAAAATCGAAATATCATCAACAACCTTTTCCTTGAGCCTTCTCCTTCCTTTTATAAGATGAGGATGTGCAAAACCCTAAACCACCTCAAATGAATTAACCCCTTTCACATGGGATCCTCCTTCTAGAACTGCGATGGGTCTTCAAAGTGGTTCAATGTATCTGGTCTGCTTAGTGATTTGGTCCTGTTGACCTGGTCAAGTGGTTCAATCCTGTTCACACACAAGTGGCTTTTATTAAGAAAGCCCTAATTTGTCTCTGTTCACATTGGGCATTGATTTATTTTTATGTTTTAGGAGTTTTTCATGTCCTCCTTTACATTTTATTCATCAATAAATAAAATTAAAACAAAATGAAGTATTCCTATTAGCTTGGGCTAATTAGGAACATTACAGTCCTCCCCTCCCAAATGTTGCTTGTCCTCAAGCAACTGCAAGGATAGAACTAAAGAATGTCCCCTCCTCCTACTGTAGCATTCACATATGATGATCTCCTCCAAATAATGAGATGATGTGTCAAAAATGAATCTCCATATTGCCTCCCCCAAGCATGTAAATTAGCTGAATAGCTATCATCATGAATAAGTAGAGTACTCAAGAAGGCAATAAGGTGCTGCCTAGAGGCTCCCTTGAGGCATGGGATCTGAAATGTATTGGGAAACAACATTCACATGTGGATCCTCCATCCCCAAGCAATCATCCACACAAAATGAGTCACCTCCCAACATGGCAACTCCTGAAAATGATCCTCCACCTTGAGCTTCCGCAAAATAGGTGGCCTGAAAATCTGCATATGGTAGACAACATAGCCTACCCCACATTGTCCTCCTCTCCACTTAACATAAGTGTAGAGTGCAAACTGATCTTGGGCTGCAAGGATATTTCCCTCAAGTGGCATCATGAAGAGTAGATCTGCAAAGATCCTCCCACCAACGTTGTAAAACCAGTTAGCCCAAAATGTTTCATATGTGATGGAAAGAAGAGTATCATCATAAGGTATCCCATCACACACATGGCTCACCTCCAAGAGAAACAAGTGTTTGGTCATGGTGGCCACAACTCTTCCCATGTTCCCATTAGAACATGCACTACAGAAAATGTGGGAACCTACTTCCCAAAAGGACACATCCAAACCATGTGCCTCACTCAACATCATGTCTCCCATCAAGATAAAAGCAATATCAACAAATGAGAACATGATTGTCACCATCATGAAGGAAATACTTAAGGTCCTATGTGATGCAAGAGACTACCAACAGTTCCACAAGTCTTCACAGCGAAGTTTTACATACTACTGCTTTAGAAGAATACATGGTAAATTGTTTCTTGTTACATGGTTAATCATATGAATCAAATGAACATACATGTAAGAAAGACATCTTTGCCCAAGTCCACATAAGATATGGCTGTCTCCATCATATAATTTGGCCCAATGTAGATCATGGAGCTCAATGAATAGCTTGCCCTCTTGTGGAGCAATGCACTGCCAAAAGATGGTGAGAGGATGCAAGCAAAAGCTCTCACCATATATTGGAAGCAAGAAGATACATGGACCCATGAATGAATCCTCAATAATAGTTTGGCACGCTCCCATGAAGGGGAATGAACCAAGTGCTGCATGAAAGTCCTCCTCCTCATGCTTGGAAACCCAAGTCAAGAAAAGCACACCACAGTAATAGATGTGTCCATCTACCACTTCATTTTCTTCACCTCCTCTTTGTTTACCAAGTGCATCGAATGTGAAGTGATCCTGGGAATACTCCATCAATAAATCCCAGCTCCAAAGTGACAATGCCATTGGCCTATGCAAATAGGCTCCCATCAACACATAGCTCCAATCTTTGACATGCAGAATGTCAAAGGCATCTCCCATAATGCTGCTACATATGAGAAGTCCTTCCCATGAAGAAAGTCCTTCTTGAACATCTAAAGCCAAGGAGTAACCCCTTTGCACTATGATAGTGCCATCTTGTACTCCTACAACATCATGAAAACTGTGAGAGCAAATATGCCCTTGCTCTCTCAAGAACATCCCAAGCAACAAAATCTTGTGCTGCCTCCTCATACTTCCATCATCCAAATCATGTAGTGACAACATGGTACTTGACATGAAGAATGTTATGCCAACACAATGTGCCCATACTCTTTGCTGCCCCATGATGCAAGTATTCTGCCACATACCCTCAGAAAGAGAGTGATGACCAAACTCTTTCAAGAGCAACCAATGCAGCCAAGCCTCCTGCTGCCCAATGTCATAGATCTGCAAGTAGCTCTCCAGCTTCTTGCTCTCCATCCACATCCACTCAATCAATTGTGGATGTCTCCTTCCACCCTTCATCCTGGTACTCCTCCCATGAGGGCTACCATCATCCCAAATCAAATTCCTGCATTTCATGGGATCTTGAAATGAAATCTTCCCGAGGATCAATTTGACTCTATGAGGACCCAAATAGGTGGTAGGCAAAAACCTCCCATCATCATGTGCATGGCTCAAGAAATTTCCAACACAATCATGAGAGATGTTATCCATCCGAAGATGTCATCCATCTACTATCTGCTCCTGTGATAAGGGAAGATCCTCCTCAAACTGTTGAAGAACTTTGCACTCCATGATGTGCTGAAGTGCACCTCCAATGAATTCTTTCCATGAGGTCTTCTCCTCATGCATGGCCTTCCAAAACCAAAGGGGCCTTGGATTTGCTGCAAGTAGAAGTTTCTCTTTGAGCAAGGGTGTGCTCATTGAGAAAGGGTCATCTAGAAGGGAGAAAGGGTTTCTCACTTCAATATGTCTACCATCCATCATTCCACCCTCTATTGCTTCATGAAGGAAGCTTCCATGTGAATGCTCCAATGAGGAATGGTTCCTCTCTTCTTCCTTACTGCTTTGGCACAGCACAGTGCAACTCTGTTGCTCTAAATCAGCAGCATGCAAAGATGTAGATCTCTTCATACGATGTGTTGAAATGACAATAGCTGGATTTTTAATCATACCTTGGTGAGATGTAGAAGCAAGAGCTTCTTCTGCAACTATGTAGTCTTCCTTCATTACTGAACATGAAGGCTGCTCTTCCAAGGTTGTGCCAGCACTGGTACAAGTCTCCACCCTCTCAATCTCCTTGAGATCTTCTTCAATACCCTTCAGGGTGTGGAAAAGGAGCAGGGAGATCTGCTCTTCTGTCATTCTTCCAAGTGGTGGAGCCATGCTCTTGTTTCTTCTGTACAATGCATCTTCTTTGTGAGGGTAGGAAGTGCATGGGTCTTCCTCTCCTTCTTGAAACCTTCTGTAGGTCTCACTGCAACTTTCTTCTCTTTGAAACCCTCTAGGAGTCTCGGTGCATCTTCTTTCTCTCTTTTGATTTACCCCTTTGGAGAGGCTCTTCTTAGATCTGAACACTGATGAGAGTAAACTCACCCTCTCCATCATTCTGATCTCTGTTTCTTCTCTTCACTTCTCTGATAGCTTGATCTCACACGTTGGGCCAAAGATCATGCTCTGATACCACTGTAATATTCCCAAAATGGATTACTCAGCAAGACATGCCTGAAAAATGCATTTTTCAGGGATGTGTGCTTCATCTAGCATAAAATGTGTTTAAAAACACTCAGTAATCAATTCCAAGTACTGCAACAACCTTTACTCAGCTTTTATTCTCAAAAAGGTGAGGAAAAGCAGCTTTTCATGCCCTAAAATGACTGTATTCAGAATGTGCGTAAAAATAAGGGTCATGGCTCTGGGATATGTTAGCTTAGGTCAAGAGGGATTCACATGCCAGATTTCAGCAAAAACAAAGGCATTTTGCTATGTTAAACAAATCCTCCATTCCCGACTAGGCTTAAAATTGCTAATTTCCCATGACTTGGAGTATGCAGAAATTCGTTGAAGCTTAGAGAGCATATTTTTCTGAAGGGTTTGGTGAGTTTATGCAGAGATAACAGTATGACAAGCTGAGAATATGATTCAAAGATCTTTCATTAAAAAATACAGATCTATACTTGAAGAAAAAAGGCCTAAAACCCAAGCTTTATGACACAAGAAGTAGAGGATGAACCAGACAACGTAATTTTCAGAAATCTGAAGCAGTGTTTCATTAAGTTTCAGATCTATAACAGATCAGAGTACAAAATGATAGATCTAAATGGGATCTATATGCAAAAATGACTTTTAAGTACATTCCCCTTGGGGATCTCAGCTTATAATGAAGGACATTGAATAGATCTGAGATCTACACCATGGATCTGCAGTAAACTTCAGCAATTTCTGAAGAATATATCACACGGCAGATCAAATCTGAAATATGACATGGATTGGTTGGCCAATCCACGGATCACCTCAGTGAAGGAAAGGAACCCTTTCACCGAAGATCTCACCTCCAAACTGCTAGCAAATAAACACTGCAACTCTGTCTACAAAATAACGCAGTTTCTGGAGCTAACTGTGCTGATGAAGTGATGCACACCTTGGCCTCATGCCAAGATGGAATTCTGAAGCTCTAAGCAGCTATTGCACTCCTGCCAATGGTTTAGATGACTTCCCCACTGAAAAGATGCAATAGAATCCTTCAGATCTGAATAGATCTGATTCCACTTGCTGCAGCTGTCTAAACAGTGAAGCCCTAATCAGGATTTACACTATCAAGGGAGGTGAAGCTTGGCCAAAATGCCAGATAGTGGATCAATGTAGCACAATTTCCTCCAAGAGACCCTGAAGGAAGGAAGAGGAATTCCTAAACAGGAAATTCCTCTTTCTTCGCTAAACAACCAAGAGAGTTTGAGTTGCTCAAGCAATCTCAAAATCGAAATATCATCAACAACCTTTTCCTTGAGCCTTCTCCTTCCTTTTATAAGATGAGGATGTGCAAAACCCTAAACCACCTCAAATGAATTAACCCCTTTCACATGGGATCCTCGTTCTAGAACTACGTTGGGTCTTCAAAGTGGTTCAATGTATCTGGTCTGCTTAGTGATTTGGTCCTGTTGACTCGGTCAAGTGGCTCAATCCTGTTCACACACAAGTGACTTTTATTAAGAAAGCCCTGATTTGTCTCTGTTCACATTGGGCATTGATTTATTTTTATGTTTTAGGAGTTTTTCATGTCCTTTACATTTTATTCATCAATAAATAAAATTAAAACAAAATGAAAGATTCCTATTAGCTTGGGCTAATTAGGGATATTACACACTTTCAAATGTACATACTCAAATACAAACCTTCGGTGTCTTCCAAACAACTAGATGTTGCTTCTCAACTTATCACAGTAGGAATATCAACTGAATCTTTGACAGAGGATTCCTATTTTCCTTCTTACTCTTCAAGCAGCAACATATTCTTCAAAATGCATTCTCCCATCAAGACTATGATATGCCCTCCCTCTCAACCATGGAGATTTCTTCTATCCAGGCTCCCTCTTAACTTAAGGAGATCATCTTCTTCTTATGACAGTGGAGAATCTTTCATGGCTTCCATCCTTCTCATCATGCTTATCATATCAACTTCTCTTACGAACATCTTCACCATCTTGAAGATGATGCACCTGCACAACTTAGATAGCAACTATAACTAGATCTATAGAAGCATGAAGTCAGCCATAACAAAATCTTAAAATAATGGAAGCATTAGACTTTACAAACATAATCAGCTAGAGACTATAATTCAATACTTCAACTTCTTGCCCAGGTTTTATGACAAATCCTAAATCACATCAATAGCTCAATCAAAATATGAGTCTCATTATATCTAGCATCTTAACATTACTTTGAACGATATGACAAGTCCTTTCAAATAGAAAACCCTAGAAACAAATCAGATTATTGCATCTAACAATCTTCAAAATTTATATGTTAGACTTCCTACTATGATTTCATGTAAACCCTAGATTTCATACATGAGCTCCAACAATCAAAACCAATCACAACTTAATCAACAACATGAATAGCTTCTACTAGGGTTTGATGTAAACCCTAGATTTTCCATCTAGAAATTCTCAGCGATCACTATATTATAGAATTTAACTACTACTAGGGTTTAGTTGCAAACCCTTAGATTTCCCAAACAACATCATCCTTGAATATCAAACTCAGACAAGGGCTTAGATTAAACCCTAGGACTTATGACCATCAATAATTAGGTCAGGCACATATATCTAGGAATTCATTATCATGCATAAGCATATCATATGTCAGACAAAATTAATGCATTAGGCATATAACGACCTAGACCAGGCTAGGGATTTAACCAAAAGGACACATGCCTAGGGTTTCATTCTTAGGACCTTACTTTAAATAAAAGGGCTTTGCTTATAGACCCAACCAAACCCTAAATATCTAGGGTTTCATAACATAGCAAAGCAAACCATACTATACCAAAACTTCAAAGGTTTGGGATCTGAGACAGCATCATTCAACCCTAACAGGTTGGGGTTTTCATGATCATACCAAAACCCCAAACATGACATCATCATTAAAAACTTCAAATAACATTTCCAATAATCCTAAGTAGACTAGGGTTTCACACATTATCATTAGCATACCCTTAAGTTAGGGTTTTCCAGAGAACTTGTCTAGGGTTCTATAAGAACAATCAAGGATGTGAGGAGAGTAGATTTATCAAATGATGAATCACCCTAAAAAAGAAACTTTATGATTCAATACAGCTAGACATAACGATGTTAGTAATATGACACAAACTTCAAAATACAATGAATATACTTTTTATATTAAGAGAATTTTATAAGGTGCGCAAACTAAGACATACCTGGAGATGTTTCTTGACAACCATGTAAGAATTCCTTGAAGTGTTCTCTTTGCATTAAGCCGTGATCTTTTATAACTGTAATTCATACTTTCAAGCAAAACATGTGATACCAAGAACATGATTTAATTTCTCAAGTTAAATCTTATACGTAACCATGGAGGATGACAAGTTATTCCTTCTTTCAATCAATATTAGGACTTTTGCCTGAAATCCTAGATTACTTGCAAACCCTAGAAAATAAGGCTTATGGTCTATTATGATATTTTCATATGTTATCTAGGGGTTACAATCTTTATCCTAGACTAGCTATGAACCATTCAAAATTAGATATATTGAAAATCGGAAAGCTTATAATTATACGTACCTTGTGATTACATACCTCTGATTTGATAGCTCATTAGACTTGTTGCATGTGCATCTTATTAAGTGACAATACTTACTTGATTTCCATGGGCTGGTACCTTGTACTCGGACTAGTGCTCATAATAGTGCTCATAATTTTTAGACCAGACTTGGATCAGCTTATATAAGCAATTTGGACTTCAAACTGTGCTTTGTAGCATGTCAGCCTTCTTCACACTTCAGTCCTGAGATCCTAATTATACTTTGAAGCAGCGTTCTTATATTATAGTTCTGTGATATACTTTTCTTATTTCAGTCACACTTCAGTTAGTCTTGGTGCTTTATTTCTGTGGTGGCAGCATAGATATGACTTGGTCCCTTATTACTGTGATGGCAATATAGAAAAGGTTTTACACTAAGATTCTGTGACAACTTGAATATTGTAGTTATATAATCCTTCTATCTGAATAGTCTTCTCTCTAAGATATCAAACTTGACCTCTGAGATATATCGAATTCTTTTCTAATTGCACCGAACTTGTTTGTTGAAGTTACACTGAACTTGTATCATTGAAATTGCACTGAACATGGATCTCTGCAATTGCACCGAACTTATATCAATAGCACCAGGCGTGTATTAGATAGTGACTTTGCTCAAAATCTTCTTGTCAATAAGGTGATCGTCTTTTACCATAGCTCTGATACGATGTTGAGAAATCCAAAGCGTGGCAAATTAATCGATTCCTCTTATAATGGCATTATCTTGTGATGTTTCATTCTTATTATTATTTATTTTCGATTTATATTTTCTTATCATCAAGAGTAATGCCAAACAACGAATAAAAGAGGACACGAAATGTAGGCACGCAGCCAGGGAAAAACCCCACTCTAGGGGAAAACCCGATCAAAAATTCTTCCTTCAGTAGATTAAGAACAAGATGAGACTACCAAGTCTCTGACAACCTAGCTTAGAGACTTCCTCCATCAAGTTAACTCTGTCAGGTTTTGATCATTTCTTAATGGTGACATAATTCAGTTCAATGGCACCCAAATCATGCTCATGGTTCTATATCATCCTTAATATACTTCGATCCTCGGTCATTATAATGACCCATTTCGATTTATAGGCAAAAGGGTATTACGATGTATGCATATGATAGCTACATATGCTTACATCGCATGCACTGCACTAGTGTACATACCTACTAATATTGGAAAATATCTGAGTAGGTTAATAAATCAATTGTCAAAATAAATTCCTAACTTACCTAGATATAATAAATATATCAAGTGAGACCTTTGATACATATTGCCCGTATATATATATATATAAGTAAAGAAAATAATAAAATATAAATTCAAGTTATTTGATTTATAATTTAAATAAGTAAATAAAATAACTTATTTAAATATTTAATAAAGTGAATTATTAAAACTATGAATAAAACAATGAACATATTTATAAAACATTATATTAACTAAACAAAACCAAAAAGAAATATAATGTGGAATTTATGTGATCAAAAGAAAAGAAAATAATAAAAACAAAGGTGGCAAGTTCAAAAGCCATGAGTCACGTAAAGAATAAATATATTTTAAACACCAAGGAGACAGAGAGACTAAGACAATGCAAGTAGCAAGTCGTAAGGAAGATTCGAGAAGACAGTGTGCAGGGGTGGTGGAGAGAATGGGGCAGTTGAAGGGAACTTATAAGAGAGTGGTTTTAGGAAAACAAAGGGGGCAATTTTTTACACACACAAAGCTACAGATCTGAGGAAAACTTGATTGTTCTTGGACGAAGCCTTGATTGTTCTTGGAATTCTGGGCACGAGGGCCAGAAGAGATTTGTCTTCGAATCTAGGGACCATACTAGTAGACCCCAGATTCGCTGGGAGGTAAAGATTCGTTTGGTGACCACATCAGTTGCATCTGCGGGAAGAGCCACAGTCCAAAACACCTCTAATTCATCCCAGGTATTTTTCTGTGATTTAATTTTTCTATCTCCTTAAAATTTCATATTAAGTCTTTACAATTAAGAATTTTGCTTCAATCTGCAATAAAACAATTTTCTAGTTAAAATTGCCCAGTTTAGGGCACCACATCTGGTATCAGAGCTTCAAAATATGCTAGACTTTATAGGTTTGGCCTTCTTAGGAGAAATTTTATTTTTCCAGATAGATTGATATGCGATTTTTTATAGAGAGCATATATAATATAATATATAACTCAGAGCTTGCACAGTGGTATTCAACGGCATAGATGCGCTCACCCTGTGACCCATATGTCGTGACTTGTTAACTGCGCACTACACAACTGTGCAAAAGCCTACGACTTCATATTATTCACTGTCTGGGCTTTGAATTAATTCGATTAGTTAGGATTATTTCATTTAAATTCATACACAATACTCATACAAATGAAGTCGTATATAGTGAGAATATAGAAAATATGTTATTTTAATATCACGAGTTCAGGTATTTAAGTAATTTGTTTCTTTACAATTTAAGATAGGTCGTGGGAGCCATTTGATTTGATACGGCACATCCACCAGCTCGAATCCATATCTATATGCAAACCAATCGATCAATCCATAAAATTTCTATAGACCATTAATCAACCTGTAAAAAAATCCACGGGTATTTCAGCTAAGAATGAATGTAATGTGACAGAGGGTCAATCTTTAAGGAAAAAGTCAGTTACAACTTCGCTTCTATGTCCGTGTAGTCTTCAAACCCTGATTCCTATTAATAAAATCAACAACGAAATTGTAAATAGCCTGAAACCGAATTTAGATGGCGAGTGATGGACTTGGTTAGTTTATTGCAGCCAACGATACTTTTCAGTGATGTTGGGACGCCCATGACTATCGTGCTAACGAATTTGCAATATATTGAATAGAACCCGATAGGACCTTTCTCGACATTATCGGAAACGCATTTCCAATTACTGTTTCAAATAAATTCCAGGTATTTCAAATTTTCTCTATATGATATCCAAAATTGTGAGGGAGTAACAAGTGTCATTATGAAACGTTCATGATTTGAGTTCAAATTAGATGGAAATTTGGGGCTCTTGCTTTGTCGCAATTTAACGAGAGGAGAAGCACTGCGTTCAACAGTTGTAATCAAATCGCCTTTGGATATGATGTTAAATTTTATTTAGACATTGTAGTTAATTGTAATCAACCCTTCATAACAAATGAACAATATGTAATGTTATAAAGTTTAATGTTAACTATATGCCGAATGACATGCGTTGGTCAAATATCAGGCTCCGCGATGGAATAACGCATGGATGACGAGCCACTTTTTCAAAAAATCAAAATCATAAAGCAACATCGGTGACACCCCTTCAGCTTATGTTTCGCTTCTAGGTAATTATAGTACTCCATTGCAGCAGCAAATACTATATAGTAATGGCTGTCAATTCTCGGGCTCCGTTGTGGATGAGGAAATAAGTGTAAAAATTTAAACTTTTAACTACAATCATTTTAAGTGAAGCTAAAGGGCATAATATTGGGACACACAATCCTCATGGTGCTTAATTTTACAAGGTATACAAATTATCAAAAAAAAAAAAAAAAATTTAAAAAAAAACACATACCAAGTCCACACGTGCAACTATATAAGTATTATGGCAAAGAGTTAACTTTGATGTATATACCAGCCACATTTCTCGTAAACTTTATTTTCAAATTATTAATAGGGAGGAAGTTATATAATTAACTTATACTTTTGTTTATCAAAATCTATAATCGGTATAAAATGGCCCATTGCATAGCTGATGGATACGAAGCAATGATAGTCTTCAAAGCAGATTCTCATTTTAAAACATCATTAAATATTTATAAGTAATAAAAATGGTTTTCATTAAAATGTTCCAAGTTGATTTGATCGGTAATTGTAATCATTTTTATTTTATTTTTAAATCTATAAAGATCAAAATGTCAAGATACACATAAATTTGTATACGCAGAATTTAAACTACTTTTATAATTTTGGCCAAATTCACACAAAAGATCTTGAGCATGTAAAAGTTAATTATCTTCAAATTTTGGTTACCTAATATATTTTGGGTAGCATGGAAAATTTTCGGCTTGCGAGTCAGAATTTCGAGTGATATAAAAATGTTATTAGTTTTTGTTTTAAATATCTAAATTAGTTTAAAATTATTAAATAAAAAATTAAATAAAATTATATGATGTATAAAGTTTAGATTAGGGTAAAATATTATTATCATTTAGATCCTAGGGAACATTATTTACATTCTAAAATATAATTGAACACGTGCCCATACCATACTTCCATAGTCTTCCAAAATCTTGATTAGTTTAAAATTATCAAACACTTAATTTAAATTATTTTAGACTCTATCATTCAAATTAAAATTTATATTTTTTTATCAAAGGCTAGGTCCAATATGTATCCACAAATACGGGCCTATTTCAAATGCAAGCACTTGTTTGAAGACCCTACGCCACCATAATCACATCACTAATAGGCTCTTTTTATAGTTTAGTGAGTGGAATATAGATCCTCTCACTAATTTATTGACAAATATATTTTTTGTCTATATATATTTTATAGGTTACTTAGAAGATTAATCATGTCATTAATAAAATATCTAAAGTTAATAACCCTTCCATAGGCATAATAGGGTTATAAAATGCTAGGTGGTTTTACGAAGTGATAATATAAGCCATAAAGATTCATGCATGATAATAAGAATTATTACGCATCAGAATAGAACATCCTGCATTAGGACAAAGAGGTCGTGTTGCCACCCTCCTTGACCTCCGTATCAGTAAGACCTACCTGCAGGCTATGTTGCAAGAAACATTGCCCAAGGGGTCGTTTCCCCAAGGAAACGAAACTGAAACGCATACCATACAACCTGGAAACATGTTTCAGGTCGTACCGCCACGTTTCACGTGGGGGAAATGTGGCCCAGTATGACCCAAAATGCGTTTCCAGGTCGTACAGGCACGTTTATGCAGTAAAGTGACGTTTTTTTCAGTTTTTTTTTCATTTTTGTTTTTTCGTTTTCACTCCCTGGCAATTCAGGAGTGATAGAGGGAGCTATTAAAGATTGGAAACAATTTTTTTTAGTAGGGCAGCCTAATGTTCAAGCCTATGGCCCTAGTGTTGATATGCAATTCATGGTAATGTTAAATTCTTAGAGTAAAAGTGACATTCGCCTTTATCTTTCATTTTCACCCATTTACTTAAATTTTTAACATTGCCATGAAACGACTCGGGATGTTTGAGAGTGGTTTCGCCCTCATTGGATTTCGTATGGAGAAAGTAGAATTTTAGGTATCATCAAAATCCCGCAGACTTATCATTTTTTCAGGATTTCAGGATTGGGGAGATTTCAAGGTTTCCATTGCATTTTGCCATGTACTAGGGCATGGAACTTCTATTTAATCAAGAGAACCAAGCCCTCTATACAGGGGAGACTCCCAATAATCAAGAGCACCTAGGGTACAAGGATATGGAACTTGTATTTAATCAAGAGCACTAAGGTCGTTCGACTATGCAGGAGGAGACTCCCAATCAAGCATGCATGATAATAAGCATTATTACGCATCATAATAGAACATCCTGCATTAGGACAAAGAGGTCGTGTTGCGACCCTCGACCTTAGTATCAGTAAGACCTACCTGCAAGCTATGTTGCAGGAAACATTGCCGAAGGGGTCGTTTCCCCAAGGAAACGAAACTGAAATGTTGAAACGTGTATCGTACGGCCTGGAAACGTGTTTCAAGTCGTACTGCCACCTTTCACATGGGGGAAATGTGGCCCAGTGTGACTTGAAACACGTTTCCAAGTCGTACAGGCACATTTCTGCAGTACAGTGACTTTTTTTTCAGTTTTTTTTTCGTTTTTGTTTTTTAGTTTTCACTCCCTGCCAATTCAGGAGTGATAGAGGGAGCTATTGAAGATTGGAAACAATTTTTTTTAGTAGGGCAGTCTAATGTTCAAGCCTATGGCCCTAGTTTTGATATGCAATTCATGGTAATGTTAAATTCTCCTTGACATTCTCCTTTATCTTTCATTTTCACCCATTTACTTAAATTTTTAACATTACCATGAAATGACTCGGGATGTTTGAGAGTGGTTTCGCCCTCATTGGATTTCGTATGGAGAAAGTAGAATTTTAGGTCTCACTCAAAATCCAGCAGACTTATCATTTTTTCAGGATTTCAGGATTGGGGAGATTGCAATGTGTCCATTGCATCTTGTAATGTACTAGGGCATGGAACTTGTATTTAATCAAGAGAACCAAGCCCTCTACGCAGGGGAGACTCCCAATAATCAAGAGCACCTAGGGTACAAGGGTATGAAACTTGTATTTAATCAAGAGCACTAAGGTCGTTCGACTATGTTGGTCTAAGGTTGTCATTGATGTCAATATGGGGATCAATATTCTTGTAAAGTCCTAATAACCCTAATGGAAAACCCTAGTAGTAACATCATGTAGACCTCATATAAAGATGTCCTTGCTCATGATGACAAGTACCTCTTGGTTAATAAGGATGTCAATAATGATGATGTGCTTACTCTTGATAAAGAAGCCTGGAACCAACATGATATCAAGATGGCGAATATGCTTAAGGTGCCAAGTGTCAATCATGTAACTTGTTTGGTAACCTAGAAGACTACACTTAATGATGTATCTAATATACAAGCCCTTGATGATGTATGGAGGACTATACATGAATGACCTTACATTGATGAAATATAAATCTCATGATGGAAATTAATGGATGTTGCACTATGACATGGTTGGTAACATGATTGATGCTACACTATCACACATAAGGACATACATAATAATGACATGGACAATGATGGGAGATATGACATGAATGACCTCACCATACTTGATGACATATAATGACAGTAACGACCTCTTGCTGTCCTAATCACCTTTTGCACTAAAAACTCCAAACAGTCATAAAGAAAATTACTTTTTGACATCTTGAAGACATCATTTCAAAATGGCTCCTTCACCATCTTAAAGAGGACTCCTTCCTCTTTCCAATGAGCCCTCATATGCCCCAAAACTCCCCGTGGTTAGAAAGATATTGATTTTTGAAGTTGTGCAATAATTATTTTTTTTGGAGCCGACATGTCCTAGCCTCTCAAGTCGGCCTACATAACAGTGATGTGTCTCTTCGTTTGTCATCACAATAAAGACTATATATACACAGTCCGAAATTCATTTCTTGGTATCAATTCGGTCAACAATTTCAGAAGACGTCCACAGGAGGCCAAGGAGCAAGAAAATCTATTATTTTGGACTTCTTTTGTGTGGGTTTCATCTTTTCTACAGACCGCAACTCCCAGATGATTAAACAAATAGGCAGCAACCTAGACAGCCTCTGAAACAGGGTGTTGTGGAGCTAGTTGTTGACACAGCAAGGTTGCAGACCTTGTTCCTCTGAACAGGAGGGTCGAGGAAGGTTGCTTGGGGCTGGTATTAGCCTAGAAAGGGAGCAGGTTGTGGGCAGAACTTAAAAAGATTGGTGTATTCATCTAGGGTTGGAGCCCTACACAAATATTGTACTTAATTTATGAATATTAATAAAAGCATTTTATTCTTATTGTTCATTTATGTTGTAAATATAAGTGATCTAACTGGTAAAAATAACAATTGGAAAGAAATATTGATTCACCCCCCCCCCCTCTCAGTATTTCCAACAGCCCAAGGGGTCGTTTCCCAAGGAAACAAAACTGAAACACTGAAACGCATACCGTACGGCCTGGAAACGCGTTTCAGGTCGTACTGTCATGTTTCGCGTGGGGGAAATGTGGCCCAGTACGACTTGAAACACGTTTCCAGGTCGTATAGGCACGTTTCTGCAGTAAAGTGACTTTTTCTTTCAGTTTTTTTTTTCGTTTTTGTTTTTTGTTTTCACTCCCTGCCAATTCAGGAGTGATAGAGGGAGCTATTAAAGATTGGAAACAATTTTTTTTTAGTAGGGCAGCCTAATGTTCAAGCTTATGGCCCTAGTGTTGATATGTAATTCAAGGTAATGCTAAATTCTTTAAAGTGACATTCTCCTTTATCTTTCATTTTCACCCATTTACTTAAATTTTTAACATTACCATGAAATGACTCAGGATGTTTGAGAGTGGTTTCACACTCATTTGATTTCGTATGGAGAAAGTAGAATTTTAGGTCTCACTCAAAATCCAGCATACTTATCATTTTTTCAGGATTTCAGGATTAGGGAGATTGCAATGTTTCCATTGCATTTTGTCATGTACTAGGGCATGGAACTTGTATTTAATCAAGAGAACCAAGCCCCCTATGCAAGGGAGACTCCCAATAATCAAGAGCACCTAGGGTACAAGGGTATGGAACTTGTATTTAATCAAGAGCACTAAGGTCGTTCGACTATGCAAGAGGAGACTCCCAATCAAGCATGAAACAAGAAATTAATTTCTAGTGGTTGATTTTGGATATTGCTATTTTCATTATGTGATAATTCATGAGTAAATGTCATGTAAAATTAGAGACTTATAGTTTATGCATTGACATTGGACAATTTAATCATAATGTAATAAATTAAAATGTATCATGTATGCTTTATGATTGCATATATTTCTTAAATTTCCATATATCTATATATATATATATATATATATATATATATATATAGAGTTTCCCTGTTTCCAAATTTTTTTTTGTTGGGGAGGGAGGGGCGGGGGGGGTCACGTTTCATACCCGTACCCGTTTTGGAAACTCGTTTATGTTTCCTCGTTTCGCGCAACTTAGCCTGCAGGTAATAATAGCAAAAGACCTATATCCGTATGTGAGCTTGAATTTACGAAAATTATATTCATTAAATCTAAATTATACCATGATTCTCATAAATCTTATTATGTATTCAGGAAAATCCACGATGGTAAGGACGTATCAACGGCGACAACACCATCGGGTTGCATCGCCATCACTAACACCACCACCATCGTCATCACCATCGCCATCACCATCACCATTGCCATCACCATCACCGAGATCATCATCAGCACCAGTCGCTACAGCACCTGAGCTAAGCACTCTAATGCGCTCATTAGAATCCATTCTAGAAACATTAAAAGGGTCGCAACCGGTCAACACCAAGGAAGAGTGATCTCATCTTGAGGAAAGAAATTCAGAAAAACTTAAAGATTGTGATTATAGACAACCGAAGGAAGATATTTCTAGAGAACTACAATAGATTAAATTCCCTGAATTTTCAGGAGGGCGAGCTGCAAAACGTGTCAAAGCATGGCTAGAAAGAATGATAAGATGCTTCACACTAAGAGAATACTCTTCTACCTCTAAGACAAATATCGTTATATTTCATCTTAGAGAGAGTGCTTTAATTTGGTGGGAAAATCTAGAGAGGCAACTAAATCTCACATCAGACAATGTTCCTTGGGAGTTGTTCGAGGAAAGATTCCGTGCAAAATACTTACCACCATTCTTTCAAGAGCAACAAGTCGTAGCCTTCCATATGCTAGTCCAGGGTAATAAGACAGTCGAAGAATATGAAATAAGGTTTATGGAGCTTGTAATATATGTTCCTTATCTAGATACTAACTAATGTCAAGCCGAGCGTTTTGTATATGGATTAAATCTTCGAATCAGGGCTATGGTTATAATGTGGAAGTTGTGATCTGTATCAGAAGCAGTTGAATGTGCACGGTATGTAAAGGAACATTTAGGGATTAAAAGGGATATCGAGCCAATGAAACCCTCACAGCTAGGATTTCCAAGAAAGACTCCCCGGAACTTCTTCAGGGGAAGTAGCTCAAGACTGCCTCCGTATGGTAACAGATTTACCCCAAGAGGAGTACGAGCAAGAGCTCCCATGAAAATTAATACTATAGTTGTTGAATCATCTAACACAAGTCCATCGAAATCTCGAGGGACTGCTAATAGAGGAAGAAACATGAGAGGAAGTACCACAAGAGGACGAAGCTCCTTGTCTAGAAATTCACAATCTGATTCAAGGCGACCATCCCATGTTAACTGTTGGGGATGTGGAGGACCGCATTTTCAACGTGATTGTCCAGAACCCTCATTAAATTTAATGCATAGAGCAGGGAAAGAACCATCATCAAATGCTCAAGGAAATCATAGAATCCATCCATTAGTCAATAATAACCAGGCAGCACATCAGTCCACTGTAGTGGAATACTTGAGTATTATTAACGGCATAAAACTCAAAATTTTATTTGATCCTGGTGCTACTGATAGTTTCATTTTGTCATATACATTAAATAAATGTGGGTTGGCAACTTGCAAGTGAAACGATTTCAGACAGGTAGAAATGGCTTCAAGAGAACTTCAATCCGTAGATTTAAGTGTTGAGGAATGCAAAGTTGATCTAGGAGTCTGTTCGACCAAGTTAAAAGTATTTGTCACGACCCTAGAAACTTACAACCTCGTCATAGGGATGGATTGGTTAGAATCTCATCAAGAATGGGTAGACTGTTACGAGAAAATAATACTTTGTGTGAATGATGAAGGAGAGACAATCCAAATCCAAGGTATTAAGAGAAAAGTATCTTTATGTGTTATTTCAGCAATGCAAATGAAGCATTGTTTAAGAAAAGGTTATCAAGTATATGCAGTTCAAGAAGTAAACAAGGAGAAAGGACCATCTTTAGAACAATATTCGGTGTTATCCGAATTTTCGAATATTTTTCCAAAAGAACTACCAGGATTACCTCCTAAAAGAGAGTTGGATCTCGCAATAGAATTAAATCTTGGTACGAAACCAATTTCTAAAACGCCTTAAAGAATGACAACTCCTAAACTTCAAGAATTACAAATTCAATTGAAGGAACTATTGGATATATAGGACACATTCGACCCAGTGTTTCACCTTGGGGTGCTCCTGTAATCTTTGTCAAGAAGAAAGATGGTTCCTTGTGATTGTGTAAGACTATCGAGATTTAAATCGAACTACAGTAAAGAATAGGTATCCAATGCCTCGAATTGATGACCTATTCGACCAAATGAAAAGAGTTGCAGTCTTTTCAAAGATCAATCTGCGGTCAAGTTATCATCAACTAAGAATTAAGGAAAGCGATATCTCTAAAACAGCATTCTGAATTCGTTTCAGGCATTATGAATTCATTGTGGTACCATTTGGGTTGACTAATGCTCCAGCAGTATTCATGAACCTTATGAACAGCGTTTTTTTGCAAATATCTCGATCAATTTGTACGAGTCTTCTTAGATGATATTCTCATCTACTCTAAGAATGAGAAAGAACATGAAGAACATCTACGGAGTATTATCTTGCCTTAGGGAGCACTATTTATATGGAAAGTTATCCAAGTGTTCTTTCTTTCAAAAGGAGATTCATTATTTGGGTCATATTATATCTAGTGAAGGGATCTCAGTAGATCCTAAAAAGGTGAAAGCAATCATGGAATGGTCGATACCAAAGAATGCACAAGAAGTGCGAAGTTTTCTGGGTTTAGCAGAATACTATCGAAGGCTTGTATAATGATTCTCCAAAATTGTGAAGCCTATCACAACCCTCTAACGTAAAGGTGTTAAGTATGAATGGACTGAGGAATGTCATAGAGCATTCTCCAAACTTAAAAGGTTGTTGACCAGTGCACCAATCTTGCGAGTATCTAATATGGACAAAGATTTTACTTTGTGTACGAATGCATCTAAGCAAGGATTAGGTGCAGTATTAATGTAGGATAGAGGCGTAACATCATATGTTTCAAGAAAATTAAAGCCTCGTGAAGAACTTTACACCACGCACAATTTAGAGTTAGTCGCAGTGGTGCTAGCTTTAAAGATATGGAGACACTACTTGGTAGGGATAAACTTTATGCTCAAAAGCAACCATCAAAGTTTGCAATATTTGTTTACCCAACAAGACTTGAATGCTCGACAAAGACGATGGAGTGAATTCTTAAGTGAGTATGATTTTGGTATTTCATACATAAAGGGGAAAGAGAATGTAGTCGTTAACGCTCTAAGTAGAAGACCAAGGATCTTTTCCCTCATTCCTATCAAGGTAGACTTAAGGAAACAAGTACTAGAACATCTCGTGAGAGATAGTTGGTACTTAAAGTGAGGTCTGGGCTTGATAGTAACCATTCAAAGGAACCTAAATTTGAAGGATACGAGTTAGAAGATGATGGAAATTTTACGATTCAAAACACCATCCTGAAAGAAGCCCACAAGGCAGTGTATTGTGCACATCCTGGTGTAAAGAAAATGTATGTTGATAAAAAATAACTCTTTTTCTGGGCAGGCATGAAAAGCGACATTGTCCAATTCGTTGCAAAGTGTCTTGAATGTCAGCAAGTAAAAGCTTACCATTGTCACCCAGCAGGTCTCCTACAACCTCACGACATTCCTATGACCAAATGGGAGATAATTTCTATGGATTTTATAGTCGGGCTACCTCTTACTCCATAAAGGCATAATGCCATTTTGGTTGTAATCGATAAATTAACAAAAGTTCCCATTTTATTCTCGTAAGAGATACTTACCAAGTTGCAAACGTAGCTCAGGTATTTATGAATGAAGTTATCAGATTTCATAGAGTACCTAAGAAAATCATATCAAATAGAGACTCACGATTCACTTCAAGATTTTGTACTTGTATGCAAATCAGCCTTGGGAACTCAATTAAATTTAAGCACAGCTTATCATCCTGAGACTGATGGACAAACAGAAAGAGTGAACCAAGTACTAGAAGATATGTTAAGAATGCATGTTATGGACCAACAATCCCACTGGGAAAAGTATTTACCCTTATAGTTGAATTTGCATACAATAATAGTTCTCACAGTTCAATTTGGATGTCCCCATTTGAAGCATTATACTAAAGACCCTGCAGAACACCGTTGAGTTGGGACAGGTTGGAAGACCGGGTAATAGTGGGGCCGAAATTAATCCAAGAGAAGAGGAACAAGTAAAGAAAATTAGGCAACGATTAAAAGAGGCACAAGATAGACAAAAACGTTATGCAGATACTCACAGGATAGATAGGAACTATGAAGTAGGAGATCAAGTTTTAGTCTGCATCAAGCCAAACAAAAGTACCATACAATTTGGAAAAGAGACGAAATTATCGCCCCGATTTATTGGGCCATTCAAAGTCCTGGAAAAATTTGGACCTGTCGCCTATCATCTTACACTGCCACCCCATTTGCATAAAATTCATAATGTATTTCATGTATCTGTCTTACAACACTATATAGCTGACAAATCTCATAACCTTCAATGGAAGGAACTGCAAGTAGCGGACGAGGGAACCATTACGGTAGAACCATTACGTATACTGACATGTAGAGTTCGACAGCTCAGGAACCGCCTGGTAGACTAAGTTAAGGTCCAATGGGACAAGTATAGTCCTGGATCGGTTATCTGGGAATATACAGAAGCCATATGTCAAAGGTACACCAACTTGTGCTAATTTTGAAGAACTGAAAACCTTATTTTGTATATAACTACTCTATTTTGGATGCCTAAGACTATCATTTTGAAATATCACATGTAAAAATGAATTTTATTTTGTTGGTACATGGATACCCATAAGAATATGATGTTTGCTTAACTCTGTAGATACATGATGTAAGTTATTTTCTTAACTCAGTTGGTACATGGATACCAGTATAAAATATGTTAACATTGCTAGAATATGGATATCAACATGAAGTTTAGTATTTGATTAACCTTGCTACGAAATATAAATCATGGACTAAAATTTGGATAAATATATTTATACTTTTGTTTCATTTCTGCATATCAGCATGATTGATGAGACAGATAAAAGAATGACTACATTTCGATATGAAAGCTAATATATTGATATATGAGTTAAATATGGCCAAGTATGTTATACCATAGATAACAATATGTATGAATTATACAGGAACTGTTATCTGAACACAAATTGTTTGAATATATTGATACATATGTTCTAATGTATAGACAAATGTTTACATTGCAGATAACATCATTACCAAATCAATCACATGATGACAGAATTCCAAGAACAGTTGAAACATAATGAGATTCCATGATAGAGTGTTAACCCTGGTCCTACTAGGAGGGGTGGAGCTACTGCCCATTGTTTATCCTCCAAAACCTAGAGTCATGGGAGGACTGTGTGAGTCACGCTCCCCTAGACATGTGATGATGACTGTTGGATGCCTACTGGGAAATCAAGTTGATATAATCGACGTTGACACCCTTAAGGTCTATGAATGGTTAGGTCAATAAAACTGACGCCATGGCATATTCTTGTAGAGGACGGATAGGATGGGAACGGTAGAGATTAGGAAGGATAGGATGATTCTAGAATAGCTTGAGAACTCGGCTGAGGCAGAACATAACAATTAAATTCATAAACCTATAAATATTCAAACAGAAATCCAAACTTGAAGTGTAATCCTTACACAATCACACTAATCACTAAAGAAATTACTAATATATTATATAAACCCTAACTTCGGGACGAAGTTTTCCAAAGGGAGGAAGTATGTAATTGACCCATTTCGATTTATAGGCAGAAAGGTATTAGCATGTATACGATGTATGCATATGATAGCTACATATGCGTACATCGCATGCACTACATTAGTATACATACCTACTAATATTAGAAAATAGCTAAGTAGGTTAATAAATCAATTATCAAAATAAATTTCTAACTTACCTTGATATAATAAATATATCAAGTGAGACCTTTGATACATACTGCCCGTATATATATATATATATATATATATA
Organism: Pinus albicaulis; assembly: GCA_034641835.2. Classification (NCBI taxonomy): domain Eukaryota; kingdom Viridiplantae; phylum Streptophyta; class Pinopsida; order Pinales; family Pinaceae; genus Pinus; species Pinus albicaulis. The sequence goes on from CM076581.1 coordinate 844,477,285, forward strand.
TGAGTAAAGAAAATAATAAAATATAAATTCAAGTTATTTGATTTATAATTTAAATAAGCAAATAAAATAACTTAATTAAATATTTAATAAAGTGAATTATTAAAACTATGAATAAAACAATGAACATATTTATAAAACATTATATTAACTAAACAAAACCAAAAAGAAATATAATGTGGAATTTAGGTAATCAAAAGAAAAGAAAATAATAATAACAAAGGTGGCAAGTTCAAAAGCCATGAGTCACGTAAGGAATAAATACATTTTAAACACCAAGGAGACAGAGAGACTACGACATTGCAGGTAGCAAGTCGTAAGGAAGAGTCGAGAAGACAATGTGTAGGGGCGGTGGAGAGAATAGGGCGGTGGAAGGGAACTTATAAGAGAGTGGTTTCGGGAAAACAAAAGGGGTAAATTTTAACACACACAGAGCTACAGATCGGAGGAAAACTTGATTGTTCTTGGACGAAGCCTTGACTGTTCTTGGAATTATAGGCACAGGGGCCAGAAGAGATTTGTCTTCTAGATCTAGGGACCGTACTTGCAGACCCCAGATTGGCTGGGAGGTAAAGATTGGTTTGTTAACCACATCAGCTGCATCCGCAGTAAGAGCCACAATCCAAAACACCTCCAATTCATCCCAGGTATTCTTCTGTGATTTAATTTTTCTGTCTGCTTAAAATTCCATATTAAGTCTTTACAATTAAGAATTTTGCTTCAATCTGCAATAAAACAATTTTTTGGTTAAAATTGCCTGGTTTACGGCACCACAATCATGGCCTCGTCCTTGGCCTGTAGCAGTGCTTATCATACCTCTTGGAGTCATAGATCTCCACAGGCAACTGCAATGAGTTCCTTGTAGATCTTTTCATTGCACTTATATCAGTTATTTGATAACATAGTATTCAGCAATAAACATAACAATGTTTTGACTTTAATATTCTCACGTTGTCCTGTAGACAGTGATATATTCCCGAACTTCATGAACCCATTCGTTGAGATGATTTAAACTATCTCACTATGAATTTGCATCGAACTTGATCCGAACTTGTTACAAACTCATCACTCTAAAATATTTCACTGTGGTACACCGAAATCCTGTCACTTGATTCCATCGAAATTCCTTCTGTGATTTGAGGGAAGTTTACATCTCTTATTGACTGGGATTTCACCGATTCTCACTCTCTGAAATTAATCCGAACTTGTCTCCTTCTGAGATTTTGTACTGAGCTGCAATCCACACTTATGTGATTTCACGTGTTCTTCATTCTAAAACTAGTTTGAACTTGTCTTCTTGTGATTTGAGCGAAGTGCTTATGCTTGTATATATAGTTGTTTTCCATTATAAATGAAGCGACATGAGTTTGTGAAGAGAAGTATTAGGCCGACATGTGTCCATTGAGGGAAGCCAACTTGATGTTGATTCATTTTTAGGCCAACAACAAGGAAACTTTGATGGAGGAGTCTTTGACCAAACAAGAATTGACTTTGATTTTAAATAAACAATTCTAAAGCCTACAATGGAGGCTTGACCTAAGACAATTGACCCAAGCATGAAACCCATGCTTTAACAAATCAATTTAATTAATAATAAAATTATTTTTTCTTTCTTTTGACAAATATAGTACATTTTGACTTCAAGTACAATTTATGAAGACCGAACCTAGTTACATTCTTCCAGAACAGATCCAAAAATCGGTCAAACCAAGTCAAAACACCCAAAGTCAACGCTTGTCAAAGAGGGCTGACAACAAAAATTCAACTCAGTCAAACAAAAGTGTCTCTCTCTCCTTCGCACGTGTGAACTCGGACCTGCGATTTTCAGAGAAGATCGAACCAATAGAATATGATTTGATGTGTGATGTGATGCCTCCAAGTGATGCCAAGTTAGGTGTATTTATATGTGGTTTAGGAGGTCGAATTTCTCCTTTAGGCCGACTTGTACCTTTTGAGATGACTTTGTCCAGCAGCAAAAATTCAAATTTTCTAAGGACAAGTGGGGTCTCCTTAGGATTTTCACGGCTTCTCCAAGGAGGGAATTGCTCCCTTAGCTGCCAAATTTCAGCAGTGAAGATATCTCATTAAACTACTATAGAGTAGTGGATAGGAGGTAAGCAGAAGTCCAAAAACTAGATGATGAAATCACTATAGCATACAACTTAAATTCTGACTATGATGAAATAACGCAGAAAGCATCACTAGCTTCAATCTCATACGCCCAACAAAATAGAAATGAAGATAATAAACTTCAAAGAGAAATAAATACTCCAAAAGACCAAATACAACAACCAATTGCAAAATATATTCCACCACATCTCAGAAAGAATAAAATCCACTCGACATGAAAAGAAAAAAGCAAATCTACAATTCCATTGGCAACCATGACAGAGAAACCACAACCTAAGACCCTGAAGCTTAAGGGAGTCATAAAATATAGAATGTAACAATACTCGTAGATTCTTCCAGTACTCATAATTGTATAGAGTCTAGACATTGTTGTTGCTAAACAACTAAACCTCTTCGTGTACCCCACCAGGGACCTTACCTTTAATATCACTAATGGACAAAGGATTAAAGAAGTAGGAAGATTTCACAAAGTCTCAATTCAAATATAGGAATGGATACTACAAACAGGACTTTACGCTCTACCAATGAGAAAATGAATAAAGTGCTAGGTACGGAATGGTTGAGGCAGTTGAGAACTTATACCACAAACCTTGAAGAAGAATTCATGGAGTTTAATCTGCAAGTTCAACACTATAAATTATATGGTGTTGAAGGTTCCACTCTCAAAAAAAATCAATTACAATTAATAAAAGGAGGCAAAAAACACAATCAAACATACAACAATGGAAGCAAATATAGTGCCAAGAAGCATAAAGATTTCATATTAAACAATCAGGCCAAAAGACTTCATAGTATGATGCAAAAAATACAAAGGAACTTCACCAACATTCAAAGCATAGACGAAGTCAAACACCTAAAAATTGATAAGCCTCATTTCACATAAATATGCTCAACTAGAGAATCATTTTTACTATGCTATGAGGACAAAACATTCTTTAAGAAGGTAGCAATGTTATGAACATAATAATATTCAAAATATAATAAATAGTAATAATATAAATTAATTTCATGAAAGGCCAAAGGACACGTATCCCTTCACCTCGTGACTATTCAATGTATATCGATAGACCATCATAAGACTCATTGTAACATTATCATTCTATCAATCAACATATTTTATATTTGCAGCATGCTCTATATTCAAGTATTAAACAGGCACTGTTTACTACAAATATGAAGCTTTAAACATTATCTAAATCTTAACTAACCTAAAGTTACCTGCTGTAAAAATGTTAATTTAATCAATGCCCCTTCCTCTTAAATGTTAACTGTTAAATAGTTTTTTGGGTGTCATTAATTGTACTTTACCTCACTTACAACCATAGGTCAATCCCCAACATCGCACAAGAAGAAAAAGTCATCATTAAAATTCAAATATATTGCCTCTAAAGAGCAAGATGTATTAAAATTATTGTCATGTACAATAGATGCCAGATGAGCAGAATGACAAATTTTATGGTTTGAAAAGAAGAATGCATCATCATATGTTGATGAAGAGAAATTGCAAGAGAAACCAACGAAATAGGTAGAATCCAAATGTTAAATTTTTCATATTCCAAAGGATCGAAAATATGCATTAAATAGTCAAACACTAACGTTTATTAGACAAAAGAAAGGCCAAATATTATATCAATAGAGATGTTTATCTTTTATGAAGTGTATGGTAAGTGCTAAGAACTAAGACAAAGAAAACTTTTAGAAGGATTTCAAAGATATGGTGGTAGCAAAAGGACATGAACCATATCAACAAAAAATGTACTCCTTTAGAAAGGTTTGAATGACATTTTGAAAGAAAGAACTCACCATTCCACCCTTTATGCTAAATCTTATGTTTATAGGTTTAATAGCTACCAAGAAAAGCTGATTATGAAAAACTACGCTGAGAAATTCTTTAAAAAACTCAGTCGCTTCAACCAATGTTAAATAGGACTTAAATTCTACAATCATGATCATAACATATATGCATACATACAAATAGATTTCCACGTAAGTTTGTCCAAACCTTAAGCACACCAATTTGTTAGTAACAAGAAAAGGGTGGGCTCGGTCTCTAAAGTTTTAATGTAAGTGATTTAGAGGATTTCAAACTTTCAAAAGCCACTCCACTATATGCTACTTCAAGTTTTAACCAATTTCTAATCAGTCATTTTAAGTCATTTAAAAAGTATGAACACTAAAACCTCTATAACTAAGCTACCTGAATTTCATCCTCCACGTCTCCAAAATATGATGCCCCATCGCAATACCGAACCTTGACTCTATTCCAATTATAGAAATCTGTTGCATATACTCTTGGAAATCATTACAGAGATCTACATATTTTTTATAATATATAAATTATAGTAATTGATAATAGAAATTAATATATGAGTAGGACTCAAGAAATATTGGATCTAAAAATGCCAGGCATGAATTATAAGAGTTATAGGTTTTTTTTCTTAGAATGAGAAACTATCCACACTATAAGTAAATATGAACATAAAGAGCAACATGTTTACCAGAATAAAACTTTAAAACGTTATGAAAAAAAAACCTCTCGTAATACAGCATGCTCAAATTTCTGTACAGATTACATCTGTTGGGAACATTTCAAGACAGGGATGAAGATGAGATAAGACAGGTTTAAAATGACAAGGAACATTTCAAGACTATACAAATTGAAACCCTATAAAAATGGATAGTGTTCCAACCATAGGCAACATTTGAAAATATACCTTCATTTATTAGAACACACATAACCGGATGTCTCATGTGGTGTTTGGAAAACCAGTGAGTATAACACTGTGAGAGTAACATTGAATAGACAAGAGTAGAGATGTTTATTAAAGAAGAAAAGACTTGAGAATACAATGTGGAGACAACTTTTGGATGAGTCCCCAATGCTGAAGTTTTACTGTGTAGTGGCACTGGAGTAGCATGGTCTCTTAGATATCTAGGCAACTTAGGAAATTTAAATTATGAATGAAATACATATTAGAGATATTTTTGGCACCTAAACAAGCTACAGATGGGATTGCTTTTGCTCACAAGATTCCTTGTGCTTGTTTGGGTTCGCAGCATTGTCACTCTCTGGAAGAGTATGGTGAGTTGAGTCCAATGAGAAGGAACTTCTTGATTGTAAACCTGTTGTTGTCCAACCATTTATAATCGTTACGCGCAGCACGAGAAACAATTGTTCATGTCCCGTTAAAATTGGAATGTAGAAAAACACAAGAGCATTTACTTGTGTCTCCACAGTCCAGACTCCATATGCAGCAGCACAGAGGATGAGCTGTGAATTAAGTGTACATGAAAATACCCAGGTTTGGAGGCACAAGGAAGATAGTTATACCCAGGGGAAACAAAAAATGTAGAGTACTGAATGCACAAAAAGGTTGTGTATGCAAAGAAGATAAAGAGTTAGGCACAAGAAGTTGAAAGAATGTCGCTTGTTGGAATATTCACCAATACCGAGAGAGGGGAGACTTTTTAACAATTTTAGTTACATCATGTAAACATTAAAAAATTAACAACACCATTCAACAATGCACAACATCAAAGACAGTACACAAGATTTTTAGGTGGAAACCCTTCTAGGAGAAAAACCACCGAATGCTTTTGATATAAGTCTTAATAATTACATCAACAGGAAGCTCCAACTTCCAAGATTCCCCAACAACAACTGGAAAGAGGCTCCAACCCCTGATTTGTCAACTCCAACTGAAAGGATGCGCCAACACCTTGATTTACCAGATCCAACTGCAAGGATACTCCAACCACCTAGTTTTACCAACTCCAACTAAAAGGATGCTTCAATACCCTAATTTACTAGCTCCAACTGGAAGGAGGCTACAACCTCCTGGATTTTTTCAGCATCGACTGAAAGGATGCTCCAACACCCTGCAAGCTCAAATTTTCCCTAGCACCACCCTACCACCCTAAAGTGTTCTTTGGCTCCAACCTAAAGGAGACTCCAGTCTCTGCCTTGCACTACCCAACCACCTTACTCAACAAGCCACCACTTGCCCTGAAGACTCTGACCTTTAATTCACCACAGTGGACCACGTTTCATATATTTCCAAACTAGATCCACCACTGGTCAGTATAAACAACACCACATCAATCTGTAATACAGGCACAAAATCATCAGCAGCAATACCAACTTCCTCTACTCAAAAGATCAAACCCTAACTCAGCAACATACTCTTACTAGCAGACCCTGCATAAATGACTCTGCCAAATACAAACCCTAGAAGCAACTCTGCAATACAAACCCTAGATTCCACAAGAAACAACAGTCCTCGATGATTTGGCATTACACTCCCTTATAATTAATGTTCGAGTGTCATCCATCATCAACAATATAAACCTACAGTAATACTCAGCACTTAATATAGTAATATTACAACATCCTGGGAAGCAATAACATCAAGATAATTTTGTCTTTATAACACCAACCCAAGCAACAGAAAACAATAGATCAACAGAAAACACATCATTGTAGCAGCAAAAAGAAACATCTGATTTTTCAGTGACATATGGCACTTATGAAATACCTTCCCTCGAGGTTTACTAGCAGCATTAAAACTTAGTTAAAGGTTATATACATAGTACCAATGCATACAAGGGTAATCTTTGCACTTCACTTGGTCATCATTGCACGTAGGTTCTTATGCTAGTCAGATCCAAGCATTAGCAGAATATCATATATATCAAATCTCCACTCTAGCAGCAGCACTCAGATCACTACTCAAGTGACACAATGTGTGCATTGTTGTTTCAGCAAATGTTGTCAACAAACTCTAAAAGACTTTACTTTGATCTAACACCACTGCAGAGGTTGCTTGCCAAGCTTACCATAGATGGCACAACTATTCTATGGCTCAATTTCCACAGTGCATAGGATCCAAGCAAGCTGCATTGGAAACTCTTGAAGAAAATGAACAGTGTTTATCAAACCAACTAAACTCATTTACAGGGTAAGGAATCGAATCCCAAATTCACCTTTCAAGTGTTCCTACTCCCATACAACAGGCACTATATATAAGTCAATACCAGCGCCAAACGCTTCATTCAATTAGACCTTAGTTTAGAGCGTAAAGTTTTGAGTTGAGTTGATTCATATAAGAGCAATTTCCTTTGCTCAGACACTGAGATTATCCCATGCTAAGGATGTGCAGGAAGGATGTCCTATACCGTGTGATTTCTCATTCATCAAATACTCTTTTCATTTCCAAACTAATACTTCAGAAAGTTACATCAATAACTTGCCACCAATTCTTAAGACAACACATCATCGACATGAAAGAATGTTATATATGGCCTAATTTATCTCAAACAGAAGCAAGCTCGAGTCAAACGCAGTGCCCCTGCATTGTCCTGCCTCACGTTCATATACAGCGATGAATTGATTCGCTTGATTATCTAGTTAAAGGTTTATAATGTGGTTCCCTTCCAATTGGAGCCAATTACAGTAGTGCCCCAGCGCTAGCCTATCTCACGTTAAGTTATTTCTATTGATCGGATCACAATTCGGTATTTGCTTACATGGACGAGTCACAGCTTGATCATGACCTTCATTACTGAGCATATGACCTGCATTTCTTTGCAAGGATCAGACCACGTCAAATCGCATCATGAATTCCTTGGAAAATCGTGTAGATTAGATCTCAAACAATGTCAGCAACGAATGAAGTTGTGGACCATCAACAATGAACTGACTATTAATAAGTCAACGAATCATAACAATGAACCTGCCTTACAACCAAAACAGTGATTTAATGATAGATGCATAATGGTACTTGGTCTTCACAATTTGAAATTTTGTTGTCAAACTCTTTGCATTTGAACTGCAACCAGAGCCAACCGTAATATTCGTGACCAAAACCATGATCGGTTCAAAATTTGATACTACAGGAAATCACATATCACACGCACTTGATTGGTCAAACCCAGACCAGATCACTTGCGCACAACATCATTCATGACCCACCATTGATAGATACCTATGCCAGAACAGGAAAAAAAAAAGGGAAACGTAGAGAAGTCGAAATGTCCAGACTGCTTGTCCACTATTGTGTTTTAGATGTCCTCGGGCTTACCTTTTTTTTATTTCAAATCTTTTTATTTTACATCACATCCCCTTGCCCTTTTGTCCATGGAAAACACTCATATATATAGTCATGTGAGGGGGGCTTTTATGTTGATTTTTCCTTGGCACTTCATAATCAAGTCTATGTCTAAAACACAATCACAAACACACTAAAATGCCACAACGCCAAGCACTTGCATAGCAAAAAATGTACAATAGTGAATCAATGAAGTACACAATAGATTTGCAAACCCAAAAATTTCTTGTATTACAACTTTAATATAACAAACATAGGTCTCCCATACCATGGATCATGGCCCTGAAAATTAGCCCTGATACAAGGAAAACTAGGGCTTGAGATCAACAACGTATGATTCTCAATCTACCCAAGAAAAAGAACAACCTTACTTGCTGAGGAAGTGCTTACACCAACCCAACGTTGCATGAAGCGGAGACGAAGCGGGGACGTTTTTTGGAAGCGGGGACGCGGAAGCATCATTTTCCAAAAATTTAGGAAGCGAAGCGTTTCGGAAGCGTCTAGTATATATATATATATATATATATATATATTTGCATTTATATTCAAAACAACAATCCCAAAAACCATATTGGTTGTAGAAGACATGAAAACATGCATATTTTTACATAAATCAAGATAGATATGACATCCATGGTTCCATTGTACATCAATAATTAATTATTCGAGCATAAGGATTCAGGAATCTAGAATCTAGATTCTAGATCCTAGCAATTACAAACATACATCAAATAATTAAGCATGATAAAACATTTAAGCATACTATAAAACATAAATGATAAACATAAAACATTTCAACATGATAAATCATAAAACATTTAAGCATACTATAAATTTTAAAACATAAAACATTTAACCATATTATAAAACATAAAGCATATTATAAGTGAGCAATTGTCAACAATAACATTAGTCATGTCCAAAAATCAAATAATAATGTTTACAAAATAGGCCACTTGGCCACCACCAAGACAAAAAAGTAAAGTAAAGTCTAATGATAATCTATGACAAAAGCAGTAAAGTGTGCATTGTGAACACTGAAAATATCTACTCATCTCTCCTCCTTCCACCACGAAGAGTACGTGACGGTGTGCCTCCACGTGATGGCAATGAAGAAGATGGTGGCTGTGGAAGCTGTGCCAATGGCACTGTAACTGATGAAGACGAAGCCCCTGCTGTTGGTGTTGAACCATGGAACCTAGGAGGCAAGGGACCAGTGGGGGGTGGCATGTCAAGTCGATCATCATCATCATGGGTAAGAGCATCCTCTAATTGCTCTAATCACAACACTCCATCCTCCAAATTGGTCTCCTCTAGATACTTGTCCCAAACCTTAAGGTCTCTGTTACTCTTTGCATCTTCACAGTAATGGGACAACAATCTCAAGTTGTAATGAACATAAACCAAGCTCTCTGCCTAGTCTAAACTCAACCTGTTCCTTTTAACACTGTGGATGAAAGAATAAGAGCTCCAACACCTCTCTGCAGAAGAAGTGTTTACCACCTGTGATAGCACCCGCAATGCCAAAGTCTGTAGAAGTGGAGTAGCACCTCAATGCATGTTCCACCACTCAATACAAGAAAAACTCTCTCGATCTCTAATAGCATGCATGCTCCCAAATGGACTAGTGGAAAGTGTATAGCTGCTCAACTGTTTCCTTACCAAGTGTTCCTCCTCATCAAGGACTAATTTATCTAGTGCATCCATATATTTGATTAGGACCTCTAGATCTAGGTGTGGTTTTCTCCTGCTCGCCCCCGCCAAGGTGTTGTTGTAGAAAGCCATGATGGACTATAATATTTAGGTGTCAATACATATGCTAATGCATGCAATGGAATATTTAGCATATCCCATCGTTTTACCAACTCTGCACGAATATACTTGTACAATGTGGTATCTCTAGGCTCGACAATGTCTTTAATCTGCCCCAACATGTTATCCATTTTATCATACACCTCCCCAGTTATTGGCTTATCTAAATCCCCAAACTTGATCATGTAATAAGTTGGTTTGGTGAATTGCAAAACATATTTAACCTGTGACCAAAATAACATGTCAAGAATAGTGTCCTTTGCTGCATTAGCACCACCTCTATCAGTGTTAATCTCCTCCCATGATTCAGCGGTGACCATATTAGTTAGAGCTTGTCTCACCTTCACTAGCCGCCTAAAGGTGAGGTAATAACTTGCAAATCTGGTTTTTGCAAGTTTAAGCAACTGCAACTTCGAGTAAGTGCCATAGAAGTAGTTTACCCTTGTATGCCTTGTGATAAATTTAATGAGCTTCTTCCCTCTCTTGTAAAGCTCATTAATCCACCCACATTTTTTATGCTTCACAATATCATGCATCAAAAGGTTCAATCTGTGCACCAAGCACCCAGACCAAAATATGTGTGGATAATTACGCTCAATAATTTTACCTACTCCCTTACAATTTGTTGCATTATCTGTGATCAATTGAACCACTTTTGCTAGGACCAACATCTCTGATCGATTGCAATAGGAGAGCTACAATGTTTTGGGAAGTTGCGCTGACAGAGGAGGAATCATGACATGCAATAAACACTGCACCAGTAGCAGAAACACCAAGAACATTTATCAAATGTTGGTTTCTGATATTTGTCCACCCATCTGATACAATGGATACCCCACTATCCACCCACTCATTTGTAAAACGTGTCAAAGCTTCTTGAACCTTTCCTTTTTCTCTTTCTAATAACATTGTTCTAGCTTTCTCATAGTTGGGGGACTTGTATCCTTTTGGGGCTTCATTGATGCCCTTTACCATTTCATGCCAATAGGGAGAGCAAAGCACATTGAATGGTACACCGCAAGCACAAAGAAATCGGACTATCTTTCCATCCACATCATCTCTGTATTCAGTGAGTTGGAGGACAGGTGGTTCCACAAGGCTTTGATCTTGGCTGGGAAAAGTGTCCAAGGAATTTAATTTTTCTTCCTAAATGGCTTTTAAAGAGTTATTTTGTAATCTGAATTTGAAAGTGACTTTAAGTGAATTCTGTCTTTCTTGTTCTAGCTTTCTCATAGTTGGGGGACTTGTATCCTTTTGGGGCTTCATTGATGCCCTTTACCATTTCATGCCAATAGGGAGAGCAAAGCACATTGAATGGTACACCGCAAGCACAAAGAAATCGGACTATCTTTCCATCCACATCATCCCTCCCATGTTGAAATTTGGTTACCGGAGGACAGGTGGTTCCCTAAGGCTTTGATCTTTGGCCTAGGGAAAAGTGTCCAAAAGAATTTAATTTTTCTCCTAAAGTGGCTTTATAAAGTTATAAAGTAAAATCTAATTTAAAAGTGACTTTAAGTGAAAAAGTTACTAAAGTCTAATTTTAAAGTGACTTTAATAAAGTTAATGTAAAATTAGAAAAGAAAAGTGACTTTGGAAATAAATGACTAAGTGGGTCTTTATTAAAGTGGGGTGAATTAAAAAATAGAAAGTGAGATTTAAAAGAGCATTTAATCTCAGCCCTAGATCTAAAGCTATTTCAGCCATTGGATTTGGGGATAACCCAAAAGTCACTTAGAGTTCTATTAAAGGAGGAAAAGGAGAAAAAAGGCCATTCATTCATTAATTCTTTCATGAGCAGATTGAGAGAAGGAAAAGGAGAACGCTGAAAAGAATTTTCTAAACAGTGAGAAGGAGGAGGGCAGCAGCACTAACTTTCAGCAAATCCGTATAGCAGGGCAGAGCATGAAGTTCGAGTCAAGTGGACACGAATTTCGAGAGAAAACTGCAGATTTCGAGGGAGGTCGTACAGCCATTCCAGCACTGTTTTCGAGGTTGTTCGTACAGTTTTGAAAGCTGTAATTTCTGCTATAATTTTTCTGTTTTGTGGGCACAAAAACCGAGGTGGAGTTTGGCACGATTTTCGAGATAAGTTATTTCAAAGTTACTGTAATTTTTTTTTTGCTGTGTAAATTTCTGCATCACTGTAAAAGCAAAATTCAAAAAATAAAAAGAAGTTTTCGAACTGGTTTTCCCCAAGAGTTGTAGGGGGTTTTTCCAGGGTCATGTTGACCAAAAATCATTGTGTTAAAATGTTTTGTGTGGCTGTTTTAGTCTGTTGATTTTTATTTCTGCAATTTTCAGCACTATGAAAATTTTCCAGAATTTATGTTTTCAGAAAATATTTATTTCCCAGTTTGTTGAATGTAAGGCTATGGGAAAGGGCATTTAACTATTTGGAGAAATAAGGTGAAACTGAAAATCGGGGTGGGAAAATAGAAATTCTACATGGTATCAGAGCTAGGGTGCTAAAAGTGCAGTTTGGGACAGCAAAGAGAAAAATTACAGGTCGCTGATTTTTCACTCAGAAAATTCCAGCAAGCTGATTTTTCACACAGAGAAATTTTATCTTTACTACAGCAGTTTTATTTTCAGTTTTTAGGACAGCAAGGATGTCATTGGGATTGAGGGTGGAAGATAGGTTGGATGGGCATAGTAATTATAGCGTTTGGAGAGAAAGAATGCAGAGCATCTTTGAGGAGGGAGAAGTCTGGGATATCATGGTTCATACCTAACAGCAGCCTATTAATGTGCCTACTGATGTTGTTCAGTTGGTAGCATTTAATAAAAAGAATAACAAGGGAAAAAGGTTGATTCTGGATGGTATTAAAGACCATGTGATTCCTCATGTGAAAGGAAATAGACATGCTCATGAGATGTGGTCTGCCTTGACCAATCTCTACCAGAGTACCAATGAGAACAGAAATATGGTCCTAAGAGAGAAGCTGAAGACCATTAAGATGGGGAAGAATAATAGTGCAACTGGTTATCTCACAAAGATAACTAATGTGAGAGATGCATTGGCAGTAGTTGGAGAGGTCATTCCAAACACTGAGTTGGTGCAGATTGCAGTAAATGGCCTTCCTACTTCATCGTTGAATTTTGTTGATGGGGTTTGTGCACGTGAGACCCTTCCCACATGTGAGAGGTTTTGGGATGATTACATTCAAACAGAGATCAAGAAGAGTCAGCTTGGGGCAGCCAAGCCAGTTGAGCAGGATGAGGATGTAGCATTGTTGGCTGGAGGCAAGAGAGGCAAAGGCAAGAAGCATGCTTCCACAAGTGGTGGTGGGGGCAAAGGAAAAGGTAAAAGTAAACAGGAGAACACGCAGAAGGACTACTCCAAAGTGAAGTATTGGAGTTGTCAGAAGATGGGACACTATGCAGTTGTGTGTCCGAAGAAGAAGAAGAAGGGGAACAACCAGACCATGGCAGCATCAGCAGAGATTGAGGACTTTTCAGATAGATTTGACTGAGACTTTGGGTTCAGTGCTTGTGAGTCCACTAGTGCAGGATCACCTGCCACGGAGGTTCAGAGGGAGCATGCATTCCCTCGATTAACGGAGCATCTTCGGGTATCTGGTATGTGGACAGTGGGGCTTCACGTCATATGACAGGAGTCCGTGAGTACTTCTCAGAACTTTCAGAGAGTGGCACTGATATAGAGGTAGTACTCGATGATGACAGTGTTGTTAGAGCAGTGGGTGTGGGGACACTAACATTTGATAGGGAACCCAAACCTCCCTTGAAGGTGTCAAATGTTTTATATGTGCCAGGGATGAGGAAGAACCTCATATCCGTCTCAGCATTAGAGGACAGAGGGTATGAGATATTGTTCAGGAGAGGACAGGTGCTGATATATCCCAGGGGTACTCCAGCTGAGTCAGCTAGAGTGATAGGTGTACACCATGCAAAGGTGTAAGCAGAGTGACTGGGATACTTGATTTGATTCATTCTGATGTGAGCGGTCGGATGTCTCATGTTTCCTTGAGTGGATACGAGTATTATGTGTTATTCATTGATGATCACTCCACGAGGACCTGGATTTATTTCTTGAAGACCAAGAGTGAGGTCTTCAAGTGGTTTCAGGAGTTTAGAGTTCTTCTGGAGACACAGACAGGTCAGAAGATCAAGTCCCTGAGATCGGACAAGGGAGGTGAGTACACCCTTGGAGAGTTTGTTGAGTATTGTGTGAAGGCAGTCATTACAAGGGAGTTCACAGTTCCTTACAACCCCCAGCAGAACGAGGTTGCGGAGAGGAAGAACAGATCCATCATTGGGGCTGCCAAAGCCATGTTACATGATCAGGGGTTACCTTTGTTTTTGTGGGCAGAGGCTTGCAATACTACTATATACTTTCAGAACAGGAGTCCGCATCGTGCCTTGGGGCATCTGACTCCAGAGGAGGCTTTTTCTGGGAAGAAGCCTGATGTTGGTCACTTCCGTATCTTTGGGTGTATTGCATACTCCTATGTACCCAAGGAGAAGAGGACCAAGCTAGAGCCCACCGCAGAGAAGGGTATCTTTGTGGGCTATAGTGAGACCTCGAAAGCCTTTCGGGTCTATATTACTGCTTCGAGGAAAGTTGTTAATAGGCGGGATGTTAGATTCGAGGAGGACCGGGCTTTCAGGAGGTCACGGGAGTTAGAGTATCTGGATCAGCCAGACCCTCAGTAGCAGTTGAGTCAGTCACAGAGATCCAATGGGCAGGGATCAGGAGGATCCGGAGGTACATCTATGACGATGTCTGGTCCGTCAGTGAGCAGTGGCTCGCAGAGTCAGAGGGGTGGTGCTTCAGGCAGCATGCAGAGCAGTCCACAGAGCAGTTCACTAGGGAGTCCACTGATGGACAGTTCACATCGTACTTCAGCGTCTACAGGTTCAGGTTCAAGCAAGAGGACAGCAGACAGATAGTCAGGAGTTCAGACTTTTGATGAGGAGGAGTTTCATTCTCCAGTGGGAGAGGTGTGCTCAGGGAAGAGGAAGCCCAAGTGGCTTCAGGATACCTTGAGAGAGGCCACATCTGTTGCTGCGCCTAAGAGGCCAGTCAGAGAGAGCAGACCACCTGAGAGGTTTTGTAGCTATATGGCAATGGTTGCCAACATCATTGACTCTGAGCCTTCTAGCTATGAGGAGGCAGCTAGCCAGCAGGTTTGGAGAGAGGCCATGCAGGAGGAGTATTCTTCTATCATGAAGAATGATGTTTGGGAGGTGGTGCCAAGGCCTGAGGGCAAATCCGTGGTTACTTCTAGATGGCTTTACAAGGTAAAGCATGCTGCAGATGGCAACATTGAGAAATTCAAAGCGAGGTTTGTGGCTAGAGGGTTCTCCCAGGTAGAGGGAGTTGATTATGAGGAGACCTTCGCTCCCGTGGCTCAATATACTTCGATTCGCTCCATTATATCGATAGCAGCAGAGATGGGTTGGAAGATCCACCAGATGGATGTGAAGACCGCATTTCTCAATGGCTTCATACAGGAGGAGGTGTACATTGAACAGCCACAGGGCTTTGAGGTGCATGGGAAGGAGTCCCATGTGTGCAGACTGAAGAAGGCCCTTTATGGCCTGAAGCAAGCTCCCAGATCTTGGTACTCCAGGATAGATACATACTTGCAGGAGATGGGTTTCACAAAGAGTGAGGCAGATCCGAACTTATACTTCATTGTGATAGGTGAGGAGCCTCTCATTCTGGTGTTGTATGTGGATGACTTGGTCATTACGGGTGTAGAGAGACTCATAGAGCACTGCAAGAGAGATCTTGCATCGGAGTTTGAGATGAAGGACATTGGCTTGATGCATTACTTTTTGGGTTTGGAGGTGTGGCAGGAGGAGGGGCATTTCTTCCTGGGGCAGGGGAAGTATATTGTGGACATCCTTGGCAGATTCCACATGGAGGATTGTAGACCCATGTCGACACCGATGATCAACAACTGGAATAAGCTTCATGCTTCGGATTTCGAGTTGGTGGATACCACATTGTACAGACAACTGATTGGTTCCTTGATGTATTTGGTCAACACCAGACCAGATATATGTTTTGCAGTCAACACGATGAGTCAGTTTATGTGCGAGCTTAGGAAGGTTCACTGGATTGCTGCAAAACACATTTTGCGATACATGCAGGGGACAGTGGAGTATGGTCTAGATTATAGGCAGGGGGATGGAGTGAGATTGGCAGGTTACACTGATTATGATTGGGCAGGTTGTACTTCTGATAGGAAGAGCACTTCAGGGTGTTGTTTTGGCATGGCCTCACAACTAGCTAGACTGGCTGCCATATACTCTGCTTCCGCTGAACTCAATGCTACTGACTGTTGCTTTCGACTGAACCATGACACCACTGCCGAACCCAACCCAAAACAGCACCTTGAAGTGCTCTTCCTATCAGAAGCACAACCTGCCCAATCATAATCAGTGTAACCCGCCAATCTCACTCCATCCCCCTACCTATAATCCAGACCATACTCCATTGTCCCCTACAAGTATCGCAAAATGTGTTTTGCAGCAATCCAGTGAACCTTCCTAAGCTCGCACATAAACTGACTCATCGTGTTGACTGCAAAACATATATCTGGTCTGGTAGTTGTGAGGCCATATGGCTTCGCAAGATGTTGTTTGGCTTATTTGGTCAGTTGTTGAGACCTTCAGTGATTTACTGTGATAATCAGAGTTACATTAAACTCACAGAGAATCCAGTATTTCATGATCGGTCAAAGCATATCGGCATCATATATCACTTCATCAGAGATTATGTGCAGAAGGGAGTTGTGAAGCTCGAATATATTCCCACTGATGAGCAGGTTGCAGATATTCTTACCAAAGCCTTACCACAGGGCAAGCATGTCTACTTCAGAGATAAGATGGGTGTGGTGAGGAACACCTTCCTCGGTAAGAGGGAGTGTTGAAATTTGGTTACCGGAGGACAGATAGTTCCCTAAGGCTTTGATCTTTGGCCTAGGGAAAAGTGTCCAAAAGAATTTAATTTTTCTCCTAAAGTGGCTTTATAAAGTTATAAAGTAAAATCTAATTTAAAAGTGACTTTAAGTGAAAAAGTTACTAAAGTCTAATTTTAAAGTGACTTTAATAAATTTAATGTAAAATTAAAAAGAAAAAGTGACTTTGGAAATAAATGACTAAGTGGGTCTTTATTAAAGGGGGGTGAATTAAAAAATAGAAAGTGAGATTTAAAAGAGCATTTAATCTCAGCCCTAGATCTAAAGCTATTTCAGCCATTGGATTTGAGGATAACCCAAAAGTCACTTAGAGTTCTATTAAAGGAGGAAAAGGAGAGAAAAGGTCATTCATTCATTAATTCTTTCATGAGCAGATTGAGAGGAGAAGGAGAAAATTGAAAAGAATTTTCTGAGCAGTGAGAAGGAGGAGGGCAGTAGCACTAACTTTCAGCAAATCTGTACAGCAGGGCAGAACACGAAGTTCGAGGCAAGTGGGCACAAATTTCGAGGAGAGAAAACTGCAAATTTCGAGAGAGGCCATACAACCATTTCGACATTGTTTTCGAGGTTGTTCGTACAGTTTTGAAGGCTATAATTTCTGATGTAATTTCTCTGTTTTATGGGCACGGAAACCGAGGTGGAGTTTGGCACGGTTTTCGAGATAAGTTCTATTTCGAAGTTGTTGTAATTCTTTTTTGTTGTGTAAATTTCTGCATCACTGTAAAAGTAATATTCAGAAAATAAAGAGAAGCTTTCGAACTGGTTTTCCCCAAGAGTTGTAGGGGGTTTTTCTAGGGTCATGTTGACCAAAAATAACTGTGTTAAAATGTTAACTGGAAAAACAGTGGTATATCTTGTGGTGTATGTAGATGATCTTTTGATAACAGGGAACAATGAGAGCTATATTGCATCCATGAATAAAGAATTGAAGAAAGGTTTTGAAATGACTGATTTGGGTCATGTTCATGACTATCTAGGTATTGAAGTAATTCAACATCCTAAATATATATTTCTTTCTCAAAAGAAGTACATTAGAGATCTTTTGAACAAGTTTGGCATGGATGAATGCAATCCCTTAACCACTCCAATGGAACAAAACTTGAAGCTCACATATATTGAAGGGAAGGAATTCGAGGATGCAACTAAGTATAGACAGCTTATAGGAAGTCTTATCTACCTGACCACCACCAGACCTGACATTTCATTTGCTGTTGGAATCCTCTCAAGGTTCATGCAAAAACCTTGTGAAGGACATTGGTCTGTTGCAAAAAGAGTGTTAAGGTACTTGAAGGGGACTCAAGACTTTGGACTCAAATATACATAGGTAGGCGACTTCAGCTTGATCGGATACTCTGATTCAGACTTTGATGGCGACAAAGAAACAGGGGTGTCTACTATAGGTTACACCATGAGTCTTGGATCGGGAGCTGTCTCATGGAGATCACGCAAACAGTCAGTTCCAGCAGATTCCACGACCGAGGCAGAATATGTGGCAGCAGCTGAAGCAACAAAGGAAATTGTGTGGCTCCGGAAAATCCTGGAAGATTTGCAGATGAAACAGATGTATTCCACTCCACTCATGATCGACAACACTTCTGCAATAAAGTTGGCCAAGAAACCAAAGTTCCATGATCGAACAAAGCACATCAATACAAAGTACCATCTCATTCGACATCCTGTTCAAGCCAAAACCATCCATCTACATCATTGTTCCACAAATGAGCAAACTGCTGACATCTTCACCAAAGCACTTGGAAGAGAAAAGTTTGAAAAGTTCAGATCGATGCTTGGGCTCACCAACATCCCTTCGGATTAAAGGGGGGAATGTTGACACCTAATCTTATGGGTTGGGTGTGGATATTTAATATTGTATAATAAATAATATTAGGAAATAAGGAAGGCCAAGAGTCATTGGGAGATGAATCCCAATAGCCTCACCTCCATGTATAAATACATGCACATTCTTCATCTAATACACATTCTGATTTGCGGAGTTACCTCCTGGTTTGACAATCTGACGATCACGATATGTAGTGATCTAACGGTTCATTCTCTCCTCGGTATTACCGACACTTGATCCATGACTTAAAACTCGATTGGTCCATGATCTCTATTTAAAGAGCATGGAGGGTCATTTCTCTGGTAACCGTTTATGAGAGAATCTTATGTAAATTTTCTTTCTTTATATTAATAAATTGTCTGAAGTGGCCGCGTTGGCTCAGGTCGTGGACTATTTCCCTCTTTGAGGGTTTTAACCATGTCAAATACTAGTGTACTGATCTGTGATCTGTTTGTGACCGGTGACCTTTGGTGTTTGATCAAAGGAAGTTACCCTGTAAATTCCTACATGGTATCAGAGTTGTTTTGAGGGCCGCATTTGTTGTTGATCTAAATCTGAAGCCGGCTTGACTGCATGCGACTGTCATTTTCTAGATCTACTATTTTTTCCACTTTTGAGCCAGGAGAACTACTATGTTGTGTCTGGAGCGTCTGTTATAGTGAGGGACCCCTTTCTTTTCATGCTTAAAGGTTTCTAGTTGCCCAAGTTATGTCATTTTAGATCCAGAGGTATAAAGCATTTTTTTTGCAATTATATTTATTAATCTCTCTGTTTATTTTGGTTTATAGTCTTTTTTTATTGCCAGATCTATACCCTCTTCCCTGTGTATACTCTTTTCTCTACACTGTGTGCGATCTCGGCAAATCAGAAACAGGAAGATGGGATTTTTCTGCTACATATGCTCTTTTCCTGCAGCTTTGTGCGATCTCGGGAAATCAGAAATAATGAGAAAAATGTATAGTTGTCGGACGGACTAACCGGAAATCTAACATTTTGTCGTAAGGCTTGCATTTTTTGTGTTGTTGTGTGCACGGATTTGTTTTTTTGGCAGGAAAAGCACGCACAATTACAGAATCCTTTTACTAGCTCACTTGGTGTAAAGTTAACTTATGAGAATAGAGGTCTTGGGTTCAAGTCTCTTTGTCAATCTTCTTTTTCTAAAAAGCTTTTTGTAAAGTTATTTTTTCTTAAAAAACTTTTTGGCAAGTTGTCTTCTTTTCAAAAAGGGGTTTTATTTAAAAAACACGTGTAAAAGTAACATTATAAAAGTGACTCTCACTTATTTATAAAAGTGGCTCACATAAAGTAGTATTTATTTAAAAGTAAGCTTATTATATTAAGTGTGGAAAAATGGGGGAATTTTTTTTTAAAGTACAACTTCATCATCAACTTTCAACCTAGCACGTAACCACTCGGCATCTACTCCAATTTTTCTTCAAAAAGGCATAACTTCTTCGTCCAGAAGTCGTTTTTAGAACCATAACCAATGTGTTAAAAAACGGAATCGGGTTCAACCAGGCCGAGGGTCGGCTCGGACTCCGACTCCGAATCGGTAATGACTCGGTCAACTCGGTTTCAATGATTCGGTTTTTGTAAAAAATACATTAAATATTAATTTTTTTGTACAAAAACATAAATTTAAATATTTTTATTCATGTTTCCAAACACAAAGCATTACAATATAGATAAGTCACAAAAGACAACATATGATCAAAGTAGGCTCATGAATATATCCATTATATCAAAATTGCACATAGTGCACTGTCCAATACAGGATGATGATATAGAGATCAAAACAAAAAACATAACCAATGTCACTAACATCATGTCATCAAGGTACATAGAGGGATTGGTGCTCTTGATTAAATACGAGTTCCATACCCTAATACATGACAAAATTCGATGGAAACATTGCAATAACCCAATCTTGAAATCCTGAAAAACTGATAAGTCTGCTCGATTTTGAATGAGATCTAAAATTCTACTTTCTCCATATGAAATCCAATGAGGTTGGAACCACTCTCAAACATCCTAAGTCATTTCATGGTAATGTTAAAAATTTAAGTAAAAGGATGAAAATGAAGATTAAGAAGAATGTGGGAATTTAACATTACCATGAAGCTGCTCCAAAAACCAACTCCACAACTCTTCAGAAAACCCTCACAAATGCTCAAGCAAATTCAATGAGATAGATGTGATGTATTGAGAGGAGTTGGGTAAGTTAAATAGGATGGGGAGGGGTTAGATAGCCTAAACAAAACCTAACAGCAAAAAAAAAAGTCATTTTCAAGTCCGATTTTTTATTGTTTTTGGGCTCCCCAGCCGGCTGGAACAAATCGGCCAGTTTAACTCGGACCAGGCCGAGTCGGTCGATTTGTTACCGAGCCAGCGGAGTCTGTATACCGAGCTAGCCTGAGTCGGTCGATTTGTTACCGAGCCAGCCTGACCGGTTTAACCGCCGAGTCGAACCGGCCTACCCTTTGGCTTGGTCGACTCGGCCGGTTCTGAGCCAGACCGGCCTGGTTTTAAAACTATGACCGTAACTACTCAGCATCTACTCCAACTTTTCTTCAAAAAGGCATAACTTCTTCATCCAGAAGTCGTTTTCAGAACCGTTTTTTTTTACCCAGCCTAATTTTTCGAGATCTTTCCATTGGAGCAGTTGGTTTTAGCCTTCTTCAGTTTCCCTTTTTTTAAATGGAAAGTGCATGCACGGTTATTCTTAACAGCACCAATTATTTCCAATGGTTATCATACATGATAGACTTACTTAGAAGTAAAGGGCTTTATAGAATAGCCTCAGGACAACAATCTAAACCTACCGATGGAGATAAAAAGGATAAATGGGAAAATAAACAAGATCAAGCACGAGGGTTGATAGGAATGTCCATTACTCAAGATCTTAGATTTCATATCCAATAAATTGACTCCCCTCTTGAAGCCATGAAAAAACTAAATATTGTTTTTGGCATTCAAAATGAAATCAGAGCCCACCAGCTTGAAAATGAGTTGCTTACTTTGGACCCCAATAATTTCTTCTCTATTGAAGATTTTTTGTCCAAATTCAAGACCCTTAGACTTCTTTTAGAAGGTTGTAAAGTCAAAAAGGAAGATGGTAGTCTTATCTATTCCATTCTTGCTAAGTTTGGCCCTGCATGCTCTGTATTTGTTTCCACCTTCCATTCCACTAGAGAAGCCCTCATTTCTCAAAGGACAGCCTACAAGTCCCCCTCTTTTGATGTCTTTTGTGATTCTTTGATAAGAGAACAAGAAAAACTCTTACACCTTGGTCTTATTAATACTGGAAACTCTTCAAAGAAAGTCTTAGCAGCCCAGCTGCAACCATGTCCAAAGAATCCTAAGAAGCAGCACCCTAAAAAGAATATTCCTAAACCAAACAAGGGTCTTAAGCAATTTCAGCTGCAAACTGAAAAAGCAACTCAACAAACTGAAAAGAAGAAGAAAGACAGACATTGCAACTTTTGTACTCGTGATGGCCACGTAGAGTCAAAATGTTTTAAGAAGATGGAAGCCTTGGAAGCGGCAATGAAGAAGCACAACATCCACTTGGAGAACTCTTAAACTTCATCTTCGGGAATGGCACTTTCTCCTTGTGGTTTTCAAGCATCAATATCTAGTTATGCATTGAATGTATCTTCTTCTTCTCATTCTCATGAGTGGCTCATTGATTCTGGAGCCTCTTACCACATGGCCAAAAATAAAGCCATGTTTTCTTCTTTAAATGATTGTAACACCAAAAACATTTATGTCGGTGATGATAGATCTCTTAGTGTTGTAGGATTTGGATCCATTCATCTAGGTAATAATCAGTTTAATAATGTATTATGTGTTCCTACCTTGTCCTGCAACCTTCTATTTGATTATCAGATAACTCATTCGGGTGAAGGGAAAATAGTAGAATTCTCACCTCATGATGTTGTAATTAAGGACCTAAGAGATCTTAGAAATATTTTAGCTACTAGCATAGCTGATGATTCCACAAGGTTGTATAAGTTTGAAAACTTTGGGTTATCATGTCTTCCTTCCATTTTTGTTGCTCATGATGATGAAGTGAGCAAACTTTGGCATGAGCGATTTGGTCACTTAAACTTTCGCTCTCTTCAAACTCTATGTAAATAAAATATGGTGACAAGTCTTCCTATGGTATCTTGCCAAGATGGTGTTTGTTCCGGATGTGTACTCGGAAAACATCATTGGGATAGTTTTGATTTATGTGGCCCACTTCTAGTTGTTTCTTTCTTTGGCTAGAAATACTTCTTAACTTTCATTGATGATTTTGCCAGACGCACTTGGGTATACTTATTAAAACTCAAAAGTGAAGTTTTTAACATGATCTTGGCCTTTAAGGCCTTCGTTAAGAAACAATTTGGACATCAAATTCTTAAGTTAAGATTAGACAATGGAAGAGAATATGTTAACAACAAAGTTATCAAATTTTGCACTGAGCATGGCATTCAATTGCAACATATTGTTCCATATACTCCACAACAAAATGGTGTAGCTGAAAGGAAGAATTGCACTCTAAAAGAAATGGCTAATTGTATGCTTCAATCTAAAGGACTTAGTCTTAATTTTTGGGTAGAAGCAATTAACTGTGCAAATTACATAGTAAATCGCACTCCTACTAAGGTTTTAAGAAATATAATTCAGAAGTAGCATGGAGCTCAATCAAACCAGATGTAAATCACTTTCTTGTTTTTGGAAGTGAAGCTTGGGCCCATATTCCAGATGTAAAACATAAAGCCTTAGAACCTCAGAGTGAAAAATGCATTTTTGTTGGATATTCTGAAGATGTCAAAGGATATAGACTTCTTCAACCAAAATCCAAAAATGTAATCATTAGAAGAGATGTAAAATTCAATGAAAATATATCGGCTTACGATCCTAGTTCGGCGGGTGTGCCACCTTTGGCCTACGAGCTTGATTCGGCATATGTGCCACCTCTCTCTATCTCTTCTCGTTTTGATAGCATTCCTTCTAGTTCGGATGATGACAGCAAGGGTGACAATCCTCCTCCACCTTCCCAAGATCTTCCTTCAGCTCCACAACTTCCGAAATGGGTCCGCTCTACACAGGATGCAGCAAGTTCTCTTGCAGGTGACCCTACAAATCAACATCGTACACGTTCTCAGTTCGACAGAGCCTCTTCCTTATTGGCTCAAGTTCCAGAAAATCTTGATCTAGACACCTTTGAAAAAGCTTCAGGCCATCCAGATTGGGATGCAACTATGAATGAAGAATATCATTCCTTATTGGCAAACGATACTTGGGTTCTTGTTCCTCTTCCAAAGGGAAGAAAACTTGTCAAATGCAAATGGGTTTACAAAACAAAGTTTGGACCAGATGGAAAAGTGGAAAAACATAAAGCTCGTCTTGTTCCTGAAGGATTTTCACAAGTTGAAAGCATTGACTATACTGAAACCTTCTCCCCTGTTGCCAAAATGAATTCTATCTGCCTTGTTCTTTCCCTTGTTGCCTCCTTTAAATGGGAACTCCAACAGATGGATGTTAAATCTGTCTTCCTACATGGGGACTTGCATGAAGAAATCTACATGGAACAACCCCTTGGCTTTATCCAAAACGACTCTAGCCTTGTTTGTCACCTTAGGAAGTCTCTTTATGATCTCAAACAAGCCCCTCGGGCTTGGTATGCCAAAATGGATAGCTTTCTCTTAAATAATGGCTTTTCTAGATGTCATTCCGACAACACTGTCTAGCTTTCTCCTGCTCAGCTCTATTTATTAAACCTTGATCTTTTCTCTTCTTTGCAAACTGTCCTGATGATGGGTCTAGATCTAGACTCGAAACATAGACTAAAAATGACAACTGTGGTTATTCCGAGTCCTACACCTGAAAAACTACACCACAGAAACCTCCAATCTACCAAGTGGGTAAGTCCTTAATCATCCTTGTTCTTTATGTTGATGATCTTATCCTTACTGGTAGTGATCCCAACCATATAAACCATGTGAAGTCTAGCCTCAAAAAGAAGTTTGAAATGACAGACTTAGGACACGTGCATTATTTCCTTGGTCTTCAACTCTTGCAATCCAAAGAAGGTATTACCCTTTCTCATTCCAAGTATGCCTGTGATCTTTTACGCCAGTTTCACATGGAAGACTGTAAGCCAGCCCCTTCTCCTTTTCAGTCTGGAGTCAAGCTTTCAATCACTTGTACTTCCCCTGAAGTTGATGCTACCTTATACCGTCAACTTGTTGGTAAACTTTTGTATCTAACCCATACTCGTCCTGACCTTTCCTTTGTCGTTGGTCTTGTTTCTCAGTTTATGCACAAACCTCATGAAAGTCACTGGAAAGCAGCTAAAAGAATACTTCGATATATTCAAGGTACAGTTCAGTTCGGGATTCATTAAAAGTGCAGGAGCATCTCCATTGTTGATTGGTTTCACTGATTCTGATTGGGTTGGTGACCCTGATGATTGAAAGTCTACTGTAGGCCATGTATTCACTCTTGGTTCAGGACCCATTACATGGTCTTGTAAGAAATAAAGTGCCATCTCTTTCTTCGTCAGAAGCAGAGCATCGTGGTGCAGTTGAAGCTAGTAAGGAAGCCCTGTGGCTTCGTCAGATCCTGACTGAATTTGGTCTTCATCAGCAGTATCCAACTACACTTTGGTGTGATAATCAGCGTGCCATTCAGCTATGCAAAGATCCAGTTCAGCATCAGCACATGAAACACATTGAGCTACACATACACTTCATCGGAAAGCTCATTCATGATTGTGTTCTTGAAGTGTAGTGTTGTTCAACCAATGATCAAGTTGCTAATATCTTTACAAAGGCTCTCACAGAAGCGAAGTTTACTAAACTTCGATCTATGCTTGGAGTTCAAGAAAGTTATAATTAAGGGGGGGATAAGCTCTAATGCTTCCTTCCTTCTCCTATTTGTCACCTTTGTAAATCCTTCAATCCTATCCCAAGTTGTTCTTAAGGGGGGATGTTAGGATATTCCGACACATAGGAAATAGTCTCCTATTGTGTCACCTTTGTAAATCCTTCAATCCTATCCCAATTTGTTCTTAAGGGGGGATGTTAGGATATTCCGACACATAGGAAATAGCTAAGTATAACTTGGACTAGCATAGAGTTAGGTAAAGTGTGTTTCTTTACTATGTATATTTGTAACTTATAATCTGATGATCACGATATGTGGTGATCCGACGGTTCATTCTCTCCTCGGTATTACCGACACTTGATCCGTGGCTTAACACCCGATTGGTCCAGGATCTCTATTTAAAGAGCATGGAGGGTCATTTGTCCGGTAACCGTTTATCAGAGAAACTTATGTAAATTTTCTTTCTTTATATTAATAAATTTCCAGAAGGGGTCGCGTTGGCTCAGGTCGTGGACTGTTTCCCTCTTCGAGGGTTTTAACCACGTCAAATACTGGTGTACTGATCTATGATTTGTTTGTGAGCGGTGACCTTTGGTGTTTAATCTAAGGAACTTACCTTGTAAATTCCTACATCTTTAGGATCATATACCACCAAAGAATCGGTGTGCAATTACTTCAGCTTTTTGGCCCTAACACAGAGACTAAACTGAACTCATAGTCCCCTTTCTCAGGGGCTTGGTCCTCTCTTTTATGCACAAAATCTGAGCACACTCAAACAAAACTTTAGGACAGACTTCAATGCCACTAAGCAAACATAGAAAGATCCCTAATTACAGCACAACACAGCGTCCTCAAACCTGCACAATAGACTTTAAGAGCATGAAAATCACAAAGATAGACGTCCTCTTACCTGGGCAAATGCTCCAGCTCAATCCTTCATAAGGTTTATGGCTCTCTCCTAAGATAACTCACACTTCTTGGGTAGAAAACACTTGAGAAGAGATGCTCCCTTCGATGCCAAAGGAAATCTCTCTCATTCCTACTTATAGTGTTCTTGGTGGAGATACTTTTCACCAAGGGTCACGTCTTTTAACCAAGCCGACCTGAGCCTACATGCTCAAACACCAATCATAAGGAATAACATTCTTGCCATTTTCTTTCGCCCACAACATTGTAGCCATAGGTGCCCCTTAGCCCATCAAGAGTGCCCCTCATGCATCCAATAGAATAAACAATCATTTTCCTCTTGGGTCTTTCGCCACACCTTAGGATACAAAGCCCACCACTTGGGTACATTGCCCACAAAACCACATTTTTGTGGGTCAACTCCACACAAGTGACAAACCTAATACCCTAGAGGTTGTGGGAGTACCTCCCAAGATATACTTTTCAACATTTTAAAGGGTCAACCTGCCCTAGAAATTGATTTAATAAGTAACCCTAATATGAGGCCGACCGAACACTTTCTTTCAAAATCATTTTCAGTAAGATCCACTTTTTAAGGGCCAACTTGGTCAACCATTGAGGCAGCCATGACCCACCAAAAACAATATATTTTTCATAATTTTTAATGCCAAAAATTGGACCAATCATAGAGTTGCTTTTAATCATCCATTTGGGCACCATGACCACACTTTTGGTGGTTCATCTTTGATGAGGCATATCTCCTCAACCATGAGGAATTATGTGGCATGCCACCTACCATTGGAAACAACATGACAAGGTTTATGATCTGATGATAAAATCGCTTGCAATTGCTTTGATCTTCTCATTCAATTTCTTCATCAACAGAGGGACATCATGACCACACTACAAGAGCTTCTCATCCTTCCAGGGCTTCTTGACCATTGGCGCTTCCAATCAATGCAATCCACAGACGTATATTAAGAGCGCAGAAAGAGTGATGTTGGCATCAATAACAACACCATTCAACGGTTAGCATGGTAATGAAGTCAAACCAATAAAGGACGAGGTTGAATCGTTACCGATAGGTAGTTGAAGTGGTTAGAAGTGCAAACGTTGAAGATGATGAGGATAAAGCTATGCAATGAGGAGAAAATCATCTTGGCTCCAAGATAGAAGAAATGGGCTCCATAAGTAGACGAGTTGAACCTCAAGAGAGGGTACCAGTGAAGGCAAGAGAATAGTTGTTGCAAGAAAAAGGTTGGCATTTGAGTGAATGGTCTCCACAAGAGGAAGAGTGCAAAGAAGGAAAAGTGTATGTTGAAGCATTGGATCTCAAACTCAAGAGAGGAAGTCCTAAGCTGCAGATCGCATGCAGAGGACTGGTGCACAAAGCTTGAAATTTTGTAGAAGGATTGAGGTCTTGTGTTAGAGTTAGTGGTTGGACTTGTAAATCTGAGAAACCTTCTATTGCACATGTCTTAATTTATAACTAAATAATGTGAATGTCCAAATCCTTCTTATTGTATCGTTGTGCAGCTTGAATTCTATCTTGAAAGTAAGTGAATGTAAATTTGTTATTTGATACTTTGTTGCAAAGTAAAATTTGTAGTTTGAGTGAAAGCATGTTAAGCTAAAGTTGTGGGGCATTTACCCTACAATTTCACTAGACATCTTGTCCCACGTCACCTCAGATTACAATCAAATTTGTTGCTTTCATAGGTCTTGAAGCTTTTAAGATAAGCATTGGACTCGACCTGCATCCTGGGTGACTTCTAATCTATCTAGAATTTCACTACTTGTATGGTGATAATGCACGTGGAATTGACAAGCCAATGGAAGACACTCGATTGCTTAAATTTATGACATTGAGACCCATGATTGACCCATGATTGTTTCGAATAATACAAAACAATGTTGTTAGACATGGATTTGGCAAAAACTCAGCTAGTTTGGGGCTCGACAAAACATGACGATGCATCAAAATTCAACTCAAGACTAGGCAAAAACTCGCCCAACTTGGGACTACAAAGATTGGCTCAACACTTTGCAAAACACAACAAATAGAACCAAAAAACAAAAAAACTCAAAATATGAGAACTTGTGTAAAGAAAAATAGTAATGACACTTCACAACTCGAATTATGCAGATTTCACAATTCAAATTGCCATTCCAACAAACCCCTGTTGGATTTCAAGTAAAATTGACCATAAATATTTGCCCGGAAAAGGGCCAAAAACTAGAAGATTTAGACTATGGCTAAATATATATATATATATAACAACAATTTATCTATCAATCAGTAACTTAAAATATGGTAATATAGCATTTGCCACTTCAAATTTGTCTAAAAAACAAGAAATACCTAATAATAAGAAGTCCAAACTTTTAACAATTCAACTATTATACTACATAAATCGTAACATAATCATTAATGCAAGATAGGTTGTGTCTCCAATCTTGAGTCTCACCTCCTAGAGTCAAGGAAGCCTATGATATGCCTACTAGTATCATGTGGAGGATAATACTAGTATATCAAGTTTGTGAATACTAGTGTGCCAGAAAGATAGTATATCAAGTTTCTCAATACTTGTGTGCTAGAAAATAGTGTATCAAGTTTTTCAATACTAGCGTGCCAGAAAGATCACTAATTTCAAGCCAACTCAAACCATCAAGACAGTCATCCTACATGATCCAATCAAGTTCTATATCTTATCGAATGCAATTGGACCAAATGCTTTGGTTTCAATTGTTTGTTGGCAACCAAAGGTTGTAGTAAAAGAAGACTATATTGTTTAGTTTCTCATCCTTCAACTTGTTGTTCCTCTTAGTGTGGATGTGCTTCTTAGTTCCTTTCCTTTTATTTTTCTAAGTCCTTCAAGGTAAGCATTTATGGCTAGATAATAGGGCATTTATTGGCCAGACATTAAAACTTGTTTGGCTTGAATTCATCTTTGTTGATCCTTTTCACTCAAAATCTAACATTTTACATTATTGAATTTGCAATAGCAGGGCTAACGTCATCCTCCCTAAGCAATTGGTTCAACTTAGGGCTTAATTCTAAGGTTTGTGATGCAACAAAACTAGTATGCTTGTTGACTTTAAATTGTAAAATACACAAGAAGTACTTGTAGTAATAATTTATTAATAAAAATGTATATGTGATTGATGATAAATGTTACAATGAGGCCCTGCTTATATACCTATGCAGGTGTCCTTTCATGACTAGGCATGTCTTTTCAGTTAACTAATGACTACTTAACCTAATCCTTATTTGACTATTATTAATTATATTTATTTGTATTTATTCTATTAGTTATCAATTATATTCATAACATTGCCCCCTTCTTCGAAAAGCTTTGTCCTCAAAGCTATATTCATTTTGTGCTTATCACCTCGTCAAATATAACTATAGCTTGACGTTACTGGTACGTCATCTTGTACAATTTTGCGAGCGATATTGTCTTGGATTTATGGTTACCATATTTTTTTTTAAATAATTTTAATTTAATTAATTAAATTTAATTCCATTTTTTTAATATATATTTATTTTATTTTTTTTTAAATATATATATATATATATTAACATGTTATATAATTATAAATTATATATTTTATATAATCATAGATTATATAATTTATGAATTATATAAAAATTTTAATTATATTATAATTAACTATATCGGAGATTCAAAACCGTCCATCATATTCTTTTAAACGTCACCACGTATCTGTGCATGTGCCGTATACATTTTCACAACACAGGTTTTTCTCTGATACCGTGCTCATTCCTGTTCCTGTTGCTGTGCCTTTTGAAATAAAGGCAATCTCCTATTGCAGCACACCTAAACAGCGTCTGTCCAATTGTGTTAAAAAGTCGAGGCACAGTTGGGGGCTTTATGGCAATCTCTTTCCACTTTGTAGCGGTGTCCTTATTAAACTCCCATATGGTCAGCACCTCTTCTCCCCGTTGTGCTTCGTTTTTCATCGCCTACACCAATAGAATTCGCGACCCGCAGTGGAGTAACTGAATGAAATGAGTAGCAACATTATGATGTGAACGAGGCAATGGCACAAAGATGGACGTCCCCTCTACCATGTTGAAACCCATAATGCCATCGGTTATGCGGAAACCCTCCCGTGCCAGCATTAAACAATAGAAATAACCTCCAGTAAATACAGGGCCAGGATTATTATCATTCGTATCTTGAAATAAATCTAAATGCCTTGGCACGAGTCCCGCCATCGTCCATGCCTTATTAATGGAATCGTATATTCCCACTATATGCGGTCCACTAGTGGCAGAGAATTGCACCACCAACACTTTGTACCCGTCTTCCCCTTCTTCAACAATGCCTATCTCCCTTTCTTCAACAATGCCTGCAATTGGTGGGAGCACCAAGTACTTGGCTGTGATAGGATTGCAGACAAAGATGGAGTTGGAAAAGGCGCCTTGCATCAAGAAGAGGCCTGCGCCTGATCTCTGTTTGGCTTGTCTTCATCGATCTATTAGTATGTTCTATGTGCTTCAGTATTTTGTGCCCTAATCTGAAATGGCATAGAACATGTACAGAAAATTAACATGGTATCAGAGCTTTATGGAAGACAATGCCCAATTTGTGTTGAATTGCAATCTCAGATCTATTGATCCATTGTGCAACATAATCACAAGTGAATAGCTCGTGTCTCTGTCTTAGCCGCAGCAAATTAAGTTCAAGAACAGTGAGGCATAGATGACTGTTTTAAGGGTCAATTCAGGGAGGACATGTCTATGGGCTATTTGATGGATGGTTTGTCTCTAATCAAGAATGTCGCAGGCTTGTGAGGCTTCACTAAAGCCCGCCGCAGAGATTAAGGAGGGTCGAGGACTGTTCAGGGGCTAGAAACAGCCCAGACCTACGGCTAGGTGTCATAACCGTTGGTGTCAAATATGGATGCAGCTCTAAGGAGCATTTATGTGCCAAAAATTAAAGGGTGTTAGGGATTGTGGTTTGTGCCCTAATCAGTCCAGATTTGCAGCGTGAAGCAGACCCTAAAATAGAGGTTGATTCATGATGATTTAGGGCAGCGGATCTTTGGCCACATCCAAAAGCAGCAATAGAGGTGAGTTGGGTATGTTTATATGTTTGCGTATGGACTATCATCTCTGTTCAGTGGGCCACAGAACTGAGCTTCTATAACGTCACAGTCAGGGACTATTACGAGAGTCATGAAACCTTATTTATCCTAGCCGCAGTCAACCTACAACAAGTTGCTTATGATCGAAGGGTAGCGAAGGTTGAATCAAGGTGTTCTCAGACCCTAAGTAGGCCGCATTCAATTCGTATCAGATCTGTTCATTGAGTGATTTGTGATAAACATGAAGGCAGCGTTGAAGGGCTGTTAGGTTGAACAGGAATCACTGTATCTTGGAGCTGGATTGGGATCACTATGATACCCTAACTAAAATCAGAAGTATGCACAAAATTGTTGAGCAGCAGGGCCGAGTAACAGCGGATGATTTAAGGTCTGTTTGGGCAACAACGAGGTAAAGAGAAGCCTGTTTTGATGGAGTTGTTAGGTGACAGTCAGATATGTGGTAGACCGCAGACCTAATCACCTTAAAACATGACAGCGTGAGAGTGTTCGAGGCTGCAAAGTGCCACAAAACTTCAGCCTACATTGTGACCATCTCTCCTTTCCTAAATCATCAGCAGAGAAATCAGCGAGCAAATAAGGTAATGCTTAATCCAAGATCTATTCAGGTAATTTCCCCTGGAAGTTTATAACCTGATCTCGTCCCTCATTCCTGAAGTCTTTCAATCATTCTAAAGGCTGAAACTGTCATTGTTGAAAGGGTTTCTGAGGCTTGGTGTAAGGGGTTTCTGTGACATACCTCTTAACATTATTTGACAAAGCAAGCAATTGACATCTTTAAGGCAGCATCATTGCTTTTGTTCAAGCCTGATCTGGAAGTGTTATTCGTGCAAGATACTGGCTGAAAATTCGTCGATCCTTAAGGTATGTGTTGATTTTGAAAAAAAAAAATCAGTTATCCTAACCTCTGTGTTTAGGACAGAAACAAGGCAACCCTCTTTGAAGGATCTTCACAGGGTTGACTGTAGAAGCCACTGGTGCAATATTATCAAATGGTCAGATTATTGTCAAGATGTGCAAATCTGTAAGCCCTAGGGAGAATGACAAGAGAAGTTGATTTGTCATAGAGTTAGGCCAATGTAGCCTTAGGAGCAGTCTTCTAAAAATGGCCAAAAGAATGACAAATGGACAGATCTGGGAAATAAGAAGCAGTGCAGGATCATGAGAAGAGGAATCATGATATATTATCCCTGGTTGACAGTGACATGGCAGAATATGTATGACCATGAAATTTGAAATCTTCAAATACTATATGGCAATATGACCATGATGAAAAAGATAGTGATGGGTACGATAAAATTATGGCAACATCGTAATCAGCGGTATAACAGTGATGACGGTTCTATAGCCGCAATCTTGAGGAGCTAAATCTGTCATTCTATGTCAGTGTCATCATGACAGTGACATAGACAATCACCCATGCTTATATAATTCATCATAGCAGTAATTTGTATCAGTGTTACATTACAGCGTAATGATAAACTTGAAGTGTGAACTGAGAAGTCTTCGCAGCCTTCAGTCACGTCGTTGGAGTCTTGAACCATGATTAGCAAAGCCTGTTTGGATGGGTTTGACTGTGGGAGAATAAGACCCCTTTTCCAAGTTGGTGTCTGGGATGCTCTCATTTAAAATAGATGTCTTCTCTCGAGAGAGAAGCTGGCATTAAGAGGGAGAATACATATGTATATGCTCCTGAGCTAATATCATTGTTGAACGAATGAAGATCCTCATGGCTCAAAGACATATGGCTTCAAAGGGGGAAATTCCAGAAGAAAACCAAGAAGCCATATAAATACCAAGAGTATCTAGCTGCCATGAGTACAATATGAGCCTGGATCATTTGAAGAAATTATAAAGCATCAAATCTGCAAGGATGCGAGGGTGATGTCTGGGATATGGTTCCTAGACCATAGAACATAGTTGTTGTCACCTCGATATAAGATCAAGCATGGATCTGATGGGAAAATGTGTTGCCTGAGACTTCTCTAGGAAGGCACTGATTATTATAGCACCTATAATCTATTATTTCCCCTGTTGATACGCAAGGATGGAAGCTTCATCAGATGGATGGTGTTGTCGCACAAAATGTCTAGGCACCGCGACAATGGCTCAGATCGGGAGTTGTCACCCTGATCCCCAATCTCTCTATCTAAGATGTCTCCTTGCAAGCTAAGGGAGGTAGACCCTGACAAAAAAGAAGGAATAGAATTGGTTGCAAGTCAACCAACTCAGGAGACACAGTCAAAAAACCAAGTACTTGATGAGATTAACGAGATTTCACAGATCAATTATATTAAAACCAGTGCCTTATGGAGTTAAAAGATCCTGCTATGCAATTAAAGCCAAATGATTGATGTATAACTGCTGCTATGAAAACACAAATGACCACAATGATATTCAATAGAAAACACCACAACCATTCATTAAAATACTTTGAACCCACAGCAATAAATCATGAGATGACCATTAAATTAAAATGCCAGATCATTGCAATAATTCTGAATTTATGATGTTCTAAATAACCCGATCCGGAAATTAAAAATTATATAGTCAACCTTAAAATAAAGATTTTAAAGCTCATTTGACTATAAGAAAAAAAAATTGGAATTTTTAGAATTTTTATATTTTTTATTTTTTATTTATTTTTTAAACAAAATCTATATATACAAATGAACTAAGATTATGGATTTAAATTTAAATATAAAACTAAAAACAAACAAAAATTAAAACAAAACTAAACTAAAGTTTACAAAAGAAATTTAAAACTAAAAACTAAACAACAAAAATCTAAATCAAACTAAGGTCTAACACTAAAGTTAACATAAACTAATTAAAATCTAAATTTTTTTAAAAAAATGAAACTCCTAAAATTTAACGCTAACCAAAATTAACATTACAAAAATTACAATCTAAAACTAAGAACTAAATAACAAAAAACGAAATTAAACTAAAACCTAGCACAAAACCTACCCAAACTTTACACTATCCCAAAACTTTGAATCGAAACAAAAATATTTAAACGCTAGCTTTGAGTTGTTAATGTATGAGTGTGTTTTGCTTTGTGCGTTTGCAGGTTGGAAGGGAGCACGACGTCGACAGCGTTGCGGCGGTGAACTTGACGGCAGAGAGCTCAATAGCAGAGGAAGTATGAGCCAGGGGTCGGACGGAAAAGGATGAGGGTAGGCTCGAATGAAGGAAACGCATAGGAGGGAAGGCGGATGAGGTTGGACGGCAGAGGAGATATGAGAAGTTGGCTGCGTGAAGGCAGAAAATCATTGACAGGGGCAGCGGATAAGACAAGGGCGAAAGGTAAGACGGCAAGGGAAAAGAAACGGATGACAGAAATGCAGAAGCAAAGGGCAGCGTTTTATGAGCAAGGAGGGTTATGCAACGTGAAGATGAAAGGAGCTGTGAATGGCTTTAGGAAGAGATCGATGACTGCAAAATACAAAGATGCTTCAGGAAAAACCCAGTACAATCAAAATCGTCCAGCAAACTTAAATTCTTTCCAAAGTTACTCAGATTTTCATAATGCTGAAATTGTACTAGGATCTGCCAACAAAGCTATCCTGAGATCAGATCTGGCCCTCCAAGGGTTAGATCTAGCTCAGATTAAAAAAAATCGAGAATTCCCCTGCAAATCTGCACAGAACCAAATCAAATCCGAAGCTGTACAAAAATAAACCCTGAACTCCTAAAATAAATACAAATTTACAATGCTAATTTACAAATCGAAGTCCCTCATGACCAGATTTAAATCCATTTCAGCACAATTCTGAAGATAGAAAAATTTTAAAGAGAGGCACAAGTCCTAGAAGACTGCAAAACCACAATTTCATAAGATAGCTTTCAGAAATTAGAAACAATGGGCTTTTTCAGATTTACGAAATCTGAGAGTCGGCTGGTCCAACTGAAGACTTCCCCAGATGCTCAAACCTTTTAAAAAAGATTCCCTGCACACTTAGATCTGAAATTTAAATTGACAGAGATTTAAAAAAATAAACATGAGACCTTTCAGAAAAATAGATAACTAGTTTTTCCGTTAAATCAAAAATGTCATTTTATGAACCTAGAAAACTGCACAAGATACCTGTATGCAGATTAATCCATGAAGGCCATCAACCATAAAAATGCAAAAATAAAGTAGTAGAGTTTAGAGATAAATCACCACATAGATCTGGAAAAGGAACACCAAAGTTTGTAACCCCAAAGTCTTTATGCTTTATTCATCAAAAGGAATCACAAGAGCTTCCAAGAACAAGTACACGATCCAAAGATCAGATGACTCAAAGACTGACAAAGACCTCTTTATAAGACAAAATCTCCAACGGCTAGTTTGGTTGATCCATGTCAAAATAATCTCGACCGTCGAAAAGATTTGATCATCTTTTAATCTGGACCGTCGAAATTATAAATTTGAGGAAAAACGAATTTATCATTAAATTCCATTTTAATTAACTCAAAAAAATACCTCAAATTTTTTACTTTGACTTAACCACCTAGGCCCAAGGGTCCAAAATTTCTTGAAATTCTCAATTTTCCCTTGGCCTGGGTCCTTTAAAAATTCATTTTTTAAGGACCAACGAATTTTGCCTTTGAAGAATTTTATACTCACCTAGGACCTAAAATTAATTAAATTTCTGGCTTAAGATTTTGTAATTAATTTGACAAGAAAATTTAATTAATTGACTAAGAGGGGATTTTAATTAATTTTTCCAACCCTCTTTACATAAGATAAATACATTTAGACACATGAAGGGGGGAATACCCATTCGTATAGACCCTCAAATAGGTACACAATTTTGCGACTCAAAACATGATCTAGTAGACCAAGTAGCTTGTAATAAAATAATCTAGCCAAATAGCTAGGATTATTCCCAAACTACTTTTACAAGGACTCGATAGAAAACACTAGGATTCACTTAGCATGCTGATGACAAAATCCACCCTAGCTTTGGGGTGAGGCTGGAGGGGAAAACTCTGCCGATCACTTTTGTCGAAAAACACAAGTAAATCAGTGAGACAAAAAACCTCCTAGGATAAAAATCGTCACCAACATACTAGGCTTACCTAGGTTGTTAAATACATGACGGTCTTACTTAGATCATTTACATCATAAACATACAGAATGGGTTTACATCATTCATAAAACATGTCAGCTGTCGATGAAATTTGGATGACGTGAACCTCGAACATGATAAGTCCCATTTTAAAAAATGCGGGTGTACTGCTATGGGGTCGTTGACAAAGTGTGGTCAACATATGGAAAGACCGTTTTTTGACATGGTGCGGTAAAGGAAGAGGTGTATGTAGAGCAACCTCTGGGGATCAAAGTCCAGGATCGGGACACCCATGTCTGCAAGTTGAAGCCCTCTATGGGCTAAAGCAAGCACCCAGAGATTGGTACGAGAGGATAGATAGCTACCTGATGAAGCTGGGCTTCACTCGTAGTAATGCTGATCCAAACCTTTACTTCAAGGTTGATAGAGAGAAGCCTCTCATTTTGGTGTTGTATGTGGACGAACTCTTCCTGACAGGTGCTGACTCTCATTCATCAATGTAAGAGGGAGCTCGCTGCTGAATTCAAGATGACAGACCTAGGACTGATGCCTAGGCCCGGAGGTCTAACAGAGACCTGGTGATATTTTCCTTTCTCAAGGAAAATAGATTATGAAACTTTTGGTATGGTGGACTATAAGTCCTTGTCGACACCGATGGAACTCAACTTTAAGAAGTTGAGTGGCAGCGCTGCTAGGCCCGTGTTAGCAAATCCTACTGAGTATCGTCAACTCATAGAGGCTCTGTTGTTCTTAGTGAACACCCGTCCGGACGTATGTTGTGCCGTGAACACTTTGAGTCAACACATGGTTGATCATAACATTCACTGGGTTGGTGCCAAGAAACTCTTGAGATATCTCTGTGGCACGATAGACCATGGGCTGAGTTACACTGCCGAGAGCATGACACTCCTTGATATACTGATGTCGATTGGGCTGGCAGTGTGGTGGATCATAAGAGAACATTTGGATGCTACTTCACAAGTAGATCTGCTTCGGACAGGAAACGGAAGTCGATAGCCTTGAGCACCGCTGAGGTCGAATACATTGCAGCATGTATGACTCGTTGTGAAGTCACTTGGTTGCGAAAGCTCTTCAGTGAGTTGTTCGAGCATGTGCTAGATGCCACCGTTATCCTTTGTGATAACTAGAGGGGGATTCATTTGTCATAGAATCTCGGGTTCCACGATTGATCCAAGCATGTTGATGGTTGGTACCACTTTATCCAGTATATGGTACAGCGAAGCGCCGTAAGGCTCGATCATATAAGAACTTATGAGCAGGTCGCAGATATTCTCACAATGCCCTTGGGGAAGGTCATGTTCCTAACCTTCCGTGAGAATCTTGGAATCATGGAACGACCCTATTCTGAAGGTCCTATTGGACGATGAGCTGGGAGCTCCAAGGGGGTTTTGGGGATAGCTTTGGTGCTATAAGCAACCACAGGGCTAGGCTTGCCGAACCTAGTTGGTGTACTTCTACCCCACCATTATGATATTGATATGGTTTACCTCTCTCTAGTCTGTGCCCCGTATGCATCCTACCCATGGAGTTTTGGACTCATGGGAAGTACCTCTCATTTGGCCAATGAGGTGGGAAATGTGAATAGAGACCATAGCAAGACCGATGGACGCATTGAAGATTGTCGTACTCTCTATGTTTAGGATGGCACATGTCCAACCACTTGATCTGGGATCAAGCTTCGCGAGGTTTCGGACCTACAACTGACTTCGGTCAGTGAAACTAACTTCGGGTTAGTATATGACTCTCTTGAGTTCTAGTGAGGTTTCGGACCTCCAACTGACTTTGGGTCAGATAAACCAACTTCGGGTTGGTATGAGACTCTTTGTGAGTCCTATAGAGGTTTCGGACCTCTTGGCTGAATCTGTCAGCCGGGTATGATGTCTTTGTGACTGACCCACTTCTGTTCTGAAATAAAGAGGCCAGCAAAGCAAGTTACGGCGAGATGACGCACGATGTTTCGATTGCACTAGTGGACGGAGTTCTCCCTAGTTGAGAGGGAGTGTTA
Source organism: Pinus albicaulis (assembly GCA_034641835.2). Taxonomy (NCBI): domain Eukaryota; kingdom Viridiplantae; phylum Streptophyta; class Pinopsida; order Pinales; family Pinaceae; genus Pinus; species Pinus albicaulis. The sequence continues at coordinate 844,516,125 of CM076581.1, forward strand.
AAATTGGACAACTAGGTCCAAACTCCGAGTTGTGCTGCTCGGATGACGATCCCAATATTTTTATTGGATTCCTCTTTCGGAGAGGTGTAAGATTGATCTAAAGATCATCTCGATCGGATGAGCAGAACATGTACTTTGAATTTATTCCACTTATGTGCTAGGTCGGCCTGGAATAAAATATAGACTTAAATGTCTTAAAGGACATGTCACACACCCCCAAAGATGCCTATATATTGGAGAGACTTGGAGTTCATTTGACACACATTGTGTGGAGGATTTTCTTCTCTCTTGAAGGCGATGGAGCTACGTTCTTGATGTCGCATATTTATGGATTGTTCTTTGTTTGGGTTGTTCTGGGGTTATGTGTGACACGCTTGGTTGAATGACCTATTGGAGACTTTGTTGGTAGAAGCATCCTGTTGATCACCATAACGCCACTATTCATCATCTCTGTTTGGCTTGTCTTCATCGATCTATTAGTATGTTCTATCTGCTTCAGTATTTTGTGCCCTAATCTGAAATGGCATAGAACATGTACAAAAAATTAACATAGTTAGATTGTACGAAAGTGCAGAGGAGGTTGAAATAGATTTCATGATTAGGCCAATTCTAATTGATGATGACTTGGGAAGGATTTCACACAACCCACAACAAACATTCCATTAGACAAGGAGTTCTTCACAAATTCTAATAGTTGATATTTTCTTAAGAGAGTGAGTTATAGTGAAAGTTAAGCCCTTCAACATCAAACAAATCTAGCCATACCATCTTAAGAGTTATTTGTGGCCCCATCATGCTAGTCATTGGCAAATTTAAGCCCCACATAAGTTTCTAAACCACACCCATGGGTTTGTTGTAACATTTTTAAAGGTGGGTCATCCAGCCACATGGACTCAACAAGTTAGCCTTTGGGTTAAAAAGGCTTTTCCTTTTTTTTATGTGCCATATAAATGAAAGATGGAGTCATGCATATCAATCACCCAATCGTTGCATTAAAAATTATTGACAATATGAGGAGAAGGATCATTCAAGGGGATGTGAGCACATGATCTATTAGGTTTGTTGGGATTCGTTATGACTTATCATTATAAGGGTCACTTTGTCCTCTTAGAGTAAATTTAGTCATTTTAGACGAAGTCCTTCATAAAAATAATATTATCTTATTGTAAGAATTAAAACCTCCTCCTATAAAGAGAGGTACTTCATCAATTTGAATCAAAGTTGGTTAGTGGGAGTACTACTCTCCTTGAGGACTTAATAATTTTTTCTTGGTTTATTAGTGTTGTGAGTTGATTCTTCTACACCTTTTCTTCTTAGCTCTTGCCTATAAATTATGCTTTCAAAAGATTACTTTTGCAGGGATAATTTGGTGATCACAATACTGCTCTACCAATCCATTTGAAGGACAAACGGTCACTTGGAAGGGGAAGTATAGGCTCTAGGGTCTTCATCTTGCCCTTAGTTTCCATCAAGAAGACATATTATTGTGTTGCACAAGCCCTCTAGGGGGAATCTTCAACCTTAGGGTGTAATACTTGTGGTACTATTGGTGTAGTGGTTGGGACATCTTGAATGAGTAGGCATTCCTAGTGAAACCAAATTCCTTGTAAGTTAGTCTAGATTGGTTTTAGTGGGATAACTTCACCCCCAACCCCTCACCCATCCAATTCCAAAGGAAAAGCTGACAGAGAGGGGCTTGTGATCGCAAACCCACCTATTGCCCTTTAACATTGGCATTGGTCTTCGTACCCTTCCATCACCCTTATCTCCATTTCCTGTTTAAAAAAGCTATTGCAATCATCGAAGTGACCTGTGATATCACCCTGCTCCATATTGTTTAAGCTTTAGTGACCTATAGGGGAGCCCCCTAGAATTCGATGGAGAGTTGACCTAAAGAGGCAAGGTAGGTCGTTGAGGTGACCGTGGGTAATCTACCCAATTTCCACTCAGAGTGTGTGGCATGGTTTGGAGCTTTCATCACTTTGATTCACAATTCGCAGAGGTAATAGGGAAATTTTAAAAATTAAGTACTCTTGTGTTTAAGCATGACCAGCTAGGATCATCGTGATCATCACAATTTTTAACTATTTCCAAGCTTTAAGTGTCCTATATTTAAATGCTTTCCCATGGCATTGTTTTCCTACTACACAATTGTCTAAGCCTAAAAAGGTTCTAAGCATATGTGGTTGAGTTTACCTTGACCAACACAAATTATTGAATTTAGTAATTTTAATAGCATATAATGCATCAAAACATATATGGATCTGAATCCACATGATTTTTAAAAATCCATGATGTTGAAAATGTAGCGAGCAATGTCTTATGGCTTGTGCCTTAGCCAATGAAGACCTCGAGTTGTTCTTAGGAGATAGAATTCAATTGTGGTGAGTTAATTTCCAATTTATGGGAATAACCATCCAAGTTCATGTGTAGAGTTAGAGTTTCAATTAGGTGGAAGTCTTCATCCATTTGACTACACGATTGGTTGGCAGATTGAGTTCAGTTAGGAGTTGGGTCTTCAATCTTGATTGAAGGAAGAGCACGTTAGATCTCTAGTGTTGATTGGAGAGAGCACAAGTTAACAACTTCAATGATGATTAAAAGGAGAGCAAGTAACACTCTCAGTTAACTCACTATCAAAGATCGAATTCTATATTTGAACTAGCCTAATTTAGCATGGATCGAATCTATAAAAGAAAGATGAAGGCAGAAGTTAATTACAATTGTTTTGTGCATAAAGGTCTTTGAAAAGACTGAGCTCACGAGTTTGTGAGAGAGCCTTCATTGTGGAGCACAGGAATTGTGTCCTAAGGAATAGGAAATCACAAGAGCACAAGTATTTAGGAGATTTTGCGCAGAGCTTGTATCCTAAGGAGTAAGAAGTCACAAGTGCGCAAGATCAAAGAGAAGAGAGCATGGTTTGCAAAGCAAGTCAAGGAGAGCAGAGAAAAATTTGTGTGCAAGAACAAGGATCAAGTTGTGATCAAGGAAGGCCAAGACTAATTGTATCAATTGAAATTTGTGTAAGAAGCGGAACACTTTCTCAAGAGAGACAAATTGCTTTGTAATAGATTCAATTGCTCCAAGACAATCAATAAAATAGCCACATCAAGCAAGCAGGTTTTCCCCGTTGGGTTTCCACAGAAAAGTGTGTTAATTTGTGCATGTGTTTTTATCTCTGTGTTTTTATTCTGCTACATATGATTTTTTAAGAAACTCTATATATTGGTGAAAGTAAACTAGCTTCAATTTTCAGTTATTCATCTAAGTAGTTGCAGAGTTTCGTGGAAATTTAACATGGTATCAAAGCAAAGATCAGCATAAATACCAACACCAGATTGACCGGTCAGTGAAGAGCGTAGATCAAGTAGAAGGCTTGCACTAGAGTTTGAAGAGAAGTTTTTTTTGGGCCGAGAAGAATTCTTTTATGAGTAAATTTTGTTTTTCATGAAAAGAACAATAAAAAGACATTAAAAAAGGACAACAACCATTTAATATATAAATATATATATATATATATATATATATATATATATATATATATATAAAAGTTAAAGGTCGTAGGTGGCTGACCAGCAGTCCAGCCAGTCGTCGAAGCAGTCGGCAGCAGCCAAGCAAGGCAAGCCACACAGTACACAAGCGAACAAGAGCGCGGGAGGCTAACGACATCACTAGAGCTAACAGGGTTTAGGGAAGTGCATTGGGCGATGGAAAGTTGCAGAGGCGGATCTTGGGGGCATAGTTGGATAGACCAGCAAAAAATAATGCAAAAGCAAAGAAAATCGGGGGGGCGAAAACATCGGGCCGAGAACAGGGGTGAAAGATCAACCATCCCAGGCGCTAGCAACCCACTGCAAATAGCCGATGGACGAAGCACCTAATAGGCGAATGCAATCGGGCCAAGGAGAGGCGACGGACTTTGACCAATCGCACGATCAATAGGTAGACCACAACGTAGAGGAAACCGTTCAGCCGCAACAGACTCGGAATACTCGGTCAACAAGGTTCGTGGTCAACTTAGAGTAGGCGCAAAGGACCGAGAATGCAAACAATAGATCAGTCGAGATTTTTGGTCGTGGGCCGCAGTGTTTGGAGACCGACAGGGAAGACAATGTTGTAGGGACGTCGAGTTGTGTAGGATAAGACAAGGAGAATTAGAGACTGTAGAAGATCAGGGGCCCACACAGCCAGCAAATTAGGCCTGGTCATGAGGCTGCAGTGACGTGGGAAGATTCACAACCAGAGGTCACGAGACACAGGTTGTACATTGTCGCCAGGATTTACGGCAATGCAGTGATTGGGTTAGCATTGGATGCAGAGGGTTATTTGCTCAATCTATTCACAGAGGGTTGAACAGCAAGTGTTAAAGGGCTAATAATGCAATAAATTTGTAGGACAAAAGTGATTGTTAGTAGCTAAAGTATTTGAAGGCCATAAGAGCAGTGCACTGAAGGCCTTGTTCATTGCAAGAAGTTGGTTGTGGGGTGCTAGAGGTGATCAAACATGTTGGGACAGTTTGTAAAACTAGGCGCAGGTATGTTCGGACAACAATTTTCGGCTAGGGAGCAAGAAGGCTCTGGGCAGCCTCGGGAAGTGCACAGCGAGTTTGAGTAGCAAGGCAAAAAGTGCGCAGAGTAAAGAAGTGATGGTTGAGGAGAGCAGAGCTCTGAGGGAGTCCTTAGAGCAAGAGCAGGTTATAGCTCCTAAGAGGGAGCCTCATCCAATATCACAGATTGAGCCATAGTCAAGTGGCAGGTGGGTTGACCTGCAAGATGATGAGGACGAGAGACCAGGACAAGTGGAGGCAGCCACTCAATCAATGACTCCCATCACAGAGAGGAGAGCCAAGTGGGTCGAGAGGTTCACTCGGGAGGCCCAGCAGCGAGTTGACTCTCCTAGCTTTACGTTCAGGTAGAGAAAGCAGCCACAGAGGTACACCAGGTATATGGCACTGATGACTGAGTCGATAGACTCAGAGCCAAAGGGAAAATCAGTAGTAGGCTCAGATTGTTAGTTTTTGTAACATCGAATGTGTTCTAGCCACGAGATTTGGTGGAGGGGCTAGAATATATGTATACTCCAATACCCAGAAATCGTTTCTGGAAATTCCACTTAGAGACGACTTAATTAGATTTATTAATCAGTTTTTAATATTTCCTAAGTCTAAACTTAGAAAATATGATTAATTAATCAAAATTAATTAAGTCATGGTGTGAATGTTCTAGAAACTCACACGGATCGATAGGGAAATAATCTGAGCCATCGACTATGTTTTAATCTTGGTCGTTGGTGCTCAAACAGAAGATTATAAGAAGAAGTTGATGGGTAGATGGAGAACACACCAGTACAATTACTCAGTTGCACAGGCAGATCGATTTTCTCAGTGGCTGAAGTTCAGCAGAGAAGATAGAGCCAGAGGGTGAGTAGCAGGTGAGAGAGAGAGGGTATCAACAGTGGTCCAGGGAGTACAGGACAAATTCAGGAAGAGGCAACATGAGGAGAGACGCGATCCACTAGAGCTCTGCACAAGGGTGATGCAAAGGCACCAGTGTATGGGTAGAAGGTCCATCTTGGGGTTAGGGAGTTGCTGTGGAGAGTGAGAAATTTGTCACTAAATTTCTCACAGTAATTTTCCTATGTTTTGGTTGTCTGAATTCTTGTACTTTAATTGCTGCTGAAGATTAATAAAGAAACCCTCATCTGCGGCACCGGTTTTCCGGCATTGGGTTTTTCCGGGGACAATTGTCGAAAAATAACTGTGTCAATATCTTTATGTGTGCTATAGAATTTCTCTATTTTTCCAGCATTTATTTTTCTTCCGTAGTATTTGTTTTGTGAAGGTTGCAATGTATATGTTTCAATATTTTCCGTAGGAAACTACAAATAGTTTGTTTAATTAGTTTAACAAATAGAAGAAATATTATCAGTTGCTACAGTAGGATTCTGGGTTTCGGAATTTTCACATGGTATCAGAGCGCAGATAGAAGCTAGAGAGCTCAGTTGCAAAGAGGAGAATGAGCTTCGTAGCACTACGTAAGTTGTTGCTCGAAACCCCAAAGGTTGCGCAGTCCCTTTGGCCAAGAGGGTTAGTTTTTGAGGAAAAGTTTATTTCTCTAAAAGAGTCAACTGAGAAATAAGATTTTCCAGATTGAGGATTACCAGAGGCAGAGGAAGCAGCAGTATTTTTTGTAGAGAAGATTTCCAGCTAGGACGTAATATTTTGCAGCAACAAAATCAGCGTTGGGAAGGAAAGGAGAAATAGCACAGAAAATCATGGATAGAATCAACCGTCAGGAAGCCTCAAAATTATCTTCAACGTTGAAGGATGAGTTTGCGTGCTTGCCAGGTTCGACATCATTTGGAGTCTGGTATATTGATAGTGGAGCTTCATCTCATATGACAGAAGTTAGAGAATACTTCTCTAGCTATGAGGAGGAGTAGATGGACTTCCAGATCACTATGGGCAACAAAACTAAATTTACTCCAGTAGGGAGAGGCACCATAGAATTTCAGACGGAAACAGGAATCAGCACCAGTGTTACTAATGTACTGCATGTGCCAGGATTGGGTATGAACCTAATTTCAATGTCCCAGTTACAGGACAAGGGGCACGATGTACACTTCGTGGGGAAGAAAATGTATGTCAAACACTCTAGTTGGAAGAAGGTGAGACAAAATGGAGCTCGGAGCAACAGGTTATACAGGTTGCAACTCGATTCTCCAATGGCACTGATAGGCAATGATAATAGCAGTGGGAAGGAGTTGAACGAACTATGGCACAGGAGGATGGGACATTTACACCATGGAGCACTTAGGATGCTCAGAGAAACCATAACGGGAGTTCCAATTCTCAACATAGAGCACGATGATGTATGTAGAGGATGCATACTTGGGAAGGACGCAAAGGCAACATTTCCTAGAAGTGACAGCAGAGAAAATGGCGCATTGGGATTGATACACTCAAATATTTGCGGCCCTATGTGCACTAGAGCTGTTAGTGATCGCAAAGATTTCGTCACCTTTATTGATGATCATTCCAAGAAGACCTGGATCTATTTCTTAAAGAACAAAAATGAGGTCTTTGATCGGTTCAGAGAGTTCAAGGCTCTCGTAGAGAACGCGACAGGGAAAAAGATCAAGGTGCTACATTCAGATAATGGTGGAGAAAACACAAATAAAGACTTCACAAACTTTTGCGTGAAGGATGGCATCAAAAGAGAATGGACAACTCCATATAATCCTCATTGGATGGAGTAGTGAAGCGAAAGAACATAACAATAGTTGGGGCTGCAAAGGTTATGTGGTATGACTAGGATTTGCCTAGATTTTTATGGGCAGAGCCATGCAACACAATGATGTACATTCAAAACGGAACACCTCATAGAGCATTGGGGAAGAAAACGCTAGAGGGGGTCTTCACAGGAAAGAGACCTGAAGTCATTTGAGGATATTCGGGAGTGTGGCTTACTCCCACATACCATATGAAAAGCACAGTAAATTGGATCAGACTGCAGAGAAGTGGTTCCTCGTAGGGTATAGCGAGACCTCAAAGGCTTACAGGATCTACATTCCTAGCAACAGGAAGATTGTAGTGAGGCGAGATGTAAAGTTCATGGAAGACAGAGCTTTCATAAGATCGCGAGAGATGCCTGCAGGTGATTAGTCAGCAGAAGTTTCGTTAGTCCAGCAGCATGCACAACAAGTAGGACAAGGAGGACAGTCACAGGTATCAAGTACAGTGACTAGTACCAGTATCTCCTCAGGGGTAGGAGATCCAGGGAGTTCTCAGTAGACGGAGCAACAGGAACAGGAAGAGGAATTGATTGAACCTCCCACCACCAGTACTAGAGCCAGTAGGGAAGGGCATCAAACCTTGAGGGACGCAGTGGAGTTTGTCGGAGCTCCTAAGACAGACAAGAGACAGCACAGGCAGCCTGACAGATATTAAGCTTTGGTAGCTCAGGTTGCAGAACCCTCCAGTTTTCAAGAAGCCACACAGCATCAAGTGTGGGTGGATGCCATGGTAGAAGAATACAGTTCTATCATGACAAATGATGTTTAGGAGGTAGTGCCTAGACCAAAAGACAAATCAGTTGTAGGTTCCATATAGATCTACAAGAAAAAGTAGGTTGCAGATGGCAGTGTAGTGTTATGAATATAATTCATAATAAAATAATAATAAATATAAATGTAAATGTAATAATATATAATAGGTCATTAAATAATGATTAGTTAGTTTAAAAGACGAATAATGCCTTAACAAAACATTAATAGAACAAATCAAGTGTTTAAAAGACGATAAGCATGAAGGCCAAAATAAAGTTGATTCAGATAATGAGGAATGCGTACGTCTCAAAAATCATAATCAAAATCTTCTTAAACAGATTAAAAAAATTAAGGATGAAAAGAAATCATTGACGAATAAGTTCAAAGAACTTGTCGCAAAGGAAGCATCAAAATCTCAAGATGTAGCAATCCAAGCCGAAGAAACAAACATCAATACCGTTAATCTCATAGTTCAGGCAAATCCAAACCCTATTGAAGTAAAAACGTACTCAAAGGTTTTCGTTCAAACAGAGGACACCCCAAACAAGGATTCAGTAATTAAGTCAACAACAACAATGCCTGATGAAAACAAGGAAACTACCATTAAAACATTTAAGGAAGTTCAAACACAAATTCCTTATCTACATCCCAATCACAAGAGTAGACACCTTAATCAATCTACAAATCTATATCATGCAGAACATAAACAAACTTAAGTTCCGAAGAATACTTAAGTAAGCTCAATCCAGTCATACGATAACTACTCACCACTCATTTCTAAAGATCAGAAGATTCACCAAAAGATTAATCTAGGATGGTTTGATCCGTTTTCAGTACGACAATTTTGTCTATCGCTCAAAACATTGTTTCGTCTTGTAGCAACAAGGATGAAAGCTCAGAAATGAGAAGATATTTCGAACAACAAGAGAATCGATCCTTCTTAAGTAAGCTTTGAGGACAAAGCTTCTTGAAGGGAGAAGTAATGTTATGAATATAATTCATAATAAAATAATAATAAATATAAATGTAAATGTAATAAAATATTATAGGTCATTAAATAATGATTAGTTAGTTAGTGATGAAGAGGCATGTGTTAGAGACATAGCCATTCATGAAAGGGCACCTGCCTAGGGTATAAAAGCAAGCCCTCATTCTCATTTGTAATCATCCTATCAATAATTCTTTATATAATATACGATTTAATATTTCTATCCTACAATGGAAGTCTTTGTTTACGAAGTATTTTTATATTTCTGCTGCGTATACGACTATTGGTCGCTACATTGGTATCAAAGCTTCGTTCTCCGATCACTAGGCCTTTGGCCTCTAACTTGTCGTCAACTTGGTTGTCGTCATAATTGAAGCATTTCGCTACACTAGTATTGGAGATTCTCCATTCCACCGGATTCGCCACGTATTGGAGATACTCCATTCCACCAAATTCATCGGCAGGCCTTTGGCCATAATAAGAATTTTGAAAAAAATATAAGGGAAAATTTGGGAAAAAAAATAGATAAAAAAATATTAAAAAAAAGCAAAGAAAAAGAGGGACTAGTGTAAAAATATAAAAAAATTTAAATATATATATAATAACATATATATATATATAAAATAGATAAAAAATATAAAAAATCGACTTACCTTGCTGACTTAGTACAGTTTACATACAAGATAATACAATTTAATTAAAATGAAAAACACAATAACACAAAATAAAAACAACTAATAAAATTATTACCTGTCTCGCAAAGCAATTCCTCACAGGCAGCAAATACGATGGCTCACAGCGATGACATGGGCCACAATGGCATGGCCGAAAATGGCACGATGGCATGAGGATGGCCGAAAATGGCACGATGGCATGAGGATGGCCGACAATGGCTCTGCGATGGCACGCCGGTGATGGATGGCCAACGATGGCACGCCGGTGATGCAATGGCTCCACGATGGCCCCACGATGATGTTATGCGATGGCTCCACGATGGCTTAGCAATGGCCGTGCGATGGTGGACGATAATGGTCAAGCGATGGATGGTCGACGTTGTGTGATGGCTCCACGGTCGATGCGCTGCTCAGCGAACGATATTGTTCAGCGAGCGGGTGAGTGAAGGTTCAACGAGCAGCGATGAGGCGAGAGTGAAAGATGGCGATGGAGTGATGACGGCAAGCGCATTAATAAACAAAAACGAAATTTATAAATAAAAGAAAACAAACAAAAAAAAACCCCGATTCAATCGTAAAAATCGCCGCAATCGCTAGTCGCGAGTGGAAATTGCATTGGCCACAAGTCAAACTCGGTCAACGCAAGTTTGACTCGTGCAGATTTGAGTCTGCTCGTTTAGCCGCCAAGTAGAGTTAAACTCGCGAGTACTCAGCAAAATCGCCAAAGCCTATTTCACTGACTTAAAGTCAGCTCGTCAAAAAAAAAAATTGGGATCAATCATGGAAAAAAAGTGATGGAAATAATGGAGCTCAAGTCTAAAATGACCAAGGAAGAACAATTTTCCTACGAAGGTCTTTCAATTATAGATCATAGATTAATGAAATTAAAAGGAAGTATCCAAGGAAAAGAAATTAATATTGCTATCAGCACACGCGACGAGGAAAACTACATCAACATTAATTTGGCAAATTAGCTATTAATTCTAGAGTCAAGCATTGGTGAAAGGACAAATATTTGGGACCAAAAAGAATATGAAATTAGTGATTTTTAAGTGATAATAGATCACTATGAGTACATATCTCAATTTCATGTCGTAACTATGTATGATAGAGAGATTGACATCATTCTCGGTCAATCTTGGTTTAAGGATTTGGGTACATTCATGTTAAACATAGAGAAACAAGTTTTGACTTTTCCTTATAAGGGGAAGATGGTCACTTTTTGAGACATGACAATGGAGTCAAAATCGATAATGTCTTCATTAGAAGACTTTAAGGATATCTCAGACTTGATGTTCAAAGATAACAAAAAACTATATCAAGGAAGCAAAGAGAGCTTGAAGAAGTCATCTCCAGCAAAGACAAAGAAGTTTCGTGCCTCAGAGAACACAAAGAAAAGTTGCTCGAGCAAGTTAAGAAAGCTAGAGCATCAAAGAAGGAACTCAAAGAGAGTTTATTAAAACAAGAAGAAGAAAATTTGCGTTTAAAGAGCCTTAACCAAACATTAATAGAACAAATCAAGTGTTTAAAAGACGATAAGCATGAAGGCCAAAATAAAGTTGATTCAGATAATGAGGAATGCGTACGTCTCAAAAATCATAATCAAAATCTTCTTAAACAGATTAAAAAAATTAAGGACGAAAAGAAATCATTGACGAATAAGTTCAAAGAACTTGTCGCAAAGGAAGCATCAAAATCTCAAGATGTAGCAGTCCAAGCCGAAGAAAAAACATCAATACCATTAATCTCGCAGTTTAGGCAAATCTAAACCCTATTGAAGTAAAAACGTACTCAAAGGTTTTCATTCAAACAGAGGACACCCCAAACAAGGATTCAGTAATTAAGTCAACAACAACAATGCCTGATGCAAACAAGGAAACTACCATTAAAACATTTAAGGAAGTTCAAACTTCAAACACAAATTCCTTAACTACATCCCAATCACAAGAGTCGACACCTTAATCAATCTACAAATCTATATCATGCAGAACATAAACAAACTTAAGTTCCGAAGAATACTGAAGTAAGCTCAATCTAGTCATACCATAACTACTCACCACTCATTTCTAAAGATCAAAAGATTCGCCAAAAGATTAATCTAGGATGGTTTGATCTGTTTTCAATACGACAATTTTGTCTATCGCTCAGAACATTGTTTCGTCTTGTAGCAACAAGGATGAAAGCTCAAAAATGAGAAGATATTTCGAACAACAAGAGAACCGATCCTTCTTAAGTAAGCTTTGAGGACAAAGCTTCTTGAAGGGAGAAGTAATGTTATGAATATAATAAAATAATAATAAATATAAATGTAAATGTAATAAAATATAATAGGTCATTAAATAATGATTAGTTAGTTAGTGATGAAGAGGCATGTCTTAGAGACATGGCCATTCATGAAAGGGCACGTGCCTAGGGTATAAAAGCAGGCCCTCATTCTCATTTGTAATCATCCTATCAACAATTCTTTATATAATATACAATTTACAATTTCTATCCTACAATGGAAGTCTTTGTTTACGAAGTATTTTAATATTTCCGTTGTGCATACGATTATGGCAGTGTAGACAAGTACAAGGCTAGATTTGTGGAGAAGGGGTATGCACAGAAGGAATGGATAGACCATGAGGATACATTCGCCCCAGTTTCTAGATATACCTCTATCAGATCCGTTATATCCCTAGCAGCGCAGATAGGATGGGAGATTCACCAGATGGACGTCAAGACAACATTCTTGAACAAGGTGATAGAAGAAGAGGTATATAGAGCAACCTGAAGGCTTCGAAACTCATGAGAAGCACACTCATGTATGTAGGTTGAAGAAATCCCTATACGGGCTCAAGTAGGCACCCAAGGCATGGTATGGTCAGATTGACAGATATTTGTAGCAGTTGGGATTCATCAAGAGTGATGCAGATCCCAATCTCTATTATTTGATGGTGGACAATGAGCCTCTCTTTCTGGTTTTGTATGTGGATGACCTGTTTTTGACAGGATCATCATGGGTCATAAAGGACTGCGAAAAGAATCTTGAAGCAGAATTCGACATGAAGGACATGGGGTTGATCTTCCTAGGAAGTATGGCAGAAGAATGGGGAGATCTTCCTTGGGCAAGGGGGATATGCTACAGATATTCTGAAGAGATTCAAAATGCAAGATTTTTGACCCATGACGACACCCATGATCACCAATTGGAAGAAGATAGATGCATCAGGGGACAAGGAAGTTGACCCCACCTTGTACAGACAGCTCATTGGGTCGCTCATGTATCTAGTTAACACTAGGCCATACATTTGTTTCGCTGTCAATACCCTTAGTCAATTCATGGTGGAACCGAAAAGGGTACGTTGGGCAACAGCTAGACACATTCTTAGATATGTGTGTGGAACAGTCAGATATGGGTTGAAATATACTCAAGGAGAAGACGTTAAATTATGCGGATTCACAGATGCAGATTGTGCAAGTAGTTCAGTGGACAGGAAAAGTACCTCCGGGTATTGCTTTAGTGTTGGATCAGGAGTGGTCTCTTGGTGCAGCAAGAAGCTGAAGTCAGTAGCATTGAGCTCAGCAGAAGCTGAATATATGGCAACTAGCATAGCTACGTGCCAAGCCATATGGCTTAGGACGCTGCTCGTGAGTTTCTTCAAGAAGAAAATGAGAGCGACCAGTGTTTACTGTGATAATCAGAGTTGCATAAAACTCTCTAAGAATCCAGTATTTCATGATAGGTCGAAGCACATTGATATCAGATGTCATTTCATTAGAGACTATGTTCAGTGTGGGGCAGTCCAGTTGCAGTATGTTCCCACAAGAGATCAAGTAGCAAACATACTCACGAAAGCTCTAGGGAGAGCTAAGTTCATCCGGTTCAGGGAACATATGGGTATGGTGGAGAACCCGTTTCAATAGCAGAAACAGATGGATTCTCTATTAGCAGCAACAAATGAGAGGGAGTTGCAATGCAGATGCAATAGTTGGTAGCAGCACAGCAGGGTTAACAACAGCACAGATGCAACACATATCAGAGTTGCACAGTTGTTGGTGGGCAGCAGTAGCCAGACATCAACAGCGTGACAGGAGATGGTGCAGAGGCAGTGTGTTGTGACAGCAGTTGCAGCACTATAACACTTTCCTCGCTAAGAGGGAGTGTCATTTTTTGTAGCATCGGATGTGTTCTAGCCACGAGATTTGGTGGAGAGGCTAGAATATATGTATTCTCCAATACCCAGAAATCATTTCTGGAAATTCCACCTAGAGACCACTTAATTAGATTTATTAATCAGTTTTTAGTATTTCCTAAGTCTAAACTTAGGAAATATGATTAATTAATCAGATAATTAAGTCATGGTGTGAATGTCCTAGAAACTCACACGGATCGACAGGGAAATAATTTGAGCCATCGATTATGATTTAATCTTGGTCATTGGTGCTCCAACAGAATATTATAAGGAGTCGTTGGGTAGATGGAGAACACACCAATGCAGTCACTCAGTTGCCCAAGCAGATCAATTTTCTTGGTGGCTGAAGTTCAGCAGAGGATATAGAGCCAGAGGTTAAGTAGCAGGTGAGAGAGAGGGGATCAGCAATGGTCCAGGGAGTGCAAGACGAATTCAGGAAGAGGCAGTGTGAGGAGAGACGCAATCCACTAGAGCTCTGCGCAGAGGGTGGCGCAGAGGCCCCAACGTGTGGGCAGAGTGTCCATCTTGGGGTCAGGGGGTTATTGTGGAGAGTAAGAAATTTGTCACAAAATTTCTCACAGTATTTTTCCTCTGTTTTGGTTGTCTGAATTCTTGTACTTGAATTGTTGCTAAAGATTAATAAAGAAACCCTCATCTGCTGCACCGATTTTCCCGCATTGGGTTTTTCCGGGGACAATTGTCCAAAAATAACTGGGTCCATATATTTTTGTGTGGCTAGAATTTCTCTGTTTTTCCAACATTTATTTTTCTTTAGCAGTATTTGTTTTGTGTATATTTTTTGATATTTGTCGTAGGAAACTGCAAATAGTTTGTTTAATTAATTTAACAAATAGAAGAAATTTTATCAGCTACTGCAGTAGGATTCCGGGTTTTGGAATTTTCACACAGATGGGGTATACAAGGTGAAGCATGGAGAGAATAGGAGCAAGGTTGCAAGGAACAAGTCTTCAAATCAGATTCTGCAGTAGGAAGCAGGGAAGTCTTCTAGTTCAGAGGGAGCAGTTGCAACAACAGATAATGTGGTAGTGATGGAGACAAATCTAGGTGGAGGAGATTCTTCCAGACGTACCTTCCTCGCTAAGAGGGAGTGTTGAAAATGTAGCGAGTAAGGTCTTTTGGCTTGTGTCTTAACTGGTGAAGACTGCGAGTTGTCCTCAAGAGATAGACTTCAATTGTGGTGAGTTAATTTCCAATTTATGGGGATAATCATCACGAGTTCATGCGTAGAGTTGGAGCTTCAGTTACGTGGAAGTGTTCATCAGTTTGACTACAGGATTGGTTGGCAGATTGAGTTCAGTTAGAACCAGGGAAAATTTGAAGGACGGAAATTTATCTTAAAGTTTAGAAACCTCAACTAAGCTTGCTAGTCTTTAATATGAAAACTATAAAATATTTGGTGATATCTTTGTAAAAACATTCAAATTTATTATGTTTTTATATATACTCTCTATATAATTTTAGCGATATTTAATTTAAAATAATTTGATATTATAAAACTTGGGCAAATTATTTTTAGAGAAAATGGAAATTGGCAAATCTTTTTTTTTGGAAACACCATGGAAAATTAGCCCACCAACGAATATTAGGACCTAAAATTTTCCATGGTTAGAACTAGTTGAGCCTTCAGTCGATTGAAGGAAGAGCAAGTTATATCTCGTGTTGATTGGAGAGAGCAGAAGTTAACAACTCCAGTGGTGATTGGAAGGAGAGCGAGTAACACTCTCAGTTAACTCGCTATCTGAGCTCGCGTTCTATATTTGAACTAACCTAAATTAGCATGGATCGAATCTATAAAAGTTTAAAGGACAAAGGCACAAGTAGATTACAATTGTTTTGTGCACAAAGGTTTGTGACAAGACAAAGCTCATGAGTTTGTGAAAAATCCTTGATTGTGGAGCGTAGGAATTGTGTCCTAAGGAATAGGAGATCACAAGTGCGCAAGTATTTAGGAGATTGTGCGCAGAGCTTGTTTCCTAAGGAATAGGAGATCACAAGTGCACAAGTATTTAGGAGATTGTGCGCAGAGCTTGTTTCCTAAGGAGTAGGAAGTCACAAGTGCGCAAGATCAAGGAGAAGAGAGCAGGGTTTGTAGAGCAAGACAAGGAAGCAACAGAGGAACAATTGTGTGCAGGAATCAAGATCAAATTGTGATCAAGGAAGGCCAAGATCAATTGTATCAATTGAGATTTGTGTGAGAAGCAGAACGCCTTCTCAAGGGAGACGGATTGCTTTGTAATAGATTCAATTGCTCCAAGACAATCAATAAAATAGCCACATCAAGAAAGCAGGTTTTTCTTGTTGGGTTTCCTGAGAAAAGTGTGTCAATTTGTGCATGTGTTTTTATATATATGTTTTTATTCCATTGTAGAAATTTTATAATCCACTCCGATTTTCAGTTTCTCTTTATTTCTCCTATTAAGTTAAATGCCCATTCCTATAACCATGCATTCAACAAGCTGGAAAAATAAATATTTTCTTAAAACACAAATTCTGGAAATTTCCAGTGTTACACAGGGTCTCGCCCCCCCACCTAGGGGTCTAGATTCCTCGCCCCCTCACGCTCCGGGGTCTTGGGGACTTCTAGGGGACGTTTCCTTCACGCCCCCTCACGTCCCCCGCACACCCCCTTCACGCCCCCTCACGCCCCTTTTAGTTTATGGTTTCATGTTAAAAGTTGGTGTGCCACTTAGCATGTTTGAGAATCCAAGTGATTCTGATTCAGATGGTGACATGGTTGATCTTGATATATTCGTGCAACAGCTAGATGCAGAGACTAGTGGGGCATTACCTTGAGAATTTATGCTCTTTATCATTATGATGATATCATTTGATATTCATATGTTATGTTTTATGCTTTATGTTTCAAACATAACTTATTTGCTTTTAAGTTTTATGTTTCAGACTTGAGTTTTACATTGTTAGTAGTTACATTAATGATTATACAGTTACAAACTTACAAACTTACATGTATGATTGTATGATGTATGTTTTAACTTTTAACTTTTAAATTTGTTTCAGTTATATGATTCATCATTCATCGATTTATAATTTTATCATTTATGATTTATCTTTCATGATGTAAGTGTATGATGACTGTATATACATTCCTTGCAAAAATACAGTTACATTATAAATATTAAATTTTATAACTTTTATGACCCCGACGCCCCCCCCCCACGTTTCCTGAAAATTGGTAGGGAGCTTTTGCATAGGTCGCTCCCGCGCTCCCTCGCCCCCTCGCTCCCACCTCCAGGGGACTTGGTGGAACATTGGAAATTTCACAGTGCTGAAAATGCAGAAATAAAACTCAGAAAAATAAATCAGCCACAAACAGAAATTTGACACGCTGATTTTTGGTCAAGATGACCTTGGAAAAACCCCCTACAACTCTTGGGGAAAACTAGTTCAAAAGCTCTTCTTTATTTCTGAATATAGCTTTTACAGTGAGACAGAAATCACAACAAAAATTCCAGCAACTTAACAAATGTACTTATCTCGATTTTCGTGCTTATACCCCACCTTGGAAAATGTGCCGAACAATAAACAATCAAAACAAAAAAATTTACAACATTTATTACAGCATTAAATGCTCACTACTTTTCTCGATTTCTGTGCCTAGTTGTACAGTCGTACGGCTATACAGAATGTACAGCAAAACCTCCTCGATTTTTGTGCCTCCTTCTGCCTCGAAAACTATGTTGAAGCTGTTGTACGGCTGCCTAGAAAATTGTGCCTCCTTCCTCGAAAATTGTGCCACACTCCTGTTGTACGGATTTTTGCCTTGGGAACTGTGCCTCTTTGCTGTTGTACGGATTTGTTGAAGTCTCTAGATGTTGCCCTCCTCCTCACTGCTCAGAAATTTCTCCCTTGCTTTCTCTTCTCTTCTTTCAATTTGCTCATGAAAGACAGAATGATCTTTTCTCTCCTTTTCCTCCTTTAACCTAACCTTAAGTGACTTTTGGGGAATCCCTAAATCTAATGGCTGAGATAGCTTTAGATCTCGGGCTGAGATTAAATGCTCATTTAAATCTCACTTTCTATTTTTTAATTTACCCCACTTTAATAAAGACCCTCTTAGTCATTTATTTCCAAAGTCACTTTTCACTTTCTAATTTCACATTGACTTTATTAAAGTCACTTTAAAATTAGACTTAGTAACTTTATCACTTAAAGTCATTTTTTAATTAGATTTAACTTTATAACTTTATAAAGTCACTTTAGGAGAAAAATTAAATTCTTTTGGACAATTTTCCCTAGGCCAAAGATCAAAGCCTTAGGGAACCACCTGTCCTCCTATAACCAAATTTCAACATCTTGGTGAAAGTAAACTAATTTGAGTTTTAACTTATTCATCTAAATAGTTGTAGAGTTTTGTGGAAATTTAACACATGATTCGAATATGGGAAATGATATATAAATAAAAAATATATACACTCTCGAAATGGCCCAAGTGTAGTTCCATTGGTTTGACCCTTTCTACTAAGGCATGATGCCTAGGGAGGTCACAAATACATTCCAAACTGAATCCTAAAGGGTTAGATGCCACTATTTTGGATGGTGGTTAATACCCTCCTAACTTCGAAAGTCTGAGGAAAACAAGAGTTCCGGGGAAGACAAGAGGAATCCACAAAATGGCATTCTGGAAAGGAACCAGCTTCCCCATTCTTTCCCTCATATACGGCTGTTCACATGATAATGATGGTTCATGTCACATTTATTTTTGAAAACATATTGACTCAAGCGTACACATGTTTTGTACATCCATAAATTATAATAATGCACCAAGGAGAAAATGTCCTAGGATAATGTTGGCTTACAGTGCATTGTGTAGATGAATTGGTCATAGTGGGGTCCATACTAGTCACATGGACACCTAGCTGACGGAAATTGGAAAATATTTGTTGTTATTTTTCCTACTATGATTTAACATCTCTACCCTTGGTATGCTTATAGTTTATTTTGTGTTATGCCATTACCTATTAATGCTAGAAAAGTCATAATGCAAAATTAAAAAGAGGTTGAAAGAGGAATCATGTTGCCCAGCATAGCCCTATAGCGATTATATTGCTTACTATGGTTATAGCCTTTAACATTGTAAACCCTTGCTTTCCAAACGCTCTCTACAAGCAAAGCAATTAAAATTGATAAACCCTTAGTTCCTGTCTTTGCTACATAGTCAATTGAAGTGAAGAATGTTGAAGAATGTAACTAGGTTCGGTCTTCATAAATTGTAATTGAGTCAATACTTATTGTACTTGTCAAAAGAATAAAGAAAAGAATTTTATATTATTATTAAATGACTTATTAAAGCATGGGTTTCATGCTTGGGTCATATTTATTTTAGGTCAAAGTCCCTATTGTGGACTTCTAGGTTTTATTCTGAGTTTATAGGATTATTGCAGATTTAAATTGATCCATATTAGGCTTTTGAATCATGCAATTAGGTCAAGTATTGAGAAAAATATGATTTATGAAGCCTCCACACCAAGTCGGCCTTAAGGCGATCAAGTTGGCCTCAAGCCAAGAATTCGAGCTCATCTCAAGCCTATATATCCAGTGGAATCAAACTCTCTTGGAACCATCTCACTGCAACACAGAAATTCGATTTTGAAGCTGCAACAAGGAAAAATTGCGAATTGGAGGACTTTTTGGATTCAATTTTGGGCAAGCTTATAGAGTTGAAGAAAATCGAAATTTTTGCACCACTCTCTCTGCATTTCGAGCTATAGTTTGGGAGATCGAAGTTCTCAAATTTTTACTGCAACAATTGTTGCATCAGGTGCTGCCAAGGTGTTGCTTCCAAGAGTAGAAGAAGTTGAAGTTTGTTTTGTTGAATGCTACTGCTTGGAGAAGTTGTATTGAGCCTAAATCGAAGCCTTTGAAGCTAGATCGAAGTCTCAAGAAGCAAGGTCGAAGTTCCAGGTCATCATAGTACTGCTACTGCTGCTGCTACTGTTAGATTCAGAAAGGATCACAAGGAAGGCTAACTTGGTGTGGAGGAAGTCCGAGTCAAGGTCTAGAGTCTCAAGAATCGCTATTGAAGGAAGGATTACTGACTCAGTTTTCCCCAAGAGTGGGGTTTTTCCCTAGTTGTTGGCCTACATCTAATGTCCTTTATCTATGTGTATTTGCTTTGATATTTGCTTGATGAACTAATAAGAAGAAAGATAAGAAGAACATAATAAGAACTAAAGAAGATCACAAGTAAATAATCAAGAACAATAGGATCTTTCTGCCTTTCTATTTCTCTAACAAAGAATTGTAATGACCCATCTTGAATTACACGGAGCATAGGAATATTAGCATGCATATGATAGCTACATATGCATGCATCGCATGCACTGCACTAGTATACATACTAACCAATTATGAAAAATGTCCAAGTATAGCGTAATGAATTAATTATTGAAGTACTAAGTAAATACCTAACTCACCAGAATATAATGAAAATAATGAGTGGGGTACTTCATATGTAGACCATCATATATATATATATATATATAAAGTAAATACAATGGATAACACAAAATAAAAGGGAATTATAATATATATATTATTTATTATATTAACTAAAGAAATTATATATTTTATATTAACTAAAAAAATATATATATATATATATCAACTAAAAAGGGACACATGACATAAACATTTCAATAAATTACAACTCTCCCAAATAAACCTATTGAATAAACCCTTTTAAACAAAACCATTTCTTTTAAAAGTAGGTGAACCGACTCAGTCAAATCCTATTTAGTCGCAAATATCATTATATAAACATAAAAGGTGTGACCGCCTCTAAAAATTCATTAAAAAACCATTCTATATTTTCATGTGACCGACAGAGCAAGGAAACCATATTATAATCAAATTTGTGATGCTGAGACAGTGGATGTTTTGGGGATAGAAGGAGAACGAATTGGGAAAAGGGAGGGAGAGTTTTTATTTTTGTCTTTCCAATGAAGTGAAGACAAAGGAGGAAATACGGAGAGAGCCACGGCAAAGAAAAGATACCCAGAGTGAATATGTGGAACGAGCCTTGGGCTCGAGACTTAACGAAGAAATTTGGCAATTTGAACAATTGTTCCTGGAGCTTTGGGCAAGGGGACCAAAAGACCTTAATTTCGAAGTCTTTTGGATCTGGGAACTCGATAGATTGATCCCAGATAGGCTGGGAGGAAACAGTCGGTTTGGTAACAAGAGCAGATTGGGAGCACAACAGTCGAAATCAACTTCAAATGGGATTTCCAAGTAAGTATTTGCAATTAAATTGGTAAGTTTTTTAGGTTAAATTTTGATTGTTGTATTGTGGGTAAATTCACACTCTACAAGAATATTGGGGCTGAGGATCAATTAGGATAACTTTAATTTCATGGTAATTTATATGAGGAAACTTGGATATCAGGAATCTTTGAAAAGAAATGGAGTAAATTTCAAATAGGGATCTGGTAGTATTTATATCAGCAAGCATCGTATGTGGTAAAATTTTAAAACTACCATATTGATTTGCTTGGAAAGATTGTCTTTTTTACAATCAATGGTGTGTATACTTGAATGCACTATTGAGAACAGTTAATTGAATAATATATCATTATACAATTTGAAGACATGTGAGATGCTTTCTGTAATGAGAATTCTGGAAATCTAATTGATGTAAAAGGTTTCCTTCCCCCCTTCCTTGCCCATTGCCCACACAACCAAACAAGATCATTCAGCGTCTTATACATCTTACATATCAAACATATTATCATATTTGTGTGGCAATGTGATTATTTGATCTTGTTGTCAGTTTATATTTTTTCTAAATTGGGAGAAAAAAAAATTATTTTGTATTTTTTTATGTTCGTCATGGTTTGTGGATTTTAACTGTTTTTTCCTTGAAGTTTCAGATGTCTTGAAGTCAAGACCCTCAGTGACATTTTGTCAATGCTGATGTCTGCAACACTAATAGGTATGATTTAAGTATCATGCTTACATGGCTGATTGAGTAGATAAGCATTCCAAACTAACCCCCATAATTATAGGTTTCTGCTTTGTGTTCTTTTTTCAGCTGTAGAGAATCAAGGTATTAAAATGGATGGTAGCAGCTACAAGTTATGCTAAAGAAGATACCACTAGATTGAGGAAAACTAGTCATCAAATTCAACAGAGACCAGAAAGCTGTGTAGAAAACTCAATAATAGCAACTCCTATAAATGTCATCTAAGCCAATTATATGTGTCAAAGTATCATTATTTAACATTTGTCCTGGCCTACCATAATTTTATCCCAAGAATTCTGATGTGTTCTTAAGAGCAAATTTACGTAACTCCCATTAAGGCTATAATTTTCTATGAGAATTAGTTTGAAAATTAGGACATTTAAGATAAACGTTGCATCCTATTGGTAATTGATTGAAGGCGTTTTAAGTCATTTAACAGGAATTATTGTCAATGGGGAAGATATAAAGATGGATTTATATTATTTACAGCTTGCATTACTATAACAACCCACCCTATATTCAATCGAAAGGGAAATTCAATGCACTTGAAAGCATAATATTTTTTAAAAGAAAGGGCTTACAATAATCAAACATTTCTTCGGAAAGAAAAATACATGAAATAAAATGTGAATTCAAATAGCAATTAGAAAAATGAAAAATTCATGTATTCACCTGGATTTTCAGACGGCTTGTTGCTTAAAATGCCTGAAAATATGATTTGCCTTTCCATGTAGAGAGATGAACCCAAATGTGTCTTTTTGCGCATGGCACATGATATCAAATTGTTGCACCATCCTCCTCCCTATAGCTCAAAAATTACACAAACACAAAGCCAAACGTAACATAAGTTGTGCTTTGAAATAGCATCTCATTAAGACTACAAAATAGAAAATCTGATACAATGTTAGAACAGTTAAAAATTGCCCAATATAACATCAATGGCTCGGTATGGTGGCTGTGAATATAACATTTTGGATAATGAATATTTGACAATAATCATAAAAGATAAATGCTCTATTAAGTACATTTAAATTGTTCAATGAAAACAAAAAAAGGTTTTGTGGCCTATATGCTTCAAAACATTTTTGGAACCCCTTAATGGAAGATAAAAATCTAAACCTATAAAAATTATGATTAATGATGATGTACAAAAATAGCTCATGCTCCTAAGAATAATCCACATTAAATTGATGTTATTTTAGAAAAACATATAACAACAATATAACGTCTTTCACTAGGCTACAAGGAGCAAATGTCATTGGACAGAGATTTTCATTTATATGCCAAAATATGCAAATGCAAACATTAGAAATAATTACATTATAATCCATACAACCTAGAAGTCATTAAGTGTAATCTACAAGCAATCTTTTCTTTCTTCTTTTTTTCTTTTTCTTTCCTCCCTACTAGCATCCCCTTAAACCACATCTTATACATTCTCTAACTTTAAGGAATAATCGGATCTAGAATTTCTAATATTAGATTTATAGATCATTAACTGTCTTTATATTGAGTAATTGTTACTGAGTGATGTGACAGATCAGTCACTTTGTCACCCTAGCAAATCTGCCTAACTTAAGGCAAACCAACCCCTATCACAGTTGGAAAGCATCTCCGTTTGGACTGGTATCCCAGTATCCAGGGGGCGTCCCTGCCATCTGATAAATAAATCTGCATGTATCTCAAGACGATCAGCACACTAAAACTCACTCTCAGGCTGCCTGAAAACAGTCAAGAGTGAGGTTAAGTTCACATAATAATTTTTTTTTTTTTTCATTGGTTGGGATCAGATTCCAGAGATATGCATAACAACAAGAAAAAATGGATTTGAAATGAAAGGCCTGCTTTAAGTGGATAAAATTCAAAGTAAATGCATGGAAAACCCCACCACACTGCGATACAATTAGATTGATACAGCCAAAAGATTCAAAGAGCTAAGACAAAGCATAACTATATCAGATCACTTATTACCCAAGAGATTATCTACATCAAAGTGAACAATAGGTGACAGGCTGAAATTGAATTCCTTGCTCGCTGTGGAGGTACTGGTCAAAATTCAATGGGTGAAAGAATGAGAAGACTCCTGCTGCTGCAAGCTGCCTCCAGATCAATAATTATCACACCCTCTATTCTCCATCTAAAGTTTTGAAGTCAACTAAGTCTTAGGGATCTAAATCAAATGTTATAGAAGTTCTAGAACATTAACGATTTCGTTTGTGATTTAATCTTAGCCATGGATCTCAAAATTCAGATAGGTGGCAGCTAGGATTGAGGACATTAGTTATATCTCTCAAATCATAAAAAGGGCAAGATAGAAGTCAATATCATATGAGAAGAAGAACAAGAGTGCAGGAGAGGAAAAAGTGCATTCAAGGAGAAGAAGAGTAGATGCTGAAGTGAAACAAGTACAACAAGCCATACAATCAATTATCAGACTATACACTGTAGAAGTCTTTTCCATGTACAGGCCATACTGTGAAAATTTCAACTTGAAATCCTACTGCATTATCTGATGTTATTTCTTCTACTTATTATTCAGAAATAAGTTATTTGCAGAAATCTCTTCAGTAAATATCGAAATAAATTCAAATGCAAACTGCACCATATAATTACTGAGCAAAACAATAAGGAAAATACTAGCACACGAATGACACAGATGGACAATTGTCCCCAAAAAAACCCAATGCGGAAAAACCGGTGCAGCAAATGAGGGTTTCTATTATTCAGCAGTAATCTTCTTGTACAATTTACAATCAGCAGTAACGAAGAGAAATTTCATGATAACACTCGAGAACCTTCTCACAAAAATAGTCTGATGAGAAATGACCTCGGAAGGACCCTCCTGGACCTCCTGCGTCACCAATGTGTTGGATTTGCATGGGCACTATGCATAACTGTGTCACACTTCTGCGTTGTTCCCTTCCTGCCCATGTGCTATCTCTTCCTGCCACTGCGTCACCTGCTCCTACACCCTGGACTGCTGCTGAACCCTCTCTGCCTCTCCTTCACCTGCAACTCTCCCTCTGGATCGATTTTCTGTTGTTGAACTTCAGCCACTGAGAAAATCGATTTACTCAAGCAACTAAGTATCTGCACTGGTGTGTTTTCCAAATGACCCTCAAGTCTTCCTTTATAATCTTTTGGTTGAGATATCAACAGCCGAGATTAGATCTTTAATCAACGGCTAAGATCATAACTTGACTTTATTTGTGTTTTCTAGAAGATTCACATTGTTTTATTAATGCCCTTTAATTATTTAATTTCCCTAAGTTTAGACTTACGGTCTCCATTAAAATAATTAATTATTTTAATAAAACATGTTCCGAGTGGAATTTTCACAAACTATTTATGGGTTCTTTGGAATACATGTGTCTAAGCCTCTCCACAAATTTTGAGACTTAGAGCACTTCCGATGCTACCAAAAATCAACACTCCATCTTATAGAGGAAGGTGCTCTAACAATATGCCACCTGCATACTGCTCTAATCCTTAAGCATCCTCTGCGCTGCTAATATCTGACAATTTGTGCATCAACCACTGCGTTGTTGTTGCTACTGTATTGTTGCCCATGATACTTCCGCTATCACTATTACATCCGTACTATAGCTCCCTCTTAAGTGTTGTTTCATCCATTACTGAAACGGATTCTCGATCATCCCCATCTGTTCCCTGAAGTGAACAAACTTTTTTCTCCCTAGGGCCTTGGTGAGAATGTCTGCTTCCTGATCTCCCGTGGGAATATACTGCAACTGTACTGCTCCCCGCTCATGTCGATGTCGATGTGTTTCGACCGATCATGATAAATAGGATTCTCAGAGAGCTTGATGCAACTTTGATTATCACAAAGAATACCAGTCGCCTCCATCTTTCTTCTGAAAAATTCACGAGCAATTTTCTAAGCCATATGGCCTCACACGAAGTTGTGCTGGTTCCCATATACTCTGCTTCAATTGTGCTCAGTGCTACGGACTTCTTCTTCTTGCTGCACCAGGAGGTCATACCTGATCCAATGTTGAAGCAGTACTCTATGGTACTTTTCCGATCTACCGAACTTCCAGCCCAATCTGCATCTGTGAATCCACGCAGAATGATGTCATCGCCTTGGGTGTAATTTAATCCCTATTCAACTGTTCCTCGCACATATCGGAGAACATGCTTAGCAGTTGCCCACTGCGCCCTCTTCAGTTCTACCATGACCTAACTGAGGGAGTTAACAACATAGCAAATGTCTGGCCTGGTGTTGACCAGATACATGAGAGACCCTATGAGTTGCCTGTACAAGGTAAGGTCCACTTCCTTATCTTCAGATGCATCAATTTTCTTCCAATTGGTGATCATTGGAGTAGCCATGAGTCTATAGTCCTGCATTCTAAATCTCTTTAGAATTTTTGTAGTGTATCTCCCTTGCCCAAGGAAGATTTCTCCCTTGTGCTGCCAAACTTCCAATCCTAAAAAATAGTGCATCAGTCCCAAATCCTTCAAGTCAAATTCTTCTGCCAGATTCTTCTTGCAGTCTTTGATGAGCCTAGATGATCCTATCAAAAACAAATCATCTACATACAAAACAAAAATCAAAGCCTCATTCTCTACTGTGAGATAGTAGAGATTGGGATCAGCCTCACTCTTGACAAATCCCATCTGCTGCAAGTATCCATCAATTCGACCGTGCTACGCTCTAGGTGCCTGTTTTAGTCCATACAAGGCTTTCTTCAGCCTGCATACATGAGTTTTCTTCTCATGTGTTTCGAAGCCTTCTGGTTGTTCGATGTAAACCTCTTCTATCACCCCGTTCAAGAATGCAATCTTGACGTCCATCTAATGAATCTCCCATCCCATCTGCGATGCAAGGGATATAATGGATCTGATAGAGGTATATCTGGCTACTGGGGTGAAGGTTTCTTCATAGTCTATCCCTTCCTTTTGAGCATAACTCTTAGCCATGAACCTGGCCCTCTACTTCTCTACACTGTCGTCTCCAGTATACTTGATCTTGTAGATCCACATGGAACCTACAACTAACTTGTCCTCTAGTCTAGGTACGACTTCCCAAACATCATTGGTCCTGATAGAGTTGTACTCCTCTACCATAGCATCCACCCAAACTTGATGTTGTGCGGCCTCCTGAAAGCTAGATGGCTCTTCAACCTGAGCTACCAATGCTTGATATCTATCAGGTTGTCTACGCTACCTTTTCTCGGTTCTAGGAGCCCCAACAGCCTCCTTTGCGTCCCTCAACGTTTGTCGTACTTCTCGGTTGATTCGGCTATTAGTAGTGGGTGGATCAATCATCTTTTCTTCCTGTTGTCCCATCTGCTGATAGCTATTTGGAGTTTCTTCACTTGAAGAAATGCTAGTACTAGTCACAGTGCTAGTCCATCTGTTGGATCTTCTCCTAGTTGTCGTTGGACAAGAGGTTCATCCTCAAACTGTTCTTCGGTAGGCATTTCACAAGATTTTCTGAAGGCTCGATCCTCCATGAATTTTACATCCCTCCTTACTACCACTTTCATGTTTCCTGGAATGTAGATTATGTACGCCTTGGATGTCTCGCTATATCCCACGAGATACCCTTTCTCAGTAGTCTGATCTAATTTGCTCCTCTTCTCATCTGGGACATTACAATACACCACACTCCCAAAAATCCTAAGGTGACTTACCCCCGGCTTCGTCCCTGTAAAGACACTCTCGAGCGTTGTCTTGCCCAATGCTCTGTGAGGGGTTCTGTTCTGGATATATACAGTTATGTTGCATGCTTCTGCCCACAGAAATCTAGGCAGATCCTGGTCATACAGCATTGCCTTTGTTGCCCCAACAATAGTCCTATTCTTCTGTTCTACAACTCCATTCTTCTCCGGACTGTAAGGAGTTGTCCATTCTATGAAAATTTCTGAATCCTTATTACAGAAATCCTACTGCAGAAATGTGGTTTACTTCTCCTACTTGTGTTTTTAATTTAACAAGTTATTTTCAGAAATATTCAGAAAACATTGAAGTAAACACACTATAGCCTACACATACATTCAGATCAAGTACTGAATAATTAAGCACATTTGACAAAGGACACACAAGATTTTTCGGACAAATGTCCCCGAAAAAACCCAATGCGGGAAAATCGGTTCAACAGCTCTTGAGGGTTTTATTATTATGCAGAATTCTAAATACAATCTAATGTACCAGTAGTGGTTTACCCAACAGAGAAAATTCCGACAGAAGTACCTCTATCTCCAAAGATAGAAAATATGGTTGATTCAGCTGAGGATGAAGAACCCCATAGGTGCCTAAGTAGTCATTGCGTCACCCTTCAGTGTGGTTAAGTCACCCCTTCTGGATCTACTGAATACGAGCCTTTCTGGCCCACTGAAACCCCAGCGTTGTCCTTCCCGATTCTGCGTCAACCCCTCTTGGCCTGCATCACCCTTCTGTAACTGCGTCAGCCTCTTAGTTGGCTCTGCATGAGCCTGGCTAGGTCTGTGTCACCCCTGCTAGGCCTATGCTGCCTCTGTGTCACCCCGCTTGGACTACGTTGCCTTCCTAGTATGGGTTTTCCTCTCTGCAATTGTATTCTCAGCCTCGGATCTGAAATCCCTCTGCCGAACTGCCCCTCACTGCACTGCAAGCTCACTCGAAAATTCTCAGCAAACCGCACCCGAGAAATTCGACTTAGCTCAAGTGCTACCGCTCTGTGTCTTTTCTCCAACTGACCCCAAGCCTTCCTTTAATACTTTTCTTGTTGAAGAATCAACGGTTGTGATCTAATCTCTAATCGATGGCTAAGATTAGAAAAGACTTGATCCTCCTCACTTAGAACATTCTCACCCACATGTCTAAATTAATTCACTTTAATTATTTAATTTCCCTAAGTTAGACTTAGGGTCTGCATTAAAATAATTAATTATTGAATAACTTAGGCTCCGGGTGGAATTTCTCCAAACGATTTATGGGTCTTGGTGATCACATGTGTTCTAGCCCCTCCACAAAGTTTCGGAACTAGAGCACATCCGATGCTACCCAAAAATTCAAAACATTCTCTTATGATGCCCTCCCTTGCGCAGAAGTCTGTGAATTCTTTATCAATATATTCACCACCGTTATCTGAACACAATCCTTTGATTTTCTTCCTAGTCAGGTTTTCTACCAAAGCTTTGTATACTCTAAACCGATCAAAGACCTCATCCTTCGTCTTAAGGAAGTAAATCCAAGACTCAAGTCTTCCTAAAATGGTCATCTATGAAAGTGACTAAATATTCACTTCCACCAAGAGCTCCAGTGGACATTGGTCCGCAGATATCTGAGTGTATTAGTCCCAATACACTTTTTGCCCTATTGTTGCTCTTGGAATATGTTGCTTTAGCGTATTTGCCTAAAACGCACCCTCTGCACACGTCATCATGTTTGGTACTAAGAACTGGAACTTCCATAACTGATTCTCTGAGCATTCTCAGAGCTCCATGGTGTAGATGCCCCGTTCCCCTGTGCCATAGTTCATTCAGATCTGATTCACCACTTAAATTCTTGCCTATCAGTGTCATTGGAGACTCAAGTTGCAACTTGTATAGTCTGTTGCTTCGAGTCCCAATTTGAGCCTTCTTCTTCTAGCTTGGATGCTTGACATAGACCTTTATTCCGATAAAGTATACGTCATATACCTTGTCCTGCAATTGAGATACTGAAAGTAAATTCATTCCCATACCTAGCACATCCAGGACATTTGTGGCTTGGAGACTCTCTCCTGCTTCTGTCTGAAATGCTACAGTAACTTTTCCTAAAGGGGTACACTTTGTCTTGTTTCCCATAGTAATTTGGAAGTCCATCCATTCTTCTTGATCGCTAGAGAAGTGCTCTCTTTCCCCAGTCATATGGGCTGAAGCCTTGCTATCAATATACCAATCCTCTGATGATGCAATGTTGGATAAGCACGAACATTCTTTTTCCAGCCTAGAGGCCAACTTTGATAAAACTCGATCTTCCATCTTCTATGTGCTTTTCTCTTCTCCGACAGTTTCTGCAAAAGGAATGCGTAAGCCCTTGGGGGTACGATTTTCTGCCAAAGCAGCACCACGAGTTCCCCTTTGACGTAGATCCTCTTTCTTTCTTACCTAACCTTGCTTTGATACCATGTGAAAATTTCAACTTGAAATCCTACTGCATTATTTGATGTTATTTCTTCTACTTATTATTCAAAAATAAGTTATTTACAGAAATCTCTTCAGTGAATATCGAAATAAATTCAAATGAAGACTTCACCATATAATTACTGAGCAAAACATTAAGGAAAATACTAGCACACGAATGACACAGATATTATGGACAATTGTTCCCAAAAAAAACAAATACGAGAAAACCGGTGCAGCAGATGAGGGTTTCTATTATTCAGCAGTAATCTTCTTCTACAATTTACAATCAGCAGTAATGAAGAGAAACTTTCATGATAACACCGGAGAACCTTCTCACAAAAATAGTCTGATGAGAAATAACCTCGGAAGGACCCTCCTGGACCTCCTACGTCACCACTGCGTTGGATCTACGTGGGCACTGCGCAGAATTGTGTCACCCTTCTGCGTTGTTCCCTTCCTACCCCTGCGTTGTCTCTTCCTGCCACTGTGTCACCTTCTCCTGCACCCCGGAGTCCAGACTGCTATTGAACCCTCTTTGCTTCTCCTCCACCTACAACTCTCCCTTTGGATCAATTTTCTCTTGCTAAACTTCAGCCACTGAGAAAATCAATTTACTCGGGCAACTGAGTATCTGCACTGGTGTGTTTTCCAAATGACCCTCAAGTCTTCCTTTATAATCTTCACGTTGAGATATCAACGGCCGAGATTAGATCTTTAATCAACGGCTAAGATCATAACTTGACTTGATCCGTGTTTTCTAGAAGACTCACACTCTGTTTTATCAATGCCCTTTAATTATTTAATTTCCCTAAGTTTAGAGTTAGGTTCTCCATTAAAATAATTAATTATTTTAATAAAACATGTTCCAAGTGGAATTTCCACAAACGATTTCTGGGTTCTTTGAATACATGTGTCTAAGTCTCTCCCCAAATTTTGAGACTTCGAGCACTTCCGATGCTACCAAAAATCAACACATACACCTTCAAATCTAGCAGTAAAATATCTTCTATGTATTGTTGGAATGTGCTTTAATGTTCCCTGGAGGGATAAAGCAATTTGTTGTCCAAGATATGCAAAGACAGAGCAGGCAGTGCTGCTGTAGCTATACCCCCTTGTACACAGGTTGCATGCTGTTGTTTGAGATGATTTTATTGACCGTAGAGCTGCTGGTTCAAGCTGGCTGCAGCGGTCACCTTGTAACTTTGTAAGCATCAATCAAAGGAATGAAAAACCAATTAGGCGAAAAAATCCCCTTGTATGTGTTTTATTTCTTGCACTGTTCATTTTTCAGATACTCTGTGATTGATGCAATGTTGAAAAAAAATATCTTCTGTTGATAAATAAATTATGTTTTAAGTTATGTAATGAGAGAACATTAGGACAGCAATCACCTAGGGTTGGAAAAATTTACAATTATAAATTATTTTCAGATCTGTTTTATGCTTGGAAATTGCACCATGAGGACAAGAAACTTGTTCCATTAATGTACATCTGTTCAATGCTTATTTTCTTGGGCTACCTTGTGTAATTGTTTGGACAAAAGTGAAATTTACACTGCTGGAATTTATACTTTAGATTCAGCTCTAGGCTGAAAGTGTTGAATCTTTGTAGCTATGGTCGGTCTTCATAACTAATATTTTAGCCCTTGATGTATTTGTAATGATAAATATAAAGCATGTTCTTCATGCTATTGTCGAAAGAGAAATTTTAAGCCATGTTCTTCATGTTATTGCCAAGAGAGAAATTTTAAAGCATGTTCTTCATGTCCTTTTTGTTGAAATTTGAGCAGCTATGGGATGAATTTCCCCATAGCCCTAGAAGAAGCCGAAAAAACCCAAGGAAGAATCCAAATTGATCAAGGAAAATTAGTAATTGGCTTATTCAATATCACTCAAGGCAAGCAAATGGAAATATATGTATTAATTCGGGAAAACCTTTATTTAAAAGGAAATTATACTTGAAAAAAAAATTCAAATTTTGTTCTCCCTCCAAAATTTCATAGTCGGCAAAATAAGGTTTACGATTGGCACCAAAAGATATTCCATTATTTCAATATAAATAAAGATCCATGAAAGCACGATGAAACATAATTACATGAGAAAAATAATTCATCTATCTCATAATCATGAATTGTCGAAGGTTTCGCTCCATCGTCCGAATAATTCTCCGCTCAAGCTTGCATGGCACCTCAGTCATAGGTTCGCATCACTTTGGCATCACTACACATAAGTCACTATTATTTTAGGGTTTGCTATTATGGTTTTTCTGTATCGATCTACAGTGGCTCGGAATTATTCTTTTGTGATCTCATTTTGATTTATGGTGACTTTTTTTGTGGCTCGTAAATCAAAATATTTTCCTTGGTTTCATCCACAGTTTGTTGATACCATCTCTCATGGCACCTCTGCGGTTAATATACAGTGGCATATCTCTGCAATTTATATGTACTGGAATTTATGCGGCTCATTCCATGTACTCTAATCGCACTCTGAGGATGGCCCGCAATGATGACCTGTAATAGCACATCTCACACTTTGCTCAATAGCTTCAACGTTGACCTTTACAATGCATTATATTTACAGAGGGATCGACATTTACTTTCCAGTGGCATTGATGTTATATCCACATTACAATGTAATCAATTAGGAGCATTGTTTATTCAGTGGCATTGAATCACTCTCTATCATCGATGGTTTGTTTTTATATAATAAGGCTCTCATATATTAAGGTTTGCTTTCTTTAATGGTTCGCACCCCTGTAGGGCTCACACGCCTTTGAGTTATGGTACGTATACTTTTTGTTATACGATATGGCTCTCGCATTATATAAGGATATTCAATGAGGCAAGTAAAGACTATTAGGATATTCTGACACATAGGAAATAGTTAAGTATAACTTGGTCTAGCGTAGAGTTAGATGAAGTGTGTTTCTTTACTATGTACTTTTGTAACTTTAATCTGACAGTTATGATATGTAGTGATCTGACGGTTCATTCTCTCCTCGGTATTACTGACACTTGATCCGTGGCTTAACACCCGATTGGTCCATGATCTCTATTTAAAGAGCATGGAGGGTCATTTCTCTGTGACTGTTTATGAGAAGCTTATGTAAATTTTCTTTCTCTATATTAATAAATTGCCAGAAGTGGCCGCATTAGCTCGGGTCGTGGACTATTTCCCTCTTTGAGGGTTTTAACCACGTCAAATACCGATGTATTAATCTATGATTTGTTTGTGACCGGTGACCTTTGGTGTTTGATCTAAGGAACTTACCCTATAAATTCCTACTTGGTATCAGTGCTTTTTTGAGGGCCACATCCGTTGCTGATCCAAATCCAAAGTCTATTTGACTACATGACACTGTCGTTTTCCAGATCTACTGTTTCCGACCACTTCTGGGCTGGGAGAACTGCTCTGTTGTGTCTAGAGCCTCTATTACAGTGAGGAACCCCTTTCGTTTCATGCGAAAAGGTTTCTGGTTGCCCAAGTTATGTCATTTTAGATATGAAGGTATAAAGTCTTTTTTTTGCAGTTATATTTATTCATCCCTTTATTTATTTCAGTTTATAGTCTTTTTTTATTACCGGACCTATACCCTATTCTCTACGTATGCTCTTTGCTCTGCGCTGTGTACGATCTGGCAAACCAAAAATAGAAAGACGATATTTTTCTACTACGTATGCTCTTTCCCTGCAACTTTGTGCGATCTCGGGAAAATCAAAAATAGCGAGAAAAATATATAGTTGTCAGATGGACTAACCGGAAATCTAACGTTCTACCGTAAGGCTTGTATTTTTTTGTTGTTTGTGTTGTTTTTTTGCAGGAAAAAGGCATGCAGCCCAAAGAGCAAAAAAAAAAAAAAAAAAAACTTCCTCCCTTCAAACAATTACATAATCCTTTTACTAGCTCACTTGGTGTAAAGTTACTTTATAAGAATAGAGGTCTTGGGTTCAAATCTCTTTGTTAAGCTTTTTTTCTAAAAATATTTTTGTCCAAGTTACTTTTTTTTAAAAAGCTTTTTGGCAAGTTAACTTTTTTTTTAAAAGCACATGTAACTTATGTTTTAAAGTTACTTTATGTAATAGTGTTTCTCACCCATTATAAAAAGTGAGTCGCATAAAAGTAGTTTTTTTTTTTAAGTTAGCTTATTATATTAAGTTTGGAAAAGGTGGGGAATTTTTTCTTTAAAAGTACAACTTCATCAACTTTTAACCTATCACGACTACTCGACATCTACTCCAACTTTTCTTCAAAAAGGCATAACTTCTTCCTCCGGAAACTGTTTTTTTTTAACCGGCCTAATTTTTCGAGATATTTCCATTGGAGCAGTTAGTTTCAACCTTTTCAGCTTCAGTTTTTAAAAATGGAAAGTGTGTGCCTAGTTATTCTTAACAGCACCAATTATTTCCAATGGCTATCCTACATGGTAGACTTACTTAGAATTAAAGGGCTTTATAGAATAGCCTTAGGACAAGAATCTAAACCTACCGATGCAGATAAAATGGCTAAATGGGAAAATAAACAAGATCAAGCACGAGGGTTGATAGGAATGTCCATTGCTCAAGATCTTAGATTTCATATGCAAGAAATTGACTCCCCTACTGAAGCTATGAAAAAGCAAAATAATGTTTTTGACATTAAAAATGAAATCAGAGCCTACCAGCTTGAAAATGAGTTGCTTACTTTGGACCCCAATAATTTCTCCCCTATTGAAGATTTTTTGTCCAAATTCAAGACCCTTAGACTTCTTTTAGAAGGTTGTGTTGACCACTCTGTGTCAACGACCCCATAGCAGTACACCCCCATTTTTGCAAATGGGATTTATCATGTTCGAGGTGTTCATGCCATTCAGATTTCATCATCAGTCGACAGTTTTATAAACGATGTAAACCCATTCTGCATGTTTATGATGTAAATGATCTAAGTAAGACCATCATGTATGTAACAACCTAGGTAAGCCTAGTATTTTGGTGATAATTTCTATCCTAGGAGGTTTTTTGTCTCATTGATTCATTTTTGTTTCTTGACAAGTGATCGGCAAAGTTTTTCCCTCCAGCATCACCACAAAGCTAGGGTGGATTTTGTCGTCAAGATACTAAGTGAGTCCTAGTGTTTTCTATCGAGCCTTTGTAAAAGTAGTTTGGGAATAATCTTAGCTAATTGGCTAGATTATTTTATTACAAGCTACTTGGTCTACTAGATCATGTTTTGAGTCCCTGAATTGGGTAACTATTTGAGGGTCTATCACGAATGGGTTTTCCCCCTTCATGTGTTCGTGCAACTTAGCCTCTAAAAAGTTGCTTTTCAAGTGCAATAGATACAAGCACTAATTTCTGAAATATTGATAATTACTTCAAATGATATAGATCTTATTTTAACAATTCTAGTTTATCATTAAGCTATTACACTTCAGAAATTCAACCATAAAAGCACAAGGACAATAGAGATCACAACGCATAAAGAGAACACAAGATTTACCTTGGGAAAACCCACTTGGGGGAAAAACCCAGCAACTTGTGACTTGGGGGAAAATGCAGCTAGTCAACTATGCGATCCAACTTGGTCAAAGAGCCCTCTTGTCAATTCAAACTTTTGCCCTTCAACTTTGGCCCTCTCTTATATGCCTAGACTGAATTTCAGCCTCCCAGAATATGCCTAGAAACTCAACCCAACTGCTCAGAATTTCGGCCCTACTACCCAGAAATTCGCACTGCTACACAAAAAGTCACACGTGCAAAGTCAAGAGAGAGAGAGAGAGAGAGAGAGAGATGAATTCGTCCTTATTGTCCTTCTTCGTCCTTCTTCTCCTTCGCTTGGATACCCAAAAATTGTCTTGTATTGTGAAAGGTTGAATGGTGCCTTGAGGAGGAGGTCAAATCAATGTTACATTTATCGTTATCAGCAATTTATCGCCAGGGGTCCAAAATTTAAATTATCGGCAATATCAGAGAAAATATCGAAAATTATCGGAAATTAATAGGAAACTTGAAAAAAATACAAAACTATTCATTTTTTTCAAATATTTATTCTTTTAAAGCAACATCAACATCAAGCAAACACATTGTCACACAAATATGAAAATAAAACTACAATATAGAATATATAAGATGGCAACTGGTACATCAATCATTGATAGTAGATACTGAAATATGATATTTGTCCTGAGTCCTTATATTTTTTCAAATTTTTATTCTTTTAAAGCAAACATCAACATCAAACAAATGCATTGTCACACAAATATGAAAATAAAACTACAATATAAGATGTAGATATTGAAGTATGAAATATGATATTTGTCATTTTGTTTAGACTGCTCAGTCATAAGTTTTGGCAAGACAATAGTTAAAACTTAGTACAAAATCACATTAAAACAAAAATAAATGTATCTCATGAGATGATAATCATGAGGCATCTAGATTCTAAATATTATAACAATAATCCAATAATAAACAACATTAAGAAGGTGTGGCCAAGGATTAGATTTCCCTCACCCTTGAGAAGCTTGTGGTTCCATGAAATTCCTTAGTTCCTCCCTCTAATCTCTGTTTCTAGTAGTATCAAGAATTGAGTTCTTTGCAACAAGGACAATGTCTAGGGTAGCTCTAGGGAAAATATGCACATTATGCCCTAGTATTTTGGCAAGGTGGTTTTCCAATCAAGTGATTCCACCAAACATTTCCATTCCATAGAGCTTGCACCTCAGCTTTGTTCTATTATCATCCTCACATGGCTCACCATACCCCCACATTTGGTCCAATGGCTTTGCCATTTTGTAGACCTCTGATTAAATTTTCAAGTTCTGGACCTACCACACAAAACAAATGTGCAAATTCAAAAGAGGGTAAAAAGAGGCGGACTCTAAATTTATAGTATATACTAATCTTGAAAAAGAAAGAAAAGCAAGGCAAATTTTTTTTACATACCTGGAAATAAAAATATGGATATGGTATACTGGATTAAATCTCCACTCCAAAAATGCTCAGCCGATAGCAAAGAAAACTATGGATTTCCGTTGTTTGCTCAATGAAAAATGGTCACAAGACTCACACAACCCTCAAAGCTCAATCTTGGTAAAATAAAAAACGAAAATGAGTCCTTTGAAAAACCCAAACTGCAACTTATATTCGTGTTTCTTTGTAGCAAGCCAATAATTTCCCATTGTCCCACGATAATTAAAATGGGCAAATTATCGCAATATTTTTTGGCAATAATATCAGCAGAGGCTCTTTTGGCAATAATTTTGATATTATCGCGATATGTGCAACATTGGGTCAAATGCTCTTTATAAAGTGATCTTCCTATCCGAAGAGGTGTGTATCTTCACTGGGGTCAACTTGACTTGAGGGAGGGTTGATTTGACAAGTTTGGAGCCAAAATTCAAAATTCAAATTTCGAAATTTTCTCTTTTAAATCCAACATGAATAACATGTCTTATAATAATTCTTTCAAGGGCTAATCGAAAAATATAACATGAATAACATGTCTTACAGATAAATTATATATTTCAAGGGCTAGAATATATATTATGAAGACGGACCATATCCATAATGACTAGACGGATGTTCTTTTGTTGACAAATTTCTCTAAGAAAAGGTTATAACAAATCATCATCATCATTACCATAATCGGGTCACAAATATGACATATGGTAAATCATAGCATCAATCAATTTCCATAATTTGGTCAAACAACTTTGACACATGGTAAGTCAACAACATCAAGATGTTACCATAATTCGAGTCAGTACCTCAAACCTATGGTATATCCTCACTAAAATCCAGGTCAGTACTAGTCACCATAATTAAAGTCAATACCTAACACATGGTCTCCAAACTAGTCTTGGGTCACCATCATTCAGGTCAATATCTTTGACACATGGTAAATCTCCAAAGGCCACACTCTAACTGAGTAATTTGGGGCCCAATGCTAAACGAACTCGATGCTCCAGAACCATTCTTCCTCATTTGGTTTAACATACAAGACACAAGAAGAATGATTGTCCTCAGTCGGACCATTCTCCCTAATCTGGTCAATATACTTAACACAGGGAGAATGTCAATCCACGATGCTATCTCATCATCACTCCCTCTCATTGAGAGAGACATTCTCAACAAGTCCAAGCTTGTCCCTGAAGTATAAAAACTTCACTCTAGACAGAGGCTTTGTAAGAATATCTACAATTTTCTCATTAGTTGCAACATACTGGAGCTTCATTGCCCCCTTATGCACCATGTCACAAATAAAGTGGTACTTGATCTCAATGTGCTTTGACCTGTCATGGAAAACTGGATTCTCTATCAGATTCACACGACTTTGATTATCACCGGTGTTGCAAAAATCGCAATTTTATTTTTCCCTTAATCAATTAAATTGGCGAGTATTTTTTTTGTATTTTTTATTTTTGCTGATTTTTTCAGATTTTTACCGATTTTTACAATTTTTTCTTTTTCCGGACCCCTGCCAATTTAATCCCGATCGTGATTACCGCAACATTGATTATCACAATATACCATGGTTGATTCCAGCACATGATCAAATAGTCTTGCGAGTAAATTTCAAAGCTACACTGCTTCACAACTCGCTAACTGGCTGCAATGTATTTTACCTCTGCAGTGTTGAGCGCAACATATGTTTGCTTCCTGCTCGTCCATGAAATCATAATGGAGCCTAAACTGAAGCAACCTCTAGATGTACTCGTTCTGTCTTCAGCACTCCCTACCCAATTTGCATCTGTATAACCATGTAGTTGTATATCACCGTTTGAGACATATCTCAAACCATAATCAACAGTACCACGCAAATATATCAAAACATGTTTTGCTCCAATCCAATGACCGTGTCTCGGTTCCACCTAGAATTGGCTTAGAGTAATTATTGCAAAGCAAATGTTTGGCTCGGTATTAGCCAAATATATCAGTGAGCCAATCAACTTTTTGTACATGGATGGATCTATTATATCTTACTCATTGTCTCTCAACTTTCTCAAATTTGTCACCATGGGAGTTGCCATCGATTTATATTCCCTCTCCAAACTTCTGCAAGATCTTGATAATATATTTTCCTTGACCAAGGAAGATCTCGCCAGGCTTCTGCCATACTTCTAGCCCCAAATAGTAGTGCATCAAACCAAGGTCCTTCATATTGAATTCAAAGACCAACTCCCTTTTATACTGAATAATGAGATGCTCCACAACTGTTAGAAATAAGTCATCAATGTACAATAATAGAATCACAAGTTCATTCTTCTAAACCTTGATATAGAGGTTTGGATCAATATCACTTTTGGAGAAACCAATTCTTGTTAGGTAGATGTCGATTCGAGAGTACCAAGCTCTAGGTGCTTGCTTGATTCCATACAAGCCTTTCTTCAATTTGCAAATGTGACTCTCTTCCATGAACCTCAAAACCATAAGGTTGTTCTATGGACACTTCTTCCTCAATCACACAATTAAGAAAAGAAATCTTTACATCCATTTGATGTAAAGAAATTTCTACCTGGTATCAGAGCTGAGTGCTGAAAGTGCAGTTTGGGATCGGTAAAGGTTCGGATCTACCTCACTCTTTGTGAAACCCATCTCCTGCAAGTATGTATCTATCCTGGAGTACCAAGCTCTGGGAGCTTGCTTCAGGCCATAAAGGGCCTTCTTCAGTCTGCACACATGGGACTCCTTCCCATGCACCTCAAAGCCCTGTGGCTGCTCAATGTACACCTCCTCCTGTGTGAAGCCATTGAGAAATGCGGTCTTCACATCCATCTGGTGGATCTTCCAACCCATCTCTGCTGCTATCGATATAATGGAGCGGATCGAAGTATATCGAGCCACGAGAGCGAAGGTCTCCTCATAATCAACTCCCTCTACCTGGGAGAACCCTCTAGCCACAAACCTCGCTTTGAATTTCTCAATGCTGCCATCTGCAGCATGCTTTACCTTGTAAAGCCATCTGGAGTAACCACGGATTTGCCCTTAGGCCTCGGCACCACCTCCCAAACATCATTCTTCATGATAGAAGAATACTCCTCCTGCATGGCCTCTCTCCAGACCTGCTGGCTAGCTGCCTCCTCATAGCTGGAAGGCTCAGAGTCAAGGATGCTGGTAGCCATTGCCATATAGCTACAAAACCTCTCAGGTGGTCTGCTCTCTCTGACCGGCCTCTTAGGCTCAGCAACAGATGTGGCATCTCTCGGGGTGTCCCCAAACCGCGGGCTTCCTCTTCCCTGAGCACACTTCTTCCACTGGAGAATGAAACTCCTCCTCCTCATCATCATCAGGAGCCTGAACTACTGACTGTCTGTCTGCTGTCTTCCTGCCTACACCTAAACCTGTAGACGCTAAGGTACCGTGTGAACTGTCCATCAGTGGACTTCCTAGTGAAGCCCACTCACCGTAATTTGCTCTTCATCTTCTGGAGGAAGCACCATCCCTCGACTGCGCGAGCCTTGCTCCCGCGACGGACCAGACATCGTCATAGATGTACCTCCGGATCCTCCTGATCCCTGCCCACTGGATCCCTGTGACTGACTCAGCTGCTGCTAAGGGTCTGGATGATCCAGATACTCTTAACTCCTGTGACCTCCTAAAGGCCCTATCCTCCTCGAACTTCACATCCCGCTTGACAACAACTTTCCTCTGTGCGGGAATATAAATCAGAAAGGCCTTTGAGGTCTCACTGCAGCCCACAAAGATACCCTTCTCTGCAGTGGGCTCTAGTTTGGTCCTCTTCTCCTTGGGTCTGTAGGAGTATGTAATACACCCAAAGATACGAAGATGACCAATATCAACCTTCTTCCCAAAAAAATCCACCTCTGGAGTCATATGCCCCAAGGCACGATGCGAACTCCTGTTCTGCAAATAAACAACAGTGTTGCAGGCCTCTGCCCACAAAAACAATGACAACCCCTGATCATGTAACATGGATTTGGCAGCCCCTCCGATAGATCTGTTCTTCCTCTCCGCAACCCCGTTCTGCTGGGGGTTGTAAGGAACTATGAACTCCCTCCTAATGCCTACCTCCGCACAGTAGTCAACAAACTCTCCAAGGGTGTACTCTCCCCCATTGTCCAACCTCAGGGACTTGATCTTCCGACCTGTCTGTGTCTCCACAAGAGCTCTAAACTCCTGGCTTAGCTTCGAAGACCTCACTCTTGGTCTTCGAAAATAAATACGAGGTCCTCCTGGAGTGATCATCGAATGAATAAAACATAGTACTCATATCCACTCAAGGAGACATGATACATCCGGCCGCTCACATCGGAATGAATCGAATCAAGTATCCCAGTCGCTCTGCTGTCACTGCGGGGAAAAGGGGATTTGGCAAACTTGCCCATCGCAAATCCTCTGCAAGTATCAAAGTGATCGATGCGAAATCGGCACACCTGTGGTGATTTCCACGCAAGTTCCTCAAGGCTCCACGGTACATATGCCCCATCTGGGTTCTGAAATCACACGGCTCGGAAGCTGCTTGCTCTTGTTGTCGGTGCTGCGCTCGATGCCAAAAGGCAACTGAAATGCAAACTTGTACACCTTTGCATGGCATACACCTATCACTCTAGCCGAATCAGCTGGAGCGCCCCTAGGATATATCAGCACCTGTCCTCCCCTAAACAGTATCTCATATCCTCTATCCTCCAAAGTCGAGACGGATATGAGGTTCTTCCTCATCCCTGGCACATAAAGAACATCGGACACCTTCAAGGGAGGTTTGGGTTCCCTATGAAATGTTAGTGTTCCCACACCGACTGCTCTAACAACTCTGTCATCACCGAGTACTACCTCTATATCAGTGCCACTCTCTGAAAGCTCTGAGAAGTACTCACGGACTCTTGTCATATGACGTGAAGCCCCACTGTCCACATACCAGATACCCGAAGATGCTCCGCTAGTCGAGGGAAATGCATGCTCCCTTTGAACCTCTGTGGCAGGTGATCCTGCACTAGAGGACTCACACGCAATGAACCCAAACTCCCGGTCAAAGCGATCTGTAAAGTCCTCAACCTTTGCTGATGCTGCCATGCTCTGGTTCTTCCCCTTCTTCTTCTTCTTCTCCGGACACACAACTGCATAGTGCCCCATCTTCTGACAATTCCAACACTTCACCTTGGAATAGTCCTTCTGTGTGTTACCTTGTTTACCTTTACCTTTACCTTTGCCCCCACCATTGCTTGTGGAAGCCTGCTTCTTCCCTTTGCCTTTCTTGCCTCCTGCCAACAGTGCTACATCCTCATCTTGCTCAACTGGCTTGGCTGCCCCAAGCTGACCTTTCCTGATCTCTGTCTGAATGCAATCATCCCAAAACCTCTCCCATGTGGGAAGGGTCTCACGTGCACAAACCCCATCGGCAAAGTTCATCCATGAACTGGGGAGGCCATTCACTGCTATCCACACCAACTCAGTGGGTTGAATGACCTCTCCAATTACTGCCAACTCATCTCTCACATTAGTAATCTTTGTGAGATATCCAGCTGCACTATCAGTCTTACCCATCTTAATGGTTTTCAGCTTCTCCTTCAGGACCATTTTCCGATTCTCATTGGTACTTTGGTAGAGATTGGACAATGCTGTCCACATCTCATGAGCATTTCTCTTTCCTCTCACATGAGGAATGCAATGGTCTTTGATTCCGTCTAGGATCAGTGTCTTACCCTTGTTGTTCTTCCTATTATATGCTGCCAACTAAGTAACATCAGTAGGCACATTAACAGGTTGTTGTGTGGTATGAACCATGATATCCCAGACTTCTGCCTCCTCAAAGATACTCTGCATTCTCTCCTTCCAAACGTTGTAATTGGTATGCCCATCCAACCTATCCTCCACCCTCAATCCCAATGACATCCTGCTGTCCTAAAACTGAAAAATAGCACTGCTGTAGTAAAGATAAAAAAATTTGTTTGTGAAAAATCAGCTTGCTGGAATTTTCTGAGCGAAAAATCAGCAGGCTGTATTTTTCTCCTTGCTGTCCCAAACTGCACTTTCAGCACTCAGCTCTGATACCAGGTAGAAATTTCTTGTTTTCCCCAATACTTAGGTGTAAATTCCTTATGTCATATTGTTTGTCATTTGCATAAAATGAATTTGTTTCAATTATATTTGATTCAGGGATCACTAATTGGTTAGCGCATTCAGTACTAACATAATTATTCTTTTGAGTAGGATCGATAGATATGAGAACTTCCCTTCCCGCAAGTGACCCTTTCATTTTAATTAGCGCACAGACATACATACTATAATTTTCAGGGAATCTTCCCTCTTTTATTTCCGATTTAGATTCAATTTCCTTTTCATCGATGATTGATTCCATTTGTCTGTTGAATATTAAATACTTTTTTCTTTCCCATTTTTTTATTTTTTTTAATTTATATATATATATTGTGCTTTCCCTTTTTTTTCCAATGGTAACTTAGTTTAATATTTTATTAATGATTTAATATTTCCCTTTTAATAGCTTTATTAAAAAGTCACGACTCTTAAAATAAATTGTACCCTTTTCTCTTCCACCTTATTTGAGATTGGACGCCTAAATATTTACTATCACGTCAGTTTGTAGGAACACGACTGTGTATTGTGTCGTATGGAATGTAGTTTTGTTTTCCTTTCTTTTCTTTTTAAAATAAAAAAAATCGTTGTGTGGTTTGGCTCCGGCTATAGCAAATAGCAACGACGTATAATGGGTATGGAAGAATCGTGGAAGTGACCACGGTATGGAAGAATCGTGGAGCGGGGATCTGATAGCAGTCAATGTTGCAGTTGTTGGTATGGATATAAGGAGTGGATGGGGCGGGGTTTGATAGGGTGGTCGGATCGGGTCACAAGTGAAAAAAAAAATGATATGGTGGTAGCAATGGAGCTGCTCAACGATGGTAGCAGAAGGGAAAATGGGCGACAAGAACACTCTTATAGATTCAAGCGGAAATGGTGCACAGAGTCTATCGAGCAGTTGCGTTGGTCTTACTGACACTACATTTGCAGCACAACAGTGATCTGTCGGGGTTGCGGTGTGAATGGTGACAACACCTGACGGGGCACTGATTGTTGTTTGTATGGTGGAATGTGTGTGCAGATGGCAACTAGGTAGTAGACGACTTGGCAACTAGGTTTGATTGTCTCAAACTCCGGTAGAAACGATGCAACGACCACTGCACAAAGAGTGGCTGGAATTTTGTCTTAGATTACTCCGATGGCGATAGGGACCGACTTCACAATTTATTTTTTTATTTTGCTAAACTTTTTCTTTTTCTTTTTTATATAAAAATATATATTTTTAACATATGTGTATAATGTTTATTTATTTTTTTCAAATTTTTTTATTATGGCCAAAGGCCTATTGGCAAGCTGGAGAAACTCCAATTCTATAGTGAAACGCTTCGACGGCAACGAAGTTGACGATTTTTTATGGTCAAAGACTTG
Source organism: Pinus albicaulis (assembly GCA_034641835.2). Lineage (NCBI taxonomy): Eukaryota > Viridiplantae > Streptophyta > Pinopsida > Pinales > Pinaceae > Pinus > Pinus albicaulis. The sequence continues at coordinate 844,560,525 of CM076581.1, forward strand.
GATCCCAGAGCATGGCTCTATGTAGTGGTTAAGCGGCAGAAGGTTCGAATTGCTCTGATACCAAATGAAGCGAACAAGGTTCCTTCTCAAGTTAAAATACTCCAAAAGACTTGGAATATGAAAATATCCATGAGGATACAAATATTATATTAAAATGTATGATGAATGAGATTTGAGATGAGATGATTGAATGTTACAAATGAGGCCTGCTTATATACCTACGCAGGTGCCTCTTCACGAAAGGTCATGTCCTATCAGACATGCCCTTTTAGCCTAATTACTAATTAACTAATTAATCATTATTTACATTATTTTTTTCATTACAGTGTACCTAGAAACCAAAACAAAGGTCTCATCATAATCCTCTCCCTCTTTCTAGGAGAACCCTCTACCCACAAATCTCGCCTTGTATTTGTCAATATTGACATCCACTGAATGCTTGATCTCATATACCCATTTGGGGGTCACCATTGATTCCACTTCAGGTCTAGCCACAACATACCATACATCATTCTTCATAATCGATTGGTATTCTTCTAACATCGCATCCTTCCAAACTTGTTGGTTGGTTGCTTCTTCAAAGGTGGAAGGTCTTAAATCAATGAGATTAGTTATCAATGCTACAAAACCAGAATACCTCTTTAGTCTCTTGCTTTCCTTGAAGGTGCCACATGGTGCTGCATGTCCTTCTGCTTCCTGCAAAGTTCATCTAAGCCCAGTTGATCTCTTCCTTATTTCAGGAACAACTGGGTCCACTAGATCACTAGGCACTTCTAGCTCTTCTTGATGATCTATGGGATGTTCTGCAAGATTAGATGGACCTGAAGCTTCTTCCTTGGAAGCTTCATGTTCTTCATCCTCGTCAGAGTCCATGGGACACTAGATTCATCCTCATCAGAGTCTTGGAACATAGATTCTATAAGCCTTTGATGACACTATATCCAACGAATATTCCTTTCTAAACTGAAGGCTCTAGCTTCTTTCTCTTATCTTTAGGTACATGGATATAGATTAGACAACCAAATATTCTCAAATGACCAACCTACGGTTTTTGTCCAGTGAACACTTCTTCGGGAGTCTTTTCTTCCAAAATTTGATGAGGACTTATGTTTTGAAAATAGAAAGTTGTCAAAGATGTTTCACTCCATAAAACATAGGCAAGTCTTGATCATGCATCATTGCCTTGACAGATTTTTCGATGGTTCTGTTCTTTCTTTCAACAACTCCATTTTGTTGTGGATTGTAAGGGACTATTAACTCCCTCTTGATCCCAACTTCTTTACAAGAGGAAACAAGCTAATTGGAGGTGTATTCTCCTCCATTATCAGATCTCAGGATCTTGATTTTTTTTCCCTTCAAGTTTTCCACTTCAACCTTAAATTCTTGAAACTTGTCAAATACTTTGTCCTTTGTCTTCATGAAGTAGATCTATGTCTTGCGAGAAAAGTCATGGATAAAGGTTACATAGTACAAAGATCCTCAAAGATATTTCAAAGGCATTGGAACACATACATCAGAATGAACTAGATCCAAAATTTCTTTGGACCTACTTTCGCTGCTTGGAAAGGGCTTCTTGACATTCTTCTCAAGCACACATCCTTTACAAACTTCTTCATCTTCTACTTGCAAATTTGGAACACCTGAAACCATTTTTTTTAAAGCAGGCGAGGCTCTATAGTGAAGGTGTGCATATCTCCTATGCCAAAGTTCACACAGAATGATGTCATTATGTACTAGTGCTTGAGCAGGTTGTTTCAAGAGTCTATACAACCTTCCTTCACGAACTCCAATTAAGCATAATATATACTTGAGCCCTTTGGCCACACAAGTACTTTACCATCAACAAAAGCTACTCTATATCCTTTATCTTCCAAGCATGAAATAGAAACCAAACATTTTTCAAACCAAGTACAAATAGTATGTTGCTAAGATTGAACGGTTTCACCTGATTCCAGCTCAATGGAAGTCTTCCCAATGCCTTTCACTGCATAATTGTTGTTGTCTCCAAGTTATACCTTTTGGATTGTCTTCCTTCCATTAGACTTGATAGGTTGTCACAATCTCTCATCATGTGCCTTGAGGCACCACTATCTACTAGCCACAAATCATCATTATATGACACAGAACCTGTAAGAGCAAAATAATAAAAGAACCCTTTGGTACCAGAATCTTCAGTCTTGGGTTTCTTTAGTAGTTCATTAATGTTTGTTGTGGTGGCATGTTGTTTTCCCTTTCCCTTTCTGTCATTCGACCGTTCGGGACAATTGTGTCTGTAGTTACCAAATTTGTGACAATGATAGCATTGAACTTTTGATATATCTCAATTTCCTTGAGGATAGATCTTCTTCCTTTGGGTCTTCTCCCTTCAGGTCTTCTTCCTTTATTTCTTCTTTGGAAACCAAACTTCTTTCTTTCTCCAACCTTCTTGAAAAGTATTGCATATGCTTGAGAGTCTCCTTCAGATCTCTAAATCTTTCCTCTTGATATGAGTCTAGACTCTTCTTGAGTACAAGTAGTCGATTCTTTAAACTTTGGAGCTTCTTTTCTGGCACATATACCCAAAGTAAAAGAGTCCCATGAGTTCGGTAGACCATTAAGTGTTCAAGTTACTAGTTCTTTTTCATAAAGGATTTCATCAATTACTTGAAGTTGATCTCTTAATTGAGAAATCCTCATGAAATATGAGGCTATAGTATCATTTCTTGTCATTCTAACATCACGAAGTGTGAAAATTCCGTTACCTGGAATCCTACTGTTGCAACTGATAACATTTCTTCTATTTGTTAAATTAATTACACATTATTTACTGTGTGCTACGGTAAATATCGAAACATATACACTGCAGCCTTCACAAAACAAATATTGCGGAAGAAGAATAAATGTTGGAAGAACAGATGCACACACACAAAAATACACAGTTATTTTTGGACTAAGTCCCCGGAAAACTCCAACTTGAGAAAATCGGTGCAGCAGTTGAGGGTTTGATTATTATGTAGTAGTAAATCTAGAAAAAAACTATGGATGCTTAAATCTAGCAATCCATGCAGAGAAATGACTGACAGAAAATCTAGTGAGAAAAATCTCACTTCCACATGCGACCCGACACTGATCTTAGCTCAAGTTGAGTTGATCCTTGCTGCCTCTGCGCAGTCACTGTGTCATCCTACATAGTACTACGTCCCACAAACTCGGAACTGCATTCCCTCTCGCAATTTGACCCGCTGTTGTCTGCGAAATGGATCCTCTTGGCCTCCGAACTCTCTCTCCATTTTCTGGGACTGAATCAACTCTTCTCCCCAACATGTTGAAATTTGGTTAGTGGAGGACAGGGGGTTCCCTAAGGCTTTGATCTTTGGCCTAGGGAAAAATGTCCAAAAGAATTTAATTTTTCTCCTAAAGTGACTTTTTAAAGTTATAAAGTCAAATCTAATTTAAAAGTGACTTTAAGTGATAAAGTTACTAAAGTCTAATTTTAAAGTGACTTTAATAAAGTCAATGTGAAATTAGAAAGGGAAAGTGACTTTGGAAATAAATGACTAAGTGGGTCTTTATTAAAGTGGGGTGACTTAAAAAAATAGAAAGTGAGATTTAAATGAGCATTTAATCTTAGCCCTAGATCTAAAGCTATCTCAGCCATTGGATTTAGGGATTCCCCAAAAGTCACTTAGGGTTAGGTTAAAGGAGGAAAAGGAGGGAAAAGGTCATCCTTTCTTTCATGAGCAGATTGAGAGAGGAGGAGAAAGTTGAAGAGAAATTTCTAGCAGAGGGAGAGCAGCAAAAGACACACAGCAAATCCGTACAGCAGGAGGGCACACTTCCCAAGGCTGAAAATTCGTACAGCAGCATTTATTGGCACGGTTACTGAGGCAGAAAATCCGTACAACAGTTTGCACACATTTCGAGGAAAGGACAGCACTGTTTTCAAGGAGCAGAATCAGCAACAAAGGAGCATGGTTTTCGAGGCAGAATTTTTGGGCACGAAAATCGAGGAAGGGGCTGCTATCTTGTCCGTACAATCCATACATGTAGTTTTGGCACGTTTTTCGAGGCAGCAAGGACAGCATTTAATGTTGTAATTTTCTATTTGTTGTTTGGCACGGTTTTCAAGGTGGAAGGTGGCACGAAAATCGAGATAAGTGGTTTTTAGTGTTTGCTGTAATTTTTACTGTGTATTGTTGTTCACTGTAAAAGCATTTATCAGAAATAAGAATAAGTTTTCGAACTAGTTTTCCCCAAGAGTTGTAGGGGGTTGTTCCAGGGTCACATTGAAAAAAAATCAGCGTGTCGAAATTCTCTGTGGCTGATTTATTTCCTGAGTTTTTATTTCTGCATTTCAGCATTGTGAAATTTCCAGGATTTGTATTTTCAGAAAATATTTATTTTTCGAGCTTGTTGAATGTATGGCTATGGGAATGGACATTTAACTTTATGGGAGAAATAAGGAGAAACTAAAAACCGGTGTTGGTTATCAAATTTCTACATAGTATCAGAGCTATTTGGCTGAAAAGCGCAATTTGGGACAACAAGAAGAAAAATTACAGCAAGCTGATTTTTCACACAGAAAACAGTACCTTTACTACAGCAGTGTTATTTTCAGTTTATTAGGACAGCAAGCATGTCTTTGGGCTTGAGGGTGGAGGATAGGTTGGATGGGCATAGCAACTACAGTGTATGGAAGGAGAGAATGCAGAGTATCTTTGAGGAGGCAGAAGTCTGGGATATCATGGTGCATACCGCACAAACCCTGTTAATGTGCCTACTGATGCTGTTCAGTTGGCAACCTTTAATAAAAAGAATAACAAGGGTAAGAGATTGATTCTAGATGGAATCAAAGACCATTGCATTCCTCGCGTGAAAGGAAAGAGACTTGCTCATGAGATGTGGACAGCATTGACCAATCTCTACCAAAGTACCAATGAGAACAGGAAAATGGTCCTAAGGGAGAGGCTAAAGACCATTAAGATGGGTAAGACAGATAGTGCAGCTGGATATCCCACAAAGATTACTAATGTGAGAGATGAGTTCAGCAGTTGGAGAGGTCATTCCAACCACTGAGTTGGTGCGGATTGCAGTGAATGGCCTTCCTAGTTCATGGTTGAACTTTTCTGATGGGGTTTGTGCACATGAGACCCTTCCCTCTTGGGAGAGGTTCTGGGATGATTGCATACAGACAGAAATCAGAAAGAACCAGCTTGGGGCAGCCAAACCAGTTGAGAAGGATGCAGATGTAGCACTGTTGGCAGGAGGCAAGAAAGGCAAGGGAAAGAAGCAAGCTTCCACAAGCAGTGGTGGGGGCAAAGGTAAAGGTAAACAGGGGAACACGTAGAACGACTATTCCAAGGTGAAGTGTTGGAACTGTCAGAAGATGGGACACTATGCAGTTGTGTGTCCGGAGAAGAAGAAGGGGAAGAATCAGAGCATGGCAGCATCAGCAGAGATAGAGGACTTTACTGATAGCTTTGACCGAGAGTTTGGGTTCATTGCTTGTGAGTCCACTAGTGTAGGTTCACCTGCCATGGAGGGTGAGAGGGAGTGTGCATTTCCCTCCACTAGCAGAGCATCTTCAGGTATCTGGTATGTTGACAATGGGGCTTCACGTCATATGACAGGAGTCCATGAGTACTTCTCAGAGCTTTCAGAGAGTGGCACTGATATAGAGGTAGTATACTTTCACACTGAGTATAGTCCTTTCGCACTTAGTATTGTCCAGCTCTACGCATTAGATACTCTCATGTTCTTGCATTTATTTCAACCCTTTATCTCACACTTATGATAACCCTGTTCTCCCACTTAGTTCAAATATATACCACCGAAGCTTTCTTAGACTTGTCTGCATTTACTATTTCAGACCTGTCTGAAGTTTCTTACCTCAAATGAACTGCAGATCCTCTTATATATATAGGACAGGACCTTCTTTTGAGCCGACATGTGAGCCTTACTTGCAGCCGAATTGTTCACTGTTTGGAGGGATTACTTCAACATTGATCTGGAGCCATAGCTTCAAGGCTTATGTGACAAGGTATTGAGGCATATAAGTGTGACTTTGACTCATCATAAACATGACTCTTTAATACATTTATAACCAGAAGACAGATCCCTAAAAGACATCAAGAAGAAGTCTTTTGACCTTTAATAAAACCTTGCTCATGAAACCCATGAAGCAAGCATAACAAAATTTTATTTTATTATCTTTGTCTTCCTCATTACATAAATACATAATTACATAGTCAATATGAAGACCGATCCTAGTTACATTTTCCAACACTCCCTCTTAACTAAGGAGGTATTCATAACGGTACATGGTCACTTTCAATCTTGAAAAATCTCTTATGAAGAATCGGATTGGTAATCGCATCTATATAGCATCATATCAACCAACATTGTCCTAGTGCAAGGCCTTGACTAACAACCCCATCTCTCAACGAGACAATGGGCTACAATGCTGGCGAGACACATGACTTATAGACACCATAGTCATTGTCTCTCCAAGGCACCTACTCCACTCAGGTGTTCCCAGAGTATGACCTTCTTGGACTATTCTTCTCTTGGGTAGCCATCCCTCAAAGAATATCGGCCCCCGACTACTCTTATCTTGAATGCCCCATCTCATTCTCAAAGAGTATCGGATGCCAGATGATTACCCAATCCTCCATTCTGTCTTCCAAGTGAAGACTAGAATGATGTGTCTATCCATTCTCTCCACATGGCCTTCACCAAGACTTACAGTTGTTAGTCCTGGTCTAGTGCATGACAAATGAATTAGAGAATCATATACGTCACTCCCTCTTAACTCAGGAAGGATGTAACAGCGAAATTCGTAGATTTGGTTATTGTAGCAACAAGACTTGTAGAATTGTTGGCTTAGTAGCAAAAAGGCTTTAATTATAAAAATACACAAGAGGTATTTATAGTAATAAAATATTTATTGATATGATATAAGACGATTGAATGATTACAATGAGGTCCCACTTTTATACCTATGCAGGTACCTTTTCACGAATGGGCATGTCTTTTAGACATGCCTTTTCATTAATCTAATGACTATTTTACATAATCCTTATTTGATTAATTAGTAATTATATTTATTCTATTAATGAATATATTTATTACATTACTTATGAATTAGGTTCATAACATTGCCTTTTTCCCGAAAAGCTTTGTCGTCAAAGCTTAATTTGCTAATAATTCCTTCTCCTTGTGTATATCATTTAGACTTATGTAATTTGACATCTTATCTTAATCTCGACACTTGTAATTTGACATCTTATCTTAATCTCGACACTTTTCTTTATTTTTCTCACATATTTATTTATTTATTTATTTATTTATTTATTTATTTTTTTTACACTTACTCACACTACAATATTATTATTTCTATATACATTTATGGTAATATTAATTTGAATTGCATTGAAATGGAACCACTGCTACGGTATTTAATGTCTATTACAATGCAATTCCCAAATAGAGCAATCCATATTAGCATATTCCTTGTCATAATACCGACTGAACATATCGATGGTTCAGTGAAACAACCAAAGGAAAATGAATTAAAATGAATATTCGCTCCTACACTGAATATTAGCTTCTTAATTAATGTTTAAGCATTAACTTTAACAAGCTTTATCCGAAAACTTTTGCATAGGGCGGCCTGGAGACTGAGACATTAATGCCTCTCCAGAACACTGCGCTTTGGAAACAATTAATCTCTCGCCTTAAAGAACATTAACAAGCGCTAGTTCTTTCTTCACCCGGTCAAAATAGCCCTCGTCTGGATAACCATAATTACTAGAACCTCCATATGTTTGGGTTTTGTGGTGGATCCCGGACCAGACGACAGTGTTACTTCTTCCAGTTGTCACAGATGTTTCCACAGTGAAGATTAGACGACGATTCCAAGCAGTTTTCAAGAGTTCAAGAACTTCTTCTCCTTCTTTGTTCTTCGGCAAGTAAGCAACCCGTCTTGTACCAGCGTATAGTTTTCCAGGATTTGGATGCCAACAAAAACATGAACCGAGATATTTCACAGATTGCTTTTCATTGTAAACGATTTTTATTTTCATTAGCGAATTGGGACTTGATATCTGATTAATGTATATATTATGTGTATCGCACCAGCCCAGGTAGTATTTAGAAGTGAAAACGAATAATAAATGATATGCGATTATTATAACGTAAACATGATCCACCATATAACGTAACACTATGTCGTTTAATTTAAACACCGTGTCGTTTAATTCAAACATGATGTCGTCTAATTTAAACACCGTTTCGTTTAATTCAAGCACCCGCAAATCGTAAATCCTTTTGGTCTGCACTGTCCATGGTTCACTTCTTTCAGATAAACAACTGAACTGGTCAATCTCTTCATTAACGGAGGTCCAACGTTTTCCACGTGCAACTGCTGAAGATGGGAATAAAAATCTGTTTGTCGGAGAAATAAGAGGAGACAAAAACCTGCTTGATTTCTGAGAACTAAACGGAGACGAGACTCTATTTGCACCATGAGGAGGAATGAGAACTGAAGAAGTGCGTCTCAGCTCCCTAGATGCTTCTGGTTTCTTTGTTAAGACGACAAGAGATGTAAAAGTAATGCTCTGGTTTTGAAGGAAATTTGAAGAGCATGCAATTTGATTTAGATTTGCTGAACTCTTAATATCTGGAATCCGTGGTTGCAAATCATCTAGTTTAGCTGAACCATTTGTTGTATTTTCCATGAGAGTATGACCTCTGTCGTGCTTGTGATCATCAAGGTCTTGAGGTAAGGAAAATTCGTAATTACAAGTCTTCATCCAATTTAATGGGTTGTCTTGTGCAAGGTCAACAGACAGTTTAATTCCATTCTCACACTCTACAAAAAACTAAGAAGAGCTCCCAGAAGTCTTGGCCGTAAGATTATTGACTGGACATTTTTTGAATCTTGCATGTCCACTGTAAACTCTATCCCTTTGCCCAGCATCATCGACTATTGTTTCTTCTGCCAACAAAAACATTTCGTCACTGTTGCAAACATTGTTCGGGTTCTTCTTCTCAGCTTCGTCACTGCCATAATTTTGCAGTGCTCGATGATTTAGACAAATGGAAGAATTAGCTTTTGCATCCAGTGCCAAAGAAGCTGCTTTATATCTTGTGCCATTACAATCTTCCTGAAGTTTTTCACCAACCTCTTTCTTCATAGTAGATGCATACTCTGAAAAAGTCGGAGACACATCCATAGATAGATCTCCCACCTGATCCAAAGAGTCCACAGCTGTGTGAATTGACCTCTTCTCAACAGAAATACTGGATTGATTGAATGGAAAGGACCTAGATATGTTGTTTTGTGAGCCCTCTGCAACTTTTTTATCAGCATCTTCATATGCTTTACCAAGGCCATCCTGACCATCAACATGGATTCAACATGCAACATAGAACACTATCCTTTAGATGTTTCAGTTGCATCATCACCTGCTAACAAGACCATTCTATCACCACTGTAACTAAGGTTCTGGTTCTTTATAGTTTCATCACAGTTGCTGGTTTGCAGCCTTTGATGATTTAGAGAAATGGAGGAATCAGTTATTGTATCCACTACCAAATACGTCGTTTTATATCTGGTGGCATTACCAATAAAGGCACATTTATGTCCTGCGAAATATTTATCTCCACACTTCCAACATTTCTCTTCCTTTTTTCTTTTATAACACATTGGTGGGGGAATGTATTTAGTTGACTTTTCCATGGATGTTTTACTTGATTTCCCTCTACCATAACTAACTGCCTTCTCATTATTACAGCGTTTTTCATCTTTCTGTTTCTCATGATTTTCTTCTCTATTATGGATTACTGCAGAAATTTTTTTAACATGTGCAGAAATTTTCTTTAAATGTGCAGAATTTTTTTTAAAACGTGTTGTAACTTCTGCACATGAATTCTCTAATTGCTGAAGCTTTTCTAGAATTTTTTTAGTCTTCTCACTTTCATCAGGTTCTTCACGTAATGGCACATTGTATGGTAGACAATGTTCACGAGCTTGTATACTACGCTCATAGGCTTGTAAGACGATATTGTGTGCCATAGGTTCAATTTGGCTTTGATATCCCTCTGATACTACTGTAACAGCGGAATCCGTAGATTTGATTACTGTAGCAACAAGACTTGTAGAAGTGTTGGCTTAATAGCAAAAAGGCTTTAATTATAAAAATACACAAGAGGTATTTATAATAATAAAATATTTATTGATATGATATAAGACGATTGAATGATTACAATGAGGTCCCGCTTTTATGCCTATGCAGGTACCTTTTCACGAATGGGCATGTCTTTTAGACATGCCTTTTCATTAACCTAATGACTATTTTACATAATCCTTATTTGATTAATTAGTAATTATATTTATTCTATTAATGACTATATTTATTACATTAGTTATGAATTAGGTTCATAACAAAGGACATACTTCAAGTTTCTTCCAAGTTTACAACCAGGCTGCCTCTCAACCAGGGACCTGCAGCAGCAATGGTGAGACACCCAACTACTCATGAAGAATTCCTTCCTTTGATGTCATCGATTTCGATATTGAGGAATCTTCAACTTCTGGCTTCATAGGGCACAGATCATCCATCACTTTCATCCATGAGTCATGACAACCATCTGAAAGTGATTCATCAATCCTTCCAATCTGGTTCACCTTTATACCATGTTGCTTTCCTTCGAACCATCTCCCAAGGATCTTACATCCTTCCACATGATTTCCAGCCCTGCATAAACTTATCCAGATAAACGTATACATAAGAACTTTTAAATCAAAAGTTACCTCAATGATGATCTTTCACCATGACATCTTCCGGTAGGCTTCGGCATCCTCTTTTCAGATTGACGCGTCTCCTAAAGATATGTATTGTCAAGGGTCTTCTTCTTTACCATACTTCTATCAGAGTCCACATATCTTCCCAAGAGATCTCCTAATCACATCTTCTTTGCTTCTAGATGATAACCACCTCTTTACATGGTTGCACTTCATGACCTCTTCCATTCTTTCTCCACGCAGCTTCATCCTCAGGAACTTCCAGTATATAGTTCCTTGTTTGCATACAACCACCTCATATTCCATATGAGGACACATTTAATTTCATTTGTTAGTGGCAACCTGTGCACCAGAAGAGATCTTCCTTCCATAGATCATAGAAGTTCATCACCTGCAACCACATGACATGACTTCACAGCATCTAGAGTCAGCATATAAATATGTGTACCTCATACTTTTACCTTTGAGTCACTTTGTTGCAATTTCACTAGAATGAAGAACTTCATTCCCTTGACTTGATTCATCAATATGTCATCATATCCTAATCCAGAATTCTGTAACATAGAATTCTCGATGAAACCTTTTGCTTTATTTCTAACCAGTGAATCCATAAAGAACTCCATTAGAAAATGTTAGCACCTGTTTCCATATTGATTATTGAATGATGACCCTTGATCTTGATGACTACCTTCAATCAATGTTGTTTATCAGTGAGGTTTCTAGGAGCTCCTTCTTCAACTCCTCCTTCCATGCTTCTATCATGATGCTTTTAATATACATTTCTTCCAATCATACTATTTTACAACCAACAGAGATCACTTAAAGAGAAAGATGATCTCAATCATAATAGAGATCTTTCGCTTCTTCTTTCTTAGATTTCTTTGTATCAGGTTCTTTCCTTACATCTGTGACATGGGCTTCTTCCTTTTTCCTCTTGTCCTTCCCATATTTAGGACAATCCCTTTTATAATGCCCAAGTTCATTACATCTAAAGCATCGTACTTTGTCCATATTTCTTCTTTTATTCCCAGGACCAAATTTTCCGAATCTTCCTTTCTTCCTAGGCATGGTTGCAAAGGCTTGATTCCCGTCACTTTATGTTGTATCAACTTTGGCTTTCAATCTTATTTCCTCTATTTTACATAGAGACCATAGATCGTGGAATGGTGTTGCTTCTTTCTTCCCATATAAGCTTGAAGTGAAGTTTCCCCATTCTTTCGGTAGAGCATTCAACACCACTGTAGTCATTTCATTATTAGACATTACTTCTCCCAATTCCTGCAGTTGGTCTCTGTAGGGCGATTTAATTGAATGTTAAATCCCTGTTATTTAATTTGTCAACCCCGGGGTTTCATAAACTTAGAAGCAAACCAAAATATATGGGACCACAGATGAAACTGTTGTATAAAGTTTGTTTAGGATGGAAAGAAAGAAAGGAAATGCATATTACAAATATAAGTTCTAAGTTTAAAGAAACTAAAAAGTCTTTGATTCAAGATGCAGCAAGCGAAGGAAGAGGCTCCTAACTTAGGAGGTCCTGGTTGTCCTTCCCCACAATATTGTCCTCAAGAGGGGAGATTAAAGAGAAGCAGTTTGTGATGTGTAGAAAGCGAGAGAAGAGGCTCCTAACTTGAGAGGTCCTAGTTGTCCTTCCTCACAGTTCTACTCCAACAACATCACCATTGCATCAAATCATAAACTGGAATTCAAGAAATGCAAAAGGATGATTTTTAGATGTGATTCATAACTTGATAGAAAGAGAATTTAAATTAAATCCTTGGTTGTCCTTTCGTACGCAAATTAGATTTTAAACCAAAATCATCCAAAAATCATACAGAAATCATAACACATTTAAGTAACTGAAACAAGAAATAATGAATCAAAACTATGCTAATTTATACAAATTTTAACCAAAGTGTACTTAGCTTGGTATGGGGGCCCTCCAACCTTGCCTTGTACACCTGAAGAGTTCTTCAGCTACAGCTAACTTAATAAAGCATCCACAGCATGAACAGCAAATAGAACAGTAGAAATGATTCTTCAAATTATCTCAAAAGTCTCCAATAATCTTAATACCAAATTACACACATTATCCTCCTATTTATTCATGAATTAGGGATATCTTCTCAATAAATGTAAATCACTTAAATATCTACTAGATCCATACTTGTCTCAACTTATCCCGAAATACTAGATACAAATCCCATGACACATCAAGATCTTCATGATCTTTCTCCTTGGAATATGGTCCACCTCTTGCGTTGAAATTCGAATTTGTGCTTGGGAGGCCAAGTAAGACCCTTCTAGAACCTCCAAATAAGCCTACACATGTCACAAAACTCATAACATATATATAGATATATGAAACCATGTTAATTTCCTAGTTTTTAATCATAAATTCACTTAAAATACATAAAATAAATAACTTTGGAAAATGATTATTCTAACCCATATGATCATGAAGATGATTACTTAATGTAGGGTTTTAGGCTAGATAGATATGAAATGAGGGCTAAATGGTTATGAAATGATGGAAATATGGATGAAGATGGAAGACAATTTTGAGACTCAACAATCTCTTATTTCAGAAATCCTCATAAAATATGAAGTGATTCCTTCCTCTCTTGACAATTTCATCTTGTATAGTTCTTGTCTCAGAGAGATCGCTTCTCCTACAGTACTCCCAAAGAATAGCTCCACCAGTTTCTCATATATTTCTTTTGCAGTTTTCATTTTTGATACATAAGGTATAAGTGAGTCCTTATTGGATTCTATGAGAATCCTCTAGGCTATGATTTCTCCTTTTATGTATTTAGCATGAGTTGGAGCATCTTCTTTTGAGGGTTGAATTGTAGATCCTTCGATGTAGCCCATAACTTCGTTTTCAATTAAATTCAAATTCATCCTCTTCTTCCATGCGCTAAAGTTTGATGACCCAACCAATTTGTTGCTTTCTTTACAATAAGTCATTTTGATAGATTTAGATAAGGTCATAGATACTTACTTGAGTAGGATGACTTCCTCCTTCTAGCAGCTTCTTTGATGATTAAGGTAGGTACTCCTTAGATTGAGTTCACCAATGTAGATGATGGAATCTTAATGATAGAGGATGTCTTTAGAATGATGATATCTTTTTAACAATGTTTTCAATGTCATAAACCTTTGGTGGCAAAGATTATATGCTTGATTAGTGGATCCTTCGAAAAATCTTCCTTGCAAACTAATCTGACCTTTTAACCCAAAATTTGATCTTTGCTTCCTTGAGTGTCTTCTTGTCAAGTAGCCCTTGTGTTCAGCACCTTAGCTCTGATACCATATTGAGAATTAGGAAGGGCTAGGATTAATTCAAATTCTCTACTTGATAATTACTTGTGAGCTTACTTCTTTCACTTATGTATTTTCTTCTTAGCTTATTATATCTTTCATCAAGTCAATTATCAAAACAAAAGAGACAAATTTAGGCTCTTCAAGCCAGTGCCAAAACCTCTCCCTCTTGGAAAGGAAAACCCACAAGAAATTCTTCTTATAGACTTTCAGATGACAAGTACCATGACCATGACACAGACCCTTGACCTTAGTATGCCTCCAACACCTTGTCATTGCTTCTTCTTTAACTCCTTGAGCTGATCCTTCCTTTTCTGCACTGTCCTGCACCATCCTGCACCAACCTTAGAGAGCTCGGTCTCTAGTACTTGGTATCTCCTTAGATTCCTTGACTTGACCTTATATTCTTTTAGGCTTCTTCTTATCTTGATTTATACCCAAGACAGTGGTACATAATCCTTTACATGCAATCCTTATAACATGTCTTCTTAGCACTGTGTAGATACCCTTTTTCCTGCCTTGAATACTTCGCTAAGAAGCCCTTACATAACTTAGCACTCCACTGTAATTTTGTTCCTCTTTCGCATCAAAGTACAGCCTTGTATTTTCGAACTGAGTAAAGTCCTTTCGCACTTAGTATTGTCCAATTCTACGCAGTAGATATTGTCTTGTTCTTGCATTTATTTTGGCCCTTTATCTCACACTTATTATAACCCTGTTCTCGCACTTAGTTAAGATATATACCATGGAAGCTTTCTTAGACTTGTCCACATTTAATGTTTCAGACCTGTCTGAAGTTTCTTACCTCAAATGAACCGCAGATCCTCTTATATATATATACAGGACAAACCTTCTTTTGAGCCGATATGTGAGCCATACTTTGAGCCGACTTATGCAGGAGTATAGAAGCCGACTTGTTCACTGTTTGGAGGGATTACTTCAACGCTGATCTGGAGCCATAGCTTCAAGGCTTATGTGAAAAGGTATTGAGGCATATAAGTGTGACTTTGACTCATCATAAACATGACTCTTTAATACATTTAAAACCAAAAGAAAAATCCCTAAAAGACATCAAGAAGAAGTCTTTTGACCTTTAATAAAACCTTGCTCATGAAACCCATGAAGCAAGCAAAATAAAAATATATTTCATTATCTTTGTCTTCTTCATTACATAAATACATAATTACATAGTCAATATGAAGATCGATCCTAGTTACACTTTCCAACAGTCTGGCTACTGTTGCCCACCAACTACTACGGAACTATGATATGTGTTGCATCTGTGTTGTTGCTAACCCTACTGAACTGCTGCCAACTACTACATCTGCACTGCAACTCTGTTGTTGCTGCTACCGCAACATTTGCAACTCTCTCTCATTTGTTGCTACTACAACTGCAGCATCTGCAACTGACAACTATCCATCATACTGAACCATCTGTGTTCAGTGTAATGCATCTGTCATTTGAGTCCTGACTGTTACTAGTCTCTACGCTGTCATTGAAGCCTTTGCGTTGTTGTTGACTCTGCACTATGCCAACTGCACTGCTTCCAACTTTGCACTGTGTTGCCCAGTGTTTGCCGCTACTAGATACTGCATTTGTCACTCTGGCATCTGACTGCACCAACTACCACTGGTCCATCCTGCCACTGCAACTGTGGGCTCCCATAGCAAGGTATTGATTCAAGAGGTGGACCTCCTCAAGAATCTTGCCCATCCTGTAGCATTTTGGAGCTACAAAACCAAGTCACCCCACCTCACTCCTAGAGGGATGTCTGTTATCATGGCAAAATCTTCCTCCAGTATGGAGGATAGCCTATCAATCTCCACGGATGCAGCCAGTTGGTCCTGCTTCTCCTCCTTGTCCTTCTTTCTAAGAGGACATCGAGTGTTGTAGTGGCCTAACTCGCCACACCTGAAGCTCTTGACCTTGGAAAGGTCCTTCTTCCTCCTACACTACTCCTATTGCCCCTTTGATGCAAGGGCCACGTTCTCCTCTTCCTTCACTTGCTTCGTCCCACTGCTACTGCTGCTGCCATTGATGGTGCTCTTCACCAAATCTCGTCTCATCTCCTCCTGCTGCATATCAACCCACATCCGGTCCCACTCTGGCAACTTGTCTCTGCCCAGGATACTCTGGACAATGACCTACCGGTCTTCGGAAACATTGTTCAAAGTTAACCGCACCAATTTTGTAGGTTGGGGCGTTGACCCTACTACTGACAGTTGGTCTCGGACATCCTGAAGCCTAGTGAGGAAGGGGTTTATGCACTCTGCCTTCTGCATATGGGTACATCTCAGCTTCTCCTCAAGATACATCTTTTGTTGCTCAAAAGATCCCTGGTATAGCGTAGAGAGAGCATCCCACTGCTTCTTGGCAGTATCTTTTCTAGCTATGTGTGACACCACATGATCTCGACCCATCGAGAATCAGTCTCTTCGCCTTTGCCATCTCCTTCTTGTAGGCCTTCAGCTGATCTAGATCCGTGGGGACAGCCACCACGTTATCAATGTAAGCCTTGAGATTGTATTCATCTAGAAGACAGGTGATCCTGGCCTTGCAGATCACATAGTTAGACGCTTCGTCTAACCGATCCTGATCTCTCATCCTTGTTGATGCCATACTTCTTCTCCTCTGCGCAGATGCTGCTAGGCTCTATGCACTCCCTGCTCGAGTGGGAAAATCTACTCACAAATATTGTTGCTCTATAGTGAGAAATTGAACTTCTGAACTAGAAGTTCCCTGAGGAAGGAATTTCCTTAGTGTGTGCTCTTTCTTCCTTCTGACGATATTTTGCACTAGCAACTGCTACAAAATACTGCATCACAGTTGAAGACTTGCTCTGCAAGGAAAATATTGTTGCTCCCTTTGCCTCTGGTAATCTTCGAACTAGAAAATCTAATTTCTCTATCGACTCTCTCAAAGAAATAGACTTTTCCTCAAAAACTAACCCTCCTAGCGAAAGGGATTACGCTACCTCTAGGGTTTCGAGCAGCTACTTAGGCAGTGCTACGAAGCTCCTCTTCTCTGGAACTGAGCTCTTCGGCTTCATTTGCGCTCTGATACCATGTGAAAATTCTGTTACTCGAAATCCTACTACTGCAACGGATAATATTTCTTCTATTTGTTAAATTAATTAAACAAATTATTTACTGTGTTACGGAAAATATTGAAACATATACACTGCAGCCATCACAAAACAAATACTGCGGAAGAAAAATAAACGTTGGAAGAACAGATGCACACACACAAAAATACATAGTTGTTTTTGGACTAAGTCCCCGGGAAAACCGAAATCGGGAAAACCAGTGCAGCAACTGAGAGTTTGATTATTATGCAGTAGTAAATCTGAGTACAAAACTATGAATGTTTAAATCTAGCAATCCATGCAGAGAAATGACTGACAAAAAATCTAGTGAGAAAAATCTCACTCTCATAGGCGACCCGACACTGATCTTAGCTCAAGTTGAGTTGCTCCTTGTTGCCTCTGCGCACTCACTGCGTCAGCCTATGCAATACTGCGTCCCACAAACTCGTAATTGCTTTCTCTCTCGGAATTTGACCAGTTGTTGTCTGGGAAATGGATCCTCCTGGCCTCTGGACTCTCTCCAACTTCTGGCACTAAATCAACTCTTATCCCCAGCAAAATACGGAATCTCCTCTGAAGCATTGCATTGCCTCTCTGTGGCACTCACTGCCTCTCTGCAATGCACTCACCGGATCTATAAAATCTTCCTTCGACCTTACTATCCATGCCCCTCTCTTACTACTTCGAGCTCACTAGCTCTCTCCAGCAACTCAACGCTGCTACTCTGGAATCGATCTGCCAGTGAAATCGAACTCTGCGAGTGTGTTCTCCACGCCCCATCGAGTTTCTTCTTATGATTTGTCGTTGAGACATCAACGACCACGATTAAAACTTAATCGATGGCTAAGATTAACTAGAACTCAATCCATGTCTTTTTCTAGAAGATTCGTCGCATGGATTAATTAATTCTTTTTAATTAATCATATTTCCTAAGTTTAGACTTAGGAAATATTAAAAACTGACTAATTAATATAATTAAGTCGTCTCTAGGCGGAATTTCCATAAACAATTTCTGGGGGTATTGGAGAATACATGTATTCTAACCTCTATGCAAAATCTTGAGGCTAGAATACATCTGATGCTACAAAAACTAACACGAAGCTCATTCTTCAAGCTCATTGCTTGACCAATGTTATTGATAGTGTATAATCCAACTAGGACATCATACATCTGCTTTGAAGATTCAAGATTTGCAACATAAGGAATCAAGTGATCTCTGATAGAGTCCACAATGATGCCTCTAGCGAAGATGTCATCCTTCTCATATTTTGTTCTCCCTTCATCATCTGAATCATCATTTGCATGCCTTTCACAATATCTAAAAGATAATCCTTTGCAAGGAGGAGATCAATCCTTTTTTTCCAAGCCCTAACGTTTGTAGCTCCTTCCAATTTGTTTTTTGACTTCATATAGGAACCCATAGTCATAGACAAGAAATTAGATAGTAGATGAGGTCTTCTTCAGTGCTCTTCCTTTTACAAATATTCTTCAAGAGTGATCTCAATGTCCTTTCCTTCACCAAAGCTCTAATACCATGTTAATTTTTCAAGTGCAATAGATACAAGCACTAATTTATGAAATACTAATAATTACTTCAAATGATGTAGATCTTATTTTAACAATTCCAATTTAAAATTAAGCAATTACACTTCATAAATTCAACCATAAAAGCACAAGGGTTGTAGAGATCACAATGCACAAAGAGAACTCAAGATTCACCCTAGGAAAACCCAACAACCTTTTCCTTAGAGAAATTCTTCAATTCAACGGGAGATACATCTAATGCAACTAGTCAACTATGAGGTCAAACCAACCAACAAGACTACGGTCAAACCTGGTCAAACAACACTCTTCAATTTCAAATTTCTACCCTTCAATTTCGTCCCTCTCTGATCTGCCTAGGCTGAATTTCGGCCTCCTAGAATATGCCTAGAAACTCAACCCTACTGCTTAGAATGTTCTGCCCAGAATTTCAGCCTTGTTGCCTAGAAATTCGCACTACTAGCCGGAAACTACCCAAAAAGTCACATGTGCGAAGTCAAGAGAGAGAGAGATAAATGCTAGAGGTGAATTCGTCCTTCTTCTCCTTCGGTTCGATGCCCAAAAACTGTCTTGTCTTATGAGAAGTCGAATGGTGCCTTCAGGAGGAGTTTTGAATGTTCTTTATATCGTGATTTGTCTATCTGAATGGGTGTGTCTCTTCACTAGGGCTGACTTGACTTGAGGGAGGGCCGACTTGACAAGTTTGGAGCCAAAAATTCAAAATTCAAATTTTGAAATTTTCACTTCTAAATCTAACATGAAGAACATGTCTTATAATAATTCTTTCAAGGGATAATCAATAAAAATAACATGAAGAACATGTCTTACAAATACATTAAATATTTCAAGGGCTAAAATATAAATTATGAAGACCGACCATAGCTACCAAAATTCAACATACTACACACACCTGCCATTGTTCCCAAGCTCCACATGTAGCTCAAAGTCACCCTCTGAAATATCGGTGGACAACTCTTGTGATCCCCTCATATGACAAGAAGCACCATTGTCTATCCACGAACCATGCACCCTTGGATATGGTGCTAGAAAGACAAGACACCAACGATAACTCCTCAAATTTGGCGGCAAACTCACTAATCTAGGAACATGTTGAAGTTGTAATATGTGTCTTCCCCTTTCCCTTCTTGTTTGGCCATTGAACTACATAATAGCCAAACTTATGACATGCAAAGCATTTTATTTTGGTCATGTCTTTCTTCTTTTCAACCCTGAGGTGGCCTCTCCTCCATAATTCTTCTTGGCCTTCCCCTTACTTTTCTTTGTCTGACTGGCAAGAGAAAGATTCTCATCATCGGCCTTCTGCTAGCCACCCTGTAGAGATTCCTCTCGAATCTCCCTTAGGATGAAATCATCCCATAGTCTCTTCTAGTCAAGTAGGTTCTCACATGCCATAATGCCTTCAATGAAGGGAACCCATGACTTGATGAAGCCATTTAAGGTTGTCCTCACCAATTCTTGATCTAAGATGGCCTCCCAACTACATCCAACTAACCATGAACTCGTGAGATCCTAGTGAGATAGGATGTTATGGTATCTTATTTGGAAATCTTGGTGCCCCAAAGTTTCTCCTTTAGCACCATTTTCCTGTTCTAGTTATCAATGATATAATTTTGCCAAAGCCTGCCACATGTCCTTGGTAATCTTCTTTCCGAAAAGATGAGGGATCACAAGATCTTTCACAACATCCAGAAGAATCCTTCTCACTTTCACATCCTTTTGGTTATGGATGGAAAATAGGTCAGGATCAGTAGGAGGAGTGAGCTGTTGATCTACAAGCTCCTAGATCCCATTCTCCATCAACACCAATGATATCCTCTCCTTCTGAGAACTATAGCTGGATGCACTCTCCAATTGGTCTTCAAATCTCAGTCCAATTACAGCCTTCCTTTCAACCTCCAAATCAAATACTCAACCCAAAAGAATAAATCTGCTGGAAATTATTATGTTGTAAACCTATGACAAATCGATCTCCCCCTTCGAGTTTATTGCTCTGATACCATGTTGGAAAATTAACGAGCTCAAGCAATACTGAGCCAGAAATGAGATCTCACCCCCAAGATAGATATTTCACAAGTTCAACTCTCTTAATCCCCTCAAGGTTAGGTGCTTGGAAATTAGACACCAGTGATTTACCCTGGTTACCACCCATCAACAATGATGAAGTCTCAAGAAGTTTCCCATCATGGTTAGAACGTAAAAAAATAAATAAATAAAAATTAAAAAAATAAAAAATAAAAATTGTATGCATTACAAGAAGTAAATTGTTTGTAAAGGACTTAAAGCATTTTTTTCCTATTAAGGACTTCAACAACTCACGGCTTAAACTAAGCGCATTCAACTAAACAATTTCAATTAAAAGTAGTTGCGATCAACTAGCCAAGAGTACCATTAGATATTCAGGATCCAATACCATAAAAATTAAACACTTGACCTTAGCTCAAATTGTATCATAGTCATAAAATACCATATCTTTCAAATAAGCCAGAAAATATTTAAAACCACTCATTTGTGATTAAGCACATCAACCACATGACCTTTCTAAAATGGGAATTCACCCTCTTTATGTTGTACCATTGCAAATGTCAAGGTTATGTTTAGCACTATTATAGCACATGGGGGAAAAACAACATCAAAACATAAAAGACATGCATAAAATATAACAAAACTACTCAATCATCTATATTCATGAAATACGACTCTGAAATGATCTAGAGACCACAGATTCAAAATTAAGCTTATGTTTTTCTTTTTCAACCAATGATAATAGATCTGAAAATGTTTCCAGAAAATCATCAGAAGGATGTGAAAGTAAGAGAATTATCAATAAGAAATGTATTCATTAATTGTTGGAATTTTTAATACCTTCTAAGCATCAGCTTTTGCTAAATAAGCAAAAAGTTCTTGTACAAAGGCAAGCCACAAATTGAAATTAGTTTGAAGTAGAACTCATTTATAATCTGTTTGATTTGAAATTAAACCAGAAAATTTGCAAATTTGCTTTATTCATCTTGAATAATAATGCACGGAGGTAATTATTGGTAGATGTACTTGTTCAAGATGAATTTGGATTCCCAAGCACAAATATGGCATAATTGGGAAGGGTCCTATCAGCAATCCATTATGGACTACAGAATTAAAGAGATCTATTCTACAATTTTGCCAAATCATCAAATTGCAGAACACCTTTTCAAAAAGTGGCCCATTCAAGATAATGAAATCAGGTGGATTAAGAGATATCAAAATATCTAGAAATCCCTCTCTTCCTTTAAGAGCAAGGTGCTTCGATGATTGGTGCTTAACAGTAACTGGGCAGTCAAAGATTAGTTCCAACACTCTAGCCGAACAAATGGTTGTGTGATTTTCACAAAATAAAAACGGTTAAAGATGCACTTTAGGACAGCAAGGTTTCCAAATTCTTTTGGGATTGGGTTGTTATTGATTTCAATATTCTCTTTGTTGTCCCCTATTCTCGGGGATGAATGGATGGGTCCTCCATATCATCACACCTTGGGTCAATGATATATGAATCTTGACGTTTTCTTTCTTGTTCAACAACAAGATCTAGGTTGCATTTTCTTTAAAAAAAAGACTTGAAATTTTTCCTTACAAGTGCATGTTCATAGCTAGATGCCAGTTAAGCATATTCCTGTATATGACTAGTAATAGAATCATGATTCGAACTCAAGGATGTCCTCAAAATATATTAACAAAGACAAAAGCTGCACAAGACATGACAGGTAGATAGAGAAACAACACAACCAACATTCATTCAATTTAGAGGCAAACCTCAAGGTGAATGAGCCAACTGTTTGATCCTGACCCAAAACCCCTGTCCAGATGGTAACCTGGTAGCGTTCCATCCAGGCAAACTACACAAAGAGACAAAAAAATGAAATAAGAAGTTGTGCATTTCATAATCCTACAAGAACAAGAAAATTGGATACATAGTAAAAATATTCAAATGCTTGTTTATATTCAAGTTTGCTCTATATTTGGTTTTCCAGAAACAAAAGTCATATCAAATAAACAAGTAAATATAAGAAAACGAATGTCATGGCCATTTATTGCAAAGGTGAAACATGATGCAGTCCTTTAACTAGTATTATCCAAAAAAATTGAGGGAATACCCATGTATTCTATATATGAAAAAAACAGGGTGTTTGCCCTTTTGGCTTTCATCCAATCGCATGTTGTATTCATGAATTAAATGGAATTACAACTTTCTTTAATTTAGCAGCCACCTTAGCCCATTCAAAGATAATCTGCCTTTAACATGTTGGATTCGTTGGGGTTTGGCTTCTTCTTTCACATATTAGTGGAGACTCTCGTTCCATGCCTCGGCAAGGGATAGTGTCAATGGCATACTTTCAAACCCTATTCTTCTGCAGTGTCTATTAGGAACACTGCCACTCTTGCTCTGTATTCTAGGTGACTGTGGCTGATGTTCTAGGCTATTTTCTAAGAAGGAACAAGTCACAATTTGTAGACTTCCGACTATAGATAGAATAGGATAAGCTTATTCTTAGAGTCCAATTTAGGAATAAGCATTAATTTTGAGGAAATAAAGCATCGTTGGGTGGATTTACTATTCTTAAAAGGTGCAATTGACTTGAGGATAGAGGTGCATGCATACTACATGTTGGCTACTGTAACTCGAGGCATCTTATATTAGGATTTGCTTATTTAGGTAAGGTGCATGCAAGTTAAGGTGCAAATCTCTAGGAGGATGCATGCTTACATGCCTTAGATCATCTCCAATTGAGATGCTATTGTGTGTGTTCAGATCCATTATACCAACTCTTCTCCCCCCTCTATAAAGGAGAAGGCAAGGGTATAGGATTAAGGAAATCTATTCAGCAGCAAGCAATGAATTAGCTGCTTGTATTTTTCTTGCAGCAAATTTCAATTCAGACTTAATTAAAAAGCAGTAACATATTTGACAATCCATCTACTAAGTTTCTGTTTTTAAAAGTGATTTAGCAAGTACACAGTAATTCTGTTTTCTCTGCTTAATAACACTGATGTGACTCGTGAGAAACCTGAGTGTTTCTGAGATAATTTTCTGCATTGTGTTTGTGGACATTAGCAATATTAGAACTTAAATTTTGAGTGGCTTTCAAGTTTCAGCTATCGAGGAGTATAGGAATTGTTTCAGTGCAAGGTTTGTTGACCATGTTTTAGAAATCCAACAGGTTGTATCTTAAACCTTTTGTTTGATGACATTTGAAAAGCTTAATACAGGAGGTTCCTTGACAAAGGACTTGGTGCTAAATGTGGCACATTGCTTTATGAGGTGGTTATCTTAACTGGCATGTACAAGTTGAGAAGGATGGTTGCTTGCATGGGTGTTGGATCTAGCTTGGAGCAAGAGCATTCAGCACTAAGAGGTAAGGCACTTAGCTTTAGCAGCATTGGGACCACTTGGCATGCCTTAAGAAAATGAGCACTTGACTTGAGGATGCTTGGATTAAGAGCACAATGCTTAGGGTTGTATGTGAACCCGAGACACATAGGTTGAGGAGTGTTGGATCATTGTAGCATTCGATGTTTGTCCTGGAGAGTGAAGAGCCTTATGATAAGGTGTGCTTGACATTCAAAGCCCATGCTTGGAGAGTGCACTACTTGAGAAGCCTTGTCCTGAAATCTGTAAACCTTGGAGAGGAAGCACTTCAATTGGGGAACTTATCTTATAGGTTAGATGAGCTTGTTTGTGGACCTAGTCCACTTTATTATAGTTGGCCTCCCTCACCTATTCTATGTTAGCTTGTGGGGTTACTCCAAAAGTGTTTTAACCTTGCTAGGAGAGTGTTATGTCTCCTAGCCCCTTGGGATGCTTGCTCAATATGGGTGGATGATTGACCTTGGATGGAAGCGGAAGCATGGAACCTTATCTAGGAGGTTTTTACTCTAATCAACATGATGACTAATTGTATGTACACTATCGAGTTAGTTGCTCAATTAGGGTACATTTCTACCAATGAGGAGTGTTGGGCACGAGGAGGGCACTTAGCCCTTGGAGCTTGGGACAATGTGATATATACCTCAAGGATGAAAACTTGATTTGAGGACCCCTAGATTAAAGAGCATACTTCATGGGGGTTGGTGATGGATGGACTTGAACACATATGTTGAGGAGAAGCATTGGAGCTTTCTAACCATATTGGCACACATGGGTTTCTTGGCAATGTGTGGAGGTTTTCACATAAGTTTCTTCAAAGGAAAGAAAAATTAATTTTGAAGGACTAATTACCTAAGTATGTGTGAAATTGATTTTATGCTTCCGCAATTTAATTTCCAACTATTCTGTGATCAATACTATGGTCTGAAACTTAATTTCAGCATTAATTAAATTCAGCAATTTACTTGTTTAGTTGAGATCAGACATTGGTAATCTGAACGAGAGAATTTCAAACACTTTCATCACGGGGGAGAGAACTATGGCAAAGGGTTTTTGCAGTGCATTCTTGGTGTTCAGTGCAGGGTTTCAGCCTCCTATCGATGAGTATGGAGTCCCTAATGGCCACGAGCAGCTTCTATGCCATACGAAGAGCTTGGATCTAATTGTTGCGCGGGTGGTTTTTGCAAAGGGCGTGATTTCTCAGTTTCAATGTGTTGCAGTAGGAGAGATATTCAGATCGAACGATGGTAGCTTGCAAACGTCTGGAACCTACTTGATAGGGCCTCCTCCAGTTGAAGATCCGTCGTCCAAATGGATGGATCTGGTGAATCTCAGTCTACTGTGATTGGATTTGGAGACTCGCAGACCTATAAAAACTCTTATGAGAAGATACCAGCATAGATCCATCTTAAAGACGGATCTAACATGAGCCGAGAGGGATCCAATCTCTTCACATGCAAATTTTTTAATGAGCTGACATTATTTAAATGTTTTGTATAGTTATTTAATTTTTTTATTTTTAGATTTTTTAAAAATTTTATTTTGGCCAACAAGAGCAAAATTTCGACTTTGATGACAGACAGACACCCTTACACATCATATTGGGTTGTAGAATGAACCTCTCAGCTCAATGAATTTTTATTTATTTATAGATTTGCGCCGCCATGGTTGTTTCTCGTTGATCCAGTGATTCCTAAATGTAGATCTGGTGGCTTGGCTTTCGCTTTGGTGTTTTCTTGACTTATTGCAGGCTCCCCCAAACCCAAGGTCCTTGGATATGTTTTTCTAGCAAATCTAGACGTGGATCAACATGATATTCACAATTTGAAAACAAATCTGGGTGCATAGGATTTTTTCCAAATAATTATTAAAACCCCTGGTGGAAACTTTGTCCTATTTTGGGTTCGAGCTTCTAATTTTGTTGAAAAATTAAAGCAGAATATCCAACAAAAATAGGCATCCCGATGAACTTTCAAAGCCTGATTAGTGGGGGCAAATCATTGTAGGATGATATGAGGATGAGAGATTACCACATTATTCCACGCTCCACCATTTTTTTAAATTTGAGCTTGTGGGGAGGCTCTCCAGGCTTCAACAACACCAAGGGATCAATTTCATATCGAGATGCGGTGAAAAGCAAGGGAGAGCCTCAAGCTCAACCTGATCAGGTGAAACCTTCTGACTCATTCTAGATGGCAGGGAAGAAGATCACGTCATCTAGGCGAAGCCCGAATCTCCCAGGTCCTTATATCATTGATCAATTGGAACATGCTCCAGTAATGGCGGTAAATATCCTAAAGGTCAAGGATTTGCTTGACGTACTACAATCACGAGCTATTATATGCAGGTTAGTGGTTTCTGGCCAAAATCAGAGGATCTTCAGCAGTGGGTCTTCTCAAATTGGACCCCCAACTGCGACATTCACCTGTGCCCAAAAGGATTTTTTATCGTACAATTTGACATAGAAGAACCTGGATTATGCTCTAAATGAGGGGCCATGGTTTTGGGGGAATGCAGGTATTTTAATCACTCCATGGTTCCCATGTTTTGATGCCAATACTTTGGTGGTCTCATTTATGCTAGTTTGGGTAAGAATGCATAATCTTCCCTTTCCTTTTTAGCACCACCAAGTATTAATTGGAATTGGAAACACTTTGGGCAAATACATAAAGACAGAATTAGAAAAAGCAATTTTGAGTGGCTTTCAAGTTTCAACTATCGAGGAGTATAGGAATTTTTTCAGTGCAAGGTTTGTTGACCATGTTTTAGAAATCCAACAGGTTGTATCTTAAACCTTTTTTTTGATGACATTTGAAAAGCTTAATACAGGTGGTTGCTTGACAAAGGACTTGGTGTTAAATGTGGCACATTGCTTTATGAGGTGATTATCTTAAATGGCATGTACAAGTTGAGAAGGATGGTTGCTTGCATGGGTGTTGGATCTAGCTTGGAGGAAGAGCATTCAGCACTAAGAGGTAAGGCACTTAGCCTTAGCAGCATTGGGACCACTTGGCATGCCTTAAGAAAATGAGCACTTGACTTGAGGACGCTTGGATTAAGAGCACAATGAGGAGTGTTGGATCATTGTAGCATTCGATGTTTTTCCTGGAGAGTGAAGAGCCTTATGATAAGGTGTGCTTGACATTCAAAGCCCATGCTTGGAGAGTGCACTACTTGAGAAGCCTTGTCCTGAAATATCTAAACCTTGGAGAGGAAGCACTTCAAATGGGGACCTTATCTTATAGGTTAGATGAGGTTGTTTGTGGACCTAGTCCACTTTATTATAGTTGGCCTCCCTCACCTATTCTATTTTAGCTTGTGGGGTTACTCCAAAAGTGTTTTAACCTTGCTAGGAGAGTGCTATGTCTCCTAGCCCCTTGGGATGCTTCACGGACATATGAATGGCTCAATATGGGTGGATAATTGACCTTGGATGGAAGCGGAAGCATGGCACCTTATCTAGGAGGTTTTTACTCTAATCAACATGATGACTAATTGTATGTACCCTATCGAGTTAGTTGCTCGATTAGTGTACATTTCTACCAATGAGGAGTGTTGGGCACGAGGAGGGCACTTAGCCCTTGGAGCTTGGGACAATGTGATATATACTTTGAGGTTGAAAACTTGATTTGAGGACCCCTGGATTAAAGAGCATACTTCATGGGGGTTGGTGATGGATGAACTTGAACACATATGTTGAGGAGGAGCATTGGAGCTTTCTAACCATATTCGCACACATGGGTTTCTTGGCAACGTGTGGAGGTTTTCGCGTAAGTTTCTTCAAAGGAAAGAAAAAATAATTTTGAAGGACTAATTACCTAAGTATGTGTGAAATTGATTTTATGCTTCCGCAATTTAATTTCCAACTATTTTGTGATCAATACTATGGTCTGAAACTTAATTTCAGCATTAATTAAATTCAGCAATTTACATGTTTAGTTGAAATCAGACATTGGTAATCTGAACAAGAGAATTTCAAACACTTTCTTCACGGGGGAGAGAACTATGACAAAGGATTTCTGCAGTGCATTCTTGGTGTTCGGTGCAGGGTTTCAGCCTCCTATCGACGAGTATGGAGTCCCTAATGGCCATGAGCGGCTTCTATCCCATACGAAGAGCTTGGATCTAATTGTTGCGCGGGTGGTTTTTACAAAGGGCATGGTTTCTCAGTTTCAATGTGTTGCAGTAGGAGAGATATTCAAATCGAAGGATGGTAGCTTGCAAACATCTGGAACCTACTTGATAGAGCTTCCTCCAGTTGAAGATCCGTCGTCCAAATGGATGGATCTGGTGAATCTCAGTCTACTGTGATTGGATTTGGAGACTCACAGACCTATAAAAAATCTTATGAGAAGATACCAGCATAGATCCATCTTAAATACAGATCTAACATGAGCCAAGAGGGATACAATTTCTTCACATGCAAATTTTTTAATGAGCTAACATTATTTAAATGTTTTGTATAGTTATTTAATTTTTTTATTTTAGATTTTTTTTTAGTTTTTATTTTGGCCGACAAGAGCAAAATTTCAACTTTGATGACGAACAGACACACTTACACATCATATTAGGCTGTAGAATGAGCCTCTCAGCTCAATGAATTTTTATTTGTAGATTTGCGCTGCCATGGTTGTTTCTCGTCGATCCAGTGATTCCTAAATGTAGATCTGGTAGCTTGGCTTTCGCTTTGGCGTTTTCTTGACTTATTGCAGGCTCCCCCAAACCCAAGGTCCTTGGATATGTTTTTCTAGCAAATCTGGATGTGGATCAACATGATATTCACAATTTGAAAACAGATCTGGGTGCACAGGATTTTTTCCAAATAATTATTAAAACCCCTGGTGGAAACTTAGTCCTATTTTGGGTTCGAGCTTCTAATTTTGCTGAAAAATTAAAGCAGAATATCCAACATAAATTGGGCATCCCGATGAACTTTCAAAGCCTGATTAGTGGGGGCAAATCATTGCAGGATGATATGAGGATGAGAGATTACCACATTATTCCATGCTCCACCATTTTTTTAAATTTGAGCTTGTGGGGAGGCTCTCCAGGGTTCAGCAACCCCAAGGGATCAATTTCATATCGAGATGCAGTGAAAAGCAAGGGAGAGCCTCAAGCTCAACGTGATCAGGTGAAACCTTCTGACTCATTCTAGATGGCAGGGAATAAGATCACGTCATCTAGGCGAAGCCCAAATCTCCCAGGTCCTTATATACTTGATCAATTGGAACATGCTCCAGTAATGGCAGTAAATATCCTGGAGGTCAAGGATTTGCTTGAAGTACTACAATCACGAGCTATTATATGTAGGTTTAATGGTTTCTGGCCAAAATCAGAGGATCTTCAGCAGTGGGTCTTCTCAAATTGGACCCCCAACTGCGACATTCACCTATGCTCAAAAGGATTTTTTATCGTACAATTTGTCACAGAAAAACCTGGATTATGCTCTAAATGAGGGGCCATGGTTTTGGGGGAACGCAGGTCTTTTTAACACTCCATGGTTCCCATGTTTTGAAGCCAATACTTTGGTGGTCTCATTTATGCTAGTTTGGGTAAGAATACATAATCTTCCCTTTCCTTTTTAGCACCACCAAGTATTAATTGGAATTGGAAACACTTTGGGCAAATACATAAAGACAGATTTAGAAAAAGCAATTTTGAGTGGCTTTCAAGTTTCAACTATCGAGGAGTATAGGAATTTTTTCAGTGCAAGATTTGTTGACCATGTTTTAGAAATCCAACAGGTTGTATCTTAAACCTTTTGTTTGATGACATTTGAAAAGCTTAATACAGGTGGTTGCTTGACAAGGACTTGGTGCTAAATGTGGCACATTGCTTTATGAGGTGGTTATCTTAACTGGCATGTACAAGTTGAGAAGGATGGTTGTTTGCATGGGTGTTGGATCTAGCTTGGAGGAAGAGCATTCAGCACTAAGAGGTAAGGCACTTAGCCTTAGCAGCATTGGGACCACTTCGGATGCCTTAAGAAAATGAGCACTTTACTTGAGGACGCTTGGATTAAGAGCACAATGAGGAGTGTTGGATCATTGTAGCATTCGATGTTTGTCCTGGAGAGTGAAGAGCCTTATGATAAGGTGTGCTTGACATTCAAAACCCATGCTTGGAGAGTGCACTACTTGAGAAGCCTTGTCCTGAAATCTGTAAACCTTGGAGAGGAAGCACTTCAACTGGGGACCTTATCTTATAGGTTAGATGAGGTTGTTTGTGGACCTAGTCCACTTTATTATAGTTGGCCTCCCTCACTTATTCTATGTTAGCTTGTGGGGTTACTCCAAAAGTGTTTTAACCTTGCTAGGAGAGTGTTATGTCTCCTAGCCCCTTGGGATGCTTCACGGACATATGGATGGCTCAATATGGGTGGATGATTGACCTTGGATGGAAGCGGAAACATGGAACCTTATCTAGGAGGTTTTTACTGTAATCAACATGATGACTAATTGTATGTACACTATCGAGTTAGTTGCTCGATTAGAGTACGTTTCTACCAATGAGGAGTGTTGGGCACGAGGAGGGCACTTAGCCCCTGGAGCTTGGGATAATGTGATATATACCTCGAGGTTGAAAACTTGATTTGAGGACCCCTGGATTAAAGAGCATACTTCATGGGGGTTAGTTATGGATGGACTTGAACACATATGTTGAGGAGGAGCATTGGAGCTTTCTAACCATATTCGCACACATGGGTTTCTTGGCAATGTGTGGAGGTTTTCGCGTAAGTTTCTTCAAAGGAAAGAAAAAATAATTTTGAAGGACTAATTACCTAAGTATGTGTGAAATTGATTTTATGCTTCCACAATTTAATTTCCAACTATTTTGTGATCAATACCATGGTCTGAAACTTAATTTCAGCATTAATTAAATTCAGCAATTTACTTGATTAGTTGAGATCAGACATTGGTAATCTAAACTAGAGAATTTCAAACACTTTCTTCACGGGGGAGATAACTATGGAAAAGGGTTTCTGCAGTGCATTCTTGGTGTTCAGTGCAGGGTTTCAGCCTCTTATCGACGAGTATGGAGTCCCTAATGGCCACGAGAGGCTTCTATGCCATACGAAGAGCTTGGATCTAATTGTTGCGTGGGTGGTTTTTGCAAAGGGCGTGGTTTCTCAGTTTCAATGTGTTGCAGTAGGAGAGGTATTCAGATCGAAGGATGGTAACTTGCAAACGTTTGGAACCTGGTTGATAGGGCCTCCTCCAGTTGAGGATCCGTCGTCCAAATGGATGGATCTGGTGAATCTCAGTCTAATGTGATTGGATCTGGAGACTCACAGACCTATAAAAACTCTTATGAGAAGATACCAGCATAGATCCATATTAAATACGGATCTAACATGAGCCAAGAGGGATCCAATTTCTTCACATGCAAATTTTTTAATGAGCTGACATTATTTAACTTTTTTCTATAGTTATTTAATTTTTTTATTTTTAGATTTTTTAAAATATTTATTTTGGCCGACAAGAGCAAAATTTCAACTTTGATGATGGACAGAGACCCTTACACATCATATTGGGCTGTAGAATGAGCATCCCAGCTCGATGAATTTTTATTTGTAGATTTGCGCCGCCATGGTTGTTTCTCGTTGATCCAGTGATTCCTAAATGTAGATCTGGTGGCTTGGCTTTTGCTTTGGCGTTTTCTTGACTTATTGCAGGCTCCCCCAAACCCAAGGTCCTTGGATATGTTTTTCTAGCAAATCTGGATGTGGATAAACATGATATTCACAATTTGAAAACAGATCTGGGTGCACAGGATTTTTTCCAAATATCTATTAAAACCCCTGGTGGAAACTTCGTCCTATTTTGGGTTCGAGCTTCTAATTTTGTTGAAAAATTAAAGCAGAATATCCAACATAAATTGGGCATCCCGATGAACTTTCAAAGCCTGATTAGTGGGGTCAAATCATTGTAAGATGATATGAGGATGAGAGATTATCGCATTATTCCATGCTCCACCATTTTTTTAAATTTGAGCTTGTGGGGAGGCTCTCCAAGCTACAGCAACCCCAAGGGATCAATTTCATATCGAGATGCAGTGAAAAGCAAGGGAGAGCCTCAAGCTCAACTTGATCAGGTGAAACCTTCTGACTCATTCTAGATGGCAGGGAAGAAGATCACATCATCTAGGCAAAGCCCGAATCTCCCAGGTCCTTATATCATTGATCAATTGGAACATGCTCCAGTAATGGCGGTAAATATCCTGGAGGTCAAGGATTTGCTTGACGTACTACAATCACGAGCTATTATATGCAGGTTTAATGATTTCTGGCCAAAATCAAAGGATCTTCAGCAGTGGGTCTTCTCAAATTGGACCCCCAACTGCGACAGTCACCTGTGCTCAAAAGGATTTTTTATCATACAATTTTGACACAGAAGGACCTGGATTATGCTCTAAATGAGGGGCCATGGTTTTGGGGGAATGCACGTATTTTTATCACTCCATGGTTCCCATGTTTTGATGCCAATACTTTGGTGGTCTCATTTATGCTAGTTTGGGTAAGAATGCATAATCTTCCCTTTCCTTTTTACCACCACCAAGTATTAATTGGAATTGGAGACACTTTGGGCAAATACCTAAAGACAGATTTAGAAAAAGCAGATAGAAGAGTTTCTACCTATGCCAGAATATGTGTAGAGGTAGATCTTAGTAAAGGACTACATGATCGTATCCACTTGATTCATAATAGTTTTCATTGGACACGGTTTATAGATTTTGAGAACGCGTCATTCAGATGCCACATTTCTTTTCAACTAGACGTTTACATAATTCATGTCCATTGTCAAAGAAGTTTCCAAACAGAAAAATGATGCATCCCAAAAAGCAAAAGGGATGGTAGGTCCCAAATCTGCAAATTTCAGAAGATGAGGACGAAGAAGTTGTGGTGAATCAAACGAATGTGGAGGTCCAAGAACACCAAGACACTTTGAAAAACAAAGGGGAAGAGCGGGATGGATCAATGATTCAAAGTCAAAGAATTGCTGAAAAAAGTAGAGATAGCAGTGCAACAGTCGAAAGAAGCACTCCCTCACATGGCGGCGAGTGGAGTGGAACAATCCCACACCTCGAAGAGTTCGAATTCAATAAAAGAAGCCTCTTTGCAGGGAAATGAAAATCAGTTAGCAATTTTAAGTGTCACTCCCTCACAAGGAGTCAAGCGTAAAGTTGAAAGAAGAAAGAAAGAAAGGGGTAAGATAAGTCGTTATCCTACACATAAATCTAAAAGTGATATGTTTTTTACTCAAATTTAGCTTGTTTATGGCCTGTTATGGATGGCCTTTATATTTTTTTTTTGGATTTTGGCTTGTACTATTATGCCTTCAAGCATCTATAGCATGTATCTCAACCAAATCTGATATGATTTCGGGCATCTACAACATGTAATTTTCATTTATTATTAATGGAAATTACGATTTTTCCTTGGGGAAAAAAGGTTGAGATCAGACAATAATCACCTAGGTTTGGAATTTTCATACTTTGTGGAGGCACTCAAGTTACAAGTTGCAGTTTCAAAGGGACTTGATGGGTGTTACAACAAAGAGAGTGTTACCTTTCAGGGCTATTCAAAAAGTTTTTTCGCCTTGCTAGGATAGTGTTACGTCTCCTAGCCTTAAGGATGCTTCATGGACATATGTACGGCTAAGTTTGGGTAGATACTTGACCTTGATTTGAGTGTTATTATGGTGCCCTTACCTGGGATATTATTACCCTAATCAGTGTTGAGAATTTGGTAGGGCTAGGTTTAATTCAAATTCTCTTCTTGATAATTACTTGTGAGCTTACTTCTTTTACTTATCTCTTCTCTTCTTAGCTTATTATGTCTTTCATTAAGTCAATTACCAAAACAAGAGACACAAATTTAGGCTCTTCGATCCAGGGCCAAACCCTCTCCCTCTTGGAGAGGAAAACCCACAAGAAATTCTTCTTATAGACTTTCAGATGACAAGTACCATGACCATGACATAGACCCTTGACCCTTGTATGCCTTCAAGACCTTGTCAGTGCTTCTTCCTTGACTCCTTAAGTTGATCCTTCTTCTCTGGACCGTCCTGTACCTCTCTGCACCGGGACTAGAGAGCTTGGTCTCTACTTGTATTCTTCCTTCTTCGGTTGTATGTGATCCTTACTTGTGATATCAAGACCTTGTTATAGACTGTCCTGTGCACACCTTGCACCTCCACTTAACCTTGTTGGCTGGTCTTCAGCGTACACATTTTTTGTTTCCTTTTGATGAACAGTCCACCCTTTTCATACTATAATGATACCCTTACTTTTACTGTATTACTTTGCTGAGCATACTTATTATACTTTGCACTTACCACAATCCTGTAACTTTGCACTAAACACAGTCCTGGAACTTCGCATTTGACAAAGTCGTTTTATCTTCGTATATATATATATATATATATATATATATATATATATATATATATATATATATATATATATTACTCTGTCTCCCTTCTTCGCTCTAAACACAGTTCTGTTCTCACAATTATTTAGATATATATCATCGAAGTTGTCTCAGACTTATCCAAGATTGTGTTCTCAAATGTAACCGTAGACTTGTCCTTATATAGTGACATCCTTCCTGTGTTTTAGGCCGACCTTTCAATCTGTGTGTAGGCTGACTTGTTCACGGGTATGTGAGCCAACTTGTCCACTACTCATAGGCCATCTTGAGGAGATATTCCAACGCTGATCTTGAGCATCATATAGAGCCATGTCTTCAAGCTTAATTGACAAGGTCTTGAGGCATACATAACTAACTTTACATGAGTGACACTTCATATACATGACTCTGATTAATACATTTATGACAAGATGACAAATCCCTAAAAGACATCAAGAAGATGTCTTTGACCTATAATAAAATTTCTTGCTCACGAAACCCATGAAGAAAGCTTAACAAAAATATATTTTATTATCTTTGTCTTCTTCATTACATAATTACATAGTCAATATGAAGACAGAACCTAGTTACACTTTCCAGCAATCAGTGTGAGGACTAACCCATTGGATGCACACAAAATCGGAGTTGGTTGCTCAATTAGGGGAGGTACCTACCTAAGAGGAGCATTGGACACTTGAAGGAGGGCACTTAGCCACTAGAGCTTGGGACATTCTAACTTAAATGTGGAGGTTGCCCACTAGACTTGAGGAGACTTGGATTAAAGAGCACACTACATGGAGGTTAGTGACAGACTCAAACACATACGTTGAGGAGGGGCATTGGAGCTCTGCGACCACAATGGCAAACATATTGAGGAGCACTAGGTATAGGCCCTTAGGGGACATGTGTCACACATTGAAAGGAAGATCACCTTGTATTAAGACATTGGGATAACAAACCACCATGGACAAGGAAGTATTGGACTAACAACCTATTGGAGAAGGCAACATGCTGGAGGAGGTGTGTTGAACCAAGGAGCATCATGCATCGAGGACATTTGACCTTGGGGGTTGGATAAATCCTTGTGTGACACATGTGCACTCTTGTATTGTTAAGTGCTCCATGTGGGGTTGCCTTGTTGGTTACTTGTATGGACACACCTTTGTTTTTGGTTAACCTCCCTCGCTTGTTGCATATATAAAGTGAGGAGAGAGCTCTTGTAATCATTATCATCATTTGTACTCTATTCTTTGTATTGTCTTGTTGGATGCAATATGCTAGGGTTCATCAGGAAACCCTAGGAACATGACATTAGGGTTCATGAGAAAATCTTAGGATAATAAAAGGGGAGTGAGAGAGACACCTTAAATTTTCTTGGAGAGATTGTTCTTGTGTGATACGAGTGTTTTCTCTTACAATGGATGTTAGAGTTTGTGCCAGGCACGTAATCTCTAGCAAAGAACATGATGTCAGGAATGACAATGGTTATTATGGCTCTTCTTGTAGCACTAGGGTTTCTAACCCAGTAATAGAGATGTAGAGTGGTGCTAATGCCTTGCATGATTTGGATCCTTTTTCTTGTGAGATGTGATGCTAGGGCAAGATCATAGAGAGATTAGTTGGGTGAATATTGAGTTTAGGAAGATGTCTTACTTGAATGAAGACTCAATTATTGTATCCTTGATGTTCCATGAATGTCTCGGTGCTTATGTCGAATGCAGGGGTCAAATACTTAAGGTTTAAGGACTCAAACCCTACAATGGACATGCAGATTTGGAGACTAGCGCTAGAGTTGTCTTGCCATTCACCTCTATGATGCAACATGGCTGGAATTTCTAAACCCTAAGGAAGACAACAGTTCCAAGGAGATCTTGTTGTTGTTGATGCTATAATATTGACGATGTTTAGTGGATTAACCAACCTTGGTTGGGACTAGAGAGTGATTCCTAGATAGGATGAGTTGGTGGCTAAGGTTTCTTATGGCTTCCCTAGCAAAGCTTTAAAAGTATGACTTTTACCAATATTTTGATAAAATTGTGGTATATACTTCTACTTCAACTTATCTTCTTTGTTAGGTGGATTCTAGCACTTATTGTTCATGCTAATTAAACATATTATATTGTTGAAATTGTTAAGTGATTTAACACACAGAAAATAAAGTAGCAGATTTTCTTCTATAAAATATGTTGTAATTAAGTTATTCCAAATCTGTTGTATGCTTGGAAAAGTGCAAGAAAAATTTTAAGTATGGAAATTTATCTTAAAGTGAAAAAACCTTGGGGAATTTCACTGGTCCTTAGCATGCAAAATTTAATATGTTTGGTCATATTTTTGTAAAAGTATTCAAATTTCTAAGAATTTTATATAGTTTATATAAAATTTTGGTGAATTTTAAGGGAAAATCTTTTACTTTGTCACATACATTGATGATGGGATTTTCGCTATTTTAGGGCTAACTGTTGCACGCATTTACTACTTAATTGAGGAATTATGTTTCTATATAGCATCTCTCTCTGTATGGGCGATGTTTGTTGAACAAATTTTCCTAGCGATCGAAGTTATCTTGATAATCCATCTTGATTTGCAAACAAAGTATAAATGCTTTAAGGTCACTCTCTTTTGCCCTCATGCCAAACGAAGTTGTCCTTAGAGCCTCCTTGAGCTAAAAACGAAATCCATTCTCATCATTCTTCTTGACTCCATATCCCCAAAGGAATTAGGCACTAATCCACCATAAGGTGATCACCTTAAAACCCTTCTTTCTTCACCTTTTTTCTTTCTCTCTAGGCCTAGCAAGGTTGGGCCACCTAGGGCATCATTTTCCCAACAAAGTAGCCATTGAAAAAGTTCGATCTTCTGGCCTCTCTTGCGCTGGTGTGTCCTCAAGGTCTCCTCCAAATTTGAAGAAATTTCGATGGGTGGGATTGTGAGATATCCCAAGCCCTAGCCCTAAGACCAAACTTTGCCTTGGTGTTCCCTAGGCTAGTACCTGATAGGATCATTTTGGCACCTTTAAGTGAAAATTATTTCTTTGATCCTCTTCCCATCCTTGTTTAGGTTAAAATCATCATTGGCTGCTAAATTCCCTCCCCTTAACCTAGGTTGAGTCCACTTGGCCACATGTGGTCCCATTTCTTATCAAAAAAAATTCTTCAAAGACAACTCAGGAATCCAAGTTTTGTAAGGATTTTAGGGATCGGGGAACTCCTTTACAAGTCACATTCCCTTAACCTAGCCCTTAAATCTTGATCTCCTTCTCCTAGAAATCCTTCTACCACGCTTAAAGAGCAAGCAAGATCCATTCTTGACTTTCTTCTGGGAAACGATCATTGAAGTCACTTCATATCCATTTGTTGATCTATCCTTCAAAAGTGACTTTCTATATAACAGGTCTCCTCCCATCAGTGAAAGTCCGTAAAGAGTAGGGAGCCTTAGCTGAGGTGACAGTGGACCAAGTCTCCATCGTTTCCCTTGACCTAGCAGTTGTCCCCTTTAGGAGTCCCTTTTAGGTCCCCTGCTAGTTTGAGTGATAACAAGGCCGACTTGATCTTGCTCTTGGGCCGACTTGGTCTTAGGCTTATCCATGGCTTTTTCTCGATAAAGTAAATATTTTTCTTTGTTACAATGAAGTCCAAATGGGACTATGACACATGACCAATAATATTATTTTTCCTTAAAAGACCTAGAAATACCTAAAAGACCTAAAAGCACGAAGAACATGCTTTTTGACTCAAACTTGATTATGAAACCCATACTCCAAAAATATAATTTCTTTTTCTTTCATTTTGTTTCTTTATAAAGAATATACAATGTTGTGATTACAACTACATCATAATGAAGACCAAACCTAGTTACAATTTTCAAACTCCCTCTTAACTAGGGAGGTATTCATGGTACAAGGAATCTCAATCTTGAAGCTTTGTCATAAGAAGAGTTGGATTGATAAGCCATATTTGTCAAACATATTTTTATCATAACCGACATTGTCACTAAAGGCCTTAACTAGACAAGCTCATCTTTAATTATAAGCATTATGCTGGGAGGCTTTACGTGAGTTGGCACACTACCTCTCAAGGCACATACCCCATCTGGATGTCTACAAGGTATGTCCTTTTAGGAATATTCTTATCTTGGATTCCCATACCTGGATCCTCAAAGAATAACAGTCCTCTTCGACTACTCTTATCTTGGATGCCCTACCTCATCCTCAAAGAGCATCGGTCAACAACTTCTTTCCCTGGATTCTACAATCCATACGAAATTCCAATCTAGATGTTCATCCAATCCTCCAAACTCCATTCTTTCTTTATGGCCTTCACTAAGACTTACAATTGTTAGTCCTAGTCTAGTGCCTAACCCATAAAGACAAGAACTATCCAATATCACTCCCTCTTAAAGAGGGAGGAGATATTCACCAAACCAAGCTTACCTCTTAGGTACTCAAGCTTCTTGTTTGGTAACGCTTTAGTCAAAATGTCTACTACCTATTCATCTGTAAGTAGATAGAGCAACTCCACGACCCCATCTTGTACCAAGCTTCTGATGTAGTGGTACTTGTTTTTTATATTCTTCATCTTAGCATCAAACACCGAGTCTTTTACCATTCTTATGCAACTCTGATTATCACAATGTATCCATGTAGGGCTAAGTAGTCCTTCAAACAAGTCTGATAGTAAC
This sequence comes from Pinus albicaulis, assembly GCA_034641835.2. Taxonomy (NCBI): domain Eukaryota; kingdom Viridiplantae; phylum Streptophyta; class Pinopsida; order Pinales; family Pinaceae; genus Pinus; species Pinus albicaulis. Next base: position 844,599,772 of record CM076581.1, read on the forward strand.
TTCCTGAGCCAAATTGCTTCCCGAAAGACCTCGCTTGCAGCAACATATTCAGCTTCAGCACTACTCAAAGCAATTGTATCCTTATTTTTGCTCATCCATGACACCATGGAAGATCCTAGGTTGAAGCATCCACCTGTTATGTTTCTTTCGTCTGTCTCACTACCACCACAATCTGAATATGTATATCCCACGTGTTGGACTTCATTACCAATGTATTAGAGGCAGTGATATATAGTTCCACGTAAATATCTTAGGATATGCTTGGTTGTAATCATGTTTTGGCTCCATCCGAAACTGACTTAGGACATTTACTGCAAAACAAATGTTCGGTCTAGTATATACTAGATACATCAAGGAACCAATCAATTGTCTGTAGCAAGTAGGATCCACCAGACTAGATTTTGAACTCTTCAACTTCTTTAAATTGGTAATCATAGGAGTCATCATAGGCTTGCAATCCATCTTGCCATACTTTTGAAGCATCTTGATCACATACTTACCTTGCCCAAGATATATCTCTCCTAGCTTCTGCCATACCTCTAGTCCCAAATAATAGTGCATGATCCCAAGATCCTTCATATCAAATTTTGCTGCTAACTGCTTCTTGCATTCCTGAATCTGATGCTCTACACTTGTAACTAGTAGATCATCCACATACAAGAGTACGACAACTAGTTCATCCTGGACCACCCTGATATATAGGTTAGGATCTGCAGTACTTTTGGTAAAACCAAGTCTCAAGAGATATGCATCCATCCTTGCATACCAGGCCCTAGGTGCTTGCTTTAAGCCACATAGAGCTTTCTTCAATTTGCAGACATGAGTGTCCCTCTTATTTATTTCAAATCCTTGAGGCTGCTCAATGTAAACCTCCTCATCAATGGTCCCATTTAGGAAAGTTGTCTTGACATCCATTTGATGGATGTTCCATCCCATAGCAGCCCCTAACGAAACAAGCAATCTTATTGTTGTATACCTAGTTGTGGGAGCAAAGGTTTCCTCATAATCAATTCCTTCCTTCTGCGAGAAGCCTCTTGCTACAAACCTTGCTTTTTATTTGTCTATGCTTCCATCTGCAGCATGCTTTATATTGTAAATCCACTTTGAAGTGACTTAAGATTTGTCACTTGGTCTAGGGACAATCTCCCATAAATCATTCTTCATTATGGACTGATATTCTTCCTGCATAGCATTCCTCCATTCTTGATGTTTATTTGCATCTTCATAGGAGGAAGATTATGCTTCAATAAGCCTTGTCATGAATGCAGCATATAATACCTCTTTGGTCTCTTACTTTCCTTGAATGTCCCTGATGCTTTATGCCCTTCTGCCTCTTGAAGTGTAGTTTTTAGCCAAACATGTCTCTTCCGATTTTCTAGTACAATTACTTGTTGTATAAGCTCACAAGGACCTTCAACATCTTCTTGAGCAAGTCCTAGTTCTTGACCATCATTATCCCTAGAGATATCCTCAAAGATAGGTATCTCTTCTTCATCAGAGTCAACCAGAACATCTCTTGACTTATTGTAAGTTATTCTCTCATCAAAGATGGCATCCCTACTTCAATTCGACGATCCTCCTTGATATAGATTCTATATGCTTTTGATGAAGCACTATATCCCACAAAGATGCCCTTTAGACTGGTAGGTACTGGGATCTAGCTTCTTCGTCTTGTCCTTGGGTATGTGAATATACACAGGACACCCAAATATTCGAAGATGATCCACACTTGGCTTTTTTCCTGTAAATGCTTCTTTCGGAGTCATGTTGTTAAGAATCATGTGAGGACTTTGATTTTGTAAGCAGATTGTTGTCATGTATGCCTCTCCCCGTAGGAATTGAGGGAGATCTTGATCATGTGGCATAGCTCTGACACGTTCTTCAATAGTATGGTTCTTCCTTTCTGCCACACCATTTTGTTCAGGATTATAGGGAACAATGACTTCCCTCTTGATTCCTGCTTCCTTGCAAAAAGCTATTAACTCTTTGGAGGTATATTCTCCACCATTGTTTGACCTTAGAGTATTTATCTTTCGTTACGTTTTCCACTTCATTCTTGAACTCCTGAAACATTTTGAATAACTCATCCTTGTTCTTGAGAAGGTATAACCAAGTCGTCCTTGAGTAATCAATAATGAAAGTTACATAATATTGAAGCCCAGCAAGAGACTTTACAGCCATAAGTCCACATACATCTGAGTGTATGGGATCTAAAATTTCCTTAGATCTGGTATCACTACTTGCAAATGGTTTCTTTACATTCTTGCCTAGAGCACATCCCTTAAAGATTCCTTCATTATCTTCCTTTATTTCGGGGATGTCATTGACCATTTGACTCAGAGATGGCAGAATCTTATAATGAACTAGGGCTTGAGTTAGAGTTGTATAGAGTCTATATAATGTCCCCTCACGAATCCCAATCACCCTTGCTTCATTAATACAAGAGCCCTTACCCCAAACCAAAACCTTGCCATCAACAAAAGCAATTTTATCACCCTTATCCTCTACACGAGAAATAGAAAGTAAGTTTTTCTTCAAACCTGGAACATATCAGATGTTGTTGATGTGAATGCTTCCACCTGACTCAAGCTCCAGTGATGTAGATCCAATGCCTTTCACTGGATAGCTCTTGTTGTCTCCAAGTTTGATAGAGTGAGATGATTTTCCCTTAGATAGGGTTTGGAGTTGATTGAATTCTCCTGTCATATGTCTAGAGGCACCACTGTCAATAACCCATACATTCTCCTCCTTGAATGTGCGAGATAAAGCAGAGAACAAGCTTCCATCAGTTACTTCTTTTGCGAGCTTGGAGATGATATTTAATAGACAATTCTTGATAGATGTAGCGAGATTTCGAAGAACCTTGAAACCCTTCCCTATAACCCTTGCCATAGTGCCAACAAAGATGTGATCTTCAATCTCCTTCTTGCACCTTAACTTTGATACCATGTTGGGAAATGTGGAGACTTGTGGATAACTTATTTTCCTTATCTTAATCATTTCTTGTGATATTAGTTGGTCTTTTATTACATCTTTAAATTTGTTCATCAAGCAATTACCAAACACAATGGAGATCACAAAGAGACAAAGTACACAAGATGTAGGCTCCAAGCCAGGGCATAACCCCTCCAAGGGGAAAACCCAGAAAATGTTTTTCTTCTTCTTTAGAATTTGCTTACAAAAGAGACTTCCAAGACCCAAAGCCAACAAACTCTCCAAGCCCCAAGCCAACCCCCAGCAAGATCTTCCTTGAGATAGATTCCAGAGCTTCGATACTGCTACTGCAACTTCGAACCCGGCAACCAAATTTCAGCCCTGCGATTTCGGCCCCCTGCAACAGCTAAAGAATTTCGTCCTCCCGCAATTGGCAACTTCACAAACCCTAGCGAGACAAGAGAAAAGCTTCCTTGACAAATTTTGACTTATGCTCTTCTTCTTTGTCCTCCTAGCTACTCTTCTTCTCCTTCGCTATTGCAGATAGAACTTGCTTGAGATGAGTGTCCAAATGAGGTTGAGCTCCCTTGTATTTATAGCCTTTCTTAAGGGTTGAATAGCCCTCCTTTAGGCCAACTTGATCTTGCTCTTGGGTCAACCTGGTCTTGGGGTTATCCATGGTTTTTTCTCAATAAAATAATTATTTTTCTTCATTACAATGAGTCCAAATAGGACTATGACACATGACCAATATTATTATTTTTCCTAGAAAGTCCTGTGAAAATTTCATCTATTGCAACTGCTGGAAATTATTCTTCTAACTGTAAATTTAATTATGTAGTTTATTTGCTACGACAAACAATGAATAAAATCACAACTGCAATTTTCACAATAAAAATACTACAGAAAATAAAATACTAGAAACTGAGAAATTCTAGCACACACAAGAATTTTAACACAGTTATTTTTGGACAAATGTTCCCGGAAAAACCCAATTTGGGAAAACCGGTGCAGCAAATGAGGGTTTTATTAGTATTCTTCAGCAGCAATTCTGAGTACAATAATTTCGATGCCTTAATGGCAGTGTAATCAGAGGAAAATACTAGCAGAATTTTTGTGAGAATTTTCTCACACTCCACTACAAATTTCTGCCCATGAGATGGACTCCCTAACCTCACGTTGGAACTTCTGCGTCACTCTGTGCACAGTGACTACGCAGAGCTTCTGTGGAATTCGACCTTCCTCTCACTGCTTCTTCCAGGAGCTGGAAAACTTCCTCCTGGAATATTGTTTCCCTCCTCTCTCACCTGCTACTCACCCTCTGGCTCTATGTTCTCTGCTAAATCACAGCCACTAAGAAAATCAAACTGCCTGGGCAACTGAGTAACTGCACTAGTGTGATCTCCATCTACCCATCGACTTCTTCTTATAATCTTCTGTTGGAGCACCAACGACCAAGATTAAAACATAATCGATGGCCCAAATTAATTGCCTGTTGATTCGTGTGAGTTTCTAGATGATTCTCACCTTATCTCAATTAATACTGATTAATTAACCATATTCCCTCAGTTTAGACTTAGGAAATATTTAAAAAACGATTAATAATCTAATTGAGACACTTCTAAGTGGAATTTCCATAAACGATTTATGGGTTTTAAAGATCTCCTGTATTCTAGCCTCTCCACAAAATTTCGTGGCTAGAACACATTTGATGCTACAAAAACTAACAAGTCCTAGAAAACCTAGAAGCACGAAGAACATGCTTTTTGACTAAAACTTGAGTATGAAACCCATACTCCAAAAATATAATTTCTTTTCCTTTCATTTTCTTTCTTTATGAAGAATATACAATGTCATGATTACGATTACATCATAATGCAGATTGAACCTAGTTACAATTTTCAACAGGCAAAAGGGGTCTCCAAGTCAGCCTAGAAAAATTAAAATAAAAATTTTTTTTGGAATAACATGTAATTACTTTTAATATTTTCTTAAGTGTAATTGCTCAATGATATCAGTGGCATAAGAATACTGTGTGAAAATAATTATGAAGTAATTATCTGGAAGAAAATTATATTTTACTGGCCATCTTGTAGAAAATTCAACATGTTATCAAAGCTTTGTTGAAAGAGCAGCCATTGAAGTCAGCCTAAGAGACAAGTGTTCAACAACTTGATTGATTTTTGGATCTCTTGTCAAAATGGCACCAAGTGTCAAAGTTGAAGACAAGTTAGATGGTGACATCAACTTCAGATCTTGGAAGACTAGGATACTCCTTATCTTTGAAGAGAATGAGCTTCGGGATCATGTGGAGAAAATTATTCCAAAGCCAGAGGGAGTTGGGGAGAAAACCAAGTATAAGAAGAATGAAGCCAAAGCTAAGAGAATCTTCATAGATCCCATAAAGGACCACTTGATTCCTCATGTTGCTGCATTGAAGACTATATTAACACTCCTCAAACTCTCAAGATAGAAGGGCATATCAAGAAGAAAAAGGTAATAGTGTTGATTGATTTGGGTAAAATCCATAATTTTATTCATTATAAGATAGCCGAGGAATTGAATTGCTTCCTATATCCAGCACCAAAGTGTCAAGTGATGGTTGCAAATGGAGGAATTATAAATTGCTCTGGAAAGTGCCATAATATCAAGCTAACCATGGGGGAATATATATTGAATAGTCCACTGCTTTCTATTCCAATGGGTGGTTCCGATGTTGTACAAGGAGTCCAATGGTTACAATCCTTGGGGACTATGGCTTTTAATTTTCAAGAACTTTTCTTGAAATTTTTTGGGGTAGGAAAGGAAGTTGAATTACGGGGTATTGCAGGGAAACCAGGAAAGATAATTAGTTCTAATGTCATGACAAAGCTTCTGAAGAAAGAACAACGAGGCCTAATTGCACAATTATGCTCACTATAGGTTCAAGCAATGGAAGATCACATCAAGCATCAACAACAAGTTCTCCAACTCATAAAGGATAATCTCACTTTGGCGCAAAATCGAATGAAACAAGTGGAAAATCAACATCGCAGTGAAAGAGGCTTTGATGTAGGAGACTAGGTATTTTTACGGCTACAACCATACAAAGAAATGATCCTCAAGCAAGCTAAGAAGGATAATAAATTATCACCAAAGTATTATGGTCCTTACAAGGTGTTGCAAAAGATTGGTACTATGGCATACAAATTGGAGCTTTCAGCATCTTCCCGAGTGCACCCAGTTTCCCATGTTTCATGCTTAAAGAAGGTTATAGGTGACAAGCTCTCAACTCAAACAATATTGCCAGAACTTGACGAAGAAGGAAAAATCATATTGGAACCTAAAGCAGTCACGGAAACAAGAACTCGAAAACTACGAAATCGATCAATTTCAAAGTATCTCATCAAGTGGAAGAACTTACCAACTCAAGATTCCTCATGGGAGGATGAGAATTTTTATACAAAAGCATCCAAGACTACTCAAGCATTGAGAACAACACTTGTTTGAAGGAAAGGGGCATGTTAGGTCCCTATAATACTAGTGAAACCCCTTATTGTTATTAGTGTAGCCCCATTATTGTTATTGTTGTGCCCATGTAGTCCCCATATTGTTATAATTGTGCCCCATAGGTGTAGCTCCATTATTGTTATTATTGTACCCATGTAGTCCCCATATTGTTATTGATCTGGACTTATGCAGGAACGCAATAAAATAAGAAATACACATAAACGCAGAGATGCAGCATAAATAAGACTTCATTTCATTAATATTCCATAACTAAAATATGCTTATAGACAAAATGGAAATAAACTAGCTAGGGCGCTGGTAGCTTATCTCTGAGAAGAGATGTGGCGGCTACAGGCCTCTGAACTGTGTTACAATGAGGCTCGAAGGCCTATTTATTATTGAGAAACAATGGAAAACCCTAATATCCAAAAACCTAACCCTAGGAGATGAAGCGCCAAAACAATGGGCCCCGTTTGAGTAAATTGGAACATCAACTTCTCCAGGACGTAACTTTGGCATACGATCTCTGTTTGACGTGCACAATACTGCGTTAGAAAGATCTATCAAAGGACTACAACTTTTGATGTGAGCAACATCGGTCAAAGACCCATGTTGCTTCCAGTTTTCCCAAAAAACGTCGTTTAGAGCCTCAAAACGACTCCGGAAGTTCAAGACCCGAAAAAACTGCTAAAAAGAGTAAATTGTGCTACAATTAAGAAAACTAAAAAACTGAAAGAAACAATGGTGGGGCCCGATGTGGAATAAGCAGGTGGCCACCAATATCCACCTGGATCATTCCTCCCCCCTTAGGAAGCAATGGTCCCCATTGCATTGAGTTCCTCCATGAGATGAGGAATCTTCTATTGAACTTGGTCCCTGGTGAAACACTTACCTTAATGCATGAGTTGGCCAGCTTTGACAACCCGATACAGTTGGATCTTATGTTGATGAGTGTTCTTGATTTGCATGTCCATGACACGATCTGTGGTGGCATGTTCCATGTAGTCTGGGTTTAACTCTGTTGGTGTGAGTTGTTCTGCAATGTCGGAGGTGTCCAGTAGACGTGGGAAGTAGGGTCAAAGGCGATCCACATTGAACATTGGATGCAGACCAAAGAATGGTGGAATACTAAGCTCGAAGGTATTGTCCCCTACAGCCTTGGTGATAGTGTATGGCCCATATCGGAGCGGGCGAACCTTACGGTGGGGTCCAGCGAGGCGCTCTTTCTGCAAATGTTGCCACACTTTGTCGCCCACCTAGAAGATGTGTGGCACCCGATGTTGATCATGTCGTTGCTTTTACTTGGCATTGGCTCTGTTGGCAAATGTGATGAATGCGCTCAACGAAGTTGTTCATCTTGCCAGCTTCAAACTAGACATGAGCCAAATCGGCCTGAGTAGCCGCAAATGGAATGGCTACGTCAATGGGACATAGTGGCTGGAATCCCAAGCCCTCCTGAAAGGGGTTGTGGTTGGTTGAGTTGTGGAGAGCCCGGTTATAGTTGTGTTGTACATAGGGGAGGCTCTCATCCCATGTGCGTGGATGCTTTGAGTTGTACATGCACAGAAGATGTACGATCATCCTGTTGACGACCTCTGTTTGGCCATCAATTTGGGGATGGAAAGTTGTGGACTTGGTGAGCTTGGTGTTCAGCATTGGCCAGAGGTTGGACCAAAACGTACTGAGGTACCTGCTGTCCTGATCTGAGATGATAGACTGTGGGATCCCAAAGTGTACCCACACTCGTTCAAAGAAGAGTTTAGCAGTGGTTTCTGCTATGATATTCTTCTTGCAGACCACCATAATGGCCATCTTTGAGAATTTGTCGACGACCACGAAAATACAGTCGTTGCCATGCTTAGTAGAAGGAATGCCCGACATGTAATCCATGGAGAAGGATTCCCAAGGTCGAATAAGAGTAGGCAGCGGAGTATAGAGGCCTTACTTCTTGATGGTCAGTTTGGCAATGGCACAGGCAATGCAGGATCTGATGTACTTACCGACATCTATTCAAAGGTTCGGCCAATAGAAATACTTCTATAGTACTGCTGCTGTTTTCTAGACCCATGCCCAGCGACTCGACTATAGTGCACTTCCCAAATCATCTTGGCACACTTGCTTGAAGGAACACAAAGGTGTCCCAAGTGACATAGCAGTGCATCCTTGAGGTGAAAATTTGGAACTTGCTTACCCTCCAAGAGCGTCTTGTATGTGTGGTCGAATTCTGGATCGCTCTTGTAGAGAAGTGGTGAATCAGAAGTCTCGTGCCCACAAGAGTTGAGCGCGGTGATTAGGGCCACGATAGGCAGTCGGTTTAGGCAGTCTACAACATTATTGGTGCTTCCCTTCTTGTACTTGATGTTCAAATGAAACTGTTGCAGATATGTGGACCACTTCTAATGGTGATCGTTCTACAACTTCCCTTGTGTCTATATGAACGACAGGAGTCGATGGTCTATGTGGATGACCGTTTCTTCCCCAAAATGTAATGCTCCCATTGTCGGCAAGCCTGCACAATGGAATACATCTCTTTGTCATAAGTGGGATACATTCGGACTGTGTCGGACAGTGTCTCACTATGATAGGCCACTAGATGCCCCTGTTGAGTAAGAACTGCCCCAATAGCATATTATGAGGCATCTGTCTCGATCTCAAATGGTTGTTGCAAGTCTGGTAATGTGAGCATTGGGGCAGAGCAAAGGTAATGTTTCAACTCGACGAGTGCCTTCTGTTGAGATTCAAACCAAAATAATTTTTCTTTCGCTCCTCCCTTGGTGACTTGGCTCAAGGGCCAAGTGATATGAGAAAATCCCAACACAAACCTGCAGTAGAAATTGGCAAGACCCAGAAAGTTGCGGAGCTCTGTTAGAGTGGTTAGGGCTGGCCAATCACGAATGAATTGGATCTTGGCTAGATCCACATGCACTCACGCTCATCTATAATGTATCCCAGATACTGAACCTGAGTCATGCCAAAAGTGCACTTCTCCAAATTGGCACACAACTTGTGTTGCCGTAGTGTTTGGAGGACCTGTCGAATGTAGTGGAGGTGCTCTTCCCAAGTCTAGCTTAAGATCAGGATGTCATCCAAGTACACTCCTACAAATGAGTTGGTGAATGGCTGCTAGATGTCGTCCATCAACCTCATGAAGGTTGCGGGAGCATTCGTCAACCCGAAAGGCATGACCAACCATTCGAAAAGGCTCTCCTTGGCTTTGAAGGCAATTTTCCACACATCAAATCAACCTCATGAAGGTTGCGGGAGCATTCATCAACCCGAAACACATGACCAACCATTCGAAAAGGCCCTCCTTGACTTTGAAGGCAATTTTCCACACATCAGAGGGTTTGATTGGTACCTGGTGATACTCGGACTTCAAGTCGATCTTGCTGAAATATTTTGCCCCCTTGAGTTGGTCCAGAAGGTCATCAATCTGTGGGATCGAGTACCTACTCCGGACAGTGATCTTGTTCAGATCTCGATAGTCAATACAAAGTCTCCAAGTCCCATCCTTCTTCTGCACCAACACGATCGGGTTCCCACAGGGCGATGAACTTGGTCGGATGTGACCTTTCTGCAGCAACTCCTAAATCTGCCTCTTGATTTCGTCATTCTCCAGAACAGAGCGCTGGTAGATTGGTCCATTAAGCAGCAGCGCACCTAGGGTCAAATCGATGGGGTGCTTGACTTGACAGTGCAGAGGCACCCCTGCGGGTGAGGTGAAGATGTCCCCATACTCCTCCACGACCTTGTCCATCTGTTGTTGTCGTGAGGAGGAGCTCTACCTGGAGGTCGATAATCTTCTTCCCTTTATCATTCCACTTTTCAGGTTCTGATTTAGAGTCGGAGCATGCATCCGATTCAAAAGCCTTCAACTCAGCCACCAGTGACTGCTTGGCCCGACACTCACTTGTGTTGTTAGTGGAGCTCTTATGGAACTCACACCACTTTCCTGTGTCCTTCTTTGGCTTCACAGTGTTGTTCTTTGCTTGCAGCTTTGGCGGGTTATCTTGGGTCGCCCCGCCTTGGATTTGTCCTTTGTTCTACAATTTGGGGGCACCTTTCCCTTGCATCTGATTCGCAGATCCAAAGCCTCGCTTCTTCTATTTGAACTTGTGCTCAATCTTGGCAGCATACCGATATGCTGCGCCAAGCGAGGAGATGTCGACGAACTCCATTTCCTCCTGAATGTATCTTTGTAGACAACTGTGGTACTTCAGCACCAAATGTTTCGCAGAATCTTTGATACCCAATTTTGTGTGCAGGGTATGGAACAGATTCGTCAGCTCATGCACATCTTGATCCCTTTGCTGCCGCAGCGTAGTCCATTGTATGTACTTGTCCTCATAGCTCCCCACGGGATAATATTGCTCCTTGATGGCATCTGGGAAAGAATTCCAAGTGGGTGCGGCCAAAAACAGAGAGGGTTCCCTCCCGTCCTATTGCTCACAGTAGGTTTCCCACCAGTCCTTGACATGGGGGGCAGCTTTGAGGAGTGAAAAAGTAATATTTTCCCTGTTGGAAAAGTCATGAACCGAGAAATACCCTTCTAATAGATTTAACCATCTATCTACGACGTCTGCCTCTGTTTGGCCCTCAAATATGGGAATGTCAAAGCTTACTCGTACGTTAAAAGGAGTTGTGCCTCCAGAGTGGCTGTTGGATGCAGATGCGCCGCTTGTGGGAAGTCGTTGAAGGATTTGGACAAAGTTATCAATCATCGCGTTCCTTTGTTTCTCGAGGGCCTCCTTGAGCAATGTTTTGATAGGATCTCTTGCTCCCTCGTCTTTCTTTTCGTCTCGCATGGGCGACTGTCGGGGTTTGCGAGGCTGATCTTGCAAAGGTTCAACTAAATCGAGCCCTAACTCCTTATACTCCAACCTCGTTGGGGACATGCAAAGAAGGATTGAGAAAGTGCAGACCGCTCTGATACCATTGATCTGAACTTATGCAGGAACGCAATAAAATACTGAAATACACATAAACGTAGAGATGCAGCAAAAATAAGACTTCATTTCATTAATATCACATAATTGAAATATGCTTATAGACAGAATGGAAATAAACTAGCTAGGGCGCCGGTAGCTTATCTCTGAGAAGAGATGTGGCGGCTACAAGCCTTTGAACTGTGTTACAATGAGGTTCGAAAGCCTATTTATTAATGAGAAACAATGGAAAACCCTAAACATCCAAAAACCTGACCCTAGGAGATGAAGCGCCAAAACTATGGGCCCCGTTTGGGTAAATTGGTACATCAACTTCCCGGGGATGTAACTTTGGTATACGATCTCCATTTGAAATGCACAATACCTCGTTAAAAAGATCTATCTAAGGACTACAACTTTTGATGTGAGCAACATCGGTCGAAAACCCATGTTGCTCCCAGTTTTCCCAGAAAACGTCGTTTAGGGCCTCAAAACGACTTCGAAAGTTCAAGACCCGAAAAAACTACTAAAAAGAGCAAACTGTGCTACAATTAAGGAACTGAAAGAAACAATGGTGGGGCCCCAAGAGGAATAGGCAGGTGACCACCAATATCCACCTGGATTATTCCTCCCCGCTTAGGAAGCAATGGTCCCCATTGCGTTGAGTTCCTCCATGAGATGAGGAAACTTCTGCTGAACTTGGTTCCTGGTGAGCCAATTACCTTGGTGCAAGAGCAAGTTTTCTTTATCATTCTTATCTCTCTCGGATAGTAGCACGTGTGCAAAGAAGGGTGATTTTTTCACCGACAAATTGATTGTTGTTTTAGACTGAGTTGACCAGAGTTTATCGAGTTTGACTGAGCATTGACCAGGACTATTGACCACAATTCGTTGATCGCAGACTTTGACTACAGTTTCCCCAAAATTTTGACTATAGTTTTGACCACAAGTTTGACTAAAATTCATACAGTCAGTATTGACTGCAGTTCACCACAAAGTGTGACCAGTTTGACAGTAGAGTTCATAAGTACCAAGGTTGACTAGCATGAGTTTGACCAAGTTTGATTGGTAATTGACTTGGATTGTTGGCACAGATTTCTAGACAAATTGATGATTTGTAAACCTTGCTGAAGAATAATTTCTCCTAGAGAAAATTTGTTGGGTTTTCTCCCAAGGTTAGGCTTCCCAAGGTAAAATTATTGTCTCTATTGTGCATAGTTCTCTTTCTATGATCTTTATTTTTTTCGTTGCATTTACTGTTTAATCAATGAATGAATTAAATTTACAATGAGCAGTGAAGCTCAATAAATAATACAACTGTATTTACAGAAACAGCAAGTTTCTACTAAGAATATAGAAAAATCAAGTTTCTAACAAGAAACTGCTAATTACAATCACAGATGAGCAGTAAACACTAAAATAGCATTATTCTAATACCCTCCCTTAATGCTCAATCTATTTACAACACCGATAGACCCTCTGAATTTTACAAACTTATCAGGACCAAGAGGCTTGGTGAAGATGTCTGCTGGCTGCTCCGTTGTGGGAACATATAGTAACTGAATGGATTTGTCTTCAACAAGCTGGCGAATGTAGTGATAATGAGTTTCCACATGCTTTGTTCGTTCATGGAAGACTGGATTCTTGGCAAGTTTGACCACTCCTCGATTATCACAAAACATGGGAGTAGGACCTGCCTGGGAAACATGCATATCCGCAAGCATACATCGAAGCCAAACTGCCTTGCAAGATGCTTTAACTGCTCCCCGATATTCTGCTTCTGTCGAGGAGAGAGCCACTGAGTGATAGTGCCAGATCCAGATCCAGATGCTGCTTCTTACTAGCCCATGTGATAGTGCCAGATCCCAGACTAAACACATACCCAGCTGTTGATTTACAGTCATCAACCGAACCAGCCCAATCTGAATCTGTGTAACCACTGAGTGTAGGATCTGAACTCCGAGTGTACAGAAGTCCATAATCAGGGGTTCCTCTTACATAACGCAGCACACGCTTTACTGTTATCCAATGATCAGCTTTAGGAGCTGACATGAAGCGTGAAATGTAGCTCACTGCAAAACTGATATCAGGTCGAGTGGCAGTAAGGTAGATGAGGCTGCCCACTAACTGCCTTAATAAAGTTTCATCCACAAGTGGTGAGGATGACTGAGCTGAAAGTTTGAGCCCTAGTTCCATAGGTTTCGTGGTAGGTTTGCAATCCTGCATTCTGAACCTTTCCACAAGATTTCTGGCATACTTGGACTGAGAGAGAAAGATGTTGTTCTCAGTCTGCCAGACTTCCACCCCTAAACAGTAATAAAGAAGCCCCAAATTTGTCATATCAAAAGTGCTGCACAAATCCTGTTTGATCCCATGGATCAAATGTGCTGAACTGCCAGTAATAATAAGATCATCCACATAGACAACCACAAACAGAATATCATCACCAGTATGTTTGATATACATGTTTGCATCAGATGGACTCCGCTGAAAACTGTGATTTGTTAGGTACTTATCAATTTTCATGTACCAAGCCCGAGGGGCTTGTTTCAGACCATAGAGTGCTTTTACTAATCTACAAACTTTTTGTGCTTGATCGACAACCTTGAATCCTGGAGGCTGCGTCAAGTAGACTTCTTCCTGTAAGTCACCATTCAGAAAAGGACTCTTTACATCCATTTGATGGACTTTCCAACTGAACTGAGCTGCTAAGGCAAGGACAAGCCGTATGGTACTCATCTTGGTTGTAGGAGCAAAGGTCTCCTCATAGTCTATGCCTTCTTTCTGTGAGAATCCTCGAGCAACAAGACGAGCCTTATACTTGTCGAGGGTTCCGTTAGCTTTGTATTTCACTTTATACACCCATTTGCAACTAATGGGTGTCTTCCCTGCAGGAAGATCGGAAACGGTCCAAGTGTGATTCTTCTGTAGACTCTGGAATTCAGCCTCCATAGCCTTTTCCCACTCAGGTATGCCCTTAGCCTCTGAATAGGTTTGAGGCTCAAAAACACTGTGTATGTTAGCCATAAGAGCAAAATCTACTGTAGGTTGTTGTTTGCTCTTATTTCTGGAATTTCTACCTTCAAGGATTTCATTATCCCGAAGATCACCAATAGTTTTAGCCCACCATTTAGGCCGGAGAGTAGAAGAACCAATATCTGGAGGAGGTGGAGGAGGCTCAGGAACAATAGGAGCAGCAAGAGGAGGATTATTTCCCAGAGGAAGCTCAGGTAGTGCATCATCAAAGACTGATGCTGCATCATCCCTCCCATCAAGTTGACCTAACGGAAGAAAAACACTGTGACGTTGATCCTCAAAACACTGCTCAGAAGGAAGGGACTGAAAGAACCCTCTGTCTTCATCAAATACCACATCCCGACTGAATATAAGACGATCAGTGTCTATATCTATCAGCCTATAGGCCTTGTGGTGATCACTATACCCTGTCATCATGAGTTTCTGGCTTTTGGAATCCAACTTAGAGCGCTTAGCACCGAGAATCCAAACATATGCAACTGAGCCAAAAAACTTGAGATGGCTGATCTTAGGCTTTCGACCAGACCAAACCTCTTCTAGAGTCTTCCCTTTAACAGCCTGAGTAGGTGATCGATTAAGAAGATAGACTACAGTAAGCACTGCTTCAGCCCAAAATTTGTTCGGAACACTCCTATGTTGTAACATAGAACGAGCCATTTCAACAACCGTGCGGTTGCGACGTTCTACAACACTGTTCTGCTGAGGAGTGTAGGGTGTGGTTAACTGGCGTTTGATGCCATGGGTATCACAGAAGTTGGAAAAAGCAGAAGAACAAAATTGCCCCCCTTTATCTGTCCTTAGAGTTATGATATTACAGCCAAACTCTTTTTCAACTAAGGACTTCAACTTCTGAAAGATGCTAAATACATCAGATTTATGTTTTAAAAAGTACACCCACATTTTTCTACTGAAATCATCTACAATGAGCAAAAAATATTTGCAACCAGTAACTGAAGATGTATTCATAGGACCACAAATATCACATGAATTAACTAGTGTACCTTAGATGCGCGCCAAGATTCTCCATCCTTGAATGAAGACCGATGTTGCTTGCCAGCTTGACAGGCGCTGCACACTCCTAAATGTTGTGTCTGAATATCAGGTAACCCTAACACAAGTCCCTCCCGAGATAGCTGAGAGAGATACTGAATGTTTAAATGCCCATATCTCTGATGCCACAGAGTGCTGATAAGAGAAACACGAGCTGTTAGAGCCACTTCTGGGGAATCACTGGTGTCAAGAAGCCTATATAGACCATGATCCTCTAGGCCAACAGCAACCGTAAGCCGAGTGTCCCTGTCAATAATGGAGCACTTGTTCGCACTGAACACCACATCGAGCTGAGGAGAGTTTCTCATAATCTGGCTGACAGACAGCAGATTAATTTCCATACCAAGAACATAGTACACATTCAGGAAGATGAGTGGGCGCCCACCAGACTGGATCTGAACTGTACCTCTGCCAACCACCGTGTACTCCTCACCTCCGTCGAAGACCACGGAATCACTGAAAGATGAGAAGTCAGTAAACCAGTCACGCCTCTGAGAGAAATGACGTGATGCACCAGAGTCAATGTACTAGGCAGATGACGGGGCGTGATCTGAGTACTTTTTAGCCATAAAGGCATAAAAGGCATATTCCTTCTGCTCGGAATGTTCTGCGACATTTGCTAGTTGATGAGACCCTCCCTGCTTCTTCTGTTAAGAAGCAATCCTCTATCGGCAATCTTTCTTCAAATGACCAAACTTGTAACAGTAATTACACTGCACATTTTTCTTCTTATCAAGATCATAAGACTGAGAAGAACCTATCTTCTGAAATGACTGAGAGGACTGATATTTGGCAGCAAAAGCATTTTCTGAGGAGGCTGATGAAGCACCACTACCAAACTGTTGTTTCCAACGATCCTGCTGCAGAAGTTTGGTGCATAGCTCTGGAAACTTCATATCAACATTAGTGGAGGTAATGTTGAGAGTTTCTATAAAGTGTTCATAAGATTTTGGTAGATTTTTTAGGGTGATGACTACCATATCTTCTTCCTCCATGGTCCGACCAATGGCTTCGAGCTAATCTCGAATGGCTTTAATCTTGTTAAGATGTTCTTGTAAAGACATATGTTCGTCCATCATGATGGAGAACAACTGATTCTTTAGAAAGAAAGCTCTGCTCTTGTCGGATGTCTCGTGCAATTCCTTCAAATGATTCTAGATTTCAGCAGCTGTCTTGCCGGAAGGGATCTGTGGTAACTGATCATCAGTTACAGAGAGTTTGAGAGGCATAACAGCCTCTCGATTTCGATCATCAAACTTATCTTGATCTGCACCAAGTGTACCAGGACGAGGCTCTTTGCCCAAAACGAGCTGGTCAAGACGCCTATATTCAAAAATGGTCAACATTCTCTGTTTCCAGATGTTATAATTGTTGCCATTAAAGCGTTGATTGCCTTCCAACATCAGATTGGTTAGTGAGGCCATTGTCGGATATCTTAGATCACTGATCAGAGATTCCTCCGATGCACAAGTCCAAGATCAAACCCCAGAAACCTCAAAAATGAACAGAATAAGAGGGAGATTCACGACATACAGATCAAAACCCATAAACTCCATAATTCAGCTCAAAAATACGGATGATCAGCCAAATGTCAGCAATCTTTTTTTCTGATCGAAAAAAATAAAAATAAAAATAACAAAAGAAATCCGATACAACTAAAATTCAATGCCCAAAAACAGCATTTCACTAACCACAATTACTATTGCAATACCAAAATGACAGGACATGCAGGAAAGCTGCAGAAACAGCAAGATAGAAGGCGCAGTCTCGGAGATCTGCCAGAGAAAAATTTACCCAAATGATGAAAAGTTGCAATCTGAAAGATCAGTGTATCGAAAACAGTATTTCATGAACTACAATACGTCAATTGTGAGGAGAAACGAGCAGCATTCAGGAAGAAATCTGGGCAGCTATGCAATCAATCGTATCTGGGAACCCAAAGCGATAACTCGTCAAGGGGATTAGCAGCGGGGATAACACACCAGACGCCCGTAAACGAGAGATTAGACGGCAATTTAACAGCGTCACACTGTCTGCGTCAATCTGAAGGCAGAAAAAGAGGCCCTGCCCGATTTACAAATTGTAATTCTTATCGAAATGGCGGCTCAGAAATTGTGACGCCAAAAAAAAAATTTCAGACTTCTAGAGAGCTGTTTCGAAATGAAGCACAGAATTTTTCAAATAATGAAGAATTATTTCGAAAAAAGACCTAAGCTCTGATACCATAATCAATGAATGAATTAAATTTACAATGAGCAGTGAAGCTCAATAAAAACAGCAAGTTTCTACTAAGAAAGTAGAAACAGCAAGTTTCTACTAAGAATATAGAAACAGCGAGTTTCTAACAAGAAACTGCTAATTACAATCATAGATGAGCAGTAAACACTAAAATAGCATTATTCTAATACTGTTGATATTTTCTGAAGTGCAATTCCTCAATGATATCAGTGGCATAAGAATATTGTGTGAAAATCATTGAGAAGTAATTATCTGGCAGAAAATTATATTCTACTGTGCATCCTGTAAAAAATTCAACAGTTGGCATTGAAATACACTTATATGGTATTTACTCTCTTTGACTAACATGTGATGTGGGTTGAAGTGAATTTAAATATTTGTTGTTTTAATGGGTATTTCAGATCAGCCTTAACGCTAAAAGTCACAAGAAAAAGATCCATGAAACCTCATGAGGTGAACTTTCAGTTGCATTAATTTTTCAATTCTCAAAATTTCTACATTCTATATAAAGGGAGAAGAGAATCTTTAGTTGTAATGATCTTGTTTTAGAGATGTGAGAGTTTATGAAATCATTTGTATAGTGAAGATGAACTTGTCTTGAGTCTTTGTGCTTGTCTTTATGCAAGGGAGGAAGGCACTATTTTTTTGAGAGGCAAAACCTAGAGGAGACTTTAAGTGCTAGAGTTTGAGTCCTTGTGTGAGGACCTAGGGTTTGTGGCAAAGAAACCTTAGAGGAGTCTATAGTGCTAGGGTTTGAGTCATTGTGTGAGGCCCTAGGATTTGGGGTAAAGAAACCCTAGAGGAGACTTGGAGTACTTTGCTTGGAGAGCTTATGTGAGGCAAGCTTGGTGAAAAATCAAGGGTGGACTTGCTAGTGTTCATGCTAGCTTGTTGTGGAGTTGGTGGGATGCCTTGCTAACCTTTTTATTGTTGGTTAGGGTGTGCTATTGAGAGTGAATGCCCTAGCTAAGGTCTGGAGGCACTAAAGAGTCCTAGCTTGTGATAAGCTTGAAGGACTATTAGTGCCAGCTTATGATAAGCTGTTGGTATGGACTTGTAACTTCATTTTTATGTATATATGAAGAGCACTTTGCTATCCAAACTTTGTTTTCTTGCAGATATGATTTTCAGGTTATATTGTCATGGTGAATGAGTAATTCGTTGGGCTGTTTGGTATGTTTTTTTTATCATGAACAGCTAGATAACTTTCTTGAGTTATCTAACAACATATAGAAGTCAAGTGTGCAGATTTATAGCCGCAATAAATCTGCTATAAATAAGTAATATTCAGATCTGTTATATATTGGGAATTGTGCCCTAAAGGCTCGACACATACTTCCCTTGAAATACAATTGTTCAAACTTCAGTGTTTATTTTATAGGCCTCGTGTATTTGGTTGAACAGAAGTGAAGTAAGGCCGAAAGTTCACAGCAAATAGATCTAAGAAACCCCGAGGTTGAGGTGAAAATGTTGAATTTGTATTAAGCAGTGATTTTTTGAAATTTCCACACAAGGAAGTCTTTAAGCTAGTTGAGTCTAGCAAGGAAAGTTAAATTCATTCTGTCTATCTATAGCAAGAAATGAAGACCTATCCAAGGAAATAAACCTTGTAACATTGATTGGTTGGGAACCAACAAGGATGTCATTAAGCTAGTTGAGGCTAGCAAAGAAAATTAACTCCATTCCCTTGGTCTGGTCACAACCAGCAGGGCAGACATGGAACCAATTTGGATTAGCCAAGTAGACTAACTATGTACCCTAGGAAGGTTGGCAGCCAACAAAGAAACCCTTGAACTAGTTAAGGCTAGTATGTTAGACCGATATATTTCCCCTCACACATAGGAGCCTATGATGAAGACCTTGAAATAGGTGGGATTAACAAGATGAATTACTATCCTAGAAGGCTAGCACTTGGTCAGGTGGAAGCCCAACACAATACTATTAGAGCCATAGATATTAGTTATTGAAATTCTGTGAACAAATGTTGTTGGCATCCATACTTGTATGGTAAATGCATAATATCCTTGATGATGAATTCTCTTGGTGTTTTTGAATTCTAATATCATTATATGTTGTTACTGGCATTCTTAATGATTTATTCTTTTGGCGACCTAAGAAAGTGATATTATCACATATGCTATCATGAATGTGATCTTGAATGGATACTAGCATTAAAAATATACATGATTTTAATTTTTGGCTAAACAATGACTTTAACAAGAAGGGCAGGCAGGAAAACAGATCTTAGCCTAGTTGTAGCCAACAAAGGTAATCTACTACCAATATTTTATCACTGAATGCAAAGGTAAGTATTATTGAAGACTCCATTTAATATTTATTATGTTGTGATCTTTCTTTTGTGATTGCATAAGAACAAGATGACAGGAAAATAATGCTGTAATTTTGTTGTACAGAAAAGAAGGCATGATGTCGTTCTAAGTTAGTCAGGGTAAAAACATAAAGGCTCATATAGCATAATGATGAACTTGTCAATCACTACAACATAGTGCTATTGGTAAATACTACTCGTGATATAGCTCTGAAAAATGTTGATAGAGTTAAGCAATGCTCTGTATTGACACAGCAAGTTGAGAAGAAAGGCCACACCAACGTCGGCACTTTTCCAAGTGGAAAGGGAATGTAATACCCAGTTTTGATCCCTATGTTGTACATAATGTAATGTGTAAATACTGCGCATACACTAGATGATTTTGACTTGAGTGTTAAGTCATGTGGACTTGGTGAGAAAACACCTCATGGTGTATATTTTGTACATATTTAGCAAGTTATGTAAAGTTCCTAGTGGGAGCCCAAAATCAAGGCCCAACCCAGAAGTATAACTAGCCACTTAAGATATTTTAGTTAAGAACTATGATTAGCCAGTTAGGATATTTTATTTTTCCTATGTTGATATAAGTTATTCTATCAGCAACAGGTAATCTTGAGAAAAAAAGGTAAAGTTAACATAGAAGGAATGGAGGGGACCAGTATAATATTAAATATATAATTTATAATATTCCAAGTCCATCTTTACATAATGCCGGAATTATTATTTATACAATTGAATAACTAAGTCGAACTCTTTCAGAATGGAGCCAACTATTCAGAATTTTATATTAGCCTAATATAATCTATTCAAGTATATTACAGGTCAACGCCTCTTGATATGCTTCGTCCTCAAAGCATTGGTAAAGACCAACGCCTCAATTTAAATTGCTCATTCTCCTAGTTAGCTTCATCTTCTGGTAGGTGCCTCCACTTGATAAGGTACTCGTCGATATATCTTGAACATAGGACTTTAGTTCTGACTCCTAAGATACCCTTGAATCCCAATACTAACCTCCCTTCTTCATCCAAAAGGGGTAATTCTATCCATGTAGGAGTTATTGATCCCAACTTCCTCTTTAAACATGAAATGTGGAAAACATCATGTAGCTTACCATTTTTAGGAATATCCAAGGCATAGGCTACTTGGCCTACTCTCTTCTAGATTTGGTAAGGACCATAAAACTTGGGCACGGGTTTATGGTTTTTGACATTTGTAATTTTTAGGAAATATTTGCTTATACGGTTGGAATCGGCTGAACACCCAGTCTCCCACTTCAAATTTACGATGAATACTCTTCAAATCAGTTTGCTGCTTGATTCTATTCTTTGCTTGCTTGAGATGAGTATTGAGGATTTGAAGGATTTCATGAGAGGGAACTGGGTAATTTTCATAATAGGTGCTTTGAAATTGATGACAACATACTCTTTTCTTGATGGTAGTGTATATCCATATAAAGTTTCAATGAGGGTCATTTTTAGCTTAAGTGTGAAATATAGTGTTGTACCACCATTCTATAGGGTGTACCTAATTGTGCCACTTCCATTAATGCTCATTTATAAAATTCCTTAGGTGTCCTTCAAGGTATTTATTTACCACTTTGGTTTGTCCATCTGTCTGGGGATGGTATGAGAAGTGCTCATGGTTAATTTGGTCCCCAACTGGTGGAACGATTCCTCCAAAAGTTGCTAGTAAATTTGGTGTCCCTAATACCTATCACTGACAATAACTTTGGGAAACCCATGGAGTTACAGATATTTTCCACAGAACTCAGCAATTTGAATGGCTTTAGCTTTCGATGATATTCCAACGAAATGATTGTATTTGGTTAAGAGATTATCCTCAGGGATTCCTAAGAGTGTACGCCAGAAGGAAGAGATTACATTTGTCATCTCATAGCCCAACTCAAAGACGGTGTCCACATCAGATACCTATGGCTGGGGAGTAAATCACTACGTGGCAACCATTCCACTTGTTCAGAAATTCATATTGAAAGTGATCAGTCTTTCGTCTTGTATGACATACTTCAATGACATGCATCATAGTGCGTTATCTATGCTGCGTTTGATTGCTCAGTCTGAATAACTGTAATCTGTTCCTTCATAAACAAAAATGAAATCCAAGAGAATCGCTGTCTTTTATGATCAGCAGCATTTGGAAATCAATTTGGCTATCACCTGAATTATGATGCATCAAATAGATAAAATCGGAGACAGTGTTAGCTTAGCGGATACGAGTCTTAATTTTCTGTGTAAATTGCGACTTATTGGAAACCCGCTGCCCAAGGAAGCCAGCTCGGAACATATCATAGAATGATAGTATATAATCAAACAAAGAGTAAGTTCAAAGCATATAACCCTTGTGAACATTGCAAGATTGTAGCATACTCACCTGATAAGAGTGTTAAATAAGAGTGCAAGTGTTATATGTGTGTGTGTGTTAACCCGGAATGAAATCCTAAACAAGGGATATGCCCAATATAGTTGGGGTAAGAAAGAAAAAATCAAAATAGCCATGAAAACTGACCTGCTCCTTCCACTGCAGCGGACTCGACGAGAGTAAGGTCCACAAGGACAGGAGCGTCAGTGGTCATGCCATTGTCCCTTGGCGCCTCCACTGCCCGCAACTTCAAAATGTTGTCTATATTCTCTGTATTCATTATCACCAGTACTGTCACGGCAATTGTCACCAGCCCAACTACAGCAAGGCTGTACTCCGTACACCCCCATTTGATCCCAATTCCCCTCCACTTCATCCTCGTGTGCACTCCTCCTTCCAAAACCCGCAATAACGAGTCGTCAAAAACCCGTATATACCACTAAATGGGAGTTCATCCCCTGATTGAAAACCCTAAAAGCAGGCACTAGGTTGCCGTGGTATTGCAATCTGGGAGTCCCCTTGCAGCTGAATGACAGAAATTAAACGTGTTTGAAGACTTTATCTAAGAAAGGAATTGGGCATTCAAACTTTCCTTCTGCGATTCCTTCAGTTTATCTAAACACACGCCATGTCAGTCTCGAAGAGACAAAGGAAAAATTATTTTTGATTGATTTCGAAATGCTCAGATCTCTACACGATCTGGCTTTCAACATTACCAGTGATTTCTTTATTTGAGTAACCAATGTAGAAAGAAAGAAAGAAAGAATTTTAATGTCCACGAGGCTAAGATGATTGATAAGACAGATTGCTTCGTTATCTAATTCTGATTCTTGTATTCGACCCCTTTTCCCGTGAAATTTAACAATGAGCACTCCCAGCTTGTATGTAGTTGAAAGAATGGCGTTAAGACCCTGACAAGCGACCAACTCGTGGTAACTTTGGCCATCCCGGTGACAAGCGACCAACTTGTGGTAACTTTGGCCATGCGAGCGAGACGTAGCGCTGCAATCGGTGGCAAATTCATAAAGAAAGATTCAACAGCATGAATTTTGCTCCCTTCGGGTCGACCACCACCGATAATAGTGGTTATCAATCGACACCGTTGGATTCAAATTGCGTTTTAAGCTTTTGTCGTTGCTTCTTCCTTTCATGAGGTGTATTTGAATTTGTTAAGAAGATTAAGATGCATTTTTCATTAATGTGTTGAGGAGAAGAGACAAGGGGCACCTCACATAATAGGAGGAAAAACAGATGCGGGTAATGTAGATTATCTAAAGCCCCATCTAATGTCGTTACCCAACAGGAAGTTTAGTTTGGGGTTTATTTTTGTGGGATTTAATCTTTTGAGAGGTTATAAGGTAAAATATTAAGGAAGTGGGTTGAAGTTAGAAGTTAATTAAAGGGTTACACTACTTTAAAAGATATTTAGGCTCGACTAGGCCATACATAGTTTTGATAATGATAACACTTTATCTACTAGCTTAGATCTATCTTAATCCTGGATCTATCCAGCGCTGAAAGGGATCAAATCCCTTGAGGTGCAAACCTTTGTTTTTAGTGCAGAACTTGAGGAAAAGTTTGCATCTCGAGAGATTTGATCTCTCTCGGCACTTGATAGATACGAGGTTAAGATGGATCTAGGTTGGTTATATAATACTATAGAATATCTATATTTGTATCTATGTGTCTTTTTCTTATTCTCTCTATCTATCTCACTCCCCAAACATACACACTCTCTCTCCGTATCTATCTATCTCTCTCCCTCCCTCTTTCTCTCTCTACTATGGTGCGAGTCATAAGGTATTTAAAAAAAAAAATGAGCAAATAGAAGAGGGCATATGGCCTAAGGTTGTGTTTAATGACATATTGTGCAAAAGAAAGAAGACATGGATGCAGAAAAATAAGAAATGATTTAGTAATGGGGTATTTGTTTGAGCATGTGTCCCACAAACAGTAAATAGATAAAAGCTTTTGTTATGGATAAGTTCCATTGGGAGAAGGAGCTAGGGAGAAAGAAAAAGTATTATAATGAAGAGTTTAATCCCACTCATAATCATCAACAAAAAGTGTACATAGGGGTCGATATTTCTTGGAGAGCCAAAATTCGTATTGCTCAATTAAGGACTAATTCTCAACAACTCCATTGTAAAACAGGGTGCTGGAAGAGGTCAAAAGAAGTGTTGGAGGAAAGAGTACGTGTTTTTTAATCTTTTGGAAAAGTAGAAATAGAAAAGTATTTCATTTTAGAATGTGAGGCCTTCAAAGATAGCAGGGAAAGTTATGCAGATATTTTGGCAACTAGC
Organism: Pinus albicaulis; assembly: GCA_034641835.2. Classification (NCBI taxonomy): domain Eukaryota; kingdom Viridiplantae; phylum Streptophyta; class Pinopsida; order Pinales; family Pinaceae; genus Pinus; species Pinus albicaulis. Next base: position 844,624,452 of record CM076581.1, read on the forward strand.
TCTTGGGATAATCTATTCAGCGAGTGTTTTTACGAGAAGTTGGGAGCGTTTATTGTGAAACTTCACAGGGAAAGGGTTGAATACAAGAGCCAGTTAGAGAAGAAATCTATCCCATAGGTTATCTTTAACCTTGTGGACATTAAAATAACTTGTTCTTCTTCTTCCCCTTCTCTTCATCTCTCTCTTCTTCTTCCCCTTCTCTCCCTCTCTCTCTCTCCTCTCCTTCCCTCACTTTCTCTCTCTCCTTTTCTCTCTCTTCCCTCCCACTCTCCTCTTTCCCTCGCTCTCTTCCATCTCTCCCTTGTCACTCCCTTTCTCTCTCCACCTTTCTTGCTATATGTCTTTCTTCTTCCTTCCCTCTCTCTCCCTATCACACTCCATCTCTCCCTCTCTCTCTTGAGTCCTCTCTCTCCCTTTCTCTTCCCCCATCTCTCTCTCTCTCTCTCTCTCTCTCTCTCTATGTGTCTTTGTCTCTCTCTCTTTCTCTTCTCTCCTTGTCTCTCTCCACTCATCTTCTCTCTCTTCGCTCCTCTCCTCTCTTCCTCACTCTCTCTTCGTCTCCCCCTTGTCACTCTCTTTGTCTCTCCAACTCTATCTCTCTATGTCTTTATTCTTTCATCCCTCTCTCTCCCCCTCCATATCCATCTCTCTCTCTCTCTCTCTCTCTCTCTCTCTCTCTCTCTCATCGTCTATCTCTTCCTTCCTCTCTCTCCTCCCATCACACACCCTCTCTCTTTCTCTCTCCCTCTCCAACCTCCAGTTGTGTCACTATCGCACTCCCTCTCTCTAATTTGATCTCATTATATGTGCTTAAGAAAGTGTCTAAATTAAAAAAGAACTCAATTAGTTGAAAATATTAAACATATATTTTGGATCAATCATGTCAAATAAAATACAATAATGAAAAACATAAAATAATCATGCACTATCTTTCCTCTATTATTGTTAGTCATTTTGCTTTTCTCATCCCATGGATCCTTAGTTAAGATGGATCTATGTTGGTTCTTAATAATATTATTTATATTATATAAATTTCACATCTTTATCTATAAAAGTATTCTTAGTTTAATTTTATTAAAACATTGATTCAATTTCTATGGTAATATTTTTAGTAGTCGTGAGGGGGTTTAGATATATCTCAAAAGTAATTATAACTTTTTCCCTTGTCACAAATGGTATAAAATTAAATTAAAATAAAATATTTTGATTGTGAAATAAGTTATGGTTTTTGGGCATGTGGTATTGATTAGTCATGATTAGCCCATGGTATTGTAACAAAATCTATTTACAAGTTAATAATATCCATGGTAAAGTGGGAGTGAATATCCATGGTTAAGAAATTTGTCATATTGTTATTAAATATTTTGATTGTGAAATAAGCTATGATTTTTTGGCATGCGGTATTGATATGCCATTGTATTGTAACAAAGTCTATTTACAAGTTCATAATATCCATGATAAAGAGGAGGTGAATATCCATAGTTAAGAATTTTGTCGTATTATTATAAAATATTTTGATTGTCAAATAAGTTATGTTTTTTGGGCATGTGGTATTGATAAGTCATAGTATTGGCCCATGGTATTGTAAAAAATCATATTTACAAGTTACTAATATCCACAATTAAGTGGGGGTGAATATCCATTGTTAAGAATCTTGTCATATTGATATAAAATATTTTTATTGTGAAATAAGTTAGGGTTTTTGGGCTTGTGGTATTGATAAGCCGTGGTATTAGCCCATGGTATTGTAAGAAATCTTATTCACAAGTTAATAACAAAATCAAAATTTAACGAACTCAATTTTATTTTTTATTACTTTTAATTTTTTAATATTTTAAATGTTTACACTCATCCTCGGAATTTATATTACTTTTAACTTTTTATTTATTACTTTTAACTTTTTCTTTATTATTTTTAACTTTTTATTATTAATTGAGACAACATTTAAATGTCTACACCCATTCCCTATATCACTTTTAACTTCTTCTTTTTTTAATTGTTTACATACTTACGTTACACATATACATCTACCCTATACTGGGTTGTTACACCTATACATCTACCCTATAGTGGGTTGTAGAGCAAGTTTCAAAGTAATTATAAAAAACAAGGAGAAAAGACTTCTTTCTGTCATTAATCATGTTTTATTCATATCAAGAAAATTATTATTCTTTAACATTTCAAATGGATTTGTCATTAGTGAGACTTTTTGGAAGCTTTTCCGGTAGTTTTTCCAGTCTAGTTTGTCTAAAATCTAGCAAGAATTTATTGAAATCATAAGCTTGATGGGTAAACCTGCAAAATCGAAGTGCCATGGGGTTTTTCTAGGTGATGAATCCATATATAGAGTCAAAAAACTATTTTAAATAACACGAATCAAGATTTCACCTCAAATTTTCTGTCGGATTCGGGCACCGGAAAGCCCAAAACGTCACACTAAATACAACTCCATTTCAAATTCCATAAAAACCAGCCTAGATCGATCTTAACTCCGGATCCACCAAAGGTCGAGACAGATAAATCTCTTTGATATGTAAAGCTCTTTTAAGAGTGAAAAGAGATTTGATCCCTCTTGGCGCTTAGTAGATCCGGAGTTAAGATGGATCTAGGCTTGTTTAACTCCCTTTAAATAGGCTAGATTCCACATGAATAACATGGGTCAATACCATGGGTCATGTAACATACCTGGTTAAAAATTCATGTAATAAATTTAATAAAGGTAAAATAAGACCTTGGTCATGGAAGTTGGCAAAGGCAAAGACAAAGGCTCTGGAAAGGCATGAGGCATTAATTGACATTTTATTTATGAAAATAATGGAAAATAGGATAAAATGAAGGTGAAAGGTCATGAGTTGCTAGTGAGGAGGAAAATGAAGGAAAATAATTGAAAATTGAAGAAATTAGAGGGCTTATTAATAAAAAGGCTTCTGAGGATCAGTTGGTACCTTTTGTCAGTTCAATTTTGGAGCTCTCATTCTATTCTCTCTCTCTCTCTCTCTCATACTCTTCGATACTTAAATTTTTCTTGGAGCACTCTTGGAGGATTGTGCCATGCTTGGGATTTGGAGCAAGAAGGCAAAGGAAGAGCAGGAAAGCGCCAGAGGACATCAGGATCAGCAACTACAATAGATTTTTCTTGTAGGTAATGAGTTGCATGTATGACTTCCTTGCTAGTTTTGGCACGTGCATGTGGTTTCTTGGTTACTAATGTCATTTGGCGTGGAGGAATGCCTACATTGAGATTGGTTTTGCCCAGCCTTTCCATTTCCTGGATAGTCATGGTGTTGTGGGTTTTCCCTCTTCTTCTTTTTTCTGATTGGTACTCATGTTCCATATGGTTGTGGGTTGAGTTATTAGTTCCTAAAAGCCTTGGTTGGACAACCGCTCTGAAATCCCTATAAAAACGTGATTTAAGTTACTAGTCCTGGAAGCCTTGGTTGGACAAACACTTTGGAAGCCCTTGGTGGGTTGAGTTACTAGTCCTAGAAGTCGTGGTTGGAAAAACGCTCTAGAAGCCTGGGAGCAGTTGTGGGTCGAGTTACTAGTCCTAGAAGCCCTGATTGGAACAAACGCTCTGGAGCCCTAAACAACTTAGGTAGAGACCAATCTGGTGATGGTTAGTGATGTCTGACCGCGAATTGGAATCACTGCTTGAGGGTTGAGATAGTTTGGTCTAGAAGCCCTTGTTTGGTTTTGTTTGATTTGTTTCATGAGATCCCACATTCATGCTTGGAATATGGAACAGGGGTGACTGGTTGAAATAAATATTTGGTTCAACCTACTCTATGGTCGGGTGGTAAGTGGAAGTCCCAGACCTATTTCATTTTGCATATGTCAATAAGAGCTCCTTTCCTCTTATATCTGATGGGTAAATATCTTTTTTCATATGTGGTTTTAATGGTTGTTATATCTTTATTATTTGTGTTGAGTATATGTTGGTTATGAGGATGTTTTATGACAGACTTGATGTATGGCTCTCATCATGTTTTGATTATAAAATGAATGAACAATGAATATATGACCTATTAGATGATATTGCAGCTATTGTGATAAGTCATCAGTGCTTCTTAATGATTCTCAGATAAGTATGAGACCCATATGCTCAAATATGTTGTTATGACTTGTAGATTGCATATTTCTAACATGTTTGACAAAATGTATGTCATGGTTAGTAAGGTAAGATCAAGAACTTGTACCAATTATTGCCTTAGTAGCCTTATTCCATTGTTTTTTATCATTTATGGAAGTTTCATGAAGTTCTAGGTAGTGGCCTAAGTCCTAACCTTGAAAAAGTGGCTCAGAACACGTATTTTTTATTGTATCTTCAATTTTATCAATATGGGTCTTCTCAGAAGTATGCATGATGGGTACTCATGGATGCGGAATTTAATTCCGCATCCAATGAGTGTTTACACTTAAACTTTGAGTAAACCTATAAGGAGATAAGCCAAAAAAAAAAAAAGATAAGCCAAAAGTTTTCTTCTTTTCCCTCCAAAATTCATAACTATTATTTTATTATTTTCCTTAGGAGGCCACTTTCATGTTGAAATTTTCTCCAATGTGAGTGGTGTAGACCTGGCTTTTCCCCCAAACTTCATACCTGCCAGGTGCTCAACCTCCTGAACTATGACCTTATTAGTGCTTTCTGAAAGAGAGGACAATATTTGTATACATGGCCAACCTCATGGAAACGATGGCATCAAAATGGTACATCTTAGTAGTCTAATTTCTGCAAATGAACAAGCCCCCTGTAATGTAGCACCAAGTTGGTCACCAATACCTCTCTTGTGTCGAGATGAACCAAGATCCTGGAAAAAGCTTTATTACCCAATTTAAGATACCCTTTGTCATAATCCAGGAGTTGACCCAAAGCATCCCCAATGTAGTGAAAGATGTCTTCATACCATAAAGGTAACCCCGAAAACCTTACCTATATAGCTCCAACCCCCAGCTATTCCTGCTTCGCATTGAACTGAGGAGTCCAAGGCTTAAAATGTATGGGAGCCGTTTTGATGGACCGATATCTAGATATATCCCAACTCGCTTGTTCTGCATTGAAAATTTTGAAGGAAAACCAACCCTTAGACATGGTGAATACCTCCGACATCACATCCATCGATTGACTCTAAGCCTCTTTTGTCCATTTTCTAATACGCGAGAGTAAGTATTTCCTACCTCAAACCCAACCAACTAGCACCCTGTCAGCAATGTCCATGATATAGTCGGACTAGAGACCATCACCAAGAATCAAAAACCTATCAATTTATTTTACCTTTATGCACTTGTCTTTTTTCAATTCCTTCATGAATCAACACCATCATCAATGCAAAGGGAGGTTTCTACAGCAGGAGAGGGTGAAGCTTCCACCAAAACCCCGGGATATACACCACCTACATCCTCGATAGTCCCATTAGATGGTAATCCCTCAGAGACACCCACATATTGAGAAAACCCTAATCCTAGTAAGGTAGATTCAACACTAGAAGAAAACCCTATGCCAATCAATTCTCTTGTGGACCCATGAGTCCCAAAGCCTCTAGAAAATCCAAATTACCCAATTGTAGAGAACCCTAGGTCACCAAGTGGACTAGAGGGAGGACTGGCGAGCGGTGGGCATGCATAGGGGATATTATGGAAAATGCAGTAAAAAAAACAATCAGGGCTTCTAGAGAAGCACCAACAATACTAATCCCTAATACTTGGGACCCTGAACATACAAACTCCTACAATGATGTAATCCCTTAACTGAGCCAGGAATTGAGTGTTAGAATTTACAGCAAAAATAATAAACAATTTTACCGAGAGGAATAAACATAAAAAGCTAGCAACAAATCATAAACATAAACACAAATGTTTATCCGGGAAAACCCCAAATCTGGGGCAAAACCCAACCAATGAAATTTCATTATCCTTGGCCAAAAACCTAGCCATTTTGGCCAAGTGAGCCTTCGCCACTCACCTCTAGGCCTACATTACAATGAAATCTTCTGAGCCTTATATAGGCTCCATTGCATGCAATACCATGGGCCGAAAACCATAGGTGCACAATACCATGTGCCCCAAAACCACTACTATTTACCCTAGTCAACATTGAATCTATCCTGAGTTAAGTTTAACTAACATTCAGAACGTGACTGGTTTAGGGAGAACCAAGAGAACCAAGAGAAACATGAAGCTAAAAATCTCCTCCAAGACTAGTGAAAGATAAATAAATCTGAATGTTCAGGGAGCCAGGTAGCAAAGGCTGAATCAGATCCTGTGTCTGATGTGGTGGGGATTTCCATATGGACACCACCTCAAGTGGGTCGGCAGAATGATCCACTATGTCCTCCTCCATCTCGACACTAACACTCATCCTCGTGTAACCGAGGGAATCCCCACAACCAATAGAGAACGATCACATACAGTTAAGCATAAGGAGGTGGGGGAGGGCATTGACCGACAAAACACAATAGACTCGGTTAGAACTTCAAACAACCATGATAAAATGGGTTCGACCTGAAAAAATATAGCCATACAATAAAAAAAAAGATAGGGAGCACCGTAGGGTTATAGTGAACCCCCCCCCCCCCACGTGAAAAACCCTAACCACAAAGCCATATCCATCACTTCTATCAAACAAAAGTTACTAATAAGGTCTTCCATATATTATTGAAATGGATCTCTAACTATGGATCCTCCTTTATTTTCCCATGGATGGAGACTAGTGTTAAATTTACCTCCCAAAATATAGTCTTAGCTCAAATGCAAGTCCTCTAGCATTTGCAGGGATTACTAACATTCATTTTTTCTTGATAATGGACTGGCATACAAATATTGAAGAAACAACATATTTTTTGAGGATGTAAATTCAAAATTTGAACTACGAGCCAATGAATAATGGATTGACAAGAGAGAAAGTGAAAGTGAAGAGAATGCCACAAAGTGCACAAACCTCCTAAGGCTCCACGATAATTTACTGTTCAAAGTTCACATCCTTTCCATAAATTTGAACATTTTCGGAGAACATCTTGTTCCCCTAATTTAGTCTCTTGGAGAAATAGCAACAGTGGTTTTTATTTTTTAACCAAGCTCTTAACTTTGTCCATTCTTTTTTATAATGCTAATCCTCTACAATTTCAAGAGAGGGCTTTCATCGTCTAATTATATATTTAAACCCCCCTTGTATAGGGGAAACACCATTTCCTTTTCTTATTTGCTTGATAGTCATTAAGAAAGTTTTTTCTAATGACCTTTGGGACACAAAACCTTTATATTTCTTTGTATTGGAATTCTCATGTCCTGATTTCTTTGCCATCCCACTTTCCTATGTGGTTTCTATGTATTTTACCTTTCACCTTCTAATTTTTCATCCGCTAATCCAAATACAGAATAATTTTGTGGGGTTCTTATATTTTTTAGGGAGTGAAAGATTTTCTCCTCCTCCATTTTGGTTTCTTCCTCCATATCAATCCATTCTCAAATAGATATATCCTCTAAGGGAGGCATCTTAACATTTTGGCCCTCAGAGCTCACACAATGAAAGTATGCTAGAGGAATCTCTTGACGGGTTGAATCTAGAATTTTCATATCTTCATTTACGAGGTTAAAGGCTTAAAATTTATCCTTATTAGGCCCTTGATCTTATTTGAGTAAGATCCTTCACCTGCAACAACCAATTTATTTGGAGAAGAGGGGATTTAGTTCATGATCCATTGCCTTCCTGAGGTTTTGTAGCTGCAATTTTGCTTCATAGTTCCCTTTCTTAATTTTAATTACCGCCACTGCTCACCCTCTTCATTATTTTTTTGGGTCTCTTCCATCTATGGACATCTATGGGAAAAAATCCTACATTAATGGTAGCTCTTGCATTTGAATGGTAGTGATCATAACGTACCTCCTAATAATGAATACAATTGTTGTATCGTAGATTGATTGTAATTGGTAGCCCCTTATCTAGATCTATTTCAACACAAATTCAAGTAGAAGTATACATTCCTTCATGTGGCTTAGACCAATCAATATATCGACCCAAAGCATTACCAATATTCCTAAAGGTTTCCACATTCCAACAATCAAGAGGAGGATATGGTAGCTTAACCCAAATTGGTACAAATAATGGGACACCATTTTTTCTCAGCTAAAATTCAAACTCGAATGATCCAAATACAAAGCTTGAGCTCCCATGAATTAAGGTTTGTTGCAGATGATTATATCACAATCCTCTATTATTTCAAAGAGGAAGGTGAAAAAACCCCTTCGGCAGAAGGAAACCAAGAGTTGTCCCCCTATCTTGGTCGTCCAAATTTATCCATCCATTGATTTAGAGAGTGCAACGATGACCACAATCCCATGAATTTCCAATAAGACTCCTCTCAAACAACCTGAGAGCAATTGCTCATGACTAATTAACATGGACAACAATTTTCAGGACATCATCCAACTTTTTCACAAATTGGGTAGGCTTCAATTTTTGAAATATTGGGCCATTAGTGACTAGGGAATTGAAGGCGATGATATCGAGAGCAATATGGAGAGGAGGATGGTATGGCTTCGTTTTGGATACCCAACCAAATCCCCTCTCAATTTCTAAATGACAGTGCCAACTTATTTTTAGTTTTCTCGTTTGATTTTGATTTGTATACCTATCATTGAATTGAAATGATGATAATTCTTTTGATGTACATATCTCATCTAGGATTATGATATGAATTTCTTTTTATTTTGCAAATGGTGTGTTAATGATCTCTGTAGAGCTAGAGAAATCATCTTTAATTCCATTGGATATGTTTGCTAGTTATTTTTATTCCAAGAGGATCATTCTTATTTTGTTAAAATAATAATTTGACCTATATTTTTTGTGCCACTTCATGGTGTCATAAATCCATTTTACCTAGCCAACATGTCAATCTAATAGTTTTCATTATGGTTTATTTATACCCTCACTTTGATTTTTGGCTTACATTGTATGCAAGTTATAATAATTTTGCATTATATAGGTCAATGGCATATATGAGTTTTATTGGTCACCTATCTTGTCATAATATGGGTCTATTTGTTTTGGAAAGGGTTTATATACCTTTATGTGAAATATGTCAGCCCATAACCATATGATGTTGCACTTAGGATTAAATTTTTTATTGGTTGAATGGTTTGATTTATGTTGAATTTAATAACATACCTATGGTTTTGTGGGCAGTTAACTCCGGTATCAAACTTTCTCGATCTATCGTGCAAAAACATGATATTTGGTGGTGGTATGAAGACTTGATAAGATTTGTTCTGAATGTGTTATTTGTGTGTTTTTGGTGACATAGAATTATGTATCTGAGTTGTTAAATGCAACCATGGACAATTGTTCGCATCACTCATTGTGGCCATGACTCGATTTTTCAGGCCATTACTCTCCTCTGCCTATGATTATTACCCCCTAGTATGCTTTGTACCGCGGACACCAGTCACCTAATACACCACATATGGTTTTTTTTTGCATTCTACGCATTTCATTTTTCCTATTTAGGTCTCTACATGTCACTCTGTAATCAGTTATGGTTTCAAGCTTTTGTCCAACTCTTTTACTTATTTTCAAGCCAAATCCCTATCAAAATTATACTAGGATTTCAGCCATGCCATCTGTGATCATAACTGAGTTAGTCAGAGCCAATATTATTGAAACATATGATGAATATTTAGCTATGTTTAAACAAGTCGGGTGGTGGGGATTTGTTCAATTGTTTCATGGTTTTAATGAAGGAGTAGTAAAGGCCTTCACCTCTACTTTTAATGGTAACCGAGAAAAGGTTGGAGACCTGGAGATTCCAGTGGATGTTAACTTCATAACATGCACCACACACCTCTCTAAGGAGGGTGAGAAATGGTTGAAGAAATTCCCCGTGCATAATATACCATGGCATAGCTCCTGGAAAATAAGAATCATACACATAATTTAAAAGGCATGGCAATTTATTATCTCAAACCTAAATGGAAATATTTGTTGTATATTCTCTGATATCTTATAACTTGTGAGGGATGATATCGATTAGTGTTTATATACCAAATTCATCTACTAATGGTTTTCTTAGGTTACTGTTACACAGTAATTTGTCACCGTCCCTGCAATCCCCCATCCCGCACATTGGAGGGCCTTTTTCCGTGACCTGTGAGCAGTGACATGAACTGAAACCACTTTCATGGCATCCCCCTCTATAAGGAAAATCATTCCTTTGAAGACAGTTTCCTGTAAAAAGCCCTAAAAATAGACCTTTTGGCCTTAGCGCGACCAGCCAGTTCAGCCCTCACGCCAATGGGGGAAATCCACCAAAGAGGGCGCGCCAACTGGCGCTCTATCCCAGTGTATTACTCGCGCCAAGCTTAATAAGGATTGTTTTTTAAAGAATCTCATTCCGGGAGCCATGGCATGGATCCTGTGGAAAGAGCGAAATGCAAGAATATTCAAGAACTCAGCAATGGCACTGAACATGTTGACAGGGAAAGTGCGACAGCTCATCATAGAGTCGATCAACGCCATGGGCATATTGCAGATAGACGGAAACACATCTCCGACTGATGAAAGAATTATACAGATCCTGAATCTTAAAACCACGACCAACCTTGCTGGGTGGAACCAGGCCTCAACAGGAAAAACGCAGGACAAATGGACTCTGCCTCCATTTAACACATTCAAACTCAATTTTGACGGGGCATCAAAACAAAACCCGAGAATTACAGGTTACGGGGGATCAGTAAGGAATCATACCGGCACCATCCATCTCATCTATCATGGCAATCTTGGCATGAACACCAACAACACTGCAGAACTAATCGCTCTCATCCGTGGTATCACTCTGGCTGATCGCTACAGACTTCTACCTCTGGTAGTGGAAGGCGACTCGGAGATCATAATCAGGCTGATGAGAAAACTACAGATGGGCGCACAGGTGGACAAAGTGACCCCAAGTTGAAGACTCTCGGCAATCCTGAAGGACCTACAAGGCCAAATCCGCAATATGCAAGGGATCACCTTTCAATCAGTTCACAGAACATCAAACAAGATGGTCGATGCCTTGGCCAATGCTGGTGTTGAATCCAAGCTGGACAAGTATCACATCCTTTGGCATGATATGGAGGAGGGGGAACTCAAAGATAAATGAAACACAATCAACAAGTCGGATCTGCAAGCTTAGGCGAACCATCTCTCGAACCCAAGCCCTCAGCCACAAGGCACTCGATGGATCAGCCACAGGAACGGCATGTCAAGTCACAGAAAATGCCAGAAGTGGCGAGTTTTGCCAAACTGCTCAAGCAATCTTTGTTCGACAGGGCCGTCTCTGCATACCCGAGCCATATCAAAGAATTGCTCGCTCATCCACTTCACACAGCTCAGCACGCCCATCTCTATATGACCGGACCATCTATGCACGCCCAGACATTCTCTATTTCTCCTTGGCTTCTATTTGCAGGCGCCAGGATATTAGTCAATACACATTCGCTGGATGCTCTGACCAGGCAGTTATGTAAGGCCATCTCAGGGAGGTCCCATTAAATCCCGCTTGCACTCTGTATTTCTATGTAATCAATTAATATAAATCTGCTTTACCACAAAAAAAAAGGATTGTTTTTTAAAAATAAATGGCGGAAGTTTGATTCCAACCAACTCCTGAATGAGTCTCTAAAATGAGTTGGGAGGTTTGGCTCCGGATCTCTATGTAGGGGAAGTTGTTTTCCACCTATCATGGAAGCTTCCTTGAGGATAGGGCCAATCCCACCATTGTAGGGATCCCAACTCCCCTTCCACCATCTATATAAGCTTGTCATTTTCCCTTTGAAAGCTAGCTTGAATAGAACTGAATCAGTATAAGGAGACTATCGTCAGACAGTCGAAGAGAGACAGGCTTATCCCATCCTGACGAGCTTCATTGAGACATGCTCCGCTGTTGACCCACCAAAGGAAGATCCGGCATCAGAGCTCAGGTTGTATCTTTCTTTCGTTGTGATTAATAATAAACAACTTCAATTATGGTTCCATTCATATGTTCATGTCTTATGTTATGAATTTTATCTTCTCTGACTGATATATGGTTGCATGTATTAGGTTTTACGCTTGTGTGTTGTTGTTTCTTCGTGTACGTGCAGGTGTTCGAGCGTGCTAAGCAGGAGAATTGTGATCTGCCGGAGTGAAGGACGGAAGCGCTATATTCTCTGCAAACAACAGTAGCATGGGACTTAAGGTAGGCCTCTTGTCGCATCTTGGTCTTTTGTAACTAGGAACCTACATCTTAGCGTGATTCGGTTGTTGCTAGACCCGATCTGGGCTAGTAGGGATCACCTCTGTCCGCAGAGGGGATTTACCTCTCCAACAAACTGGTGACTCCACTGGGGAGAAATTTATTGGAGTTTGTCTTGTCTTTTCAGTTGATTTTGGTCTTTGTCTACTTGATCAGCTCTTTTGGTTCGCTTTTTTCTAGTGTTAAACCTCTGTTTAGCCTCACCATACCTGATCTTCTCCCTGTTTGCTCTTTTTTATTTTTATCCTTAGTAAACTCGACTGGCACGGTTTTTGCCCTGACAGTGGTGCCAACTGGCGCTTATTGCTAGTTCATCCCCCACGCCAATCCTGTTCTGGTGCTAGTTGCAGCCAGACAGTCGCGCCAATCCTATGTGGTGCTAGGGTTTGCTCCTTTCTGAGCCTTTTGAGCTTTGTTTTTGGTTTTGGTGTCATTTTTTCGACTGTCTGAGTGTTCTGGAGCCTTGGTTGACTGTGTGACCTCTATCCTCAGGTTGTTTGCCCTCTACTATCGGTTTTACATTCTAGCCCTAGGGCATCTAGGTGCTATAGTGTGCTGAGCCTCCCGTGGGAGTTTTTGGTTTTTGTTCGATCAGTCAATTTCATTGTTGCTTCTTTGCATTCGTTTGGTGGTTTTCCATTGTTTTATTGTGTTATTTGAGTGATTGCTCTCTTTCTAATTCGTATTTCACCTTGTCTCGTCTCGAGCCTAGATTACACGGTTCATTTGATTCTTTGGGATTCCTCTTTGATTTGAGGGATTTCTCTATCAGTTTGAGATCTGATTATGTGTTTTGCATTGAGTGAGCTTGCTTGTCTTTGCTCTTTTTCCATCACTTCTCAAAAATTGTTCTTTTCATTAGTTTTCATTTTGTTTAGTGCATTTTTCTCTTAAACATTGAAAATACGAAAAATAAAATCTCTTTTGCTTTTGATTAGCTAATGTAAATTGAGATCTTTTTCTGCGTTATTAGTGTTATATAACTCTAAAGGAAAAGATTTTAGTTGCATTAGCGTGCATTAGAGACACTAGTGGTTGTTTTGTGATCATTTTGTTATTGTGTGAAAGCTCTCAACCTTCCTGTAGTTAACTATTCATTGAACAAAGTGATACATTGTGGCATGTAGTGTGCATTTAGGGGATTTTGAGACATAACATTCGGTAGGGCCTGAAAATTGAAACATAATTGAAGATCAACACTAAATTTTATTCAATTTACCTTAAGGCAGCATTGAAACATTAACGAAATATTTATAGGTCTAGGCTAGTGATGTGTTCCGGCGTCGTTAAACCTAGTAGCTGTCGTTCGCCTCTTGGCTTTAGACAACACTAGTACAGACTTGTGCTCCCCATACCGTCGCGTATATAAAGGGAGACCCCACTAGGTTGCTATCCTTTATTCATAGGAAGCTGAGTCTGCCGCCTTATACCCGTGATACACCGGACACAACATTTGGGGAGATTGCCTGCACGTACGTCAAGTCCTTGGTTGATTTCTCTTTCATTTTGAAACCAAGGTGTATATTGCAGTTCACGGATATCTGGTACACCCTTTGCCTAGATTTCCAGAGTAGTCATTTTGATCTTTTCTAACTCATTAAATTTCAAAGGATCATCAAGCATTTGTCCTTTCACGCTTGTTTCAAAATTGAAAGAGATAGAGTCACCTTTCATCCATTTCTCGACTCTTAAAACATGAAACGGTAAAGTTTCTAAGTTTCAATGTGGTAAAATAAATCACCTGCGATCACACGCCCTTTTAGAGTTTGCTTGTTGGCAGTTTGATTGTGTGCCTTGGTTTTTAGTGCGTGTGCTTTGTTTTGATCTCTTCCTCTTGTCATTACTGTCACAGTGGCGGAACCCTCAGTTTCGTCTACTGGTAGTCCTTACACAGACGATTCATTAGAGGTCTCTCAATCCTCTGTTGAACCTTAGCAGCCCATTGTCTCCGAGTTTCCCGACGGGGGACCGGTTCTATCTGAGCTTCCCTTTGGAGGACCAGTTGAGTTCAATTGGTCCTTATCCAACGCTTGGTTTGGATTTGGAGTAGGGGAATATTTCCCTCCTCTTACATCGGGTTCGCCTTTCTTAACTGCTGTTATTCCTCCTAGTCTTCGCCGTCTTTTAGAAGATCTAGCGGCAGGGTCAGAAATGGGCTCATCCAGTCCTTCTCCTAGTGAGGAAATCCCTACATCTGGTGAAGATTACCAACTGTTCCTAGAAAGCAACCCCAAGTTATCTGTCATGTCTTTGCCTGGTCCTTCACTTCCAGCAGGGTATAGATCCTTAAGTAAAATTATGACCGCTGTCGCCTCTATGGGAGTATCAACTCCCTCTACGAGGCTGATTATTCCTTCGTTAGGGATGTCCCCAAGGACACCTCTCACGTCATCTCCTCAGGTCACATCAGTACCTGTTAGGCCTACTGTTTGTGTAGCTGCATCTACACCCGCTGTGACGACTCAGTCTGTAAGGACCACGTCCCTTCCTGAAGACGTTTATATAGCATCTACTATCTCGGAGAATATCTCTCCTGAGGAGTATCGGTTGTCTCTACAGCAGTCGAACTTTGAGGTTGGTCAGTCCTCCCAAGATCCCAACCATCCTTACTTTTCTCATTATGCACAGGATGGTACACACGTTTACATTTTTCCATATCAGTACGATGAGCAGGGAAACCCTTTATGTTTTCTTGCTCCAGAGGCTTATTTATATGTTCAAGGTTTTCTGTCTTCCCAGGTTGGGCAACCTTCCAACCTGCAAGGGCAACCCTTCTAGGGCCAATCTTCGGGCTAACATGGTTATTTCAATGACCTGCAAGGACAACCCTGACAGGGCCAACCTTCGGGCCAGCAGGGGTTGTTATACAGTCCGCAAGGACAGTCTTACAACCCTCATGGTCAACCCATACAGCCTCACCCTGTGGTCCAACCAGGGCAACCTCAAGGACTCACAGGTCAACCGGGGTACCAACCGGGGTCGTTGTATGGTCCTAGGGGGGAAATCCAAACCTCTCAACCTATGGTGCAACCTCTGCAACCTCAGTTTCCTATTGGTCCGAATGTTGCACAAACAGGGCCCTCTTATGGTCCTATTACAGGTTAAACTGGTTATCAGGCACAACACGGCCTTATCCCGCCACCAGGTCAACTGGTTCATCCGGGGCAGCCGGGTGTCTCTCATAAGCCAAGTCAACCCATTCAACCAAGGCAACCTGTTCACCTGGGTCAGCCTGTTCAACCAGGGCAGCCCGCTTAGCCAGGTCAACCTGTCCAACCAGGCCAGCCTGCACACCCTATCAACCCTGCTCAACAGCCGATTTACTCTATGCTGTAGCTGAATCCGCTTGTGCGCCCAAATTATTAGGCTCAGCAGGGCCCCACTTACCAACAGCCCGCTCAACCCCAAGGCGGTTATTACCTTCAAGGTCAATCTTGACCGGTTTACAACCCGCCCCAAGGTTCTAATTATTACCTTCAACAACCGGGCTATACCTATACTCAACAACCAAATCCATATACTGCTCAAACAGGGCCGATATATAATCAGGGTCCATACCCCGGTTATCAACCCCCGTACACTGGTTATCAGCAACCGTATCAGTCTAACTACACGGCTTACACCCCCTATGGTCAGAATCCCTGGAGACAGAACCAATGGGGGCAAGGTTATGCTCAACCAGGGTGGAGTACAGGTACGGGTCCTTATCGAGGGCCTGATATGCCTTTCAATCCTCAGTTACCGTTCCTTGCTACGTTGGAATTTCCAGATGTATCTAAATAGACCAATGATCTGATTCTTCACAATCCTTATTGGCCTCTGGTTCCGACCAAGGTTCCAGGTGACTGTCCTAAATTCGAAGGTAAAGTTGGAGAGGACCCCCAAGCTCATGTAATGACCTACCATCTGTGGTGTTCGTCCAACTCTTGGGTGGATGATTCAATTCGTCTACGTCTCTTCCAGCGCACTCTTACCGGTGTTGCCGCTAAGTGGTATATAGAATTACCTCGCAGTATCTTTCAAGACTTCAATATGTTAGCTATGGATTTTCTGACACATTTCCAGTTACCAGTTCGTTACGAAGCCGGGACGCATCTCCTAACTTCTCTCAATCAGGATAAAGCCACCCACATATCTGATCATATTCATGAGTGGCGACGTCGTCGTAGACTGATCAAGTTTGATATACCTGATCAAATGTTAACACATTGGTTCACTACCTCCTTGGTTAACAAGATCGCTCAAGATATTGCTATGGGGGCATGTGTGATCGAAGAACAAGCCATCGCGCATGCCCAATACCTTGATCTGGTGTACTCTCAGTCTGGCACGCTTTATGATATCTTGATTGATGCCCCGCCGCCAGGGACCTCTAAAGCACCAATTACCCCATCGGTGGACGGTGTTATTGGTTCCGTTTCTCAAAATTCTCAGAAGTCCTCTAATGGGAAGCATAAATCTAATTCTTCCAATAATTATGCTCTTCCCGCCCCTCCGAATTTTGGTAAGACTGCGGAGGTCAACGTCGTTCAGGCTAATCCTATGGAAAAAGCCTCCAAAGGAAAGAAGAAGGGCAAAGAAAAATCCAAACCTGATGCCCCGAAACCAGAGTCTTCTAAACCTCGTGCTGACGATGGTTCCCAACGTAAACCGAAGTACCCCTGCCTTATCTGTGAAGGAGATCATTATACCAAAGATTGTCCCCGACGATCTGAAGTTAGTTAACTTATGAAGGGCTCCAAAGGGACTCTGACGGTTCTCAAAGAACCATTCCCGTCTCAGCAGACCCATATGGTTGAGCAGCCCTCACCATCTGCACCATTTGGGTCCCAAGTTTTTATGATGAATGGTGTTGCACCTGTATCAATTGCTACGCGTTCGAAGGATTATGCTGGATCACGCCAGGCAGATGGGAAGGAAGTCGTTGATGGCCCACCTCCCCCACCTATCTCTGGTCCTTTAGAAATTGAGAAGCCCAGCGCTGAACCTGTTGTGAGGCCACCTTCTAAAGGTGTTATGCGAAAATATTCCTATAACCCAAATGCCCGTGCCGCTCAGCACTACAATATTTTTGAGGATTTGGCACAGGCGCCTTTTGCAATGTCTGCATTAGAAGTGCTTCAAAGTTTCCCATCACAACGGAAACCGCAATCGGTGGAATCGATTCCGCCGATTCTAATCTTCTCACCTTCGACCTATAAATTTGTGTCCCCCGACTTCCACATCAAATCGCTCTTGTTATCCAAGTCTGTGTCAACGGCCTCAACATCCACAGAGTCGTTGTGGACGAAGGTGCTTCCACCTGTGTTATGTCATCTGCCTACTGGAAGGCCATTGGATCTCCAGCTCTTACTTCGTCTCCCAATGCCCTAGAGGCATTTGATGGTCGGGAATCAAAACCCCTGGGTTTTCTCGAGAGTTTTCCGATCACGTTACAGGGTAAGACAGTCAACGTAGAAGTAGAAGTGGTTGACGCCAAGCTCAACTACAATCTTCTTCTTGGTCGCAGTTGGACACACGCCATGTTATGCGTTCCGTCCACCCTCTTTCGACTTCTGAAGTTCCCTCACGAGGGCAAAATTATCACTGTTGATCAATTGTCTTTCTTCATCTCATCCTCCGAGAACAACGTTCCTTATGTGGATCAGATCCCCAATCCCCCCAACAGTGTAGGACCCGGTCTTTTCAAAGACCCCGTCCTCATGGGTATTTTTCCCGCGCCACCACCGAACACCGTTCAAGTTAACATGATCTCTAGGTCAGACGACCCTTGGATCATCCCTTCGCCTGAACAGGTGACCTCTTTCGGAGAATCGATTCCTTTAACTCCAGTTGAGATTAATTATTGCGAGATCGTCGCTGCATCTGATCCTCCTCCTTCTGAACATGCTCCTTCGAGCATGGATTTGGATATATATTCTCAATCCCCTTGGCTAGGCGACGGAGATTCACCTGATCCTTTAAGAGAAGTCTTCCCTTCTGATGAAGCTATTGTTGAAACGATGTCTCTTGAAGATCTGCCCTAGAGTGATGGACATCATCGTTCCTCATTCATGCCTAGCCTGGGGGAAATGTCTGATTGCCTAGAACGATTTGCATCTCAGGTTCCCACTCCGCCTCTTCAAACACCAGTATTGACTCATGAGGTCCTTTCGGAGGGAAACCTGAGTAATATCACTGAAACCATGCCGATCGACATCTCTGTCAAACCGGGGGTAGTCGAGAATATTCATGTGGGAGTGACTTGTTCTCTCGAAGAGATACAAGTTTATATGAGCCTTTTTTCACGAATTCATAGATGTTTTCGCATGGTCCTATGAAGAGATGCCTGGGATTGATCCCATTATAGTCGTGCATGAGATTCCTACCTATCCAGGTGCGAAACCCGTGCGTCAGTGTCTACGCTGAGTACATCCTTGAAGAGCCGGAGCTATAAAGGCAGAAGTTTAAAAACTTCTTAACGCAGGCTTTATATATCCAATTCCCCTCACATAATGGGTTTCGAATATCGTCCCTGTAGATAAGAAGTAGGGCACTATTTGGGTCTATGTTGATTACCGAGACATCAATCGCGCATGTCCTAAGGATAATTACCCCACTCCCTTTATAGATCAAATCATTGATGAATGTGCAGGGAGTGAGATTTATTCCCTTATGGACGACTTCTCCGGGTACAATCAAATTAATATTTTACCCACTGATCAACATAAGACTGCCTTTATCTGTCCGTGGGGTACTTTCGCTTACAAAAAGCTCCCATTCGGTTTAAAAAACGCTAGGGCCACCTTCCAACGTGCTATGTCCTATGCTTTCCACGACATAAGTCATATTTTTCAGCCGTATCTAGACGATTTTACAGCCCATTCAACTCGGCGTGAGAACCATCCTGAACACCTCCGCCAGAGTTTCCTCCGTTGCAGACGTTACAATATTAGGCTCAATCCTCACAAGTGTGTCTTCTGCGTGGATTATAGTCGTCTTTTGGGATTCATTGTCTCCAAAGACGGGATTCACCTTGACCCCCTCAAGGTTGAGGCCATCGTTAACCTCCCATCCCCCTCCTCCTTACATCAACTGCAAAGTCTGAAGGGGAAAGCCAACTCTTACGGCGCTTTATTCCAAACTATGCGGAAGTGGCCAAGGGCTTTACGTGACTTTTGAAACAAGATTTTCCCTTCCATTGGGATGAGATTGCCCAACGTTCTTTTGATAAGCTTAAAACGTTGCTCGTTAACGCTTCGTTAATACGTCCTCCCAACTATCATCGCGATTTTACCCTTTATTTGGCTGCTGCGTTTAGCACGATAGCTATGGTTTTGGTATAGGATGACGACGATGGAAATGAACACGTAGTTTACTATCTATCTCGGAATATTCTCGACACGGAAACACGCTATGCCCATGTCGAGAAGTTGGTGCTCGTTGTGGTCCAGGCCGTTTAGCGATTCCGCCATTACATCCTGTTGCGTACCGTAATCGTGGTTTCTGACTGCAACCCCATGAGATATATCTTGTCTCGAAAATTGATGGGGTGAAAGTACTCCAAATGGATTGTAATCCTTCAGGAGTTCAATTTAGAGTTCACCACTGCTAAGTTGACGAAATCATTGGTTTTTGCTGATCTTATTTGCTCTCTCCCGATAGACTCCCTTCCATCCCAATCCGAGGATCATATCCCGGATGAAACACTCTTTCTTATCAGCACTCGTGATCCATGGTATAGTGACATTATCGTGTATCTTAAAACATCCATATTCTAGTCCGAGTTGACGAAGGATGCTCGACGTAGGATTCGACATCAATCTCAACCCTACCGCATTGTAGGAGATACCTTGTATCGTGTCGGAGTTGATTTCGTACTCCGCTGGTGCTTGACCCTGGAAGAGGCTAAGAGAGTCCTGAATGACTGTCACAGTGGCGCCTATGGTGGTCACATGTCCGGATATGCCACCGCCCAGAAGATTCTGCGTCCGGGTTACTTCTGGCCGTCTATATTCAAAGACTGTATTGTTACAGTCTGAAAATGTCATGCGTGCCAGGTCTTTCAGCGCAAGATGCGCGCGCCACCCCTACCCTTGCATCATGTAATTACCGTAGGCCCTTTTTTCTAAATGGGGCGTAGATTTTATGACATGTAACCCTCACTCAGCCGGGGGGCATGCTTATATAATCGTTGGCGTGGACTACTTCACTAAGTGGGCCGAAGCGATGCCTATATTAGCTGCCGACGGTAAGACAACTGCCCAATTCCTTTTCAAACATGTTATTATGCGTTTCGAAGTCCCTCAAGCCATTTTCACTGATCATGGCACTCATTTTCAGGATTAAATGATGGCTGAGATGACATCAAAGTTGGGCTTACGCCATGATAGCTCAACGCCATACTACCCCTAGGCGAATGGCCAGGTTGAGGCCGTGAACAAGGTATTGGTCACGTTGCTTCAACGAATGATTGGTATCCATAAATCCAATTGGCATCTCCAATTGTTCTGGGCTCTTTAGGCTTATCGAACGTCTGTAAAGAGCGCAACCGGATTCACACCTTTCCAATTTGTGTACGGTCTGGAAGCGACTCTCCCGGTTGAATGTGAAATTCCTTCTCTGAAGTTGGTTGTGGAACTATTGCTCGACACTTCTCTGGAGGAAGAACGTCTCTTTTATTTGGAACGACTGGATGAAACCCGCCGCTTGGCTGCCTTGGTTATTGAGGCATAGAAAAAGCAGGTCAAAACCCACTTCGATCAATCAGTTTCTCCACGTTCTTTCATTGAAGGAGACCTCATCCTCCTATATGACCAAGCACATGATAAAATTGGAGCGGGAAAATTCCATCCCATGTGGCATGGGCCCTATATCGTTAAACGAGTATTAAAAAATGGGGCCTCTGAGCTAGTCGACTATGAAGGTGTTCCTCTGGCGCAGCCTAGAAATGGGTTGTACCTCAAGAAGTACTACGCTTGAGATATTCTTGTGTGGTGTGTGTGTACATAAGTGAGTGATTTCATTTTTTGTGCATGTGTAGTGTGGTGTGATTTGTAAGCGTCTTTCTGCTAATTGGGTCTTCCTAATTGTGCAGATGTCTATTTCTCCTTTTGTTGGTTTTGAGGATGGTGCCTCCCGCAGTACCAGGAATCTGTCCTCAGCAGCCTGGGTAATCTACGATCCTGCTGGTGAGTTGGTCAATTTGCAAGGTGTTTGTCTAGGGCCTACCACAAATAATGTCGCGGAATATGGTGTCGTCCTGGAATTGTTAAACGAGGCTGTTAACCTCGATATTCGTGCATTACTTGCATATCTGGACTCACAGCTTGTAGTGTTACAACTTAATGGTCATTATTCAGTTAGAAACCCATCCATTTTACGACTGTATCTACGTATTCGTTTACTGGAAAGAAATTTTGATTACATTACATATCAACACATACCCAGACACATGAATGCGTTAACAGATGCGGTAGCTAATATGGTTTTAGATAGACATTTACGCAACTTGTAAAAACATCATCATATGTAAAAAGACCGATCCAGAAATATATATATATATATATATATGTGTGTGTGTGTGTGTGTGTGTGTGTGTGTCGAATAGTTTGTAGTTTGTGTACATCACATAAAATAAAAAAATATACATGTCTGTTTTAATAATAGCTGGAGACAACATGTCTCTCAAAAATATGCATATAAAAGCCCTAGATGACTAACTAGCATGGTGCTCGTGGTAGCATGTCACTGTGCGCACCAATCGCCTTAGTAATCAATGGAGGCGACTAGGCACCCCCACAGTGTGCCTCTAGTAAGCCATCGGGACGTCTGCTAGCCGTGCGTAATCCGGGATCCCCCGGGCGATACCCTCCAGGTTTTGGACTAGCTCGCTCCCTTCACCACCCTCAGCTTGAGGATCGTGTGCGAGAGGGGTCCTCCGTGTGATGGGCGACATCCCGACGGGCCTCTCTGGGCCAACGTTTGCATACATTTAGGACTGTTTGTTAGAATAGGCATGTATCACAAAAAAATCATTAATACATAAAAATAAAAAAGAGTCTTACCCAGCTCCTCATCCCTGTCATCCCCCTCCGGGAGTGGAAGATCTGGGTCTCCCATGAATTCGGTACCGGCATAGGGCCAGTCCTCAACGACGATCAGCTGTTGCCGTAGCCATACAAAAAACTCAGGCCTCTAGGACATCTGCTGGCCCCCTCCTGATCTGGGCATGAGTGTTGCCCATCGAGCCATCCGTGGCTCCCTCAATGATGGCTCGGCAACTATCACCCTCTGGCCCTGGAATATTGGTAGTCGTTCAAGGATGAATGATACCAGGATAGAACCATACCCAAACTCTTTCAGTTTGGCCTTCTTTCACTTCGTCAACTGTCGTTTGATGTTCGTTGTTACGACAGTTGCCCAATCAAAAAGTGTCGGGTTCATGCACTCAGATGCTAGTAGGAGCTGCGCTTTGGTTGCCTCATGCGGTGCCTGCGACCCCGTAGTCCGCGTAATGGTGTGGAGCACTACTCGGAGTGCTAGATCGGGGACCCTGTGGATATCAACCTTCCCACTGCCTGATCCTGTCCATGCCCCTGGGCACACTCTTGCCATCACCATTTCCATTTTCTCACCAGAAGGTCTACTGCCTGTCATGATTGGCACTGGACCTCTGTGGGACAATCCAGTTATGAAATAGACGTCAGAGACCTCAAGTTCCAACACTTGGTCTCGAAGCCCGAACACTTCTTCGTTCTCGTCCCAAATGCTGATTAAATACTGCAATAGCTCAGGTTGTGCTCTTAAACATGGTGTTAGGAAGAACTTTTTTAGACCGCAGTTTCAGAGAGCGTTCATGCATGCTTCATTCTGCATGGCCATTTCATCCTCTTCACCATGCTCCCTTTCCTTCCACTCAATCACCATTGTGGCTGTGTGTCTGCACCAACATGGTCATAAACACCTCATTAGATCTCTGGGACACTCAGAAATTCGTTTGATTGGCTCATATTTTGATAAATTGAAGCGAAAATTTGAGTTGCGCCATTGGCACGACCCCTTTGCAAAAATGAGCCAATTGGCGCGGGTCCATGCCCGATACCTGCGCCAATTGGCCGAGCCCTAATTTCGCAAAGGTCCCCTCAGGGATCAAAAAAACACAATGGAAATCTATAAAAAATAAATCAAAACAAAGCTAAGGAGAGCACCTCTTACCCGGAACGAACAAGAACCGGAATGATGTATTGGATTGACCATAATCGCCGCCACAAGTCTGTACAGCAAAAGCTCACTGTTGCTCTCACAAGACGTAAAAAGTAAAAGTGAATATGTTTTTACTATTTTTGGCATATTTATAACTTTTCAAAGTCAAAATTAGGTTTTGAAAGTCATTTTTCCAATATTTTATTATATTTTGTTGAAAAATGGATTTTACGCTCGCTTTCATGTGCAGCAACAGGTTTTTACGCAGCTTGGACGACGATACGAGATGTATTTTATACTTTTTCAGACTCGGTAAAAACACGAAAAATTCATTTATGGAGTCATCTTTCAGCTCTTTTCTGACTCTCTAAACATGAAAAGATTGCCGAGTCACTTGTCGTTTTGATCTCGTTAAATTGGCTGTGAAACGACATCTACCCAGTATACGTTTACGCCTTTTTCGGGCTGGGATAGATTATTTACGAAAAAGGAATACCCTAGCCTATCGCGACTAGGAGGTTTTCTCAAACATAGTTTTCTACCTTTTCGGATCTTAGGAACTATTTACGAAAAGGGACTATTGGAGTTTACTTTTCCGCGTTCTTTTCAAACTCTCTAAACATGAAAAGGCGTCGAGTTCTTCCTTTGTCAGACTCATTAAAACCTAATGACATCGGATTCAGTCGTAATGATGATATTTGAGTTTCTCCTCCTAGGGCTCGTTAAATGTACTAGGATGGATTCGTCCGAAGGACGAACTTATATCACAAGCATATGCTATCCCCTTCAAGCTTGTTTTCAAAAATAATTGGGGTACTCACTAGAAATGGTGGGGAAAAAATGGAACCAATATCATCGTCATGTCGGTAGTATGTCGCTCTTGAACATGGCACTTGTCTGCATTCGTGTCGGGTTGGGGACATCTCATCTCGTTTTCCACTTGCCTCCATGGGTTTGGGTGATCTGTTTTGACCTCTCATCTGCTCTTTGCCTCGTCATCATGACCTCTGATCTTTTGATGTCAAATACTGCCAAATCCACTGTCGTGCCACCGATATGTTCAAGAGAAGTTGACCTCAGCAGTTTTTAACCCTCCTCTGATTCTCATCTGATCCTGATTCACAAACATTATGTTCCTCTGTATCGCGTCGATGATGTGGGAAACACTATGGCCCACCTTCGATCAAGGTCACTTCCTGTCGACTTCAGCTCATTATCCAGGAAGCTGATCTAGAGACTCAATTCCGGTACCTTGGAGCCTACATGCCTCAATGGCAGGTTCTTCGCATTCGACGCAAGGTTTTCATCATTGACCTTCGATCGGATAATTATGCGGGTGTTCGACGCCAGCTCACTGTTCACATTCCATGGATTGTACCTATAGTACCTTGAGGGCCATTGTCATTAATGGTGGTTCCTCTCGCATCTGTTAACAGCTTTCATCATTGGCTGGTAATCAGACGATGTTCTTGCATGTTCGAATTCAGCTCACTTATTCAAATGCTAGAACTTGTACTCTGTTTGGGTCGAGATGGAGCGCAAGACCCTGGATTTTGTCTGTTGGAATCCAGGCTGCGGATTTTGTGGATTATCATGATTGGTTACATGACTCATTGATTGGATGGATGCGACCATACCTAAGTCTATTTATCGATACTCACTGGATCGCTGCGTCCATGCCTCGGATCTTGATTATTGTATTCTCTGTTATGGATGGCTACGCCCATACCACACATCATGTATTTGATATATCAGTTGTACTTGTCTACGTAGGTTTTCCGACGATAGTGTTTTCAGTTGGGCACGTTCTCGTAAAGCATTTCACCCCTTTCTCTCTCTCGGGCCTCATGTTTTAGGGGGCATATGTTACACAGTAATTTGTCACCGTCCCTGCAATCCCCCGTCCCGCACATTGGAGGGCCTTTTCCGTGACCTATGAGCATTGACATGACCTGAAAGCACTTTCATGGCATCCCCCTTTACAAGGAAAATCATTCCTTTGAAGACAATTTTCTGTAAAAAGCCCTAAAAATAGACCTTTTTGCCTTGGCGCAACCAGCCAGTTCAGCCCTCATGCCAATGGGGGAAATCCACCAAAGAGGGCGCGCCAACTGGCGCTCTGTCCCAGTGTATTACTCGCTCCAAGCTTAATAAGGATTGTTTTTAAAAAATAAATGGTGGAAGTTTGATTCCAACCAACTCCTGAACGAGTCTCTAAAATGAGTTGGGAGGTTTGGCTCTGGATATCCATGTAGGGGAAGTGGTTTTCCACCTATCA
Source organism: Pinus albicaulis (assembly GCA_034641835.2). NCBI lineage: Eukaryota > Viridiplantae > Streptophyta > Pinopsida > Pinales > Pinaceae > Pinus > Pinus albicaulis. The sequence continues at coordinate 844,650,177 of CM076581.1, forward strand.
TGGAAGCTTCCTTGAGGATAGGGCCAATCCCACCATTGTAAGGATCCCAACTCCCCTTCCACCATCTATATCGGCTTGCCATTTCCCTTTTGCAAGCTAGCTTTGAATAAGTGAATCAGTAGTAAGGAGACTATCATCAGACTGCTGAAGAGAGAGAGCCTTGTCCCATCCCGACGAGCTTCATCGAGACGTGCTCTGCTATTGACCCGCTGAAGGAAGATCCAGCGTTAGAGCTCAGGTTGTATCTTTCTTTCATTGTGATTAATAATAAACGACTTAGATTATGGTTCCATTCATAAGTTCATGTCTTATGTTATGAATTGTATCTTCTCTGCGCCGATATGGTTGCATATATTAGGTTTACTCTTGTGTGTTGTTGTTTCTTCATGTACGTGCAGGGTTTGAAAGTGCTAGGTGAGAGAATTGTGATCTGCCAAAGCGAAGGATGGAAGCGCTATCTTCTCTGCAAACAACAGTAGCATGGGACTTAAGGTAGGCCTCTTGTCGCATATTGGTCTTTTGTAACTAGGAACTTGCGTCTTAGCGTGACTCGGTTGTTGCTAGACCCGATCTGGGCTAGTAGGGATCGCCTCTGTCCGCAGAGGGGATTTACCTCTCCAACAGTTACAAACTCAAACTCAAGTTTTACTTGCACAAAATCCTAGCCAAAATGGCCAAGGAATATGAAGCCAAGCATAAAATCCCTCGAAGGTCTCTTTTCCACCATGGCCTTATCAGAATTTTGGTAAAGCATCATCTAGCCAAAATTGGCGATGTTTGGGATGCTTTCTCCTTCACAATAACTATGAATAACCTAATTTTGTCTCTAGGGTTTCACATAGTCCTCCATTGGACACTCCAGTTCCATTTGATTCTCAAGATGTCCACGAAGATGACCCTCATAAATCAGTCCATGCTAAGCAGTCAAATTTTTATGATGGCAATGAGGTTGAGAATCCTGCAATAATACTTGTTCGTGTCAAATGAAGTATGGGTAAGGATTCTTAGTCTCGTCATGATGAAGTAAATAAGAATTAATGATAATGATAAACCAAACCTCTGGAACCATGATCCTCATGTTGAACCTGCACAACAAGAGGTTAGTCAGCCTAATCATAACCCTCAGTCCAGAGCTAATGTGCTAATGTGCTTTAATTAATATGCTTATTTTATTTTTTTTAATTAGATTAAAATTAATTAATTTATTACTTATATTGATTTGATTTAGGATTAGTTAATAATTAATAATATCTATTCATCATAATTATTAATAATAATATCTATTAATATAATCATTATTAATAATAGTATTTATTTTTATTTCTAGGAATTTAATAAATCTATTAATAATTATTTAATTTAATTTTTGAACCATTTTTTATTAAATTTTTTAATTCATATGTTTAATTTTTAAATTTAAATTAGAATTAATTAATTAATTACTATATTGAATTGATTTAGGATTAATTAATGATTAATAATAACTATTAATATAATAATTATTAATAATAAGAGGAATGTTTTATAATTAAATTAAATTTAGAAATTAGTTTATATTATAATAGCTACTAATTAACTTTAATTTAGTTTTTTTAAACCATAGAAACTAATGATAATGATAATGATAATTTATTAATTAATAAATAAAAATTAATTGTAAATAAAAATTAATTAATTATAATTATAATTTATTAATTGTAAATAAAACTCAATTAACTAATAATAATTACAATTAATTAATTAATTAATTTCTATTAATAGTAAATAAAAATTCATTAATTAATAGGGATAATTATTAAAAGTAACTATTAAATTATTTTTATTTTAAAGCTAGGTCTAAAAACGCCCAAACCCTATAATATTATGGTAGAGAAAGAAACAAACTTAAGGTACTATATTAGGGGGGCTAACGAACTAGAGGAACAAATTTGACGAATTAGAGGTCGCCAACTGTCACTGATTTCACAACCTCCATCCCTGTTGAGGTTATGAGGATGTTTTATAATCTCAAGTGCCTCTCTATTTTTCTTTCTCCGATAGTGTTCTTCTCTGGCAATGATTCTGGCATCCTCGAGACACATATGATGTTTAGTTTTTGCAGAGTGTTCAACAACAGCTGAGGTGCGAGATCTTTCATTCTTAATATCAACGCCATGTTCTTTAAGACGTCTTTGCATCGAACACCCTGTTTCCACAATATAACTTTTCCCACACGAATAGTCAATCTTGTAAACTCCTTTGAGTTGTTCGTGACTTATATTGTCCTTCACTAACCACATAATTTGTCTTATCGTTCATGTTGCTGAAAATTGCGTGAATATGTCCTTCCTCCTCATAACCTTGGCAATTTTATCAGTAACACCCTTGATGTATGGTAGGAAAACCCTGCCACAATTTTCCTGAGGTCCCTTGTGCTTTTAAGACATGATAGAGCACTTAGCTCTACCTATGAATTTTATGATATCCTTCTCATTATAACCTATACCCCTAAATACAAACGTCAAGTGATTGAGTTCCTCTTTAATGTGCTCTGTGTCAGATATCCTCGGGGCTCTCATAGCCAGAGTATTAAGGACCCCAAACTTTTAAGTCAAATGATGGTAAGACTCAACATGAAGATAGCTATAAGTATGATTCTTTTTCTAAATACCTAATACCCCAATGTTCCATTATCTTTCCTAGTAACAAGGACATCTAAAAAAGGAATACTCCTTTCTTCTTCAACCTCCATAGTAAACTTAATTTATGAGGAAATTGAGTTAAGGTGATTAAAAAATCTCTCAAGATTTTCCTTCCCATGAGTCCATTTTATGTTGGTTTCGTCTACAAATCTTTTCCACCAAGATGGTTTTAAGGGAGAGGAGGCAAGTGCCTTCCTCTCAAAGTGCTCCGTATATAAGTTGGCAACAATAGGTGAGAGAGGTGAGCCCATGAAAGAGATTATGGTGGGTGCCATGTTGTTGTTTCAAATCATGCAAGGATGTCCTGTTATGTTTATTTATTTTGAGCAGTTTAGATTCGACCAATAAGTAAAAAATAATGCAATGTATTTTTGTATAAACAATTTTGATTTTGCAAATTTTGTGGGAACATGGTCTGGCTTATCTACTTGTATATAACCCTTCAATTTGAAAGGTGAAAAGGGAGAAAGAGTAGGGAAAGAAATCCTAGATAAATTATACAGTGACTGTGTAATTATTTTTAAACTTTTTTGTAAGTGTATTGATTTGATTTGACTCAATAAATGAATACTTATATTAGTTTTATTTTCCATTGTTGCTTTTCATTTATGGTCTTTTTAATTTCCTGTAATTTGATTTCTGAGAATTTTGAAGACAAAACTATGTCATTTTGTGACTTGGATTGATGAATAGGCAGTGAATTATCACATTTCTTTCTTGTTAGTTAAATTTATTCTTGTTATATTCGATCATAATTTTCCTTGAGTGACTTGTGTCCTAAGGATGATATTGGTTTGAACATTCCTCTAATCGAGTTTCCTATGAATTGTTTCAAGGGATTTAGATCATTAAGGAAATGGTATCCTAATATAAATTGAATTGATGTATTTAATGTAGCAGTTTCTGATACTTTATTTTATTTCATTATTTATTTATTGAATTGTTTCATAAATGAATAATTGAAACAAAACTATAGAAATTTTTACAAGTGTATTTCAAGTTTACCTTGACCGATAAATAACAACTAGATAACATTAGTTAGTTTTCTACATATATTTGATGTCAATTATTAAAATGAACATTGATTGTTTTATGTCAGTTTAAAGATATGAAGCTTACATTTTTGTTGTTCTCAATATTTTATTTATTCACATTAAGGATTATCGTTAATTTTAATTTATAATTGGATATATAAATTAAAATTAGTTTGCATCGTAAACATTAAGCATTGTACAAATTTACTTTTATTCATTCTTCACCAGTTACAATTCTTTCTAGTTTCTACTCTTATATCATATTTTTGTGCATTTTTGTTCTATATTTTTTGATCTAATCTTGTATATCACTACACTAATTTCTTTATTGCATTATATTTAATTAGTAGATTAGGCACATTAACATAACACTAGTTTTAGATTAACTTTAGGATAATGATAGGATAAACCCCTGTATTTTCCTTCGAAAGAGGAAGAGGCATTAAGGCCAATGAAACCTTTAAACCCATTGTGAGTGACCATCCCAAACAACTTGGGCTATTTAAAGAGCCTCGGTTTGGGTCACATCCCCTTTGTTAACTAAGGTCTAAGTGTTTGCATCAAAAAAATGGTGCTAGGAAGAGGGAATATTCAACTTTAAATGGCTAAGGGTAGCCATATGAGGCAAAGTGTTTGATATTCTTGTCACAAGAAGTCATTCAGACGTTCCCAATGTTGAAACTACTTCCATTTCTCAGCTTCAACCTATTCTTAAACAGATAACTAGTGTACCTACAACTCTAACCCATTCACAAGTCTGATCTTAGATCAATGAGTGCATTGGCAAAGGTCACATGAAGTTCTTTATATAACTCAAGAGAGATTGGAACGATCAAGGTCTATTGAAAGATAATTGTCTCAACATCTCATAACACCTCTCGACTTTCATATAGAATTGTTCTATATCCTCATGCATAGATTCCTCATATTACCAGTACTACTAATGATAAATTACATGATACCTTGACTAGCAAAATAATTAATCTTATTCAATCAACATTTGAGCCTCCTGCTGGTGAATCTAGTCAACCTACTCTATTAGGAGGCTTTGGTCAACCTCTTTCCCCACCTAGCTCTTCTTCCTCTCGTGAAGGATCCTCCAGTGAATAATATTCTTCTAAGTCATATGAATCTAAGGAATCCCCAAGGATGACTAATAATCAGAGCAACCCAAGAAATAATTAAGGCAATCGGGTAATGCCACATCATGGCTTGATCAAAATGTTGTCTCTATTCTAGTAGTGCAACATTCTCTTCCCAAAAATCCCCATAAATTCACAGGGGCTTCGCTGAGGGAGCAATACCACACCACGTGCATTCATATTAGGGGATATATATTGAGGAAAAAATGACATAATATTTTGGGGGATATATAGGGGTTAAAAGGTTTTTTATATTGGCAGGTATAAAAAATGGAGCTCAATGTTAATGAAAAATATAAAGGGATATAAAAAATGTTAATGAAAAAATTGACACCTACAATATCTAGTGAAAGTGTGGGTTTTTGAAATTGGGAAGGTGTATTGGGTTCACATTGGTAGGGGGTTAAATAATGTGACTTTTAGAGGTATTTTCCAATATGTAGTCAAATTAAGAGTATTGTTTAATATGTCACGAACACACATGATATGTCAGAGGTTCATCAAGTGAAGCCCCCATGCATAAATTTCTCTCTAAGTTTGACCCAGATTCTAAAAAACTAGTTGAGGATCATATTAAAGCTTTCATGCTAGCTATTAGACAGAAAATTGTGTTCCATGAAGATGTTGTTTGTAGGTTATTTCCCTACAAATCTGAGGGAAAATACGTGACATGGTATTTTGTGCAGTCCTCTCAAAGCATTACCTTCTGGGCACAATTTGAAACTACTTTCTTAGAGAAATTTGGAGATGACAAAACCCCATAAGTGCTAGTCATGGAATTATCAAATATGAAAATGGAATATAAGGAAAAGGTAATGGGTTTTAACATAAGGTTCCTTTCGTTAAGAAACAAGATTCCTAATGATTGCATTCCTGCTCAAAACTTAATAATTACCTACTATGTTAAAGCTTTTATAACCAACATTGTTATGTGGGTGAAGAGGGATCAAAGTACCACTTTACAAGCAACACTCAACAAATATTTCTCTGTCAAGAAATATATTCTAAGCTTAAACCCCAAAAAATAGAGTGATAAAACCTCCTCTTCTAGTAAAAAACCTGAATCAACATCAAAACTTGTTAAAAAGAGGGAAACATATTTGATTGATTCTGAAAGCCTTCAGAAAATTCTTAACAAATTTTCTATTCCTAAAACGAATTCAGCAGAAGGCACTTCTAACAGGTCAACTTTTAAAACTTACTATAGGAAACAATTTCAAAATAAATCTACTCCCCCAAATGAAAGCCTCATTGCCGAAGACTTGCTAGAAACCTTACAAGCATTTATTGTTGAACCCACCTCTGATGATAATGATATAGAGGAGGCTGAAAATGCCAAAGAAGAAGATGATAATTAACCACCCTCTAACATGGGTCATTTTTCATACAACTTATTTAAAGATGATTATGATCCAATCATTGCAAACCAACATCAATATAACACGTGTAGCAAGAACCTGGCTGAGAATATAGACTCTTATCCTTTTGAAAAGGCAAAGAAATCTAAAAAACAACCAGGGAATACTAAAAAATATATTATAAATTTAGAGTATGATCCAATTGAAGATATTAAGAAACAAAAAGAAAATATTTCATTATTTGAGCTACTTAAAATTCCTATAATACAACAAAAAGTTCAATATGTTGTTGGAAATTCTGGTAAAAACATTGTTTCTCCTAATGGGAATGTAGCTAGTTTTGAAAAACCTTCAACTAACCATGTTCACATTTTAAATCATCCTTTAGAAAATTATCCTCCACAAAAAATGAAACTACTTCCTTTCTTGCTCACATTTGAGATTTTAATCGTAATGTTCATAGTTGTATGATATATTTAGGGGCCTCCTCAAATGTCATGCCTCTCTCTGTTTGAAAGAAACTCAATGCCAAAATTAAACCATCAAAGTGAAGATAATACAAATTGATAAATCTAATGTAAAAGTGGTAGGATAATTCACTTATGTGTTGATCATACTATCCTCCTATCACACGGTTCACCAAATAATTGATATAGCTATTGCAGACATAATAGAAGCATATGGTTTGTTCCTAAATTAGGATTGTATGCAACACCTAAAATGGCATATGGATATAAATTTAACTCACTTGTGGTTACCCTAGAAGGGGGAACCCAATAATATTAGAGTTAATAGAGAATGATATAAGAAACATGTTGTTCCTAACATTGATGGTATGAATTAACCAAGTATGTTTAATGAATTTTTATATATTGATTCATTTTTTAGAAACTTTGTTGTCGAGATATTTCCTTTTACTAACAACAATAAACAATTTGAGCTTGTAGTTGTTAATAAGTTAGTGAAAACTGATAAAAAATTCCTTGATGTTATTTATAATCCAAAATGTGAACATTGGTCTCTATATTTTGATGGATCAAAATCAAAAGACGGTGCACACACTGGGCATTTTCTTTTAGATCCTATGGGTAATACATTTTTTTCTTTCTTGTAGATTAGAGTTTGAGTGCACTAATAATATTGCAAAATATGAAGCACTCATTCATGGATTCAAGAAGGCTCTAGACCTTGGAATCCAACACCTAAGAGTCTATGGCGATTTTGAAATAATCATAAAGTCGGTAAGAAATACTATACATTTCGCTTAAACCCACTTGAATAATTACCACAAAGAGGTATGGATTTTATTTTAATTTTTTTGGCATTTAACATTACTCTTGTTCCTAGGTCTCTTAATCAAGAAGCTGATTTTCTGGTTAATGTAGCATCTAGATTAGTTTCTGTTGAAGTATTTTAGCCAGATTCATTTTCTATTGAACTCATGTTTAGACCATCAACTCTGGATAATATTAATAATTGGCGCATTTTTTATCATGCTAAACAGATAATTGAGTTCTTGCACCCTGAATATAGTTTCCATGACAATGATCATTGAGTTTACCCATGAAGAGAACCTCTGCAACTGCTCCCAGATCCAAAATCAATGATTAATGGATGAATCTCTTGATCTGGTAAACCCTATCCCCAAACTAGTTGTTAGGCTTGAGAAATTGTATGACTTACATGATAGATTTAAAAAAAGTCATTAGTTGTAAAAATAGCAACTCAAATATGTAATATGAAGTCATAAATATGGGAAATGAAAGAATCCTCAAAACATAAATTGTGGAATTAATTGTACTCAAGAAAAAGTGGATTTTTTGTGTTTATTCAAGGAATACAAAGATGTATTCACCTAGAACTATGAGTATCTCAAAACCTTTGATCCCAATGTTATGCAACATATTATTCCCATAAAATATCATACCAGGCCTTTCCAACAAAAGTTAAGGAAAATCCATCCTAGTTTAGAGTTGACTGTTAAGATCAAATTGAATAAACTTTTATTAGCCAAAATTATCTTCCCTATTTTTCATACACAATGGGTTTCAAATTTACACTACAAGGAAAAGACCCTCTAGCGGATGTTTTTGAGGAACCCCTTATAAAAATACCCCAGACATTCGTTTCTAGCGGAGGTTCCTAGAGGAGGTTGGTGGGCGGAGGTTTTTGCAGATGTATTTCTTCCGGTGCTCTTATCACCGTAAAACGCACTGGTGCGTTCAAGACGACATAGCACCGGTGCGGTTAAAAAATTGGCACACCAGACACCGTGCACCCTGTACACACCCGCCCGGTGCATTGTAATTCTGTAGAGTACCGGTACTTTACATAACTTCTGCACCGATGCCTCATAAAAAACGAGCGAAAACTGACACCGCCTGGGTTTCCCGTAAATGCATCAGGTCACCAACGCACCGGTCGCCCTAAAATCCCCATGCACCGGCACAGGGTTAAATAAATAAAAATTACGGCAAAAAAACCGCACAAAATATAGGCACACCGGGAACCGTGCGCTCCTAACACCCTCCCTAGTGCGTCATATTCCTATAAAACACCGGTCCTTACATGTCTACCGCATCGGTGCTTTTGAAAACGTGCACGAAAATAGATACCGCCCGGTAAGGAATAAATCAAACGCACCGGGGTGCCTGTAAAACGCGCGCACCGGTAGATGGTTAAATAACAAAAAATTCGGCAAAAAAACCACATAAAACATTGGCACATCAGAAACCGTGCGCTCCGTACACACCCGCCCGGTGCCTTTCATTACGGAACAACACTGGTGCGTGTCTACTCGTCAGCACTGGTGTCTCATAAAAAGCGCGCGGAACAGAAACCACCCGGGGTGTAATGACCAAAATGCACTGGGGCCCCATTAATTTTGCGCACCGGAAAAGGGTTAAAATAAAATAAAATTACGGCCAAAAAACCGCAGAAATCATTGGTTCACCGGACAACGTTCCCAGTGCATCTTATTACTGTAAAGCATTGGTGCGTTACCTCTACGCCGCCCCGACGTCTCATAAAAAGCGCGCGGAACAGAAACCGCCTGGTGCTGAATGACGGAAACGCATAGTCAGACCCCAATCCATGTGGGCCCTGGCATGAATTTAAAAAAAATAAAATAAAAAAAATAAATAAATTATTGGTGCACTTGGAGTACGTAGCGCATCGGGGCTCTTTAGTTTACAAGCGCACCGCACAAATGTAATGTGATAATATATATATATATATATATATATATTTTTTTTTTTTAATTTTTTTTTTTTTCTAATTGGTGCGCCATATGTAAAATATGGCACCGATTTCTGCTAAAAAACTAACACTGGACAATTTTTATTATTTTATCATGGTTAACCAGTGTGGTCATTGACATGTATCACATTGGTGCTCCTTGTTGACATAGAGCACCGTATGGTCTATTATATTGTTATGGCGGTGCTTTGGAAGAGAGACACGCACTGGCATCGGTGCGTAAACCATGAATGGCGCACCGGGTTTTTGAGATTTTTTTTTTTACTTGAAAAGTTGACAGTTTATTTATAAATATATTATTGAATGATATGGTACAGGTTTGAGATTGATAAAGAAATGAGTGACAAGAGATCAAGTAACAAAAATACTGATAACACATCAAGAAAAGCAAAAAAGCCAAGTTCTTTGTAAATTTTTTACAAAAAATTATTTTTGAACTATATGTAAGTTTAACTAATATGTATTGTTTACTGTGTATCATGCAGAGTCACAAAATGAAGAAGCTCAATAAGATTATTTTTGATCTAGGACCAGAAGAGCGTAAAAGCTTGATGGAAAAATTGCAAAAGGATGAATTAGGTAAATGAAAAAATACTATCGATCCAATATGAATTTCTTTTTTTAGTTTTCATTAATAATATAATTAAAATTATTAGATAACATGTGTGAAAAAGTATATTAATTCACATCTGTTTAATGTTCTACAGGGACCAACAACTCAGAAAATGAATGTTGTTCTAAGAAAAGAAAAAAATAGAAGATGCAAATGAAAATGAATTGGTCTTTAGCTCATTTGGAGTGGTGTTGGAGGTTAACGAAAGGGGGAAAAACTTTTACAGAAGTTTGAGGGATCTAGTTGAACGAATGTATATATATTCTTTCCACTTACAATACAAAAACCAATCCAATGATTCCAAGAACCAAATTTTATGTAAACTATAGGAAGACTTTCGAGGGAATTGGTCAATGAGACATGTCAGACTTTTAATAGCGAAAACGTACAAAAAAAAAAAAAAAAGGAATGAAAAAGTAATATTCCTTTAGATGTTTGTCTAGAATTATTTACAAATATCACTTTTGTTATACTTACTTTTCATATATCAATATAAAAATTAAATAGTTTATTGTCATGTTACATTTTCAGGAAGATTATGAAAATCTCAAAAGATGAACGAGCTGATATCAGAAATATGCCAGTAGGAATGTCCAAAAAGGTGTACAAGGAGATGGTCAAAGAAATGGACAAAATTGCATCGCTGGAGGAGCCATCTCAACAACTTGCTTCAAATGTAATATGTAATCATTGATTTTTTCGATCATTAGGTAAAATAAATAAACAATTTAGCATTAAATATTAATTTTCAAGTATTTTCTTGTAGAAAAGAAAAGAAAATGAAACCCAATTAGCACATAAAACAAGACGACAAGGAAGAAAATGATTGATATCTAAGTTTGTGAGTAATTTTTACTTCCTTATAACAACTTAACTAGATTTCATTTTTGTATTTTTAAAGTTGTTTTAAAAAAATCATCATTGAATGTCTTCAAACAGGTGCTAACATACAAAGAAGAACCATCAGAGGAATTGATTGAAATTGGGTTAAATATGGGTTGTGCGTATATGTTGGCATATCAGAACTTGATTGTGGAATTTGTAAGCATCTATCGATCTTGTTTTACTTAGCTCCGTCTATAATTAACAGAAAAAATAAATCTTTTATATTAATTATATGATTTGTTATGGGGTATGTAACTTGCAGGAAACAAAGTATGGCACTGCGCCAACAGATCAAATCTTGAAAGATGGAATGTTACATGGTTTTGAAAGAATGTGTATAGTTTATGAGTCAATTGTTGCATTGGTACGTCATCTCTTTTCGATTTACATTGATGTATATTATTTAATATTGCAATTTTCATTATTCTCACCAATGTATATACACTCATTATAGTTTATTTTTATGTTTCTAGATGGAAGGTGAAGAAGAAGAAAACAATCAACACCGTGAACAAAACATTTCTGAAAATAACCCAAGTCATGGAAGTAGCTCTAGCAGTGATAGTAGTTCAAGCGAAGAATGATGATCACTATGTTTGGATATAAAAGCAAGGCGTTGTATTTTTTGAAAAATGTCTGTGAAATCAGACATTTTATTTAATGTAATGGACATAGTGTCCCAATTGAAAGATAAATGGATACCAATTGTTGGGCCGTGAATACGACCACTTTTTAGCACTTATTTCATCAATTTTTACTCTTCTTTATCATGTCATTTATTATAATTTATCATATAAATCCATTTTATAATGATTTATGCTCTTATGGATGAATATTATTTATTCTCCTTTATTTTTAATAAATTGATGATTATTATGCATGATTGTATCAATAATGGTTTATGTTTGTAATATCACTCACCATTTTAGCTTCCAAGATATTTGCCAGATTGCAGATTTGATCTCCAAATCATCATCAAATATTTCAACTCAGAAATTCGCTGGAATAAGAAGTGACAGTTTTACAGTTAATATTCTGGGAAAATGAAGAAGAATCTGGAAAATCTGAAACATGGGTTTTGTCCAAAACGGGCCCAAATAACTTAATGAAAGAATGGTTTGCCAAAATTCAGCTTGTATTGAGAGAAACGCAGGGTTCTTTGAGCATGATTTTCTCAGATTTGTTGTTGTGGCCGTCCTCCAAATCTCAGCTGCAAAGCCAAATTCGCCTTGCTCTTTTTGAAAGATTGTTGGAAATGTATTTTCTAGTTGATCAAGTTGTTGGGAACAATCCAATATTGTTATGGGAGATCATATTTGCTATTTAATTTCTCTTCCTTCTGATTATAAAAGGAGAGCATGTATTATGTATTGGAGAACAATGGATGATTATTGAATTCCATTTGTAACATTGTAATTCCTTGACTCTTGTGATCAAAGAGCAACTGATGTAAAAGCTATTCATGTTTGATTAATACAAAGAGGCGTTCTCGTTCCATTTCTCAAGCTCTGAAGTAGCCCAGCGACGCTTTCACCAGCGGTTGAGGGCCCGACCCTGGTGGAGCGATCCGTTGTTTGTATTTCTATTATTTTATTTCTGTTGTGTGATAATTGCATTTAGATTCATTTTTTTTTTCTAAGTAAAATTAGTCTATTAACAGAAAAAATAGTGTACAGCGGGCCGAAGCCTTAAGCTTGCCTAGTGAAGAGGCATATTAGACTTGTAAAAACAGAGTTTGAGACTGCCATGTAGGAGGGAAACCAGCCTATTGAGACCACCATAAAAAAAAATCCCATGCAGGGGATCGGGATACTTAGAGTACTGACAAAAACAAAAACCATGATTGTAATAGCATGAAACCACTTGAAATTCAGAAACATGCCCAATGGAGAGGGCAGAAACATAGAAAGGAAACCATAATTGAGAGACAGAACTACTCATCAGGAGCAACTTGTTCAACCTTGCACCAGTATTCGTCCGGTTCGCCACGATCGTTGTATAGGTCATCGACAGAGTGGATCACTTTCCCGGAGGGAGGAGGGACCGCTTGCTCCGCCTGGCTTTGCCCTGTGTCGCCCGGAAAAGCCTCCTTGCTTCCGCTGGCCTGCTCCACCGGATCCTGTAGCGCTTGATCCTGCATCGTATTGCCGTTATTGACCTGCCCCGCCGAAGGATTCTGGAGCTGCTCGTCCTGGGGCTCCTCAAGAAACACAACCAAGATGGCAGCAGTGACTCTCGGACGATTGAGGGAGTAGTCAAAGGAGAAAAGGGCAATATGGGATTGTGCCAGGAGAGCAGAGGACGAGGGCGAGTCCAGCTTGCGACTCGAACGAAGCAAACGACCACGAAGAAGACTGTGAAGACTGTCCGAGGTGGAGGAAGTCCTAGAAGGCGAGCTAGAGGAGGAAGGAGAACGCCTCACACAGCTTCGGGTGGAACCGCGCCTACAGCGCATTCTATGCCTGAGGCGAGGCATGTTCTCTGCTGAGCCAAGGCAAGAAGGCCAGGGAACCGGAGAGGAGACGGTGGGCAGAGTCGAATTGGAGTGCAGAGAGACAGAGGCTAGGAAGCAGGAGCCAGAGAGCGAGAAGTGAAGGTTTTCACCAAGCTCCAGGCAGCAATTGATGCAGCTTCGCTTGCTAGTGACAATGCGTTCATTGGCAATTCCAGCTGCTGGACTACAACACCAATTCACCAGCGAGGGAGAAGAACTTGGAGCAGAAGACGGGTCCATATCTTGTATCAGGTCGGCCTTGCAACGGTAGCTCAGCTGCAATGAATGGTCTTTAATGTACACCGGAGGTCGATCCAATGCATAGCAGTCGAGAATGCATCAAGGAGCGGCAGCCAGGTTGTGAAGTGCGCCCAGATTTAATGCAATTGAACTCCGCATGAACATTTTTAAGGCTGGAGTGACGTTCTCCCTGCGGGATGGCATGTGGCCTGCCGTCCGGCTAGACCCCTGTCCTATTAGCTCTAACACGCCTGATCGCACCCGCATCCGGGGAAGAAATCTTATAATTTAATATTGAATTTAGATTCATTACGATTACAGAGTTATTTGATTGTTTTTGGATTGAATTCGGATTTGATGTATACGTTAATGAATTGCATTGCTATTCTATCTTAGCAAGGATCGTATTTACTATCTCATTGATCTTGCTATCTTTTATAAAGCGTTGCTGTTCCATTGATTTATGATTCATTCCAATGAACTGTTTCATAGTCTTGGCTGTCAACATGATTGGAGTATTGAGATTAGTTGTCTAATTGCGTTAGAATTAGAATTGTTGTTCATATTGCTGTTCCTTTCCATATTTTGTTCCTTTCAGTTATTTTCATCAGCACGAAGATTGAGTTTGCTTTCATTTCGATTGCTTTAAGATCACCAACTGTAGAGGACACTGGTTATTGCTTCAAAGTTCCCAGATTGGTTATCTTGCATCGATTTCTAAGGGAAGGAGTTATTGCTACTGTATCCCTGACCGATGTTTTGCAGATTGGTTTAATTAACATTTCAGAGCATTTGAGTTTATGCTGTTGTAGTTAGATTTCTTTTTCAAGCATCCGTTTACTTTTGCATTTGAAACACTGTACTACATATTACAAGGCATTACTCTTGGATAAATCGCTGCCTCAGACTGAGTACACTCTTGAAATAAAAAGTCGCTCCTGGATTGATAATTAATGTGAGATAAATAGGCGTTAAAAAGACACTTTTTATACCTCGACATTTTGGCGCCGTTGCCGGGGAGAGTGTATGCCATTTAGAAAGAGTGATGCATATTTAATTTTTTCTGCTTGGGAAGAATTAGGTATTAAAGACGGAAGGTAAGAACCTGCGCACCGAGCAAGAAACACACTTGTTCACTGGCCCGCTTCACAGCAGAATTGAGTGAAAGCTTAAGGTATACATGAATGCTTGCATTTTTTTTAAATTTTAGAGGTAGAAATTAAAAAAAAAAATCTTGTAATTCCACTCGAGTGGTGATGTAAGCACCACCCATTTCACTAACCAATTGACCGGAACATTGGAAGGAGGATCCTTAAAGAAATACCTAAAGAACATCTTCTATTATGGTAAGAAATGGCTCACATTGCAACTTTTGAATTCCCTATAAAAGATCTAGGAGGAGTGACACAAATGCACATAATTCCCCCATTGTCTCTACCAAATTTTCATGGTTTGACAAATGAAGATCTAGATACATTCTTATTTGAGTTCGAAATACCTTGTAGAGGATATGATTATTGTACTAACGACCAAAGATTGAAAGTGTTTCCTCTTACTCTAAAAGGAGCAGCTCTCCGATGGTTCATGAGCCTAGGTGGGAACTGCATCAAAACATGGGAGGACATGAAGAACATATTCTTGAAGAAGTACCAAGACTATTGCAAATCCAATGAAGATATTTTCGGTATGACACAAAGGGAAGATGAAAGCTTGGAGGACTATGTAGAGCGATTTCAATACAACCTTCAAAAATAAAAGCATAAGCATTTGGAAAAAGAGATCTTGAAAACACTCATTCTTAAAGGAATCAAAGATGATTTTTTAGAACTCTTAAATCTGATAGGAAAAGGTGATGTTTTTCAGTTATCATATGATGATGTTTGTGAATTGTGCATAAGGTATTCAAGAGGAATTTCTAAGGCTGGTAAGAATTCTAGAGAAGTTTCTTCTTTATTTTCTAAATTTACTACAAGAACAAGAGACATAAGAGCTGAAATCAATGTTTTATTTGAAAAATTTAAAGTTGATTTTATTAGCTCTCTAAATTCACAATTGAATGTTTTGCAGGTTCAGAGAAATCAAGAATTTGATGAAGTGTTTTGCCCTCATTACCAAAAAGAGCATCCCATAGATACTCACTCTTCCTTATCTAATTTGGAAGTAGCATATCAAAGAGATGGGGAAGTTGCAACAAGGTTAAAACCATGGAAATCATGGCCTACAGGTATGGTTCAAAACACTTCCTCTCCATTCTCTTACTTGCATAATTCATTATGGAATACTCACATGTTAGGGCAGCCATGCCAATCTCAATATAACCACCACCAATCTTGTCTACAAGCTTGGCATGGTTCACCTTATGATTGCATGACTACTCTTCCTCATCTTGTAGCACAAACACATATTCCAGCTCTTCCACAACACCTTGTTTGCCTATCAAAATCATCCAATCAATCCAATCAACTACATCATCAAAAGGCTCCATTCCCTATACAATTTCTTGCTCAACTCATTCCACACTGTCACCATAATAAACCAGTACAACATGCTTACAGTGTTGAACTGCAAAATTCATCCACCTTTCCCACCCATTCTATCTCACATGTACCATTGGAAAAAACTTACACTGAGACTCAGAATGTATCAAATCCAAAAATTGTAGAACTTATAAAAGAAAATGAGGTTTCTTCTAGTTTGCACCAACAAACCATTTTAAAAGCTCAAGAACTTCATGGTATGATGGCTATGGGAAATCAAGGAAGTAAAGAATTTATTGAAGATTGGTTTCACTCCATCATTTGTTTGCAACATCACTCCATACTTCAACAATTTTTGGCACCATCTTTTCAAGGGAAGTTGGCTTCTCATACCCTAATTTTTATTATTAACATACATCTTTCAAATTTGGGTATGTACATAATTGAAGCCTTATTTCGGAAATGGCTCCACTGGAAATAATATTATACGTAATCATATTCATTTTCCAATTCAGAGTAGGATAGTGGAGAAATAAATAAAAGAGGAAATAAAACAAACACATTTATTTATTTATTTTTGTAAAAATAGTTGTTTCTTTGTTGCAACACGCTGTGAAATCAACATTGATGATACATATTTTAATTTATTTGTGTATGTAGATGAATTATATTGCAAATAACCATTCTACAAACATTTATATTCATTTTTATCTTCAATATGGAAAAAATTCTTGAATATCATTTTTTTGGCTTGCGGGCTTGATGAAATTCCTTAAAACAAAGTTGGGACAGTCATGTTTTGGGGGACCAAAAATGAATATTTTAAAAACTTGTTTCTATCCTAAGTAGCCCTTTATGTCTACTTTCTAACCCAATTTGAATCACTCTATTTGGATTTGAAACGAAAAAGTTAGAACCAAAACATTGACAGGGTGTCTAGTAGGCAGCTCAACAACAGAGTTGGGACAGTCAGTTTTTGGAGGCATAAATGACTATATTTTTAAAACCTATTTCTATGGTAGATTCCTATATGAATATAGTTTACAACTCAATTTGAATCACTCAATTTCGATATCGTATGAGGAATTTATGACCAAAATACTGACTGCCTATCATAAATCAGCACTCTTGAAACTCTGTTTTCTCGGCTGTTCCTTAACGTATTTGACCAATCAATTCTTCTTGTCTTCAAAAACTGTTTCTATTGGAGATCAATAAATTAATCTACTTTAATCTCCAATTTGAATCGCTTCAATCTGCCATCAAATGAATAATTTATGCTTGAAATATCAATTGTTGGTCTAAGCTAGAAAATCGAAAATAACTCTATTATGCAGGTTGTTCTTAGAAGATTTAACATACCATTACATGGAATTTTTAAAACATGTTCCTATTGGAGATAAAAATTTGAATTAGATCTCATTTGGCTTTGGAATCACTCAAATCAGACGAAAAACAAAGAAGTTATGATTGAAACACTGCTGGTTAGCATGATTGGCCACTGCTCTCCCGCAGGTAATAAATTAATTTTACTTTGTCTGTGGAATTGTTCTACAGAGTAACTACTTGTTAGTTTTTTGCATAATTCTTGGATTAAGGGAGCTTGTACACCTCTCTTTCTTCATGATTTAATGTTTTATTGCAGGTAGAGACTCGTTTTTTTGCAGGTCTTACGAGAACAAAGAAGGTCAATTTATGGACGAGTGATTCTTGAAAGAAATTTTAGTAAAACAAGAGCATTTCATCCAGTTCATTACCTAACAGATTTATAACAAGAAGAAATGAAGAATTGGTTCTCATTTCAAAATTCACGTTACTGCTGCCAAAACATTTTTTAAAGAGATCATTTTTTTTCCCATAAATAGATTGATATTCATTTAAGAAATAACATCATAGCTGTTGTAACTTAATAAAGTGTTGTTTCTTTTCTGATTTCTTTTATGTTTTTGTGTTTTAGGTGTTGATTCCTTCAAATTGCAATTTGTGCTCCAGTGGTAGTTGAACAATAAGTACCCCACCATGCAAGTTTCAATCGCAGAAGGAAATTCTTCGGTAGCACCAATTCTGTAAAATATATATATATATAAAGTTTGTTTTCTTTTACTTTGCTTGTTTTTTTTGTATATAATTTTATTTCTTGAACCATTCTTACTTTACTTGTGAATTTTTGTTGTTCCTTCTTTCGAAAGGAACAACAATTTTGCTGTGACTGTTTTTGCTGTTCCTTTCCAAAGGAACAACACTTTTGCTGATCCTTTCGAAAGGAACAACAATATTGTTGTGAGTGTTTTTGCTGTTCCTTTCCAAAGGAACATCCTTTCGAAAGGAACAACAACATTTTCGCAAATTGTTTTTACTGTTCCTTTCTAAAGGAACAACACTTTTTGAGTGCATTTTTCTTGTCTGTGAACAACTTTTTGAGGATTTTTTTTGAATTTTTCATAACTTTTTGAAAGACAAACATACAATTTATGTAAGGATATACAATCATACAAATTAGAGCTTACTATAATTAGCAAATAAAAAAAAATCGTCATTTTTAAGAAAGTTGTTTAGTAATGATAATAAAAAGGAAAAAGAGACAATCAATAACATGATCTTGTTGTCTTACTACCACTAAATTCATATGATCGATTATATTTATCATGTTGGTTCTTCCCATATTTTATAACTTTATTTGATTTTTACTTATGGAGTAGGAACAAGAGCATATTCTTTTCTATGGAGCTGTTCAGACTTCTTCCACCATCCCTACTCTTAAGAAGTGCTGAGCCATCCTTTATGAATAAATAAGAGAGTGCTATATGAAAAGAAAAATATTTACACATTTCATTAATAATTTTATAATTTAGCAGATGGAGGATAGGGGGTCTCATCAAGAGCCGGCCTACCATGTTCATAAGGAAGCAAGTGAAGTGGCATTCCCATCATGGCCACCAAACTAGGGATATGGTCCAATGGACAATTGAAAAAATTAAGAAGTCCTTGGAACATGAGGTCTCATCATGAGCCGGCCTGCCCACTTTTCACTTCTTCCCAGTGAATGGCATTGTGATTTATTTGGTCACCAAGCCAGCACAATGGCCTCCGTTATGACAATTAACAAGCGCTTCCTCAGCATAAATAAAGGACAATGGTTCCAAGGGTGAGAGAGCAACTTTGTCAAGGTTATGGACACCTGTGGGCAATAGAGCCCTGCTGATGGTATTGGAGTCACATTTATACACATCAATAGTAATATTAAACCCTTTTTCCTATATCTCTATTTAAATATCAGATGAAAGTATGAATCCTTAACCTTTGATTTTGACCCTATTATACATGAAAATCATCATAAATCGATCGCATTAGTTTAAGTGGGTAATAAATGCATTTGTACTTATGTTTATCTTAAGCTGTCCCTTCTCCTTATCCTTGAATCATTACAAAACGCTTCTATATCTGTTTACGATTTATCACATGCATGAATTTCAGTAAATGCTATAATTTAATTGATTGTATCATAAGTATGTATGCCTTTCCATGCTGTACAATTGCTGTGCAATACGCTGCTTTTCTATTTTGCTGATTTGCCACAATATTGATACTGCATTTTTACAGAATTTTTTTCTGCTTGAAATTTTTTGCATGCATCTTATCTGTTGCCATTCCAAACTGAAACTGTGGATTCAAGAAAATTGCATACAAAATTGTGATTTGTTTACAGGAGAACAACGAGTATGGGGGGAAATTCTATTCGTAGCACGACCACACTATTACAATTAACAGCGAAGGCTCGTGAACGCGCACAATTCTTCAGACATGATGTGCTTGCATGGCTTCCACCTTTTGCATCACTTTCAGTATTCGCTCAGCCTACATCAGCTTCAACAAAGGCCAGTCCCTACATGTCATTCCACATTTTTCGGAGGTAACACTTGAGGTAAAATAGCATAATTTTCTGATTTATTATGAATTTAGGAGAATTTCATGAAAATCCATTGAACATTATTTATCATTATTCATTCCACATCTTTATCACTTTCCATTTTTTTAGACATGTCTCATCTTTCAGTTTGGGAGAGTGTTGATCTCCTTCATTTCTTTCTTTTGACCATGTCAGTAATATTCTTTATCATCCATGGATATTCTTATTCATTCTCAACACTTCCCTTATTCCATGTTGTTTTACACCAAGCATAGATTTCAACAGACTGTAGCAACCACCTCTCTTTGTTTTCTAGCATCACATGAGGACATGCTAATTCTTCAGTTTGGGGGGGGGGTGGGGGCGAATTGCTACACATGATGGATGTTTTCCACTTTCTTTCTCATTTAAGGCATACAATTTCATTGGTATATAGTGTAGAAATTGATTCACATATATCTTTAAAACTATGAAATGAATTCTTGTGCTTTCTGGATAACAAATAGGTATCATTAAAATATAAAAATCCAGATAATTTCACGCTAAATTAGTTCATAAAACTTCAAAAATTATGCACTATCACCTACAACCATTTTTTTTATATCTCATGATCTGTGCATCAAAACGATATGATTTTTGAGAAAATGGTTAATGAAGTTTGTTGTTACTTATGTCACATTTTTCTGCAACTTCATATACATATAGTTAAATGTCAACTGTAAAAATTGTTATGACTTTATCAAGATTGCTAAAATTGAATTTTCATTATTTGAGGAAAAATTCATTTGTTCCATCCATTTGATGAGTTGGGATGAACAATTTTCTTTGCTTAGTTAACACATGGGTTTTGTCTTTGGGTTGCATGAAGACATGCAATATATTCAGTTTGGGGGTATGTTGGGCTGTGAATACGACCAATTTTTAACACTTATTTCATCCATTTTTACTCTTCTTTATCATGTCATTTATTATAATTTATCATATAAATCCATTTTATAATGATTTGTGCTCTTATGGATGAATATTATTTATTCTCCTTTATTTTTAATAAATTGATGATTATTATGCATGATTTTATCAATGATGGTTTATTAATATATTTTGTAATATCACTCACCATTTTAGCCTCCAAGATATTTGTCAGATTGAAGATTTGATCTCCAAATCATCATCAAATATTCCAACTCAGAAATTCGCTGGAATAAGAAGTGAGAATTTTGCAGTTAAGATTCTGGACAAATGAAGAAGAATCTGGAAAATCCGGAACATGGGTTTTGTCCAGAACGGGCCCAATTAGCTTTTTTGAAGAACGGTTTGCCCAAATTCGGCCTGTATTAAGAGAAACGCAGGGTTCTTTGAGCATGATTTTCTCATATTTGTTGTTGCGGCCGTCCTCCAAATCTCAGCTGCAAAGCCAAATTCGCCTTGCTCTTTTTGAAAGATTGTTGGAAATGTATTTTCTGGTTGATCAAGTTGTTGGGAACAATCCAATATTGTTATGGGAGATCATATTTTCTATTTAATTTCTCTTCCTTCTGATTATAAAAGGAGAGCATGTATTATGTATTGGAGAACAATGGATGATTATTGAATTCCCTTTGTAACACTGTAATTCCTTGACTCTTGTGATCAAAGAGCAACTGATGTAAAAACTATTCATGTTTGATTAATACGAAGAGGCATTCTTGTTCCATTTCTCAAGCTCTGCAGTAGCCCAGTGGCGCTTTCACCGGCGGTTGAGGGCCCGACCGTGGTGGAGCGATCCGCTGTTTGTATTTCTATTATTTTATTTCTGTTGTGTGATAATTGCATTTAGATTCATTACGATTACAAAGTTATTTGATTGTTTTTGGATTGAATTCGGATTTGATATATACGTTAATGAATTGCATTGCTATTCTATCTTAGCAAGGATCGTATTTACTATCTCATTCATCTTGCTATCTTTTATAAAGCGTTGTTGTTCCATTGATTTATGATTCATTCCAATGAACTGTTTCATAGTCTTGGCTGTCAACAGGATTGGAGTATTGAGATTAGTTGCCTAATTGCGTTAGAATTGGAATTGTTGTTGCTTTCCAGATTTTTTTCCTTTCAGTTATTTTCATCAGCACGAAGACTGAGTTTGCTTTCATTTCGATTGCTTTAAGATCACCAACTCTAGAGGACACTATTTATTGCTTCCAAGTTCCCAGATTGGTTATCTTACATCGATTTCTAAGGGAAGGAGTTATTACTACTGTATTCCTGATCGATGTTTTGCAGATTGGTTTAATTAAGATTTCAGAGCATTTGAGTTTATGCTGTTGTAGTTAGATTTCTTTTCAAGCATCCATTTACTTTTGCATTTGAAACACTGTACTACATATTACAAGGCAATACTCTTGGATAAATTGCTGCCTCAGACTGAGTACACTCTTGAAATAAAAAGTCGCTCCCGGATTGATAGTTAATGTGAGATAAATAGGTGTTAGAAAGACACTTTTTATACCTCGACACCAATAACTGTCCTATTTTATATGACAAAGAATGTCTTATTCATATATATATATAATAAAAAATGTTTTAATTTATTCTATTGCATTCTCTATTATCGCTATTGCGTTCTCAAATGCACTAATAAAATTTAATTCATATGAATATTGTTATAAGATATATATGTGTTGAATTTTGATGAATAATGAATTTTAAAAAACCACAATAATTTTGATATGGTATAACAAATTAATCCAAACATCACATTCAAATGCATTAATAAAAAATTAATTAATATGAATATTATTATAAGATATATCGACTATTGATGAATAATGAATTTAAAACAATCACAATAATTGCACTGTCACAGGTTGATGTTTTTAAAAAATACAAAATAAAAACCGGTGCGTGTATACTTACACCAGTGTGCTTTTATTCTTAAGCGCCCCGGTGCATTTTTACGACCTATGGGCACCGCACAAATACCAAAACCGGTTAAAAATATCGAGGCTTTTGTGCGGTACGACTCTCTGGTGCGTTTATGTCTATCTATGCACCGGTGCCCTTTTACGACCTGTTAGCACCGCACGAATATAGATACCAATTATAAATCTCGGTGCGTTTGTGTGACACTATGCACCAGGGCGTTTTTGTGTCTATACGCACCGGTGCATTTAGACGACTTATGGGCACCACACGAATACCGATACCAATTATAAATATCTGTGCATTTGTATGACATATTTTCACCGCACAAATACCAATACCAATTATCAATCTCGGTGCATTTGTGTGAAAGGACGCATCGGTGCGTTTCTATAAGTCTATGCACCGGTGCATTGATACGAACTATGGGCACCGCTAAATTCCCAAGACCAATTATAACTACCCCGTGCGTTGTATCACCAACACTATGCCCGGTGTTGTTTTATACCTTAACGGCCCTGTGCATTCTCCTTAGACTGCCTCGGGGCACCGTCCATAGGTACGCACCGGTGCGTTAAATCCTGATTAGCGCACCGATGAAAAAAACATCCATAATAACCTCCGACTGCCCATTTTTTTTTGGTTGTGTTGAATTTCCATTAAAAGCTCCGCCAAAACCTCGGTAACCATAAACGGATGTGGCAGCATATGTTTTTTTGACAATTTTTTCCAATTTTATAACACTAAAAACCTCCTTTATAACCTTAGCTAGAGGGTCTTTTCCTTGTAGTGTTAGTTCCAACAAGGAAAAAAATGAAGACATTTGTCTCTATGTAGACTTTAGAAACTTAAATAAAGCCTATGAAAAAAGATAATTATCCAGCTCCTCCCATGGAGCAAATTCTTCAACAAGTTTTGGGCTTTGAGATGTTGTCTCTTTTGGACGGTTTCTCGGGCAATATCCAAGTTATGGTGGCTCCCGCTGACCATCTCAAAACTGCCTTTAAAAATCCACGGGGAACCTTCGCCTAGAAAAATATGCCTTTCGACTTGATTAATGTTGGGGAGAATTTCTAGCAGGCGATGGATATTTCCTTTCGAGGGCTAATAAATGAATATGTTATCATATATATTGATGATGTCACTATTTATTCTAAATAAATATATGAACATATATAAAATCTTAGTAACATGTTTGAACATGCAGGAAATTTGGCCTTTTCTTGAATCCTAAAAAGTCTATCTTGGAAGTCATTGAAGGAAAATTGTTAGGGTGTATTGCGTCTAAAGAAGGCATAATGATTGAAAAAAAAAACTTAGACCATTGATAATTTAGCCCCTCCAAATTCTTAAAGAGCCATGAAGTCCTTCCTTGGGAAAACATTTTTGTTAGACAATTCATTTCCAACTTCTCTAAAATAGTCAAGCCACCTCAGGATCTGGTAAAAAAGAAACTCCACCTTTAAGTGGACAGATTAAGGAAAATAAGATTTTCGCACTATTAAACAAGCCATCTATGAGGCTCCTACTCTTATGAGCCAATATTTCTCCATAGATTTCATACTTTATACCTTTTCTTATGAATTTTCTTATGCTACTATCCCCACACAAAAAACGAATCTTGATCGTGAAATTCCTATTGCATTTATGGGATCTTGCTTTAAGGGAGATGAATTAAACTACCCAATAGTAGATAAGCATGCCTTTGTTGTCTTTAAGGAAATAAAGCATTTCATATCTTATCTTCTGAATTCTAAAACCCAAGTAATTGTTCCCTATTTAGCACTAAGAAAATTGTTAGTACATAAGAAATTAGGACAATAAAAGGCCCACTAAATGACAACCCTCAAAGAGTATGACATAAAAACCAAACTTACTTAGATAGTAAAAGGTAAAGGTATGTGTAAACTGGTCGTTGAATCTGCTAGTATTCCCAACTAAAAACCTTGTTCTGACAATGAAATGCTTTGATGCAAAATGAAGTTTTATGTGTAAATATTTCTAAGCCATGGTATTATGATATCAAGTTTTATTTGTTGAGTGGTACAACACCATCCCATCTTGAAGCCAAGAAGAGAAGAGCATTAAGATTCACATATTCTCCCTATCAACTGATCAATAATATTATTTTTCGAAATAACTATGATGGGGAATTACTTCATTTCCTAGAACAACGTGATTCTAAAAAAGTACTCCATGAACTCCACTTTGGTCCTGCTAGTGGCCATTTTGGAGGGGTCACCATTACTCACAATGTATTAAGAGATAGGTACTATTGTCCCTCCTTATTTAGAGATGCTCATGCTCTAGTTTAAAAAAATGAGACTTTCCAAAAGGCTGCTGATAGGATTAAAAAGCTAGCCTTTCCCCTTCAATCTAGTACTGTCAAAGCTCCCTTCCAACAATGGGGCTTAGACATAGTTGGTCCCATAAACCCTCCTTCATCTTAACAACATAAATATATCATAACAACCACTAATTATTTTACGAGATGGGTGGAGGCATCTCCTTTATGAGTGGTCAATGCAAAGTAGGTAATTACATTTTTAGATTCTAACACTATCACTCGTTTTGGGTGCTATAATCAATAGTGTTTGATAATGCGTCTGAGTTTTCCTCTTAGGAATTAGATGTTTATGCCTAAGATAAAGGTTTAAGATTAAGTACTCAACAAACTACCATGCTTAGGGTAATGGTCTTGCTGATTCTTCAAACAAAAATATGTTAAAAATCCTTAAAGAAAAGTTTTTTAGCAACAAAAAAATGGCATACTTCTATCGTTAACGCATTATGGCCTCATTGGGTAACTCCCAAAGCTACAATTGGTAATTCTCCCTTTTTCCTTGTTTATGGAAGAGAAACAATTCTTCCACTAAATATATTTCAACCTTCTCTGCAATTTCATCAATAGGTACATGAATTCAAATCCTCTTCTATGCAAAAAAAAATCGATGCATTGCTTAGATTAGAAGAAGAAAGAAGCAAATCTAAAGACAAACTGCATCAACATCAACTGATTGTAAAACGATGGTTTGATAACAAATCTTCTTTTTTTAGGAATTTTAAGGTTGGTGACCTGGTTTTGAAGTGGGACAAGTCTAATGAGGACAAAGGGGAGAATTCAAAGTTTCAGAGGTTATGGATAGGGCCTATAATTGTTATAGAAAAGATTGGATCCAATACATTTCGTAAGAAAACTCTGGATCGTCGATCTGAAATCCTTTTGGTAAATGGGAAACCTCTGAAGAAATATTTTTCTTTAATCCCTTCGGGGATCTATTATTTTTGTAAATATATGTTGGCTTGTATTTTATTTTTCAATATGTTTTTTTTTTCTTTTTTTTGCTATTGGTTTTTTGACGAAGCCAACAACTTGAAAATTAAATAATTATGGTTGAAATATATTTTTAGGGAAATTTTAAAGAGATTTTATTTGCTAGTGATTTAACTCTATGATTTGCTTGTTTCAATATCAACTAATAAAAGAAACAATTTTATGTTAGATATATATGAGAATTTAATAACCTTTACACAAAAAAATGTATTTAAATCCTTACTTTATCAAGAGAATTTATCTCATAGTCAAGACATTTTTTTTTTAAAGTAGTGTAATCGGTGTATGATTGGTGATGGTAAAATTTTACGTCATCCTCTCTCTTATGGAGATATCAGACCTGCTTCACCATTTACCAAATAATCTCAATAAATATTAACAATAATTAGTCATGGTTTTGGTTCTTTTTTCATTTTGTCTTCCTGGGATAAAAGCACTTAGGTAAAATGGGTCTAGGAGGTGTCCTTGTCGAGGCTATCATGCTTGTTGTAAGTAGTGGCTCTATCTATGACATATGGTATTCCGAATCAGGATTTGAAATTTAAATGCAAATATTACATAATCTAAATGTCATCCCACACTTTTAATGGGATTTTGAGTATGCTTCCCGAGTAGCAAATAATTATAATGCTTAACCATGAATCTATAACAAGTATGATGGGATCCAAGAATCTAACTCGGGTTAAAAGGCACCCCTATCGAGGCTATGGATGCCTGACAGGTAGCAGTGGCAATGCCCATGGTATTGAAGTCATAATTACACCACCTGCCTGATTGACTATTTCATTCTTTGAATCTATTGATTATTTGTTCTCTGAAAATCTATATGGATTTTATGCAAAGATTTGTATATTTTTTTAACTTATGCACATGTGTCTTTGAACAATCTAATATTAATTACATTCTAGCAAAACTGAAGCAATGAATTTTTAGTTATTTATGCATCTATTTATCATACAACATCTGAATTTTTATCCCTATTGTATAATACGATTTCAGTAAAAGACAACTGGTTCATCCACAAAGTCACCAATTTTTGTCTACCCAACTGATTCCCCTCTCATTTTCCAAATGACAAGGCCCCCTTATTTTTTTTCTTATTTGATTTTAATTTTTTATACATATCGTTGAACTGAAATAATGATAATGATTTTGAAGTACATATCTCAACTTGGATTGTGATATGAATTTATTTTCATTTCACATATGGCACGTTAATGATCTCTATGGATCTAGAAAACTCATCTCTAATTGTGTTGGCTATGGTTGCTAGTCATTTTTTTTAAACACAAAAGTGAGTATTCGTTTTACATTAAATCTGTGCCTGGTCGCGACAAAAACCCAAGGGAATTACATTGACATGCTACACCAGGACATCTGGGATGTCGAATTACAACTATTTACCCTTACCTACATTATACCAAAAATCCCATACCCATTCAATACTCTTATTTTCCAGACCATGTAAATTGTGCATAGTTGAAGAAAAAACCATTTACAATTATAATCATACATGATAGAATAGGTTAATTAGAAGGGTCTCTTGGACGATTAAGATCAATACTTCGAGACTGGTTCGATGCCAAGATAATTGGCTGGTCTTTCTGAAGTTTGAGGTCCATGATGATTAAACACAACACATCAACCTCATCTTCTAACTTCAAAATTCATTGTTGCAGAGCTAATATTAGGTCTAAAGAGTTACAATTTGAGGCCTTCTATTGGTTAAATCTAACATTTAAGTCATAAAGCTCAGAATTGATTGCCTCATGCTCCTTTTTTTCAGTGAGAAGAAACAGACAAAGTGGATGAACCAAAGTCAGAGGAACTAATATTCATGAGGAGAACCTGATGAGACCAGAATTGAAAAAAAACAAAAAAATCTAGGAAAAGGCATAATTGCATGCAAATACCTCGGAACCTACAACGAGACAACCAAACCCCTGAAAAACCTATCGGACTAGAAGTAGAGACAAAGCCAAAAGGGGAGGGGCTCACCACCATTGGATGAGATTCCTGGACACAAATTAAACTTCCAACCGTGACCAAAAAGGTGGTTGAATTGATCCTAATTCTTGGAGTGGCGAAATGAGTTGAAATTGGAGCATTTACCTTAGACCCCCAATTTATCCAACTAGAAGCAGAGACGAAGCCCAAAGGGGAGGGGCTTACCACCATTGGCTGAAATTCCTCGACACAAATTAAACTTCTGACAGTGATCAAAAAGGTGGTAGAACTGATCCTAATTCTTGGAGCAAGGAAATGAGGTGAAACTAGAGCATTTAACTCAAACCCCAAAATTATCCAACTGCAATGATGTTTAGCCCACAATTGAAGCACACAACAGAGGTAGGTTTGAAAGGAAGACCTAAAGCTCACCATTGAGCTTCCAAACACACCGGAATTTAGATGCCACACCAGCTTTTGAAGTTTCCCATATCCACAACCTCAAGAAATTTCCAAACCAAAGCTCATTATGCTCACGAGGAATGAATGCATGCACACTGCCACTCCCAATTTATGCTCGTTGATGGGCCTCTAAATTAGACATAAATTAAGGCCCATCTAACCTTTCTTAGGCACATAAATACTATATTAAATCTCTCCTTGTACACTTAATAATGTTTTTTTAGCTTTAATATGTTCTTAGGAAGGTTTAGAGATAATTGCATATTTGTGCCTAATATTATTTATTTTTGAAGAATATTGTCAGAATATTGGGCAGATTATGAAGATTTGGAGGAGTAGATAATCTAGGGATTTGCTTCCTACTATAGGAGGATAAATATTGGAGAATAAATGAACAAAATATCATGAAATTATTGAGAAATTATGGAGCTTGAATGATTGAGAAAATCTAGGAATGTGTTCCCTGTCATTTAATGTAGATTCCTAGTGTTGGGAACCAGAACCACTATTTGAGGGATTTTCGAGGGGAAATGTTCCTCCTTTCAACTAGAATGATTCCTCATCATTTTTATAAGTACCAATTCGAATTGGATTCTAGGTCATGTATTTTTTAGTCTTATTGTGGAGAAAACTTATTTTTTGCAGCTCCACTTTCATTTCTAGCAGGGATGTACTGGGATTAGTTCAAATAATGAAGTTTGGTGCCATTTTTAGCTTCTAAATATTGGTTTCTTCCATAGGATTTTGATACTCCTTGGGCTTGGCCATTCTAGGAGCCTCAAATCCCTCTTGCACAATTTATTTATGTTCTTTCCCCTTCTTATTCACATGCATCTCTTATTCTTGTTTTGCCTATTTCTGTATTTAGTATTGATGCTTTTCTTGCTACAGGATTGATTTAAATGATTGAAGTGAGTTATTTTACAGGTTATTTATAGATTCACAAGCATTATTAATCCTTAGAATAACTTTGGAAGGTCATCTTCATCATTGAGCTACTTGGATTTGGTCACTAGTTCACGAATATATGATTTCTGGAAATGCCTTGTAGCGAAATAGTAGTAATTTTATGATATTTTTTTAGAATGGGTTAATGAGCTTCATTTGAGTTGATTCCAATTGTATCAGGTCATAAAAACATTCAATTTAATGACAAAATTCACCCCATTGCATTTTCACTTGATTAGGTTAGGAATTTGATAGGCTAACTAGCTCAATAGTTCTTGAATTTATAGTTTTTAGAGTAGTAATTTTATGTTATTTATTTAGCACATGTGAACAAGGGTATTTTTGAGTGATTCCACTTGGAATGGGGACCTAAGACATCCTAATTAATAACAAAATTTGTCTCATTCCATTTTCATTTGATTTACTTAGTCACGCGGTAAGTTATCTCCTAAACAAAACTTGTAGCAAAAACATGACTTCTAGTAACACTCTTGTAGCATGTGTAAACTTGACCAGATTTGTTCCCAAAGCTTGGTTTTTGTCTCTTAGGCTTAAATCATGACCCTTAGGATCTAAATCCATGATTGATGAAGAATAAACACCACTTAGTATGCATTTTTACAAAGTAGATTAGGCTTATTTATTTGAATTCATGCTCTTAGAATTCAATTACAAATTGTTGTTTTTACTTGGGATTAATTTATTTTCAAAGAAACACTTCCTTTTCTGCAATTAGATAATGCTTTGATTTCATGGCATTCACTCCATTACATCATATAAAAAAAATAAGGACACATTTCATGTTGCACATATAGTGCTGATACCTCTTACGTTTGTACGAACCCTAGGTTGATAATTAAAGTTGGTAGCCTTAGGAGTTGAAACATTCTTGTTGCAATACTGAGGCTCATCACCCGTAACAATCTGAGTGCCACATTCCAACTTTCAAATCCACATTATGGATTCCAATGCTTCAGATCAAAACACTCATCCCAGAATGAACTGAGTGGACACCTTCCTCGTATGCCATGACCTCAATTTTGAAGGTAGGTCTAATATCAACCATAATAATTAATTAAGGAACACTTGCATTAATAAAACCATAAAAAACTATAATATCCCAATGAAGGTTGGATTGGATTATCTCAAATTTCATTAACTATGTCACGCGTGCATGGATTTGTTGGCTAGAGGATGCCATGTTGACATGTCTCAAGGTTCTGAGAGGGAACCAACTTGCATGATGGAAGAATTGACAATTCAAATGAACCGAGGGGATTAGAGAAGAGAGGTGGGATTAGGAATTGGCACACCAAAATAGTGGGAGGGAGAGAGGGGCTAGGGGGAATTAGGGGATTAACTAAGGGAAACAATAGGGGGGGATTAAAAATAGGGCTAGAAAGATAGTGGAAATATGTCATAGGAAACATTAGGGAAAGGGAACAAATCTACCAATATAATTTATAAAAAATTGGACTTCACCCAAAAGGAAAGCTTTATTAGCAAGGAGGTACACTTCAGAATTGAGAGATCTTATAATATGAAAAAAGGAGACTGAAGAGAAGGATATCAAAAAATATTTTATTTGTTGGAATAATAAGCTTAATATATTGTCTTTTGGATGGGATCCATTTCTCAAGTGGCGGATTATAAGGAAGGAGTCTCCAAGGATGGTGATGTCATTGACACCATGATTGTGAGCTATTGTTAACCTCATGTAAAGTACATACATTTTTGCTCAATTATTGGACTTTTGACCTAATCACCATAAGAATATATCTATGATTATTCCATCGGGATGGAGTAAAATCACTCCCCCTCATGCCACCCCTGCATTTCATTTTGAGAAACCATTAAATTCAAAAACCCTCTGAGTTTTTTTTTGTCTCCAATCAACAAATTCTTGGTGAAAGAGACACAACAACCATGCAAAGGGGATTTTCTTGGAGCAAGAGAGCAGATTACTAGTCATTTTTATTACAAGATGATCATTCTTCTTTTGTTAAAATAATAATATGACATTTTTTTTTGAGCCACTTCATGTGGTCATAAATCTATTTAACCTAGCCAACATGTCAATCAAAAAGTTTTCATTATGGTTTATATATACCCTCACTCTGATTTTTGGATTTCATTATGTGCAAGTTATAATATTTTTTCATTACATAGGTTAATGGATTATATGACTTTTATTGGTCACGAATATTGTCATAACACGGGTCTATTCGTTTTGGAAAGGGTTTATATACCTGTATGCGAAATGTGTCACTACATAACCTTATGATATTGAACTTTGGATTAAATGTTTTATTGGTTGAATTTAAAAACATAACTATGGTTTTGTGTGCAATTAACTTTGGTATTGAACATTCTCAATATATCGTGCAACAAAATGATATTTATTGGCGGTATACGGATTTGATAAGATTTGTTTTGAATGTGGTATTTGTGTGTTTTTGACCAGTATTCGCATTGTTCACCGTGGCCACAACTCGAGTTTTTAGGCCATAAATCTCCTCTTCCTGTGATTATTACTCCCTAACATGCTTTGTATCGTGTGCACCAATCATCCATTACAACACATATGGTTTTGTTTTTGTGTTCTACACATTTCATTTTCCCTGTTCAATTCTCCGCATGTCGCTCTATCGCTAGTTAGGATTTTGAACCTTTGTCCATCTCTTTTAATTATTTTCAAGACAAATCCCCGCAAAAATTATACTAGGATTTTAGCCACGCCACCCATGATCATATAAAGTTAGTCAGAGCCAATATTATTGAAACATATGATGAATATTTAACTCTTTTTTAATAGGTCAGGTGGTGGAAATTTGTTCATTTATTTTAGAGTTTTAACGAAGGAGTAGTAAAGGTCTTTTCCTCTACTTTTAATGGTAAAAGGCCAAAGGTGGGAGACTTAGAGATTCTAATGGATGTTAACTTCATAGTAGGTGCCACTCACCTCTCTACAGAGGGTAAGAAATGGTTGAAAAACTATCCTGTTTGCAATATATCACGACATAAGCTCCTGGAAAATAAGAATCATGCATATAATGTAAAACGTATGCCGATTACTTATATAAAACCTAAATGGAAAGATCTGTTGTATTTTATCCAACATTTTATAATGTGTGACAGATGAAACATGTTAGTGTTTATATACCATATTCGTCTATTAATTTTCTTAGGTTATAAACCTAACCTTATGAATTATTTGCACAAAATACTGGCCAAAATGGCCAAGGGATATCATGTTGAGCACAAAAACCCTGACAAAACTCTTTTCCATCATGACCTTATATGCATTTTGGTAAAACATCATCTGGCCAAAATTGTGATGTTTGGGATGCTTTTTTCCTTCATAATTACTATGAAAAACTTGATGTTGTCCCTGGGGTTTCACATAGTCCTCCATAAGTTATCCAGGCTCAATTTGATTCTCAAGATGTCCAGGAACATGACCCTAATGAATCATTCCATACTAAGCAATCATATTTTTCTGATGACAATGAGGTTGAGAATCCTGAAATAATACGTGTCTGTGTCACAAGAAGTATGGTTAAGAATTATTAGTCTCTTCACGATGAAGTAAAATTAGAATTTAATGATAATGATAAACCTAACCTCTCGAACCATGATCCTCATGTCAAACTTGCACAACAAGATAAGGTTAGTCAACCTAATCATAACCCTCAGTCTAGAGCTAAAGTTAAACAAATAGAAAGGAAATTTCATTCACTCAATGTAATAGGGGTAGGAACATCCCAGTTAAGGAGGGTTTTTTCGACCTTGAAACACCTATCGAGCCTTCACCAAAGAAAACTAAGTCTGAGGCTAAGGATAGTTCTAGTTTTGTTGATAATCATAATGATATTCATGATGGCAACAATACCTTAGGAAAAACCCCTCGGAGCAATTCTGGCTCTGATCCATCCCTACTTGACATGTATTGAAACTAAAAATTTCTCATTACAGTGTCTCGCCTTGAGCATCTTATTAATCAATTGCTACAAGAGAAAAATCAACCTAGAGCCCTAAATTAATTAAGGGAAAATAAAAATAAGTAGAAATCTATGGTGTCTGAAGTGGAAACATAGTAAAATGACAAAGCTATAATCATCAATTCATCAAATTCTAAGGTGGTTATCACTCCGTACACACATAAATCTAAAACAGTTAAGTAGATATGATTTTCTAGGTTGAAGAAATTTCTAGGTGTGTTTTATTTAGATTTTGTTTCCTAAATTTAAAAGGCCACTACAAAATCTTTGATTTTGTAGCAACCTTGTTTTGATATCAGTATTGATTGTTAATATCACTTTCTTTATTTAATTAAACATGTTGTTCTTGTTTACTGAACAATGGTCTTAGTTTCCACGAAAGATATTGAGGCGAGTACCATTCTGTTGTTTCAAATCCTTTGACGATATCTTGTTAGTTGCCATGTCTATTTCTTTTGAGCAGTTTAGATTCGATCGATAAGTAAAAAATAGTGCAATGTATTTTTGTATAAACAATTTTGATTTTTGTAAATTTTGTGGGAACATGGTCTGGCTTATCATCCTATATATAAACCTTCAATTTGAAAGGTGAAAGGGGAGAAAGAGTAGGCAAATAAATGCTCGATAAATTATATAGTGATTGTGGAATTATTTTAAAACCTTTTTGTAAGTGTGTTTTTTTGATTTGACTCAATCAAGCAATACTTATATCAATTTTGTTTTCCATAGTCGCATTTCATTTATGGTCTTCTTAATTTTCTGTGATTTGATTTCTAAGAAATTTGAAGATAAAACTCTGTTGTTCTGTGAGTTGGATCCATGATGAGGCATTGAATTATTGCATTTCTTTCATGTTAGTTCATTTTATTCTTGTTATATTCAACCATAATGTTCCTTCATGAACTCGTGTCCTAAGGATGATATTGATATGAACATTCCTTTAATCCAGTTTCCCATGAATTGTTTCCAAGGAGTTAGATCATTGAGAAATGTTATCTTTATATCAACTGAATTGTTGTATTTGTTGTAGCAGTTTCCAATGCTTTGTTTTATTTCATTATTTATTTATTGAATTATTTCATAAATGAATAATTGAAACATAATTATAGAAATTGGTACAATTATGCTTCCAGTTTATGGCTTACAAATAACAACTAGATAACGTTAGTTATTTTTTTGCATATATAATATATTCTTGATGTCAATTATTAAAACATAAACCGATTGTATGTGTCGGTTTAAAATATCTGAAGCTTATATTTTGTAGTTCTTAGTCTTTTATTTATTCACATTAAGGATTATCATTAATTTTAATTTATAATTGCATATATAAATTAAAATTAGTTTGCATTGTAAACATTGAGCATTGTCATTTTTTTTTTCATTCTTCACGAGTTAGAGTGCTTTCTAGTTTCTACTCTTGTATCATATTTTGTACATTATCTGTGATATATGTTATGATATGATCTTGTATATTACTACACTAATTGATTTATTGTATTATATTTAATTTGTAGGTTAGGTCCATTAACATAAACCCTAGTTTTAGGTTAGCTTTACGGTAGAGATAGGATAAACCCCATCTTTTTCCTTCGAAAGAGGAAGAGACATTAAGGCCAAAAAAACCTTTAAGCTTTTCGGAAGTGACCATCCCAAACCGCTTTGGTTATTTAAAGAGCCTCGGTTAAGGTCACATCCCTTTTGTTGACTAAAGTCCAAGTGCTCGCGTCAACACCTCGCAAGCCCATAATCCATGAACAACGAGAAAAAGGAAGACACTACTAAGGTTTAGTAGAAAATTTTGGAAAAAAAAACTCACTTGAAATGAAATTAATTAATTAATTTATCTTTATGTTGGTATTTTATTTAAAGTTAATTAATCCATGGATCCATATATCATGTATTATAATGAATTTGGTTAATAGAATACAAATTGTAATGAAAATGTAAATAAAAAAATATATAATGTTGGGATTATAGAGATAATTTTTTGAAATTACATAGGTTGATAAAAAAATGAGTTAAAAATAATAGATAAATATGATATAACCATAAAAATATAAAATTTATATCCCAATAGGATGAACGATCAAATTGTCCTTCACTTTTTGGCAAGTTAGGCACATGGAAATGTTCTCAAAATCATGATTGAGGAATAATCATGAATCAAGTTTTAAACCCTTGATTTTAAAAGTTTATAAGCCTTCCTTATTTTTATAGGTTTTTTTGGAACTTCAACTTCAAAAAGGTGAAATCCATTCATTGTTTCCATAAAAAGTAGAAAACATTAAAAAAGCGAAATCCCTTCATTGTTTGGATAGAAAGTGGCAAACTTGGTGTTTGTGGTATCCCATTAAATCTTTTATTCAATAACGCATGAGTTTTTCATTTTATATTCTATTTTTAATTTATTTTATTTTAAAAATATAAAAAAAAGTTCTTAAATAACTAAGCCACATTAAAAAAATAAGTACATCAACCATTATTTAACCAATGAATTATAAAGTAATGTGTGATGGGTGTTTGATGTTGGGTTTTTATTTTATATCTATTACTTATTTTTTTTAATATTGTTTATTTATTTATTTTAAACTTTTGGCTTATGTGTATTACACTAAAAAGGATTTTTTGGTTTTATGTAAATCAATGTTTTTAGGTTTTGGGTGTGATATGTTGACTCGATAATATTTTTTCACATGTGCAACATGAATGTTTGTATTGTGTACCATTACTTATCCAAAGTTTCGGTGTGATATGTTATAAATGAAAATAAACTTTGTCTAGTTATGATATTTTGCATTATTGTAAAATTTGTCTAATAATAACATATACATAATATGTGAATGTTTTATTTTGTGTGATGTTTAATAAATATAATTAAATAATATTAATAAATTTTATCTTTAATATTAGTTATAATCGTATAAAGAATAATTAGGTGATTTACAACCTAATATTGGGAAGTTGTCATAAAATAATAATAATATCATATATTTTAACATTAAAAAATGTAAAATACAAATAATCCCATTCTTAAATAAATAACACTAAATTAAAAAAAAAAAAAAATTAACTACGTATGTTTATAATAAAATGTAAATAAGAAAAAACACACTAAATTTAATTTATCAGATTTATTAAGTAAATAAAAATATCAAATTTGTTAGTATGTAAATTATTTAAAAAAAACCACAACATTAAAATTTAAAAAAAAATATAAGTAAACTCCATCTTAAATCACATTAAATTCTATATATATATATATATAATAAAAAAATACATATGTATGTTTATAATGATGATGGTTATCATTCATTGAGACCAATACGGTCTCTCGAATTTTAAGAGATGAGAAAGAATGTAAGTTTGATTCTTCAAAATCTTGGTTTTATAGTCAAAGAGAAGGGAAATAAGTGCTCCAAGATCATTATAGGTGAGTTGGCTTAAAAAGTCGAGAAAATTGGAAATGTAACAAATAATAAGAAATTGAGAGCAAATGTGAATAACAATCAAATAATTTAAATTTATAAAATCTATTAAATAATTAAAAATATCAAATTGGTTAATATATATTATTTTAAAACAAAAAAAATTAATACATAATATAAAATTAAATAATTATAATTTTTTTTAATATTTTTCGGTATTTCATAAATTTAAATTTAAAATAATAATATAATAAATATAAATTATTTCAATATTTTAATTTTATATTTTTAATAAAAATTATATTATAATATTTAAAATATAACCCAATATATATTTGATATGACAATATAATATTCAAATTTAATTATGTATTTTAAAATATTTTTATTCAGAAAGTTGTCCCCCTTATAATAATTTTTATATCATTATGATGTTAACATTGCAAGAATTGATGATGTATTATGACAAGTAAAACGTTAAACTTGCTATTTGAATCTTACCATTCATTCCATAGTCATCACAGTACATTATAAACTATAATTTTCGAATGAAAAAAAACAACGAGATAGATGTTAATTAAGTGTGGGGGAGATATGGTTTGTTTTATAAATTTATAATTTTGAAAAATCGTGATTTTAGTGTAATTTAGAAATGAATAAAATTACATTTTGTAGATGCTAAAAGCATTTATGAGTAAAGTTGTACTCTTGTGAGAGAAGATTAACAAGTTATCAAACAAAAATAAAAATAAAAAAGAAATTAAGTGTTATAATAGTCACTTAACACTTTTTTCTTTCTTTTTTTCTAAGGACATTTTACCATCCTTTAAAGGTGGATTAATAGGTGCAACTACTAATTCGGTCACAGACACCACAAGGGGGTGTTCTTTATCATAATTTGAACTTTCGAAACATGAGCTATCTTCAAACCCACAAACCCATCCTCTTTAGTACATGTCGTAACTCTAGGATGATTAGATTCAAGGATCATTTTTGTTTCTATAATATTCTGCATAGGTTGTGTAGGTTCATCAATATTTTGAGTGTTCATAGCATCATGTTTGGGAGGGTCCTCTTTGATTTCCTCTTCATCATCCTTCAAAAAAATGGGATCAAAAGGATGCTAGCCTTTTGTTTTATGGACTCGCTTCTTAAATTATTTTTTGGGAATTTTTTAGCATGTAGACAAGAATCTTGTAAGTGTCATATTTGGAAACATGTACAATATCCGAATTTCATGTTTTCATAATCTAAGGTTTGGATCCATTGATAGCATCTATGTTTCAACAAAATATAGTCGGGTAGATCTTTGCTTAGGTCACTACAAGGAAAAGACCCTCTAGCGGAGGTTTTTGCGGAAGCCCCTATATAAATAGCCCAAAAATCTGTTTGTAGCAAAGGTCACTAGTGGAGATGGGCGGGTGGATGTTTTAGCATATGTTTTTTTAACGATGCATCTATAATACTCAAACACACCGATGCGTTACATAATTATATGCATCAACGCTTAATAGAATATGGTGCATCATGATAGAGTTAGTTTTTTATAAAAGTTAAAAATGTAATGGTGCACTAAGTACATAATGCGCACAGGTGCATATAATACTCAATAACACTGGAAAGGGTTGAATTTAAAATAAAGGTCGGTAATAAAATTCATTTTTCCCAGTATAGTGCTATACTCTCACGTACCGCGGTGATAAACGAGTACATGAACTCCCCAACGCGCTACAAATATAACGCATCACTGTGGGGTTTTTAACTTAAAATAGTGGTGCACTTATTACTATACACACCAGTGCCATAAATTAAGTTGAACGCCCCAATGCTTAATAAAAAGTGGTGCACTGTTGCAGGGCTATTTTTTATAAAAATAAAAAACGACGGTACACTACCTATATAAGGCGCACTGGTGTGTATACTAATCGATAGCACTAGACAAATATTAAATTTAAAAAATGTTGGTCATAAAATTCATTTTCACCATTTCGACGCTATATTGAAATGATGCATTGATGCTATTCATTTATTGGAACACATTGGTGTGTAAAGAACAAGGTGCACCACGATAGGGTTTTTAATTATAAAAAATAGTGGTGCGCTTAGAAAAGTGCACGCACCGGTGTGGTTACCCTAGTGCGCCGGAACAAGGTTAAATAAAAAATCTACCAACTGTAAAAAATCGTTTTTACCATTTACAATGTTGTAGAGCTCTTAGGCATTAGTACTAATATTTCCTTTATCAAGCACCCTACTGTAGGTGCTTCCCTTTCTTTCCATCCTTCCGTTTGTTGCTCAATGCGTTGCTTTCAAATTTTCTCAAATGGTGCTCAAATTTGTTTTTTTTTTTTTCATTTACATGGTAACCATGCCTCCCCAACGATCAAATGTCTAGGTAATGTCCACGTTTCTCTTTAATTTAAATTTTTAGTGGAGTAGAATTGAAAATTAGGTAAAAAGGTCCATTATTTTTTATTTTTTTATTTCCTGCATGGTGCGTTCAACTGGTTCAACTCACACCGATGGCAGTGCACCCTGTAAATTTACAAGGTGCACTGAAAATTAGTGCGTTCTTTAATGCACCATTTTTTTGGTAAATTGATACGCACCAGGAAATTTATAAATTTTACCATGGTGTGTCTAGTAAAAGTTACTTCATGGTGCATTTGTTTTTACGAAACACACTACATGCATAAATATTAAAAAAATATAGCTTGGTTTGTTTGCTAAACCGAACATTCCATTTCGGTGCGAAAATATTATGCATACCCTCGCCCTATTACCACATTGACTCAAGTCCTCTTGAGGAATGTAGGCCTCCTTAAGTACTATGAGGAGGCTACATCCCTGAAGGGGCACTCTGGGTTGTTGGCACAACTAATCCGTCGATGGGATGCCCACCAACAAGATTTTTGTGTCGGTATTAACACATGATATGGGCCCAATGAGGAGGACATATATTTTATCACTGGCCTATCCGGGAGAGGGGAGGATTTTCCCTAGTTCCCTAATGTTCCCGATGGAATTGAAACAAAGAGACAACTTGTCTACTCTCAGAGATATGTTGGAGATCATGTAGTGTATGCAACATATTTTCAGGTGTGTGGTGGACAACTACAGATCGCTTATTTTGGTGTAGAGGAGGTTAGGTGCCTCTAACTATTAGTGAGTACCATTTCTCACTATACTAGTGATGGGAAGCACATTAGTTTCCCTATTTTCTTTTATGTTGATTATTTGGTTCAAAGGCCACAATGTATCAGATGGTATGCCATTTTTTTTGCAGAATTTTTGTATGAATTTAGATAGATTTCATGCGATGATACATGGGAAGGAAAACTTCCCTTTTTCATCAGATATTTTTTGTTTATTTTTTGAGAGGTTTTCGAGGACAAGTCCTACTTTTGACCATCGCGCTCCTTGGCTAATGACTGAGGTGAAAATAAGCATATGGGGCAAGATGATGCCCAAGAGGGGTCTGCCAGAGTATCCAACTAAGATTTACGTTGAGGCACTAGGGTTACTGGGCAATGAGGATGACCACATGTTTTTCTTAGTATCGTGTCCTTACACAGGGATGGATTTATGATAGTGTCCTAACATCCTCTTCACATTGGATGAGCCTGTAGATGATAGAGGTAATATTATTGTTTTCTTTAAATTAATGTAGTTTCATTTTATTGTCTTATTTAATAAGAATAAAATTTATTCTAGCACGTTCTTTAAATAATTTTATTAATTGTTTGAACGAAATTATCTAACTATTGTTGTGTACTATATGTTTTGTAGACATCGATAGTTTCATTGTGTACATGCCTCCTTCCCCACCGGAGGGAGTTGCGAGTATGGCCAAGGCCGTAGAGGGTGAGGCACATCCTCAGATGCAGATGGGCACATGCATGCGAGTGCATAGTGCTGGTGTCAGATTCAGGACAAAGTACTGTGACTGACTCTCTAGAATTTTGGTTGAGGATGGAGTCGCCTTGCGACGACTTGAGACATAAGGGCAGATCCTAGGCTCCTTGAACTCTTGAGGGAATGTCTATGCAATATGATGAGTCTTATGTGTCATATCGTCAGAGCTACCAGGGT
This sequence comes from Pinus albicaulis, assembly GCA_034641835.2. Taxonomy (NCBI): domain Eukaryota; kingdom Viridiplantae; phylum Streptophyta; class Pinopsida; order Pinales; family Pinaceae; genus Pinus; species Pinus albicaulis. The sequence goes on from CM076581.1 coordinate 844,691,382, forward strand.
ACTCACCGCAACGAGGAGGGATGGGAATGCAACATATACACATGAGTATTCACCCAGTACTTCCCCATCGGATCATGATGATTAGGGTGACGATCCTTCAGATACACAGTCTTCATCCAAACGTACTACCCCATCAGATCATGATCAAGGTGCCGATGATCCTTCTGGTAATACTCCACCTCCTCATTATTCACCTCATGATCACCCATTGCTTGATCATGTTTATCCTATGAGAACAAACCAACCACCTTCTCCTCCACCTCATAGTTCTATTGTTGAGGCAGTTGACCATCCATCCTCTTCTGCTACAAACTAGGTTGCCACTACTATTGTTGTATCACATATTTTACTTAATGTTGTTATTTAACTTGTTTATATATATATATATATATATACAAACCAACCACCTTCTCCTCCACCTCATAGTTCTATTGTTGAGGCAGTTGACCATCCATCCTCTTCTGCTACAGACTAGGTTGCCACTACTATTGTTGTATCACATATTTTACTTAATGTTGTTATTTAACTTGTTTGTATATATATATATATATATATGCATTTTTTGTCCATGTTGATGTACTTAATTTATAAGTTGGTGTTGATGTGTATATTATTAGGTCATGTTAGATATGTTCATTTAATGTGCTTGCAGACATATGTGTATGTGATAACAATTATTTGATGCAAGATGTATATTTGAGGATGTGTGTGGTGAAGCTGTTAGATTACAATGCTTGTGTTTTGTTAGATGTGATCATGATGATGACACCCTATTATATTATTAGATTTGTGTGCTAGCTAATGACGTTTATATGTGCTAGAGGTGTATATAATTAGATGATGCTAGAGAATTTAAATGTGTATTTTAGATGATGTTTATGCTTGTTAGATGATTATCATCATGTGTTTATTTTTATGAAATGACATTTATTATAGATTATGTATTGATGAACTTATATTAAAATTTTATATATGAAATTACATTTGTTAGGGTCCTATAATAATAGGATTCATAATTTTGAATCAATTTCTCAAGGTCCCTAATATCGTCTATACTTTTTATTTATAAATTGTTCTGTATTAAAAAAATAAGAAAACAAAGAGGGTTAAGTCCTAAAAGAAAATCATGATTTGAAAGGAAAAGGATAAAAAGATTATATAAAACGAACCCTACAAGGTACACAGTGAAATGAAAGAAATAGTTACCAGAAAAAGTTAAGGCACAATAAAATGTTAGGGAAACTAAAGAAAAAGAGTAAAAGGTTTTGGAATGCATAAGGTTGCTAGCTCAAATGCACCTTCATCATGCTTAAATCCTATGTTTCATGTGCAAGAGGAATTATCAAAGAAGGAGGACATTCACAAAGATTATATATTACTTTGGATATTTACCCTAAAGTTTTATGTAAGCTTAGTTCTAAATATTAAAGCTCATTCACTAATTTCCCCTCATTTCCTAAACCCCTTACATGTCTATTTTATTAATTTCCCTTCATTCATTTTTTCCCTTTCAAACTCATTCCCTAAGTTATCTGTTTCCTAACTTGCCCCTTTTTTACATATTCCCTTTGTTACCCCTTCATTACATATCACATTCCCAATCATTCAATGTTTAAAACCTCAAGCGAGTGCGAAATGGGTAGTTTTACTTTTACCGGGTATTACCAGTCACTCCCACATTCTATCGCACTCCTTCTCCAAATACCACATACGACTCATTAATTGTTTTGATTTTAAATCTTATGAAATTGTGGCGGGAATATAGGGTGGATTAATTTCAAGTGAAATACAGAGATATGAGGATGAAGTAATATTTCAGAGCTACAGGTGAAACCATACTTGAGGTAAAATTATATAGCTATAGGAAATATGTTGCGGAATAAGATTCAAAGGTAAAATAGTTTTATAATGACACATGAAATAAAAGGGAAAATTTCACATGAAATTAATGTATAGGTGAAAGTGAAAGAGTAAAGTGAGAATACTCTCCCAACTGTAGAAATCAACACATGGTTTTGCAAAACCATCCAGGTATTCTGTAAAAGGAATTTACATGCAGGTAAAATGAATTTACAAAGGAAGGAGTAATAGAAAAAAAACTACACATGGTTTTGTGAATTCATTGAAAGAGAAAACAAAACCATGGATTGGAAACAACACATGGTTTTATAGAAATTTAATTATAAATTTCATTTAAAATATTTTAGAAATATTATTAATATATATATATATTATTATATATTTTCCAAAATATTTTGTGACACCAATGGATAATAAAACAACAGGGTAGTCAGAGAGTAAATTAATAAGAGAAAGAGAGATACATCTGCTTCTGCTAGTTCATCTGCCAGCACAACAATAAATTTGGGTCCACATCTTACGTGCTCCCACTTCCACAGCAACAACATTTTCACAACACATTCCACCAGAATTATTAATCTGCAGTAGTTAGAACTTTTTAGTTCATCTATAGTCTAAAAATGACCTGTCTGTTAGAGATAACATTTATTGTAAACAATTTGCAAATTTTGTATAAATACTTATGTTTTTGAAGTATTGGTGGTGTTGGTTGGGATTTGTAACCTCACCATTCAGTGTGATGCAGTTCACTGAGTTTAAGTGACTATTTGCATTAATAAAAGAGCAGTTGTTTCAGGATTCATGTGACATATCCATTGGTGAAGTTTTCCTCACTGTATATGTGCTTTCCTTTGTTTCTATCTTATTATTTTCTTAATTATGAATTGTCTAACAGGCGCATTACTACATAATATGTTGAGATCATACACTCTGCCTTTAACTATTAGTAATTTACATGTTTTATTCTGATATCCAGATTAGGGAATTCTTAATTGCTCCCTAGATTCGATTGAACCTCTATTCTTATATCCAAATTAGGGAATTCTTAAATGCTCCCTAGTTTCGATTGAGTTTCCCTTCTTCTTTTATTACATTTCATCCAAATCTAAAGGTTCCAATAGTAATGTATACCTTGCCCTATTTCACTTAAACTTGAGACTTCTGCAAATTGATCACCCAAGCCTCTTTGACTCCATTTCCCAATGGCCTTCCTCTGCATTTCTAACCAAACCAATTCAAAAAACCAACTCTGTACTTATTAACTAGCCTAATATCTATTTCAAATAAAACTAAATCTTACAGGGAGAGCCCTTTTTGAGTTTAGGAGGGCTAGATCCTAAACTCCAAAGTAGGTTTGTGGTTACCTCAGTGATTTCTTTCTTTAGCCTTGAGAAATTACAGAGTGATAACAACATGCAAAACGACTTACTAAAAAAATGCAAAGATATTTTTATAAATTACAAATTTTAATATGGTTCAAACTATAATTGTAAAATTATCGTAAATATTTTTCGATTTCTTAGATAGTTCATATATATTCACTATAACCTAATTAATAAAATATTTCAATACTCACAAGGAAAAATAATTAAAGGTAAAAAAATTTAGTTAGTTCTTAATAAGTCGAAAATGTGTAACTCATTTGATTTTTAATATAAAATATTGATAATAATAAATTATTCAAAAATACAATTTAAACAATGAAAAATTACACGTGGTCTATGTGTAGAGATACAAAACCACTATAGATCCATATTAATCACAAATTTATGAAGCACTAAAAGAGATTAAATCTTTTGACATGTACATATTTTTCAAGTTTTGCATTCTAAAAATATTTTTTCATATAATGAGATTCAATCCTCTAGGATCTTGGTAGATCCATTGTTAAGATGGATCTATAATATTTTATAAAATTAAATCTATTGTTAAATTTAAAAAACTTAAGTCAATTTTTTTTTTTTTTTGTCTTTCAAGTTGTCTGTGATCCTCCAGGCTTGACCTATGGCTTGAGGAGCCACAACCCAGGGGCATCTAAGCTGTCAAAGTCACTCAAGGATCACACCCAGCCTGAGACACACCAACCCTCTAGCTGACTAGATTTTTTAGCATGTCTCCTCCCCCTAGCACAAGGCACAACCACCCCCCGTGAGGTTTGATCTTGGGTCGCCTTGTTGACGAGGCCCATCCTCAACCGGTTGTGCTAGTGGGACTTAAATTAAGTCAGAATTTGTTATAATTAATTTACGTTTAATATAACTTAAAATTTTTTATTTTAATAAAATTTAATTTATCACTAAAGTTATGAGAGTTTCAAGCAATTTAAATTTAATATTTATAGCAACTCTTACCAATTTAGATTAGAAATTTCTCTCTCTAAAGATGAGGAAGAAATGTAAAATAAGGCTTGTGAAGTTACTTGTAGTTTTGGATTTGCTTTATTGGAAGTTCTCCCTTAAAGAGGCAAGTGAACTTATTTTTAGTAGTAAAGATATAACATTTTGGAGCTAATTTGGTTCTTTATTTGTTATTGTGGTTTAAATTTATCTTTTTTTAATAATAAATATGAGTTCAATAATACAAAATAATACTATATTAGATTGAACTTTTTGACAAATCATATATTTGATTGTTTCTTAATGAAGAACTCAAGAAATATTATTTTTTCCACATACTCATCACGAGATAGTCTCTAAAATTCATGTTTTCACATTTCTACTAGTTAATACATCATGTTTACAATGATATAGACATATCTACTTTAAATAATTTACTTATAAATACATAAAAAATATATATTTATTTTACATAATCTAAATAGGAAAGAAAAGTGCATCACCAAGACTATTAGGAAGTCAAACAAATCACTGTTAATCGCCATCACATTATTTATCACTTAATTCTTAGCCATAAAATATTTATTAAATCAACTTTTATTTATAATTACCATTGAAAATAAAAGTCAGAACTCTTCCATTATCCATGAAGAAAATATTAAAACCTCTCATATATCCATGTAAAGCACATTTGTTTGTCTTATGGTCCATAAAAAGATGCAATCAACATTTTACACATGCACATAAGACCTCCTTTTAGTTTACATATTGTTGCAAGAACTGTAATTTAAATATAATAAACATGAGTTTACCTCTCATGTCAAGAATTTAATCTTACATAGTAATACACAATGATTTCATTGTTAAAGTCCTATTAGATTTATCACTATATGATTTATATTGATTTTGATATAAAAATGAAGAAAAAACATGTGAAATGATTAATAAACCAAATATCTAACATCTAATTATACACTCCTTCTCTTTAATTCCTTCATCTCAACCATTTTATGTCAAGTAGGGAAGAATCGAATTATTTTATCGAAATCATGGAGTGCTCTTATGAACCTTTCTAGAATAAATCTTCAATGTTCTTTCCAAATTCCCTATTTTCTCATTTTTAGGATATTATTCTCATTTTCCTATTTAAGAAGGATTGTCACCTTGAATCCTTATTATTATAGATATTGTACACCATGTTTTAAACATTTATATCTATGGAGATATGCTGCATAGTGAAAATAAGGGAGGTTATTTTACTATATTGAAAAACTTTGATGATGGTTGTAGTACGTCTTTTAGTACACATATATAACATACATATGCTTTTCCTTCTCCATTTTCTATCACTTTGTGAGCTATTTTAGATTGATACTCACAATGCCATTTGAGAAAAGGAGATAATGAGTATATTTAGATTGATAACTTAAAAGAATGTAGTTATAAATAAGCATTCTTAATGGAGTGCTCACCTTGAGGATTCAAAATGGACTTTTATATTGTTTAGAGTAGAAAATGTTTTATATTAGAAATATATGTTTGGGGTTGCAAAAGTACGACAAAATACTACAAAATCGATAACTCATGCTTATAATTACAATCTTTTGATCCATTCGGATGTCTATCCAAAGCCTATAGAAGAAGTATACTATAAATTAGAATTAAACTATAATTACACAATTAGAAACACTTTAATTTTTAAATTATAAATTACAAAATTGGAAATACTTAGTTTTAAGTGTAAACATGTTTCCACTCGAAAAAAAAAAGGAAGACGTTTTTGAATGTTACTAATTATGTAAAATACTAAAAAGACTAATAAAAAAATATAATTAATGAAAATAAAACTAAAACATACTACAATAATATAAATGATGAAACAACACAAGTACATATCACTCTTCGTTGTTATCATCCTGATTATCTTCCTCGCTTGGCATGATAACATTGATGTTATCAAAAATATGTTTTGATCTAGGGTCATGTCTTAATATGAACCACCAATCCATATGCAACACATATAGGTAAAAACCCACTTGGTTGCAGTGTTTGGGGAAAACACAAGGCTCCCTAGCTTCATTCCACATCTTTATAGAGTTGATATATTTCCACCCACTATCGTGATCTTCATTTACATTATTCCAATTAAAGGTGTCTGTTACACAGTAATTTGTCACCGTCCTTACCATTCCCCATCCCACACAATGGAGGACCCATTCCGTGACCTGTGAACATTGTCATGCTTTGAAAACATCATCAATGCATCCCTCTGAGCATGAGCTTTATTTTCCCTTGAGACATCTCCTTGCAAAACTCATGAAAAACAGCTCTTTTTGCATTGGCGCGGGTAGACAGTTCAGTGCTCGCGCCAATCAGGGAAATCTTGTAAAGAGGTCGCGCCACTTGGCGCTTTGTCATAGAGCATCAATCGCGCCACCCATTTTAGGGACTGTTTTTTAAATATGGATGGCGGAAGTTGAGTTCAAACAAACTCACAACCATTGCCTATCTTGAGTTGGGAGGTTTGGCTGCGGGAGTTCTATGGAAGGGAAGTGGTTTTGCCACCTTCCATGGAACCTTCCTTGTTGATAGGGCCAATCCCATAATAATAGGGATCCCAACTCCCTCCTTCCCCATCTATAAAAGCCTGCTCAAATCCATGGCAAGCTAGTCTTGAAGTGCTGAAGCTTTGCATCTCCCTATTCCCAAGTGTCTTTGTGCTGTAAAGAATCCCTTCTTTCCCTTAAGGCCAACTCAAGTGAGGAGACCATTGTTACGAGACTCTGGAGAGGTTTTCCCTTTCCTCGGCGAGCTTTGCGAGACGTGGACGATCGGAGACCCGTTCGAAGGAGGCTGCGACGTCAGAACTTGGTTGTAACTTCTATTCGTTTATCATTTAATAGATGACTATGATTATGGTTCCACTCCGTTTTCCATCATGTTAATGCAAGTAATATCTTTTCTGACCGGTGTTTAGTTACGTGTGCTGGTTCCTATGCTTGTATCTGTTCGTTTCTTCTATGTGCAGGTGTTCATCCGCGGAGATCGTGGAAGGATTGTGATCTGCCAGGGCTGAAGGACGGGGACACTTATTCTTTCAGATCATAGCGTCGGAATCCAGGTAGGCTTCTATTCCAAGTCTTTCTTTCGTAACTAGGAGCTTGCGTCATAGCATTGTTTGTTTGTTGCTAGACCCCTGCTGGGCTAGTAGGGATCGCCTCTGTCCGCAGAGGGGATTTACCTCCTCAAAAAATTGGCGACTCCGCTGGGGAGATCGTCCGGTTTTCCTTGACTCGTTTATGATTGTTTCGCTTTGGTTGTTTCTCCTTGCTTGATGAACCTTCTGGGTTGGATTCTTTCATTGTTTTAGCTTCTTGGTTTGCTTAGCTTGTATTGGTCTGCTTCTAGAGTAGCTTGTTTTTTAATTTTTATTGAGGAACTCGACTGGCGTGGTTTTTAACCCGACATTCGCGCCACTTGGCGCACGTTGCTTTTGTCCAGCCCGTGCCAATTGGCTTCTGGCGCTAGTTTCACACTCACAGTCGCACCACCCCTGTGAGTTTTTTGAGTTTCTCCATTTTTTGGCTCTCTGGATTTGATCAATACTTTTCTTCTTTATTTTATGACTGTCTGAGTCTGTTGGAGTCTTGTTTGACTGGAATTCACCTCTGTCCTTGGGTTGTTTGCTTCTATCTACCGATTTCACGTTTTGAGCCCTAGGGCATCTAGTGGCTTAGTGTATCGAGCCCTCCTCGGGAATTTTGGTGTCTTGATTGTCCTGTCAACTTGTTGATTGATTCTCCACGCTCTCTTAACAGTCTTTGATCGTTTTGTTGCGTTTTTTGGGTGATTGTTCCTTCCTTCATTCGAAAATCGTTTGCCTTGCTTTGGACCTAGATCACACGGTCCATCGGAAGCTTTTGAGTCTTTCTTTGATTCGAGAGACTTTGGGTCGATTTAGGGATCTGATTGATTGCATTGTTGAGTGAATTTTGTTTGTTTCGCTCTCTTCGATATCATTTCTCAAATTGTTCCTTTTGTTTTCATTGCACACTAGCCATTAGACATTGAAAATCAAAAAAAAAAATCTCTTTTGCTTTTATAAATTAGTGCAAATTGTGATCTTTTCCATATCGCTAGTGATTAGTGTTTGAATGAAAAGCTTTCAGTTGCATTAGTTGCATTAGAGGCATCGTTGTTTGTATTCCGTTCATTTCGTTTGTATAAAAGCTCTCAACTCTTATTTAACTAGTTTTCATCGAACGAAATGTTGCACTGTGGCATATAGCTTGCATTCAGGAGTCTTTCGAGACACTACATACGATAGGGCCTGGAAATTGAAACTTAATTGAAGATCAACTGTAAAATTTATTCAATTAACCTAAGGCAGCATTGGAACTTAACGAAACACATTTAGAAGGTCTAGGCTAGAGACGTGTTCCAGCGTCGTTAAACCTAGCAGCTGTCGTTCGCCTGTTGGCTTTAGACAGTGCTAGTACGGACTTGCGCTCCCCGTACCGTCGCGTATATAAAGGGAGACCCCTCTAGGTTTTCAATCCTTTATCCACAGGAAGCCGAGTCCGCCGCCCTATACCCGTGATACACCGAACACAGCATTCGGGGAGACTACCTGCACGTACGGAAAGTCCTTGGTCGATTTCTGTTTCATTATTTGAAACCAAGGTGTATATTGCAGTTCACGGATATTTGGTACACCCTTTGTGCCTAGTTTTTTCTTGAGCAGTCATTTGGTCTTTTCTGACTCCCTAAACTTGAAAAGACCGTCAAGCGCTTGTCCTTTCACGCTTGTATCAACTCTGAAAGAGATAGAGTCATCTTTTTATCGTTTCTTGACTCTTAAAACATGAAACGGTAGAATTTCTTATTTGTCCAATGTGGTAAAATTAATTGCCCACGATTACACACCCGTTTAGACATTGCTTGTTGACTGTTTGATCGTGTGTCTTAACTCGTTTTCAGCCCGCGTGTGTGTTTGCTCTTTTCTTCTGGTCTTTTGCCACGGTGGCGGAACCTTCGGTTTCGTCTACTGGTAGTCCTTACACGGACGATTCTTCAGAGGCTTCTCAGCCTTCTGTTGAACCACAGCAGCCTGTTGTTTCCGAGTTCCCTGACGGGGACCTGGCCCTCACCGAGCAATCCCTTGAGAACCACTGAGTCTAAATACTGGCCCTTTTCTGACCCCGTGTCTGAATTGCATGTTAGAGCCGATTTCCTTTCTCTTACATCACCACCGCTTCGTCACGTTTCTTCCTCCTAGTCCCGCCTTCGTCTTCACAAGGATTTAACTAACAGATCAACTATGAGTGATTCTCAGGAGGAAATTCCTGTGGTCTCGATGGGACTATCAACAGATCCTCGAGATTGTTTGAGGAGACGATTCTCACAGCCGGCTACCACATCGCCGTCGCCTGGTCCTTACCGCAGGGATGGGCGTATCTCCGGGGTCAAATCATTTCCCACCGCGCCTATGGGAATATCATCTCCTGCTTCGAGGCCAGCTGCCACTACACCCGGGGTGTCCCCTTCGACGCCCGTCACTTCTGTTCCCGTGCGGCCCACTGTTTGTGTAGCTGCCTCTTCTGATGTTGTCTCAGCTACTAGGGCTGGGCCAACTCCTGAAGATGTTTATCTAGCTATTGCTATACCGGAGAATATCTCTCCGGAGGAGTATCGGTTGTTTTTGCAACAGCCGAACGCCGGAGCTGGACAAATTCCCCAAGATCCTTATCGATCTTTCTTTTCGCACTATGCACAGGACAGCACTCACGTGTATGGTTTTCCGGGTCAGCTTGACGAGCATGGGGACATTTTGCGTCTTCCTGCTCCTGAGGCTTATCTGTATGCTCAAGGTTTACCGTACAACCAGGCTCAGAACCTGCAGGCACAGCCTTTTCAAGGCCAACCTGCAGGCCAACCTGGCTACCAGTACGACCCGCAGGGACAGCCCAATCAAGGCTACTCTGCGGGCCAGCAAGGGCCATTCTATAATCCGCAAGGACCATATTATAACCCTGCTGGTCAACCTGCTCAGCCTCAGCCGGGGTATCAACAGGGACCGGCCTATGGTCCTGGGGGGCAAATCCAACCTTCTTTACCGATGCAACCGCAGTATCCTGTTGTCTCTAACGTTGCATATCAGCCAGGACCACTCTATGGTTCTGCTTCAGGTCAAACTGGTTTCCAGCAAGCACCTGGTCCTGTTCCACCACCAGGCCAACCGGGTCATCCGGTACAACCTGGTGTCCCGCCGCCAGGCCAACCGGCTTATTCGGTGCAACCTGGGGCTCATTTACAACCAGGTCAACCTGCGCAACCAGCGCCGCCTGTTTATCCGGGCCAACCTGTTCATTCAGGGCCGCCCCCTCACTCGGGTCAACCTGTTCATTCAGGGCAGCCCTCTCATTCCGTTCACTCTGCTCAGCAGCTTGTTCATTCAATGCCGCAGCCAAATCAACAGCTGCGCCCTAGGTACCAGGCTCTGCAAGGTTCCACTTATCAGCAGTCGACTCATCCTCAGAGTGGTTATTATCCACATGGTCAATCTCAACCGAACTATAATCACTCTGGAGGCTCTCAGTATCAACCTCCTCCACCCGGTTCTAACTATGCTCAGCAGCCAAATCCAAACGCTGCTTATACGGGGCAAACGCCTAATCAGGGCACGAACTCTGGTTATCAGGCCCCACACTATGGTTACCAGAATCCAAATCAGTCTGGCTATACGAATTATGCCCCTCACGGTCAGAATCCTACGGGACAGAACCCATGGGGGCAGGGATATTCACAACCATCGTGGAGCATGGGTACCGGACCTTATTCTGGGACTGGCATGGGAGTTAACCCTCCATTGCCGTTCCTAGCTACCTTGGATCTACCGGACGTTTCAAAGTTGACCAATGATCCGATTTCACATAATCCATATTGGCCTCCGGTTCCCACCAAGATACCAGGAGATTGTCCCAAGTTTGAGGGAAAAGCTGGCGAAGACCCCCAGGCGCATGTGATGACGTACCACCTATGGTGTTCGTCTAACTCTTGGACCGACGATTCGATTCGTCTGCGTCTTTTCCAGCGTACTTTAACAGGAGCTGCTGCTAAGTGGTACATAGAGCTATCCCGTGGTATTTTTCAGGATTTCAACTCGTTAGCTATGGCTTTCCTCACGCATTTCCAGTTACCAGTCCGGTATGAGACTAGGACGCACCTCCTCTCTTCCTTGAAGCAGGATTCGGCCACTCACATCTTGGATCACATCCATGAGTGGCGGCGCCGTCGTCGACTGATCAAGTTTCATATACCTGATCAGATTTTGACTCACTGGTTCACCACCTCCTTTGTCAATAAAATCGCTCAGGATATCGCGATGGGAGCGTGTGTGACGGAGGAACAAGCTATCGCGCATGCCCAGTACCTGGATCTTGTTTATTCGCAATCTGGCACGCTTTATGACATCTTGCCTGATGCTCCACGGCCCGGAGCCACAAAGGCCCCGCCTACCCCTACGGTGGATGGTGTCATTGGTTCCGTTTCTCAAAATTCGAAGAAGTCTTCGAATGGGAAGCAGAAGGCTAATTCTTCCAATAATACCTCTACTAATCCCGCCTCATCCGATTCTGGTAAAACCGCGGAGGTGAATGCCGTCCAGGCCAATCCTGCGGACAAATCCTCCAAGGGGAAAAAGAAGGGCAAAGGAAAATCAAAATCTGATGCCCCGAAACCGGAATCCAAATCTCGAACTGAGGATGGCTCCCAACATAAGCCGAAATTCCCTTGCCTCATCTGTGAAGGTGACCATTATACTAAGGATTGTCCACGACGGTCCGAAGTTAGTCAACTTCTTAAAGGCTCAAAAGGGACTCCGGCTATTTTAAAAGAGCCATTTCCATCTCAGCAGACCCAGATGGTCGAACAGGGCTCATCATCTGAACCGTTTGGGTCTCAGGTTTTCATGATGAAAACTAATGCACCTATCACTGTTGCTACGCGGTCGAAGGACTACAATGAATCACGACAGGCGACCGGGAAGGCAGTTGCGGATGGGCCGCCTCCCCCACCTGTTTCTGGTCCATTGGAAATCGAGAAGCCGACTCTCTAGCCCGTTGTGAAGCCACCTCCCAAGGGTGTTCTTCGGAGATCCTCTTATAATCCCAATGCTCGTGCCGCTAAACATTACAATATTGTTGAGGATTTGGCACAGGCGCCAAGTGCTATGTCCGCACTAGAGGTTCTTCAAAGTTGTCCTTCACAACGGAAGGCTTTACTGTCTGCGATCGGTGGTATCGATCCCGCCGACTCGAGCCTTATCACCTTCGATCTGGAGAATTATACTCCCCGGCTTCCACATCAAATCGCTTTGGTCATTCAAGTCGGAATTAACGGTCTAAACGTTCATAGGGCCGTCGTAGACGAGGGTGCATCTACCTGCGTTATGTCCTCCGCTTGCTGGAAGGCCATCGGCTCTCCAGCCTTGTCGTCATCTCCTAATGCCCTTGAGGCATTTGATGGTCGGGAATCTAAACCCCTGGGAGTTCTCGAGAGTCTTGCGATCACATTACAGGGAAAAACTGTCAACGTGGAAGTGGAAGTGGTTGACGCTAAACTCAACTACAATATACTTCTTGGCCGCAGCTGGACCCATGCCATGCTCTGCGTGCCGTCTACCGTCTTTCGATTCATCAAGTTCCCTCATGAGGGCAAGATTGTCACAGTAGATCAGTTGTCATTTTTTACCTCGAGCTCTGAGAACAACGTGCCGTACGTGGATCAAATTCCGAATCCCCCAGACAGCATAGGACCTGGTCTTTTCAAAGACCCAGTCCTCATGGGTGTTTTCCCCGCGCCACCACCGAATACCGCTCAAGTCAACATGCTGTCCAGGACTGATGACCCCTGGCTCATTCCTACACCTGAGCAGGTATATGAGTTTGGAGAATCCATGCCTTTGACGCCAGTAGAGATCAGCTACTGTGAGATTGTTGCCGCATCGTATCCTCCACCTCCTCAGCATGCTCCGATGAGCATGGCTCTCGACGTCTACTCGCAATCCCCCTGGCTTGGTCAGGCTGATTCACCTGATCCTCTCCGAGAGACTTTTCCTTCAGATGAAGCCATCATTGAAACTATGTCTCCTGAGGAGCTACCCTGGGGCAATGGACATCATCGCTCCTCGTTTATGCCCAGCTTGGGGGCAATGTCTGATTGTCTGGAGCGCTATGCTACTCAGGTTCCTTCCCCTCCTCTTCAAACACCGATCTTGACGCACGAGGTCTTTTCGGAGGGCAATCTGAGTAACATTACTCAAACGGTTCCTATCAACATCTCTGTTAAACCAGGGATTGTTGAGAACATTCATGTGGGTGTGACTTGTTCTCCCGAGGAGATTCAGGTCTATACGGAACTTTTCAAAGAATTCAGAGATGTTTTTGCATGGTCCTACGAGGAAATGTCGGGAATTGATCCTAGTATTGTCGTGCACGAGATTCCAACCTATCCAGGTGCGAAACCCGTGCGCCAACGCTTGCGCCCCATGCATCCTCGGAAAGCCGCCGCTATCAAGGCAGAGGTTGAAAAACTTCTGAACGCGGGGTTTATTTATCCTATCCCCCTTACAGAATGGGTGTCCAATATCGTCCCCGTCGATAAAAAGCAGGGTACCATTCGAGTCTGTGTAGATTATCGCGATATCAATCGCGCCTGTCCGAAGGACAATTATCCCACTCCGTTTATCGATCAGATTATCGACGATTGCGCCGGAAGTGAGATCTACTCCTTAATGGACGGTTTCTCAGGTTACAACCAGATTAACATTGCACCCGAGGATCAACATAAGACCACATTCATCTGTCCGTGGGGCACTTTTGCATATAAAAAACTCCCGTTCGGCTTAAAGAACGCTGGCGCCACGTTTCAGCGTGCGATGTCATACGCTTTTCATGATATTCGCCATATTGTCCAGCCTTATCTGGACGACTTGCCTGCCCATTCGGGTAAGCGAGAGGACCATCCTGAGCATCTTCGCCAGATATTTCTTCATTGCAGACGCTACAATATTAGGCTCAATCCTCATAAGTGCGTCTTCTGCGTCGATTCTGGCCGTCTTTTAGGCTTTATAGTCTCGAAAGACGAAATTCGCCTTGACCCTTTGAAGGTTGAGGCCATCATAAATCTCCCGTCACCCTCCTCCCTGTATCAGTTACAGAGTCTGCAGGGGAAAGCGAATTTTCTTAGGCGCTTTATCCCGAATTACGCCAAGGTGGCCAAAGGATTCACTCGTTTGTTAAAGCAGAATGTTCCCTTTCATTGGGACGAAATTGCTCAAGAATCCTCTGAGAAGCTGAAGACATTGCTAGTCAATGCTCCGTTGCTTCGTCCTCCGGACTACCACCGCGACTTTACTTTGTATCTAGCCGCCGCATTAAGCACCATCGCCATGGTCTTGGTGCAGGATGACGAGAACGGTGACGAACATGTTGTTTATTACCTATCTCGAAACCTTCTCGACCCGGAAACGCGTTATGCACATGTTGAGAAGTTGGCCTTAGCAGCCGTACACGCCGTACAACGCTTTCGCCATTACATCCTTTTGCGCACGATAACAGTGGTTTCAGACTGCAACCCTATGACATATATTCTTTCTAGGCAATTACTAGGGGGCAAGTACTCCAAATGGATCGTCATCCTGCAGGAGTTTGACTTGGAGTTCACCACTGCCAAGTCAACTAAATCACTGGTCTTCGCGGATTTGATATGTTCTCTCCCTACAGATTCTGTTCCTTCCCACTCAGAAGATCATATACCGGACGAAACGTTATTTCTTATCGATACTCGTGATCCTTGGTACGGTGACATCATAGTGTATCTTCAAACCGCGACATTTCGGTCTGAGTTGGATAAAACTGCCCGCCGTCGGATTCGGCACCAGTCCCAACCCTACCGCATAGTAGGAGATACCTTATATCGTATTGGAGTAGATTCGGTGCTCCGACGATGCCTTACCTTCGACGAGGCTGAGAAAGTCTTGAATGACTGCCACAGTGGCGCCTGTGGCGGACACATGTCCGGATATGCCACTGCCCAGAAGATTCTGAGAGCAGGTTATTTTTGGCCTTCTATATTCAAGGATTGTATCACTGCAGTCCGAAAATGTCATCCATGCCAGATTTTTCAGCGCAAGATGCGCGCGCCGCCGTTGCCTTTGCATCCCGTTATTACCGTCGGCCCTTTCGCGAAATGGGGCGTGGATTTTATGACGTGTAACCCTCACTCGGCCGGGGGGCATGCGTATATCATTGTCGCCGTCGACTACTTCACTAAGTGGGCCGAGGCGATGCCTACACTAGCGGCTGACGGAAGAACGGCTGCTTCATTTTTATTCAACCATGTTATTGCACGATTCGGGGTTCCTCAAGCTATCGTCACTGATCACGGTACTCATTTCCGCGATTACATGATGGCGGAGCTGACAGCTGCGTTGGGCCTGCGTCACGACAGCTCAACGCCATACTACCCTCAAGCGAACGGTCAGGTTGAAGCGGAGAACAAGGTTTTGGTCACTATGCTTCAACGAACAGTTGGGATTCATAAATCCAGTTGGCATCTCCAACTGTTCTCAGCTCTCTGGGCGTACCGAACATCTGCTAAAAGTGCAATCGGATTCACACCATTCCAACTGGTGTACGGTCTGGAAGCTACTTTGCCGGTTGAATGTGAAATTCCTTCGCTCAAATTAGCTGTGGAGCTCTTACCGAATACTTCTCCTGAGGAAGAGCGTCTTCTGTATCTCGAACGGTTGGATGAAACCCGTCATCTAGCTGCTTTGATCATCGAAGCACAAAAGAAGAGGGTCAAGACTCATTTTGATCAATCTGTTTCTCCCCGTTCTTTCATCGAAGGAGACCTAGTCCTCTTGTACGATCAGGCACACGACAAGCTTGGTGCCGGGAAGCTCCAGCCCATGTGGCACGGGCCCTATATAGTAAAGCGTGTTTTGAAAAATGGGGCCTACGAACTTATAGACTACGAAGGAGTTCCATTGGCGCAGCCCAGGAATGGGTTGTACCTTAAAAAATACTATGCCTAAATTGATTTCTTGGTGTGGTGTGTGTACATAGGTGTGTGATTGTCATTTGTGTGCATGGTGTGGTGTGCTTTGTAAACATCTTTCTGCTGATCGGGTCTTCCTGGTTGTGCAGATGTCTATTCATCCATTTGTTGGTTTTGCGGATGGTGCCTCCCGCAGTACCAGGAATCTGTCTTTCGCAGCCTGGGTAATCTACGATCCTGCTGGTGAGTTGATTGACCTGCAAGGTGTGTGTTTAGGGCGTACCACGAACAATATCGCGGAATATAGCGCCGTATTGGAATTATTAACCGAGGCAGTAAACCTTGGTATCCGTGAATTGCTCGTGTACCTAGATTCACAGCTTGTAGTGTTACAACTGAACGGACATTATTCGGTAAGAAACCCGTCCATCTTACGACTGTATTTGCGTATTCGATTACTGGATAGGAATTTTGACTACATTACATATCATCATATACCCAGGCATTTGAATACATTAACAGATGCAGTAGCAAATTTGGTATTAGACAGGCATTTGCGCAATTTATAAATCATTATCACATGTAAAGAAGACTCATCCAGAAATAGATATGCATATATAGATATCGAAATGTTTACATAGAGTGTGTCACATAAAACTCAAAAAATATACATAGTCGTCTTAGTACATCCTTAGTACATCCGGAGACGCTATGTCTCTCAAAAAATAGGTGTAGCATAAATCCTAAGGACTAGTCTGCATGGTGCTCATGATAGCACGTCACTGCACGCACTAGGCGCCTCAAGATTCGGTGGATCCGATTTGGGACTCCCACCGTATGGCGCTGATACTCCATCGGTACGTCTGATAGCCGGGCATAGTCTGGGATCCCATGGGAAATCCCCTCGAGGTTCTGGACCAGTGCCTCTCCTCCGGTGCCTTCCCCCTGGATCTCAGGGGCGAGTTGTGTCCTCCGGGAGATAGGAGACATCCCGGCTGGTCTCTCAGGTCCTACATCTGCATGCATATATAATTGTGTTAAGACGAATGTGTGTTTACAAAAAAAAAACATATAAACATAAAATCAAAAATATGAGGTCTTACCCAGCTCTTCATCCCAGTCGTCTCCTTCTGGTAGTGGGAGATCTGGGTCCCCTGTAAAGTCAGTTCTCGAGTAGGGCCAATCTTCCACGACGATTAGCTAGCGCCGTAGCCACCTAAAGAACTCTGGCCTCCAGGACATCTGTTGGCCACCTCCAGATCTGGGCATCAGTGCTGCCCAGCGAGCCATTCTCGGCTCTCGTGGTATCGGACTCGCCACATGGGCCTCTTGGCCCTGGAAGGTTGGTATGCATTCCAGAATGAACGATACCAAGATGGAACCATAGCCGAACTGTTTCAGTTTCCCCTGTTTTCACTTGGTGAGCTGCCTTTTCATGTTGATCGTTACAGCTGTTGCCCAATCATACAGTCGGGGACCCATGCATTCTGAGGCTAACAGGAGTTGAGTCTTCGTGGCCTCGTGCGGAGCCTGCGACCCAGCAGCTCGCGTAATGGTGTGGAGAACTACTCTCAGTGCTAGATCAGGGATGGTGGAGATGTATACCTTCTTGCTTCCTGATCCTGTTTGTGCCCCTCGGCACACCCGTGCCATTACTTCTTCCATCTTTTCCCCAGATGGTCTGCTTCCAGTCAATACCGGGATTGGACCGCTGCGGGACAATCCAGTGATGAAATAAATGTCAGTGACCTCCAATTCTAACACCTGGTCTCGTAGCTTGAACACTTGTTCATTTTCATCCCAGATGCTGATTAGATATTGGAGGAGCTCGGGCTGAGCTCGTAAGCATGGCGTGAGGAAGAAATTTTTTAAGCCACAGTCTCTAAGAGCGTTCATACAAGCTTGGCTTTGCATGGCCTCTTCATCCTCATCTCCGTGTTCTCGTTCCTTCCATTCGATTGCCATTTTGAGTGGTTATCTGCATTCATATGGACAAAAACTCCTGATTAGATCTTTGGTGAGCTTCAAATTTCAAGAAATTTGGTTTAAGTACCGGAATTTTAGGCGAAAATTTGGGTTCGGCCGCTGGCGCGGCTGTTTTGCTAACAGTCGCGCCAGGTGGCGCGGGCCCTTTAATAAAAAGCGCCCAGTGGCGCGGGTCCGTGCCCGATACCCACGCCAATGGGCCCGGCCCTAAAATTTTAAAAATGGCCACACAAAGCTGATTTCTAAAGGGAAAACATTAAAAAATGTATGGAAAGGAAGAGCAAAGGAGCGCCTCTTACCTGTGACAGACGAGAAGCTGAATGGTTGCCTGGATTGGTCGTAATCACCGACGGAAGATTCTGCTCCAAATGGACCACTGTTGCTTTCCACAAGGTAAATAGTAAAAAGTAATTTCATTTTTTACCAATTAGACATATTTATAACTTTTCGACGTTAAATGAGCTTTAAAAAGTTATTTTTATCATATATTTGCATATGTTATGTCGAAAATGGATTTTACGCTTGCTTGGTATGTGCAGCAGCAGGTTTTGGCGACTTAAAAGATGGAAACGAGTTATATTTTATACTTTTTCGGACTCGGTAAATACACGAAAAATTCACTCTGGAGTCATCTTTCAGCTCTTTTCTGACTCTCTAAATATGAAAAGATCGCCGAGGCCCTTGTCGTTTCGATCTCGTTAAAATGGACACAAATCGACATTCACCCAGTATAAGTTTAACCCTTTTTCGGGCTGGGCTGGATCGATTACGAAAAAGGAATACCCTAGCCTATCGCGACTAGGAGGTTTTCCCGCATATTGTTTTCTACCTTTTCGGATCTGGGGAACTATTTACGAAAAGGGACCTGTGGAGTTTTCTTTTCCGCTGTCTTTTCAAACTCTCTAAACATGAAAAGACGCCGAGTTCTTCCTTTGTCAGACTCGTTAAACCCTGATGACATCGGATATAGTCGAAATGACGTTCTCCGAGTTTCTCCTTCCTGGGACTCGTTAAATGCACCAGGATGGATTCGCCCGAAGGGCGGACTTATATCACAAGCATATGCTATCCCCTTCAAGCTTGTTATCAAAAATAATTGGGGTACTCGCCAGAAATGGTGGGGGAGAAATGGAACCATCGTCGTTGTCGTCGGCAGTATGTCGCTCTTGAACATGGCACTTGTCTGCATTCGTGTCGGGTTGGGGACATCTCATCTCGTTGCTTCACTTTGCCTCCGTGGGTTTGGGTAATCCCTTTTGACCTCTCATCTGTTCATCGCCTCGTCACCATGACCTCTGATCCGTTGATGTCAAATACTGCCAAATCCACTGTCGTGCCGTTTATGTGTTCAAGAGAAGTTGGCCTCTGCAAATATCAACCTTCCTCTGTTTCTCATATGGTCCCGATTCACAACAAAACATTATGTTCCTCTGTCTCGTGTCGATGATGTGGGAATCATTATGGCCCACCTTCGATCAAGGTCACTTCCCGTCGACTTCAACTCATTATCCAGGAAGTTGGTCTAGAGACTCCTGATGGTACCTTGGAGCCTGCATGCCTCAATGGCAGGTTCGTCGCATTCGACGTGAAGTTTACATCATTGACTTCCGATCGAATGATTCTGCGGGTGTTCGACGTCAACTCATTTATTCACACGCCGTAGATTGTACCCGTAGTACCTTGAGGACCATTGTCATTATTGGTGGTTTCTCTCGCGTCTGTTAACAGCTTTCATCATTGGCTGGTAATCAGACGATGTTCTTGCATGTTCGACATCAGCTCACACATTCGCATGCTTGAACTTGTACTTGTTTGGGTCGAGATGGAGCGCAAGACCCTGGATTGTGTCTGTTGTAATCCAGGCTGCGATTGTGGATTATTGTCATTATGTACATGACTCAATGATTGGATGGATGCGACCATACCCGAGTCTATTTGTTTGATCTTAGTTGGATGGCTGCGCCCATACCCTAGATCCGGATTATAGCATACTCTGTTCGGATGGCTGCGTCCATACCATATATATGCATCATGTACTTGAGATATCAGTTGTATCTTTCTGTGCAGGTTTTCCGACGGCGGGCCTTCAATTGGACATGTTCTCGTAAAGCATTTCACCCCTCTCTCTCTCGGGCCTCATGCTTTAGGGGGCATCTGTTACACAGTAATTTGTCACCGTCCCTACCATTCCCCATCCCGCACAATGGAGGACCCATTTCGTGACCTGTGAACATTGTCATGCTTTGAAAACATCATCAATGCATCCCTCTGAGCATGAGCTTTATTTTCCCTTGAGACATCTCCTTGCAAAACTCATGAAAAACAGCTCTTTTTGCATTGGCGCGGGTAGGCAGTTCAGTACTCGCGCCAATCAGGGAAATCCTGTAAAGAGGTCGCGCCACTTGGCGCTCTGTCATAGAGCAGCAATCGCGCCACCCATTTTAGGGACCGTTTTTTAAATATGGATGGCGGAAGTTGAGTTCAAACAAACTCACAAACCACTGCCTATCTTGAGTTGGGAGGTTTGGCTGCGGGAGTTCTATGGAAGGGAAGTGGTTTTGCCACCTTCCATGGAACCTTCCTTGTTGATAGGGCCAATCCCATAATAATAGGGATCCCAACTCCCTCTTTCCCCATCTATAAAAGCCTGCTCAAATCCATGGCAAGCTAGTCTTGAAGTGCTGAAGCTTTGCATCTCCCTATTCCCAAGAGCCTTTGTGCTGTAAAGAATCCCTTCTTTCCCTTAAGGCCTACTCAAGCGAGGAGACCATTATTACGAGACTCTGGAGAGGTTTTCCCTTTCCTTGGCAAGCTTTGCGAGACGTGGACGACCGGAGACCCGTTCGAAGGAGGCTGCGACGTCAGAACTTGGTTGTAACCTCTATTTGTTTATTATTTAATAGATGACTATGATTATGGTTCCACTCCGTTTTCCATCATGTTAATGCGAGTAATATCTTTTCTGACCGATATTTAGTTACGTATGCTGGTTCCTATACTTGTATCTGTTCGCTTCTTCTATGTGCAGGTGTTCATCCGCTGAGATCGTGGAAGGATTGTGGATCGATGTGGTTGAAGGATCTTGGGACACTTCTTTCTTTCTTCTTGTTACACAGTAATTTGTCACCGTCCCTACCATTCCCCGTCCCGCACAATGGAGGACCCATTATGTGACCTGTGAACATTGTCATGCCTTGAAAACACCATCAATGCATCCCTCTAAGCATGAGCTTTATTTTCCCTTGAGACATATCCTTGCAAAACTCATGAAAAACAACTCTTTTTGCATTGGCGCGGGTAGACAGTTCAGTGCTCGCGCCAATCAGGGAAATCCTGTAAAGAGGTCGCGCCACTTGGCGCTCTGTCATAGAGCAGCAATCACGCCACCCATTTTAGGGACTGTTTTTTAAATATGGATGGCGGAAGTTGGGTTCAAACAAACTCACAACCATTGCCTATCTTGAGTTGGGAGGTTTGGCTGCGGGAGTTCTATGGAAGGGAAGTGGTTTTGCCACCTTCCATAGAACCTTCCTTGTTGATAGGGCCAATCCCATAATAATAGGGATCCCAACTCCCTCCTTCCCCATCTATAAAAGCCTGCTCAAATCCATGGCAAGCTAGTCTTGAAGTGCTGAAGCTTTGCATCTCCCTATTCCCAAGAGCCTTTGTGCTGTAAAGAATCCCTTCTTTCCCTTAAGGCCCATTCAAGCGAGGAGACCATTGTTACGAGACTCTGGAGAGGTTTTCCCTTTCCTTGGCGAGCTTTGCGAGACGTGGACGACCAGAGACCCGTTCGAAGGAAGCTGCGACGTCAGAACTTGGTTGTAACTTCTATTCATTTATCATTTAATAGATGACTATGATTATGGTTCCACTCCGTTTTCCATTATGTTAATGCGAGTAATATCTTTTCTGACCGATGTTTAGTTACGCATGTTGGTTCCTATGCTTGTATCTGTTCGTTTCTTCTATGTGCAGGTGTTCATCCGCGGAGATCGTGGAAGGATTGTGATCTGCCAGGGCTGAAGGACGGGGACATCTCTTCTTCAGATCATAGCGTTGGAATCCAGGTAGGCTTCTATTCCAAGTCTTTCATTCGTAACTAGGAGCTTGCGTCATAGCATTGTTTGTTTGTTGCTAGACCCCTGCTGGGCTAGTAGGGATCGCCTCTGTCCGCAGAGGGGATTTACCTCGTCAGCAAATTGGCGACTCCACTGGGGATCGTCCGGTTTTCCTTGACTCGTTTATGATTGTTTCGCTTTGATTGTTTCTCCTTACTTGATGAACCTTCTGGGTTGGATTCTTTCATTGTTTTAGCTTCTTGGTTTGCTTAGCTTGTATTGGTCTGCTTCTAGAGTAGCTTGTTTTTTAATTTTTATTGAGGAACTCGACTGGCGCAGTTTTTAACCCGACAGTCGCGCCACTTGGCACACGTTGCTTTTGTTCAGCCCGCGCCAATTGGCTTCTGGCGCTAGTTTCAAGCTCACAGTCGCGCCACCCCTGTGAGTTTTTTGAGTTTCTTCATTTTTTGGCTCTTTGGATTTGATCAATACTTTTCTTCTTGACTTTATGACTGTCTGAGTGTGTTGGAGTCTTGTTTGGCTGGAATTCACCTCTGTCCTTGGGTTGTTTGCTTCTATCTACCGATTTCACGTTTTGAGCCCTAGGGCATCTAGTGGCTTAGTGTATCGAGCCCTCCTTGGGAGTTTAGGTGTCTTGATTGTCCTGTCAACTTGTTGATTGATTCTCCACGCTCTCTTAATAGTCTTTGATTGTTTTGTTGCGTTTTTGGGTGATTGTTCCTTCCTTCATTCGAAAATCGTTTGCCTTGCTTTGGACCTAGATCACACGGTCCATCGGAAGCTTTTGAGTCTTTCTTTGCTTTGAGAGACTTTGGGTCGATTTAGGGATCTGATTGATTGCATTGTTGAGTGAATTTTGTTTGTTTCGCTCTCTTGGATATCATTTCTCAAATTGTTCCTTTTGTTTTCAGTGCACATTAGCCATTAGACATTGAAAATCAAAAAAAAAAAATCTCTTTTGCTTTTATAAATTAGTGCAAATTGTGATCTTTTCCATATCGCTAGTGATTAGTGTTTGAATGAAAAGTGTTCAATTGCATTAGTTGCATTAGATACATTGTTGTTTGTATTCCGTTCATTTCGTTTGCATAAAAGCTCTCAACTCTTATTTAACTAGTTTTCATCGAACGAAATGTTGCACTGTGGCATATAGCTTGCATTTAGGAGTCTTTCGAGACACTACATACGATAGGGCCTGGAAATTGAAACTTAATTGAAGATCAACTGTAAAATTTATTCAATTAACCTAAGGCAGCATTGGAACTTAACGAAACACATTTAGAAGGTCTAGGCTAGAGACGTGTTCCGGCGTCGTTAAACCTAACAGCTGTCGTTCGCCGGTTGGCTTTAGACAGCGCTAGTACGGACTTGCGCTCCCCGTACCGTCGCGTATATAAAGGGAGACCCCTCTAGGTTTTCAATCCTTTATCCACAGGAAGCCGAGTCTGCCGCCCTATACCCGTGATACACCGAACACAGCATTCGGAGAGACTACCTGCACGTACAGAAAGTCCTTGGTCGATTTCTGTTTCATTATTTGAAACCAAGGTGTATATTGCAGTTCACGGATATTTGGTACACCCTTTGTGCCTAGTTTTTCCTGAGCAGTCATTTGGTCTTTTCTGACTCCCTAAACTTGAAAAGACTGTCAAGCGCTTGTCCTTTCACACTTGTATCAACTCTGAATGAGATAGAGTCATCTTTTTATCGTTTCTCGACTCTTAAAATATGAAACGGTAGAATTTCTTATTTTCCAATGTGGAAAATCAATCGCCCACGATTACACACCCGTTTAGACATTGCTTGTTGACTGTTTGATCGTGTGTCTTAACTCGTTTTCAACCCGCGTGTGTGTTTGCTCTTTTCTTCTGGTCTTTTGCCACGGTGGCGGAACCTTCGGTTTCGTCTACTGGTAGTCCTTACACGGACGTTTCTTCAGAGGCTTCTCAGCCTTCTGTTGAACCACAGCAGCCTGTTGTTTCCGAGTTCCCTGACGGGGGACTGGTCCTCGCCGAACAACCCTTTGGAGAACCAGTTGAGTTCAACTGGCCCTTTTCGGACCCTGTGTCTGAATTGAGATTAGGAGCTGATTTCCTTTCTCTTACATCGGGTTCACCGTTTGTTGCTGCTGTTTTTCCTCCTAGTCCTCGCCGTCTTCTGCGTGATTTAACGGCAGGATCAACCATGAGTGATTATGGTGAGGAAATTCCCGGGTCTGATGACTATCAGCGCATCCCTCGTAGATTGTTTGAGGGAGACGATTCTGA
This sequence comes from Pinus albicaulis, assembly GCA_034641835.2. NCBI lineage: Eukaryota > Viridiplantae > Streptophyta > Pinopsida > Pinales > Pinaceae > Pinus > Pinus albicaulis. Next base: position 844,715,976 of record CM076581.1, read on the forward strand.
GCTGGCTACCACATCGTCAGCTGGTCCTTCTTTGCCGCAGGGATACAGATCTCTGGGTCAGATCATTTCAGCTGCTGCCTCTATGGGAATATCATCTCCTGCTTCGAGGCCAGCTACCACTACACCCAGGGTGTCTCCTTCGACACCCGTCACTTCTGTTCCCGTGCGGCCCACTGTTTGTGTAGCTGCCTCTTCTGCTGTTGTCTCAGCTACCAGGGCTGGGCCAACTCCCGAAGATGTTTATCTAGCTACTGCTATACCGGAGAATATCTCTCCGGAGGAGTATCGGTTGTTTTTGCAACAGCCGAACGCCGGAGCTGGACAAATTCCCCAAGATCCTTACCGATCTTTCTTTTCGCACTATGCACAGGACGGCACTCCCGTGTATGGTTTCCCGGGTCAGCTTGATGAGCATGGGGACATTTTGCGCCTTCCTGCTCCTGAGGCTTATCTGTATGCTCAAGGTTTACCGTACAACCAGGCTCAGAACCTGCAGGGACAACCTTTCCAAGGCCAACCTGCAGGCCAACCTGGCTATCTGTACGACCCGCAGGGATAGCCCAATCAAGGCTACTCTGCGGGCCAGCAAGGGCCATTCTATAATCCGCAAGGACCATATTATAACCCTGCTGGTCAACCTGCTCAGCCTCAGCCGGGGTATCAACAGGGACCGGCCTATGGACCTGGGGGGCAAATCCAGCCTTCTTTACCGATGCAACCGCAATATCCTGTTGTCTCTAACGTTGCATATCAGCCGGGACCACTTTATGGTTCTGCTTCAGGTCAAACTGGTTTCCAGCAAGCACCTGGTCCTGTTCCACCACCAGGCCAACCGGGTCATCCGGTACAACCTGGTGTCCCGCCTCCAGGCCAACCGGCTTATTCGGTGCAACCTGGGGCTCATTTACAACCAGGTCAACCTGCGCAACCAGCGCCGCCTGTTTATCTGGGCCAACCTGTTCATTCAGGGCCGCCCCCTCACTCGGGTCAACCTGTTCATTCAGGGCAGCCCTCTCATTCCATTCACTCTGCTCAACAGCCTGTTCATTCAATGCCGCAACCAAATCAACAGCTGCGCCCTACGTACCAGGCTCCGCAGGGTTCCACTTATCAGCAGTCTACTCATCCTCAGAGTGGTTATTATCCTCATGGTCAGTCTCAACCAAACTATAACCACCCTGGAGGCTCTCAGTATCAACCTCCTCCACCCGGTTCTACCTACGCTCAACAGCCAAATCCAAACGCTGCTTATACGGGGCAAACGCCTAATCAGGGCACTAACTCTGGTTATCAAGCCCCACACTATGGTTACCAGAATCCAAATCAGTCTGGCTATACGAATTATGCCCCTTACGGTCAGAATCCTATGGGATAGAACCCATGGGGGTAGGGATATTCACAACCATCATGGAGCATGGGTACCGGACCTTATTCTGGGACTGGCATGGTAGTTAACCCTCCATTGCCGTTCCTGGCTACCTTGGATCTGCCGGACATTTCAAAGTTGACCAATGATCCGATTTCACATAATCCATATTGGCCTCCGGTTCCCACCAAGATACCAGGAGATTGTCCCAAGTTTGAGGGCAAAGCTGGCGAAGACCCCCAGGCGCATGTGATGACGTACCACCTCTGGTGTTCGTCCAACTCTTGGGTCGATGATTCGATTCGTTTGCGTCTTTTCCAGCGTACGTTAACAGGAGCTGCTGCTAAGTGGTACATAGAACTATCCCGTGGTATTTTTCAAGATTTCAACTCATTAGCCATGGCTTTCCTCACGCATTTCCAGTTACCGGTCCGGTATGAGGCCGGGACGCACATCCTGACTTCTCTGAAACAGGACACCGCCACTCACATCTCGGATCACATACATGAGTGGCGGCGCCGTCGTCGACTGATCAAGTTTCACATACCTGATCAGATTTTGACCCACTGGTTCACCACCTCCTTTGTGAATAAAATCGCTCAGGATATTGCGATGGGAGCGTGCGTGACGGAGGAACAAGCTATCGCGCGTGCCCAGTACTTGGATCTTGTCTATTCGCAGTCTGGAACGCTTTATGACATCTTGACTGATGCTCCACGGCCCGGAACCACTAAGGCTCTGCCTACCCCTTCGGTGGATGGTGTCATTGGTTCCGTCTCTCAAAATTCGAAGAAGTCTTCGAATGGGAAGCAGAAGGCTAATTCTTCCAATAATACCTCTGCTAATCCCGCCTCGTCCGATTCTGGTAAAACCGCGGAGGTGAATGCCGTCCAGGCCAATCCTGCGGACAAATCCTCCAAGGGGAAAAAGAAGGGCAAAGGCAAATCAAAATCTGATGCCCCGAAACCGGAATCTAAATCTCGAACTGAGGATGGCTCCCAACGTAAGCCGAAATTCCCTTGCCTCATCTGTGAAGGTGACCATTACACTAAGGATTGTCCATGACGGTCCGAAATTAGTCAACTTCTTAAAGGCTCAAAAGGGACTCCGACTGTTTTAAAAGAGCCATTTCCATCTCAGCAGACCCAGATGGTCGAACAGGCGTCACCATCTGCACCGTTTGGGTCTCAAGTTTTCATGATGAAGACTAATGCACCTATCACTATCGCTACGCGGTCGAAGGATTACAATGAATCACGGCAGGCACCCGGGAAGGCAGTTGCGGATGGGCCGCCTCCCCCACCTGTTTCTGGTCCATTGGAAATCGAGAAGCCGACTCTCGAACCCGTTGTGAAGCCACCTCCCAAGGGTGTTCTTCGGAGATCCTCTTATAATCCAAATGCTCGTGCCGCCCAACATTACAGTATTGTTGAGGATTTGGCACAGGCGCCATGTGCTATGTCCGCACTTGAGGTTCTTCAAAGTTGTCCTTCACAACGGAAGGCTTTACTGTCTGCGATCGGTGGTATCGATCCCGCCGACTCGAGCCTTATCACTTTCGATCTGGAGAATTATACTCCCCGGCTTCCACATCAAATCGCTTTGGTCATTCAAGTCGGGATTAACGGTCTAAACGTTCATAGGGCCGTCGTAGATGAAGGTGCATCCACCTGCGTTATGTCCTCCACTTGCTGGAAGGCCATCGGCTCTCCAGCCTTGTCATCATCTCCTAATGCCCTTGAGGCATTTGATGGTCAGGAATCTAAACCCCTGGGAGTTCTCGAGAGTCTTGCGATCACATTACAGGGAAAAACTGTCAACGTGGAAGTGGAAGTGGTTGACGCTAAACTCAACTACAATATACTTCTTGGCCGCAGCTGGACCAATGCCATGCTCTGCGTGCCGTCTACCATCTTTCGATTCATCAAGTTCCCTCACGAGGGCAAGATTGTCACGGTAGATCAGTTGTCATTTTTTACCTCTAGCTCTGAGAACAACGTGCCATATGTGGATCAAATTCCGAATCCCCCAGACAGCATAGGACCTGGTCTTTTCAAAGACCCAGTCCTCATGGGTATTTTCCCCGCACCGCCACCGAATACCGCTCAAGTCAACATGTTGTCCAGGACTGATGACCCCTGGCTCATTCCTACACCTGAGCAGGTATATGAGTTTGGATAATCCATGCCTTTAACGCCAGTAGAGATCAGCTACTGTGAGATTGTTGCCGCATCAGACCCTCCACCTCCTCAGCATGCTCCGATGAGCATGGATCTCGACGTCTACTCGCAATCCCCCTGGCTTGGTTAGGCTGATTCACCTGATCCTCTCAGAGAGACTTTTCCTTCAGATGAGGCTATCATTGAAACCATGTCTCTTGAGGAGCTGCCCTGGGGCGATGGACATCATCGCTCCTCATTTATGCCCAGCTTGGGGGCAATGACTGATTGTCTGGAGCGTTATGCTACTCAGGTTCCTTCCCCTCCTCTTCAAACACCGATCTTGACGCACGAGGTCTTTTCGGAGGGTAATCTAAGTAACATTACTCAAACTGTTCCTATCAACATCTCTGTTAAACCGGGGATTGTTGAGAACATTCATGTGGGTGTGACTTGTTCTCCCGAGGAGATTCAGGTCTATACGGAACTTTTCAAAGAATTCAGAGATGTTTTTGCATGGTCCTACGAGGAAATGCCGGGAATTGATCCTAGTATTGTCGTCCACGAGATTCCAACCTATCCAGGTGCGAAACCCGTGCGCCAACGCTTACGTCCCATGCATCCTCGGAAAGCCGCCGCTATTAAGGCAGAAGTTGAAAAACTTCTGAACGCGGGTTTCATTTATCCTATCCCCCTTACAGAATGGGTGTCCAATATCGTCCGTGTCGATAAAAAGCAGGGTACCATTCGAGTCTGTGTAGATTATCGCGATATCAATCGCGCCTGTCCTAAGGATAATTATCCCACTCCGTTTATCGATCAGATTATCGACGATTGCGCTGGGAGTGAGATCTATTCCTTAATGGACGGTTTCTCAGGTTACAACCAGATCAATATTGCACCTGAGGATCAACATAAGACCACATTCATCTGTCCATGGGGCACTTTCGCGTACAAAAAACTCTCGTTCGGCTTAAAGAACGCTGGTGCCACATTCCAGCGCGCAATGTCATACGCTTTTCATGATATTCGCCATATTGTCCAGCCCTATCTGGACGACTTGCCAGCCCATTCGGGTAAGCGAGAGGACCACCCTGAGCATCTTCGCCAGATATTTCTTCGTTGCAGACGCTACAATATTAGGCTCAATCCTCATAAGTGCGTCTTCTGCGTCGACTCTGGCCATCTTTTAGGCTTTATAGTCTCGAAAGACGGAATTCGCCTTGACCCTTTGAAGGTTGAGGCCATTATTAAATCTCCCGTCACCCTCCTCCCTGTATCAGTTACAGAGTCTGCAAGGGAAAGCGAACTTTCTTAGGTGCTTTATCCTGAATTACGCCGAGGTGGCCAAAGGATTCACTCGTTTGTTAAAGCAGAATGTTCCCTTTCATTGGGACGAAATTGCTCAAGAATCCTTTGAGAAGCTGAAGACATTGCTAGTCAATGCTCCGTTGCTTCGTCCTCCGGACTACCACCGCGACTTTACGTTGTATCTAGCCGCCGCATTAAGCACCATCGCCATGGTCTTGGTGCAGGATGACGAGAACGGTGACGAACATGTTGTTTATTACCTATCTCGGAACCTTCTCGACCCGGAAACGCGTTATGCACATGTTGAGAAGTTGGCCTTAGCAGCCGTACACGCCGTACAACGCTTTCGCCATTACATCCTTTTGCACACGATAACAGTGGTTTCAGACTGCAACCCTATGACGTATATTCTTTCTAGACAATTACTAGGGGCCAAGTACTCCAAATGGATCGTCATCCTGCAGGAGTTTGACTTGGAATTCACCACTGCCAAGTCAACTAAATCACTGGTCTTCGCGGATTTGATATGTTCTCTCCCTACAGACTCTATTCCTGAACACTCTGAAGATCATATACCGGACGAAACGTTGTTTCTTATCGATACTCGTGATCCTTGGTACGGTGACATCATAGTGTATCTTCAGACCGCGACATTTCGGTCTGAGTTGGATAAAGCTGCACGCCGTCGGATTCGGCACCAGTCCCAACCCAACCGCATAGTAGGAGATACCTTATATCGTATTGGAGTAGATTCGGTGCTCCGACGATGCCTTACCTTAGACGAGGCTGAGAAAGTCTTGAATGACTGCCACAGTGGCGCCTGTGGTGGACACATGTCCGGATATGCCACTGCCCAAAAGATTCTGAGGGCAGGTTATTTCTGGCCTTCTATATTCAAGGATTGTATCATTGCAGTCCGAAAATGCCATCCGTGCCAGATTTTTCAGCGCAAGATGCGCGCGTCGCCATTGCCTTTGCATCCCGTTATTACCGTCGGCCCTTTCGCGAAATGGGGCGTAGATTTTATGACGTGTAACCCTCACTCGGCCGGGGGGCATGCGTATATCATTGTCGCCGTCGACTACTTCACTAAGTGGGACGAGGCGATGCCTACACTAGCTGCTGACGGAAGAACGGCTGCTTCATTTTTATTCAACCATGTTATTGCACGATTCGGGGTTCCTCAAGCTATCGTCACTGATCACGGTACTCATTTTCGTGATTACATGATGGCGGAGCTGACAGCTACGTTGGGCTTGCGTCGCGACAGCTCAACGCCATACTACCCTCAAGCGAAATGGTCGTGTTGAGGCAAGAACACAGCTCACGTCACGCAAGCCTGTCAGTCAGCTGGGGATTTCACAACCAGCTGCATCTCCAACTGCTCAGCTCTTCGGCGACTCGAACATCTCGCTGGTGGGCAAGATCCGATTCACACTATCTAACCGGTGTACGTCTCAGAAGCTACTCACGGCTGAATGTGAAATTTTCAAACATAGCCTGGTGGAGTTTCATCGGATACTTCTCCCAGGAAGAACGTCTTCCGTATCGAACTGGATGAAACCCGCTGCTTAGCCGGCTGACTTGTCGAAGCACAAAAAGAGGTCGAAGACTCATTTACCTAATCTGCTTCTCCTTGCTTTCATCAAGGAGACTCTCGTCTCTTGTACAATCAGCACATGATAAGCTTGGGAGCCGGTAAGCTCCAGCCCCGATGGGTACGGCCCTATATAGTAAAAACGTGTTTTGGAAATGGGGCCTACGAGCTTATATACTAATGCATGAGTTCATTGGCGAGCCCAGGAATGGGCCGTACTTCAAAAAATACTATGCCCGAATTGATTTCTTGGTGGTGTGTACATAGGTGTGTGTGATTGTCATTTGTGTGTGCATGGTGTGGTGCTTTGTAAACATCTTTCACGACGGTGTCTTCCCGGTTGTGCGTATGTCTATTCATCCATTTGTTGGTTTCATGATGGTGCCTCCCAGCATCGTAACTGGCTTTCCGCGTGCTGGGTAATCTACGATCCCGCCGGGTGAGTTGCTCGACCCGTGCTGTCCAGGTTTAGGGATTTACCACTAAAAATATCGTGTAATATAGCGCCGTATTGGAATTATTAACCGAGGTAAGAAACCTGGTATCCGGTGGAATTGCTCGTGTACCCAGATTCACAATCAGAACAACTGAACGATGTTCATCTGCAAGAAACCCATCTATCTACGTCCGTATTTGCGTATTCGGACATCGAAAGGAATTTTGATCACATTACATATCATCATATACCTGTATTTAATTACACACGATGCAAGAAAGAAACGGTATTGTGGAGGACATTTGCGCACTTATAAATCATCATCACATGTAAAGAAGATTCATCCGTAATAGATATGCATATATATAGATATCGAAATGTTTATATAAGAGTGTGTCACATAAGTCCAAAAATATACATAGTCTTCTTTAGGTACATCCGAGACGCTATGTCTCAAAAATAGGTGTAGCATAAATCCGCAAGACTAGTCCGTATGGTGCTCATGAGAAATACCGCTTTCATCGCACGCACTAGGCGCCCCAAGATCTGGGGATCCGATTCCGGACTCCCACCGTATGGCGTCGTACATCGGTACGGGCCTCGATAGTCGGCATAGTCCTGGGATCCCATGAAGAATCCCCGAGGTTCGGACCAAGGCCTTCTCCTCCCGCCTTCCCCGGATCTCGTGGGCGCAGTCAGACCTCCGGGAGATTACATCCCAGCCGTCTCAGTCCATCCGTATTGCATATATATCACTGTGGGGCAAGGTCGAATGTGTGTTTACAAAAAACATATAAACATAAAATCAAAAATATGAGGTCTTACCTGCCTCTTCATCCCATTGCCTCCCTTCTCGTAGTGGGAGATCCTGGGTCCCCTGAAAGCCGCTCGAATAGGGCCAATCTTCCACGATGATCACCTGCCTCGTAGCTACTCCAAAGAACTCGGCCTCCGTGGACATCTCTGCTAATACTCTCCGCATCTCTGCATCGGTCAGGTTACCAAATGAGCCATTCTCACTTCCTGTGGCATCGTATCACTACGGCCTCTTGGCTCTGAAGATTGGCATGCGTTCCAAAGAATCATACTAGTGATGGAACCATAGCGAATCTGTTTCCGGCTTCCCTCGTTTGCTACTCCTGGTGAGCCGCCTTTTCATGTTGATCGTTATACCGTTGCCCAATCATGAGCGCCGGGGACCCATCCATTCCTGAGGCTGCAAGAGTTGAGTCTTTGTAGCCTCATGCAGTGTCGCGATCCAAACAGCCCCGCGTAATGGTATGAGTATCATTTCTGCTAGATCAAAGGATGGTGAGATGTATACCTTCTTGCTTCCCGATCCGTTTGTGCTCCCTGGCACACCAGGCCATTACTTCTTCCATCTTTCCCCAGGTCCGTTCGCTTTCAAGACAGAATTGACCTCACGGACAACCGTTAATGAAATAGATGCCGTGACTTCACCCTAACACTGTCTAGGTTGAACACTTGTTCATTTTCATCCCAAATGCCGATTAGATATTGGAGGAGCCCGGGCCGAGCCTCGTAAACATGGCGTGAGGAAGAACCTTTCTGCCGCGCCCTAAGAGCTGCCTGTTAGGCTTTGCATGGCCTCTTCATCCTCATCTCCGTGCTCTCGTTCCATTCGATTGCCATTTTGAGTGGTTATCTCGTATTCATATGGTCAAAACCCCCGATTAGATCTTTTATGAGCTTCAAATTTCAAGAAATTTATTAAATACCCACTGAGGCTAAAGTTTAGAGCTCGGCTAACGGCGCGACCTGCTCTAATACCACGCTGTGCAAAGTTGTTCAAGTAAAAGAGTTTGCTGGCGCGGGTCCTGCCCGATACCTGCGCCAATGGGCCCGGCCCTAAAATTTATGCCCTTGCTGCAACTGATTTGAGGGAAATTCATTAAAAATGTATGGAAAGGAAGAGCAAAGGAGCGCTCTTACGTGTGACAATAAAGTTTTAATGGTTGTCTCTGATTGGTCGAACTGTCATTCAAGCTCCAAATGGACCATCGTTGCTTTACCAAGGTAAAGAAAGTTAATTTTGTTTTTACCAATTTGGATACTTATAACTTTTCGACGTTAAATGAGTTTTTTAAAAGATATTTTATCGAATATTTGCATATGTTATTTAAAAATGGATTTTACGCTGCTTGGTAGTGTGCAATGGCTGTGTTTTATGTAATTTAAAATGATGGAGATTTAGGTTGTATTTTATACTTTTTCTGACCAGAATGAGCACGAAAAGTCACTCCGGGAGTCATCTTTCACTTCTTTCTCCACTCTAAATATGAAAGGATTGCCGAGGCTCCTTGTCATTTCGATCTCGTTAAAATGGACATGAATCGACATTCACCCAAGATAAGTTTAACCCTTTTCTTGGCTGGGATGGATCGGAGCCACGGTAAAAAGGAATACCCCAGCCTATCGCGACTAGGAGGTTTTCCTTGACATTGTTTTCTACCTTTTCTTTATCCAGAACCATTTCTACGAAAAGGGACCTCCTGGATTTTCTTTCCGCCGTCTTTTCAAACTCTCTCTAAACATGAAAAGACGCCAGTTCTTCCTTTTTCAAACTCGTTAAACCCATTGTTGATTGGATTTCGTCGAAATGACGTTTCGAGTTCTCAGGACCTCAAAATGCACTAGGATGGATTTCCGCTCTCGAAGGCGGACTTATATCACAAGCATATGCTATCCCTTTCAAGCTTGTTATCAAAAATAATTGGGGTATCTGTAAATGGTGGGGAAAATGGAACCACTGTCGTTGTCGTTGGCAGAGGTCGCTTCTTGAACATGGCACTTGTCTCCGCATTCGTGTCAAAGTTAGACATCTCATCTCGTCGCTTTCACTTTGCTTCATGGTCTTGGGTGATCTCTTTGACCTCTCATCTATTCACCGCTCGTCGCCACACTCCGATCCGTTGATGCTGGGCGACCAAGTCCATTGTCATTGCTCATGTGTTCGAAGAGAAGTTGGCCTCCAAATATCAACCTCTCCTCTCGTTTACATGATCCCGCGATTCACAACAAAACATTATAAGTTCTGTCTTGTCGATGATGTGGGAATCATTAGTGCCCACCTTCGATCAAGGTCACTTCCGCGTACTTCAACTCATTATCCAGAAGTTGGTCTAGACTCCTGATGGTACCTTGAACCCGCATGCCTCAATGGTAGGTCTGCCGTCTCAGTGAAGTTTACATCATTGACTTCCGATCAATATCTCTACTTCACGCTGAACCATTTATTCGCACGCTCGTAGATTGTACCTCACACAGAGTACCTTGAGGACCATTGTCATTATTGGTGGAGCCTCAAGGCCTGGTAACGCCTGCTCATTGGCTGGTAATCGATTTATGTTCTTGCATGTTCGACTCACTATATTCACATGCTTGAACTTGTACTTTTTGGGCCGAGATGGAGCGAAGACCCTCGGATTGTGTCTCGTTGTAATTGTGCCGCGATTGTGGATTATTATCATTATGTACATGACTCATCGATTGGATGGCTGCCAATTACAATTCTAGTCTATTTGTTTGATCTTAGCTGATGGCTGCGCCATACCCTAGATCCGGATTATACACACTCTTTTCAGATGGTCGCGTCCATACCATATATATACATCATGTACTTGAGATATTAGTCATATCTCTTTCTTACGTGTTTTCCGATCTGAAGGGCCTTCTGCTGAATATGTTCTCGAAAGCATTTCACCCCTCTCTTCTCTCTTCCCCCATTTGGGGTATCCGTTACACAAGAATTTGTCACCGTCTCACCATTCCCATCCCGCACAATGGAGGACCCATTCGCGGACCCGGTGAACATTGTCATGCTTTGAAAATCATCAATGCATCCTCTCCGAGCATGAGCTTTATTTTCTCTTGAGACATCTCCTTAGAAAAATCATGAAAAAATATCCTTTTTGCACCGTACCGGTGGCCGCTCAGGACTCACGCCAATGAGGAAAATCCCGTGTTATGTCGCGCGACTTGGCGCTCAGAGCAATCGCGCCACCCATTTAGGACCGTTAAATATGGATGGCTAAAGGAGTTCAAACAAACTCACAACCATTGCCTATATTGAGTTGGGAGGTTTGGCTACGGAGTTCTAAGGGAAGTGGAATAGCCACCTTCCATGGAACCTCTCGTTGATAGGCCATCCTATAATAATAGGGATCCCAATTCCCTCCTTCCCCATCTATAAAGCCTCGCTAAACTGGCGTTAAGGCCTTGAAGTGTCGAAGCTTTGCATCTCCCTTATTCCCAAGAGCCTTTGAAGGTTATAAAGAATCCCTTCTTTCCCTTAAGGCCCATTCCAATCGAGGAGACCATTGTTATTGACTTCCTGAGAGGTTTTTCCTTTCCTTGGCGAGCTTTGCGAGACGTGGACGACTGGGACCCGGTCTAAGGAGGGTCACAGCGCGAATCTCACAAAATTTCCATTCGTTATTACTTAATAGATGACTATGATTATGGTTCCACCGCTTCCATTATATTACCGTGAGGTATCTTCAATCGATGTTTAGTTACGTATGTCGGTTCCTATGCTTGTATCATCTTCGTTTCTTTCGTATGTGCGGTGTGTTCATCCGCGGAGATCATGGAAGGATTGTGATTCACAGTATTAAGGATTTGGGACACTCTCCTCTTTCAGACTTGGTATTGGAATCCAGAAGTTTCTATTCCAGCTTTCCACCGTAACTAGGAGCTAAGGCTATACAGCATTGTTTGTCAGCACAGACTGGCTAGTAGGGATCGTCAGTCGCAGAGGGATTTACCTCTCAATAATAGCGTTGAATCCGTGTAGTTTTTATCTCTAGTCTTTTCATTCGTAATCGTGAACTGCATCGTAACATTTCTGATTGTTATGCAGACCCGCCTGGCTAGTAGGGATCGTCCGTCCGCATAGGGATTTCCACTTTGGTCACTAGGTGAGTTGAGACTACGCTCTGGTTATGCTAGGTAGGCAAGGTTAACATTGTTAGGCTGAATAGGCAAGGTAATTCCAGGGTGAGGTTAGGGCCAGGCAATTAGTGCCAGGCATAGGCTGTGCTTCTGGTCAGGCCAGAGCATTCTAAGCCAGAAGAAGAAGCAATGCACAGAGTATCAGTTGAGTTAGGTTAGGCCAGGCCAGGCCAGGCCAGTTAAGCCACGCAGACCAGGCTACACTGGGCCAAGACAGGCCAGGCCAGGCCAGGCTCCGGTAAGTCCAGGCCGCCCCCACCGTGGAAGAAGCAGGTTAGGTTAGGCTAGCTCAGGTCATGCTAGGGTTAGGTAAGGTAAGATAGGTCAAGGTAGGCTATTCTAGACTAGCAGTTAGGTTAGGTTAGGCTAGGATAGTGCTATGTAAGGTTAGGTTAGGTTAGGGTTAGGCTAGGCTAAATTATAAGGCTAGGCTAGGTTAGGTTAGGTGCAACATAGGGCTAGGAAAGCTACGTTAGGATTGGGTAAAGATACATTACGATAGGTTAGCTAGGTTAGCTTAGGTTAGCTATCTTAGGCTACATTAGGATAAGGTAGGCAAGGTTAGGCGAAGGTGGCTTCAGGTTTGGTTAGGTTAGGCTAAGTTAGGCTGCTTATAGGTTAGGCTATAGGTTAGGTCAGATAAGGTACTATAGACTAGTTGAAGTTAGCTGTAAACAGGCTAGATAAGCTAGGTTAGGGTGAGCTAGGCTAGGATAGCTAGGTTAGGGTTACATGGCTAGGCTAGGCAAGCTATGTTAGGATAGGATAATGCTACTAGCATTAGGGAAATGTTAGGCTATGTTAGACTACTTGATAAGGTAGGGGCAAGGTTAGGTTAGGAAGTAGGGCTAGGCTAGGTTAGGCTAGGTAAGTTAGGTCTAGGCTAGGTTAGGTTAGAAGTAATTAGGGCTAGCTTTAATGTTTAGGTAACAAGAAGCTGACTAGGCTAGCTTAGGCCAGGTTAGGCTAGTTAAGGTATGATAAGATTAGCTGAAGTTACTATTAGTAGGTGATAGCAGGCTAGGATAAGCTAGGTTAGTGTGAGCTAGGTTGTGATAGGCTCACTAAGCTTAGGCAGGTGGATTAGTCTAAAGCGATGCTAGGCAGGCTAGTAGTTAGTTTTCATTGTTAAATTAGGCTTTTATAAAGCTAGCCCAGGATAGGTTGTTGGCCTAGGTGGAGGTTAGGTTAGGCAATGCTAGGTTAGGCAAGGTTAGGCTAGGTCACGCCATGCTGACATTTAGTTAGGTTAGTTTAGGCCAGGCCAGGTTAGAGCATTTGGTGCTTTAGAAGAAGCTAGGCTAGGCTATTACACGCTAGGCTGGAAAGCAGAGAAAGTTGAATAGTTAGGTTGCTTGTAAAGTTAGACCAGGTTGAACAGGTTATGCTAGGGCTAGGTTAGGCCAGGTCTTTAAGTCTACAGATCCTAACCTTCCCCATACTAATCCATTTATAGATATATCAGTTCATAATGGCAATGTGTATATGCGGGTTTGGTTCACTAAAAGCCATGGAAGATAGGCTTTGAAGCTTGATGGAGAGGTTATCTCGTTATTATTGTTATATTTTTGTTGTCTCAGAAATGAAGTTTTATATAAATCCGGGGTTTTGAATAATGTATATGTCGTTAAGTTGAATATATATAAATATTATCAATGAGTGATTAAGTATGATTAATGATGTTGACTAAATAAGGGAGTTTTAGAAAATGATGCTGATTCTATATGTAGGTTCGTGTGCATGAAAGTGCGGAGACATGAAGAAGTCTTAAAGAAGTAGTGGTATGCATTTAAGATAACAATGACTGGTTGAAATTCATTCGCATGTTGATTTTGAAATCCGGGGTTTATTAATGCGGTTATGGGTTACAATGTTCACTGTTCTGTCGAATTTGGTTAATTTATTGTTGATCTTTATACTGAAGGAGTTAAAGTTGTTGGATCCAAGGTGGAAATTTATGAAGCGTGGGTTCCAGGGTCTGGCGTTGAACCATTCAGAAGCAGAGCTTTACTTAGCAGAAGTCATGTTTTGAATAGTGAGGCTGTAATCCCTTCCAATAGTTTGGTAAACAAGAGAAGGGGGTTGAGTTTCTTCCCGTAGTAGTTTGAGATTCGAGAGAAGGTTGCAACCTTCTATAAGTATATGCCTCCATATTGATACTAAGTCCGTGACGTACAACATTGTAAGGAGTTTTCCATAAAATAAATTTTGAATATAGATATGACAAACAATGGTGTTTTTCTCCCTGAATTGTCACATTAAATCATGGCTTATGTGTGATGCTCTGTGTATGGTTAATTGCTATTACTGTAATTTATTTACCACTTAACTTAATAGTATGGGCTAAAGATTTGTTCAATGGTTTTACTATGTCAGAAAGTTATTCATGTATACGTTAGTTTCTCTTGGTGCTGGGAATCCTTTTCCTGAAGATTTACGTAAATAAGAATTTATCTCGTGCATATGCCAGTTTCTTGGAAAGTCGGACACATACACCGATTGTGCTAATAAATTTGCATATAAATAAAAGAGAGAAGAAAAAAGGAATAGACATGCAACATCGAGTTGTTTCCCTTCCCCCTCCTCTCTCAGATTTTCTTTTTTTCCCAACAATATTGAAATTTTTTTGTAAAAAATTATATTTGTCTCTCAAAGCTTTAAAGGACGTTATATTAGGTAGTGGATTATTTTTTTTTAAAAGAAACCAAAGTCTATTCATATAAATTTTACTACAATTATTCTTGTTTTTAATAAATTTTATCAATAAGTAAACTAAGTGTATGAATATTATTAATCAAATTTAATATTAGTTTTACATTTTTATTTCCCATTCTAAATTTTAATAATTTACATAATGTATCTAAAGCAAGCAAAGTAAAAGTTAAATTATTTATATTTTATTTCACATATTTTCTAAATTTTAACATTTTTTTCAGTTTAATTAATTAAATAAAAATTAGTTATATTTTAGAAAATGATGGTGGTGGTAGTGCTCCACTTCGACTTTTATGAAAATGATTTCTTATCTTGAACAACCTTCACTTTTGATAGCATTGGTCAAGGAAAAAAGATAATTATGATTTTTACAGCAAGGTCTCCGCCTAATAAACTCCTGTTATACATCTAGCTTTATTTTCTCTATAGCTCTTTATCATCCCTACAACTGATCCCAAAATTCTGGAAATAATAACATTTTTTAATGTTATCATTATTCTCTCATATACTTCCTTCTTTATCCCTCAATGGTTGAGTCAAGGCAATGGCACCCTTATGTCAACCTTGCTTGTTGAAGATGCTAGTTTTGGGTAAGAAATTCATGTAGTTTTGGGAAACCTCTTGGATCTAACAGAAAGTTTTCCACAGATACCTAACATAAGCAAGATTTGATTTATTTAGAATAATAGTATCCTTTAAAAAGGGAAATTTTTAATATTTTTGAACTAAAAGAAAGACATAGTTTAAAAATGATTATTTATGGGAGTTACATTCAATTTGGGTCATCAAACCATAAATTTTAATTAATATTTTTGAATTTTGATTTGGTTGGAGTGTGTAAAAAGGAAGAAATAATGATGAAGAGTTGTTTCCACATCAAATGTTGCAATAGAAAAATTTGGTTGTGTAGTAGGAGGTGGCTCAGAAGCGATATTTATTTTTACAACTAAAATGACTCCACAAGCCAAATTTAGATTCTGTATGAAAGCATTTGACCAATAGAAAAACTAAAATGAAGCCAATTCTTTAGAATGTTTAACCATGCTTTGTATGTTTGATATTTTATTTCTTACCTGTAGTCCACTCCGTATAATTAATGGACATTTCATAATTATATTGTTTGGTAAAGGTTGTTGACCAATGTGTGATAATATTTATCAAAGTCTTCTTTGAAATTTAATCAGATCTGAGATATTTGCTATCTTTTGCTGTATTAATTTTTTTTTTATAAATATCAAAATAAATTTAATACTTTCATATCCTAATTAGTTATAAATCTATTTTAAATAGTATTTTAATAAATGTTAATATTTTATTTATAAATATTATTATTTTCAATGTAATAAATATATTTAATTATTTGAAAGTAAATATTAATTAAATGATTTATTTATTATAAAACAAATTCTAATAAAAATTTTAAACCTAGTAATTAATTTCCGAACTCATTTTTAGTAGTTAATTGTTTATACTCAACATTTAACTTTATATATATATATATATATATATATATAAACTTATACAAAGCAAAATATTAGTTAAAATAAAATAAATATTTTATATTAAAAAACATATTTAAAAAATAATTTAAATAATTCTTTAAAACTATTTTTCAATAACTAAATATAATTAACTTTTATCTTTATAACTATGGTACATACATAATTTGGGAGTTTTAAAAGTAAAATTATTTTCAAAATATTAACTAAGAGGAAAATATATTTATCCATAAATAACATAAATAAATAGGATAAAAATATAAATTATTTTAAAAACAATTATTAGTAACATCAGAATGCAGTCCATTGTGTTTTTTTTTTTTTTTTAATTTTGCTTCCGTTTTTGCTAATTTTAGACAAAATCATCTCTTCCGAGAAAACCAGTCAGACCATAAAATGATGGAAATTGCCGATGATTTATGGTCGAAAAGTGCAAGTGTATTTATCGTTTTCATGTTTTTTTGATCGAGATGTTTTATTGCTTGGAAAGTAGCAATTACCGTCTTTAGTAAGCTGGGAGGTTTTAAAAAAAAAAAAAGCAACGCTTTTCAAGATCGTTTCCCAACCGGCGTTTTGTGGTCCTTTGTTAACCGTCATCATTATTTACTATTTCTCAACGGATGTGGCTCACGTGAAGAACCTGATATTTGATAAGGTCTCAAATTATTTTGAGTCTCGTGAATCATGTATAGCTCGTATGTTTAAATTAAATTTATTTGGGTCAAAGTTGGTTTTGGAGTTGATTTTATTTTGTGGTCGGTTGGTTTGGAGTTGATTTTATTTTACTCGCATTCAGTGATAAAAGATTTAAGTAACAACCAATAAGTTCAGATATGTCGATTGTTTAGGGATCTGTACCTGCCAATAATGCAGGTCGAGCCGAGTCAACATCTGAGAGTTTGCAGTGATTTTGATTTTCGGGGGAGTCAGAACTAATCGAGAATAGGTGAATCGAGAATAGTGAATAGGTGGACAAGCTATGTGGATTTTATTTTCTTGAGCTCATTGCTAACAGACCAGAATAGGTGAACCGATTTTCAATCAACCGCCCGGGATGTTTGATGTCGTGCTCGGCAACAGAAGAGAATAGGGTGAACGGATTCTCACTCAACCGCCAGATCACGATTAGGTTCATCCCAACCCAGGTTTCTATTGTCTTTCTTTGGAGTACAATATGCAGAAACGATAAATTCATTAATATAAGATTAGATTATAACAATTGATGTCAGATACAAAGCTCAAATAAACCTAGTTCAATGGACTTCATTTTTGTATTTTTGAATTATGGTAGGATTATCATTTTGTGTTTCTTGAATTAGGTAGGATTTACCAGTATTTATTTGACCTCTGCCTCAAACCAAGCGCCATTATTTCCTTTTGGTTTCAAATTTCACGACATGCACAGTTTCTTCTTCATTTATTTTAGCCGTTGTAATCTTTGGTGTCTCATGTAAAAGAAATTTTTTTATTTTTCTTTAAATTATCATTTGATCTGTGAGGAACAAAAAACTTCCATAGACTTCAATTACGTTTACATTTCTCTCCCAAATCAAAACCCTCACTACATTTCCCAATCACATTTCCTCCAGCTCAGAGAGTTACTCACAAATATTAGTGAAGTGGATCCCTATTTCCTAAGTTTATAATTTAACAATCCAGTCACAGTAGAATTTTATACCGTATATTTGCAAAGAAGTGCTAGATACAATCGTATGGAAATAAATTGTCATTATCTCTATTAATCAAAGTATAAGCTTTTTCCATATCTAATTTTATTTGATAGTTTTTATGTACCTTGAGGGTTCACTTATTGAGTATCTAACATGAAAATATTTTCTAATTTTAAATTTGTTTTTAAATAAATATTTCTAATATTCACCAAGTAATAAAATATTAAACATCATATTAAAATTTTACAAATCATTCAAAATCGATTGAACCGCATAATACATCCAAGAAATTTGAGAATTTATCTGTTTTAATTATTGGTCTGTTTTTCCAGCTATCTATTAACAACAACGTCAAACGCAGAACAAGAATAGGTATTCACTAATGTAATTGGAGAATTAGATTCATTTTATTTATTAATTTAATTCTTCAGCAATCTATTAACAACAACCTGCAGTCTCTAATGAATGAATAGGTCCAGTTCATTTACAGATGTAGTGTTTATCCTCTCTCACTGCTTTCAGGAAACCTAATCCGCTCATTTTAGTTTTTCTTTTATTAATTTATTTAAGTTTGTAACTAGTTAGCATATTAGAGTAGCTTTAGCTGATTTCAGTTTTATTAATTTCATCAATATTTTATTCCGGGTTAGATCATTTAATTTATTTATTGAATTAGTTTATTTGTCCTGGAATGGTTTTATTTAACTGGTTTTTATATTTTTATTCTTTTAAAGTTAAAATATTAGTTAACTAAATTTAATTTTTTCTAAAAACATAATTTAAATTATTGGATTTTTAAAATACTTTCAATTTTATTTTTATATATGTTTTTCATATAAAAATATATTTTTCATTTAAATCTTATAACTGAAAAGTTCCCATTTTGTTTTTACACACGTGGTTAAGTTCAATCATTAAATTATATTTTCAAGGTTATTTCATTTGTTTTGAAGTAATTTTATTATATTTTAAATTTTTATTAATAGTGTTTAATTTAATGAGGTTAGATTAGATTAGGCTAGCTAGGCTAGGCTAGGTTAGATTATGTGATTAGGGTTAGGCTAGGTTAAGTTAGGCCTGCCAGGCTCAAGCAGGTTAAGTTAGGCTAGTTTGTATTAGGTTAGGCTGATTTAGGTTAGAGATTATGTGGGTAGGTTATATTAGTTTGGCTTGCCTAGGGTGAGTTAGATATGCTAGCCAAAGTTAGAAGAAGGGGTTAGGCTAGGTTAGGGTGGGTGTTTAGGATAGGCTACTTAGGCTAGGCAATGCTAGGCTAGGTTAGAGCAGAAGGAAGTGTGGTTTACTATAGGTTAAGCAGTAGGTAGTGGGTAAATAGTTAGGCTAGGTTAGCTACCAGGCGATTAGGCTAGGTTAGGTTAGGTAAGGCTTAAGTAGGTTGGTGTTTGGATAGTAGACTATGTTAGATAGGCAGGCTAGGGTTAGGCTACGTTAGGCTACTTTAGGATAAGGTAGGCTAGGTAGGCTAGCCACATGAAGTTGCTGTGGAAAGGTTAGGTTACGTTAGGCTAAGCTAGGTTAGGCAAGGTTGGGCTACAAAGAGTTAGGCTGTGGCTATGCTAGGCTGGTTACTCAGGCTGTTAATTTGTGTTATGCTAGGGTTAGGAGTAGGATATGTTAGGCTAGGCTCGTATAAAGTATGTTAGAGTAGATATGCTAGGCTAGGATAGGTTAGAGTAGACTAGGCTAGGCTACAGTAGTTAGGTTAGGCTAGGGGTAGACTACAACATTAAGCTATGCTACCACGTTAGGTTAGGTTATACAGCAATGTCTAGGATGGTATAGCATAGGCACAAGCAGTGCCAGGTTAGACTAGGTTAGGTTGGTGAAGCAGGGGCTAGGCTATAGGATCGAATAGGCTAGTTAGATAGGTTACTCACGCTAGGCTAGGATTAGAGTAGGCTAGGTTAGAAGTAGTGTTGTAGGTTAGGCTTGGTTGCAAGGCTAAATAGCACAACATAGGTTAGCTTGGTTAGGCTAGTCTAAGGTATTATAGGCTAGTTTAAGTTAGTGTTGGTATGTTAGGTTAGGATAAGCTACTTTTTTAGGGCAGAGTTTGTACAGATAGGCTCGAATAAAGCTAGGGTACATTAGGGTTAGGCTAGGCTATGCTAGGAAAAAGGCAAGGCTAGGCTAGGTTAGGGATAGGCAGCATGCAAAGTAGATAGGGTAGATACGTTACTTATAGGTTAGGCTTAGGCGTTAGGCTATGTTAGGCTACTTTAGAATAAGGTAGACAAGGCTAGGTTAGGCTATAGTTTAGGTTAGGCTAGGCTAAGTTAGGCTAGGCTAGCTTAGGCTAGGCTAGTACAACATATGTCTAGAAAGGTTAGGTAGGTCGTATAGACTAGTTTGAAGCTAAGGTTGGTAGGTTAGGTTAGATGTTTGTGGGATAGGGTGAGCTAGGCTAGGATAGCCTCGACTAAGCTAGGTAGGCCAGATTTGTCACAGTTATGCTAGGGTAGGCCAGGTTAGGGGTCATTGTTAGGGCTACGCAAAGCAGCTCTAGGCCAGGTTAAGTTAGCCCAGGTGAGGTTAGTTAGGCAAATGACAGGGTTAGGCAAGGTACAGGGCTAGGCTAGGCCACGCCAGGCTGTGCCAGATATCTGTTAGGTTAGGTTAAATAGCTTCAAAGTTAGAGTATCTGCTTAGGCATAGGCTAGGCTAGGCTACTTAACGCTAGGCCAGATTAGGCTAGGATAGGCCAGGCCAGGTGCTGGCAGCTAGGAAGACAGCTGAAAGGTTAGGTTAGACTAGTGCCATGTTAAATTAGGGTCCTTAAGTCTATAGATCCTCGAACCTTCGTACAATCTATATTTACGTACTCCATACGCTAGTTCATCATGGTGAAGGCGTGCAGTTATGCGGGTTTGTCTGGTGAAAGTGCATATGGAAGATAGGGCTTTGAAGTTTGATGGAGAGGTTATCTGCTTATTAGTTATATTTTTTTGTTGTCTAAATGAAGTCTTCCATATAGATCTCTGGGTTGTTTGAATAATGTATATGTCGCTAAGTCATATGTACAAATATTATCAATGAGTGATTAAGCATTATTAATGATGTTGACGCAACAAGGGTTTCAAAATGATGTTGATCTACACGCAGTTGGTGCATGAAAGCACGATCCATAGGTTCAAGAAAGGGGCGAGGAGTGCATTTAAGATAATGAATGATCAGTGGTTGAAATTCATTCTATGTTGATTCTCAACTGGGTTTATGGATCGGTGGTTCCGGTTACAATGTTCATCGTTCTATTTGAATTTTCATTAAGTTTATTAGGTGTTGATATTTATGTTTGAGTTGAGTTAAATTTGTTTGATCCAGTTAAAATTTATGAAGTGTGGTCTCATGTGTCTGAGGATTGAAACTGTATTCAAAGGTGGAACTGGAGAGCTCATGAGTACAAGCGGTGTCTTGATCAGTGAATTGTAGCTCACCTCCACTAGAGGTTGCAAAACGATAGGGTTGGATCTCCTTCCCGTAGTAGCTAGAAAATCTAGAGAATACAGCCTTTCTTCCGTAAGTAGATGTTCCATTGATAATATTCACATCAAGACAACATTGTAAGGAGTTTTCCATAAAATAAATATTGAATAGAGTAAGGATAGAAGCAAAGGTTTTTTCCAATTAGGTTTCAGCATTAAATCGTGGTGTCCATGTGTGTGATGCTCTTGTGTATTGACACCAAGTTGGTTACACACTTATTTACTGTTTAACTTTCTAATAGTATGGGCTAAATATTTCTTCTAATGTTTACCAAATAAGAAAGTTATTTATGTATACGTTAGTTTCTCTTTGGTGCTAAATATTTTCCGAACGTTTATGTAAATAGTAAATTTATCTGTGTATACGGCTATTTTCTTTGTAAAGCCGTGTACATATACCGATTGTGCTAATCAAATTTGCATAGAAAATATTGTGATTGTTGTAAAATACCTAAGAAACCTCCTCCCCTCCTCTCTTATTTTTCCTGACAATATTGAAAATAAAACAAAAATTATATTTGTCTCAAAATATTTAAAAGGACATTATATTAGGTAGGATTATTTTTGTTAAAAGAAACCAAAGTCTAGCTACAAATTGTACCAGAAGAAGGTTCATAAGTTGCCAATTCCTATCATTAAGTAAACTATGAAAGGTATGAATATTATTTGTCAAATTTATTACACACAAATAAACATTCCCAATCCTAAATAGTTTCATGTTCTTATTTCTATTTGTAAATCCTTAAGAATACCCATATGACAGAAATATAACTCACACCACTTTTCGTAGAAAATATTTAAGATCTCTCTAACTCCTAAATTCTATTCAAAAGTATATGCTATTGAACATAAAGGTAGATCTACAAACCTGTCAAGTTGTTCCAACTTCATGGATCCCAATCGTATGAAATGAGAAAAGGAGGTCGATTTGAAGTCAAAAGAAGTTGTTGTTTTTAGAGTCACGCAAAAGGCAAGGAAATGGAAGAACAAGAAGGATCAAGATATGTTTAAAGAATATAACATAAATTTTGTAAATAAAATATATAACTTGGCAATCGGGATAATTGAGGTAAGCTTCCTTTCAAATATTTTTCTTATGATGAGTTTTCCATTATACAACATAGTCTTCTCATAAGGATAATCATGAATAGGGAAAGCGAATTGGAAAAGAAGATAATAAATGTTTCATCAATAAACTTGGTTATACTCACATCTAGTTATGTTCTATCGTATATGAAGAAGGAGAATCCTACTGCTGTACGGACTACCATGGCATTTGAAAAGAAAACTAGTGAGACAAAAGATATTATTTGAGGATGCTTTAGGAGAAAATTATTTTGTTGAAGATATCAATCAACTCAAAATATATTTGGAAGAAAATAAAATGGCCATATACTCTAAAGAATCGCCTTATAGAAAAGGAGAATCACAATGAGAAACTAGAATGTGAAATAGTAAGTCTAAGAAAGGAAATTGAGAAGGTGAAAAACCTAAATCTTATATTTAAAGAACTGAACCTGATGAAATTGTCAAGTTCAATGCTCTCTTGTGAAGAGAGGTGTTGGATATATCGTATAATATTACTGGACATTCAACACCAAGCTATCTAAATGTGCAACAATGGAGCTATCAACATTTCAATACTCAAAGAAAAAGAACAAAAAGAGAATACCTGTGTAAAGCTACCCACCACTCTAATTCAAGAATGAAAAATAAGAGAAACATAAATCACAGTAAACATCAATCAAGATTCCAGATGATCACAAAAATTTCTTCTTTAATGGAAATTTTTTCATGTCCTAATTTTTTTCATAAAAGCTTCTCAATGTGGGTTAAAAGATGAAAACCATCATTAGTAGAGAAGAAAAAAAAAGAAAATAAATGATAATTAAAATAAAGAAGAATTAATGACACCAAATTTTCTCCTCTTCAAAATTAAATTGAATGTTCTTATTGCAAAAAGAACTTGTACATGAAGAATCCGAATAGAGCAAACTTCAGCCAAAAGTGCATCCAAACTCAAGGTGTGGTGCTGGACTTATAGGTTGAAAATTGTGACATAGATTTATTTGGATAAGGGGAATAAAACCAATGGTACATTGAGGAACATGCTAAAACACATGACAGATAAAATAAACTCTTCATACAACACTGCAATATTTAAGGAAATACTACATGGAAATGACTTTCCTCATTAAGGGTAAAGGTTTTATTTTTCTAAAAGGTGAAAGATAAAAATGTTATATGTGGATGGATTGTATGAGAACTCATGAGTGTGAGTCAAATGTGTGATCAAGGAAATGAAGTTGATCATGGTTCAAAATAATGTGGCACGTGAACTTGACACATGAAAAACGGTAATAAAAGGAACTAGAACACCAATAAATTTGAATATATTGAAAGGTGGCCAAGAGAAAATAGGCAAATCTACTAAAATCCTGGTGCCAGGCACAAAAGGTCGGGATATTTGAGCTCAACAACAACTGGGTGACTAATTTTTCGTGATCTACCCAACATCACTTTTCCTAAAGCAACAGAAAATCATGCCAATTTAAGAAAATAAGTGTAAAATTCAACAATTTTAAAGAAGGACTGACCTAAGCCTCTTGAACTTATACATAATGATATATGTGGTCCCGTATGGAAAAAGTCACTCTGGAGAACAATACTATATTCTATTTATTTGATGACTTTTATAGAATGTGTTGGATCAATTTAATAAAACATAAAGATGAATAATTTGAAAATTCAATATCTTCAAGTTTTGATGAAAATGAATTAGGATCTAAAAACCAAATGTCTTACATCTCAATGAGGAGGGAGAATATATATCAAATGAATTCTTTGATTTCTGTGGAAAATTATGGCATAAGATATTTTTAATGAATTCCACAACAAATGGTATGGTAGAGAGAATGAATAGGAATAGTTCAACGTATGGCTTGTGCTATGCTTGATGAATCAGAACTCCTGATACTCATGATATAAGTAGCACATATTGTAGTAAATATTCTCAACAAGGCTCATGTTCGGTGAACCCAGAGAAACCCTTATGAGCCTGCATGGTAATCTTCCCACTATGAAACATTTTAGAGTTTTTTGAAGCAAATGTTTTATCAGTGAAAAATGATGAAAAACATGGTAAGTTTGAGCCTAGGAGCGTATGAAGGAATATTTTTGGTCATACTTCTAGAAGTAAAGGATATAAATGTTACAATAAAAGACTTCGTAACATTATTGAATGTATTGATGTTGTAATTGATGTGTTTCTACCACTCCTGCAAAAGGGAAATAAAACAACAAAATGAAGATGATGATGATGTATATTTTCCCCGATCAAATAATCATAATATAGAAGGAGAACCTAATGAAGCACCACAAGAAGATGTTTTAAAAGGTCTACATAGTATGTTAGTAGAATAATCATCCGTAATCAAATTTTATAAAAATGGATCAAAGTGTCCAAACAAGAAGAACTCTATAGATCCCCCATCTATCCGGCAGCATTATTATCCACTATTGAAGCATAAATGTAAATCAAGCTATAAAGATGAAATTTAGATGATTCCAAGTCATCCACACCCACACTTCGTGCTATAAAAATAATATTCAAACATAGTGAATCAAGAGACTTTCATGGCGGTATCCAAAGAATGTTGATCTCACTTTCATTCTTACGTATGCGGACCGAGATGGAAATGTTTGTGATCAAAAAGAAATAATGGTAGGCCATTCTGTTACTGCCCGATTAGTATCTTCGTTCGTGAAGAAACAAATTTTTATTTTCACTCTATAGTAGAAGCAAAATATGTGGTTGTCGTATCATGTCACAACTTCTTGATGATTCAGATTACAAGATATTCAAATCAAATTCTCACCTCCCATCTCCATCCTATCCGATAATACAAGTGCCATCAACATCTCAAAGCATCCTTCTATTTACATTCCAAGACCAAGAAACATTCCTATCAGGTAGCAGCACACTTCTTTTGAAATGTCTCTGAAAAAAAGGTCAAATTACAATTTGTTCCTCCAAAGGAACATGTTATTAAACATTTACTACAAAAAATCTTCCTGGTGGAAGCATTCAAATATCTCAGACAGAAGTCATGAAAGTATCTTTATCTCTCTTATTTCTTCTTAATTACAAAATATTAAATTTGATATGCTCATTACATAGAAGAATCACATGTATAATATCATGTTTAAGTAAAACCATGTATGTTTTATTTAGAGAAATTATGGCATGCTTTCAAGAATTCTATAGGTCACCTTTTAGAACAATCTATATGTTGTTGGGTAAAAATCTCGCTATTTTGGTACTCAAATACGTTTAAGGGGACTATTTTCTTGCTGAAAAGAGTGCATTGTTGGAATATGAGTGTTGTTATTATGATCTCTTTTAGATTTCTTGGTCCTAGCTATAAAAAGTCATATTTTAAATTGATATAAAGGTCATGTTGAGACCTTTGATGTAAATATTGTCATGTTTAATTAATAAACTCACTTGGTTGGGTAGTTGAGTCATTATGCAAATCCATTCACTTTCTATCCTTAATGTAATTAAAGTCCTGGTGAAAGGAAAAGGTCATACTTTTGTTGAGTTAAAGAGTCATTAGTAATATGAAGCTTCCACATGTTCTCCTATAAAAATGTCATCTCTTTTTCTTTCTTTGATGTCAAAAGGGGAGAGTATTTGGTGTTTGAATTAAGCTCCATGTATCTAAGGTGTTGTGTGACTCAAACATCAACATGGTTTCCATCAAGTCCAAAGGTGATATTGTTACAGCAATATGATTCTTGTGGTTGCATATGTTTTCCTTGATGGCACACTCTCTTGCAATATTGAAGTATATGTCTTCCAGGGAAGCACAATAGGTTGCAGAGATGTATAACAGATGAAATGTGTCAAGTCCAAAAGAGAAGATGGTTAATATTCATAATTGAGGGTTCTATACACGGATTTGTATAGACCAAGTCGCATATACACGTGACAAAAATGATCCGGTTGCGTATGCCTTTGTGACTCTAAAATTATAAATAAATTGAGGTGTATTACCATGGTTTTAGCCGGTTATTGAGCATAGTGTCATTCATTTGATCTCGCCTCCAAATAATACCATCTGCATTTATGTGCTTGGCTCATGGTATTTAAAAAGGCTAAACCTATATATTGAAGTATATTTGCATTAAAAGCTGTGTCTCCATGATTAGAATTAAAATTGAGGCCGACCATATACAATAATGGATAAGGATCTTAGAATTGAAATGACCATGTACTTACCGATCTATTGATGACATGGTTTAATTTGTGGTCCGATGTAATGTTTGCTAAGGAAGTGTGAAGAAGTCCTGCAAGTCTATAGATCCTAACCTTTCTGCACAATCTATATTTACATTTATATATGGTTCATCATGAAAGCGTATACATACGTGTTTATTCACAGTGCGCATATGGAAGATAGGGTTTTCTCGCTTGATGGAGAGGTTATCGATTTATTATTGTTATATTTCTGTTGTCTCAGAATGAATCTTCATATAGATCTAGGTTTTTCAATACTTTCATATGTTGCTAAGTTGAATATGTACAAATCTTATCAATGAGTGATTAATTATGATTATTGATATTACTTAAATAAGTGTCTTATAAAATGATGTTGATCTATACAGGTTGTGCATGAAAGTCTGGTATATACAAAGGTTCAGCAAGTAGTGTGAAATACTTAAGATAATGAATGATAAGGTTTGAATTATTCATGTTCATTTTGAAATCTTGGTTTATTATTGTGTTCTCGTTAGAGTGTTCACTATTCTAGTTAATCTTTGGGTTAAGTTTAGTGGTGTTGATCTTGACGCTTGAGTTGAGTTGTGTTTATGATCCAAAGGTGGAAAATTCAGGAAGTTGTGGTCCTAGAGACAGTAGTCCGATGCTGAAACCATTTAGTGTCGAAGTAGAAGCTTCCTATGAGAAGCTCACGCTGATCAGGTGGAGTTGTAGCTCCCTTCCACTAGAGGTTGGTAAATGAGAGTGCAAGGTTGGAGCTCCCATAATATTAGTTGGAGAGCGAGAGAAGGTTGCCTTTCACAAGTGTGGATGCCTCCATACCGATATTGATATGTATTAGTACAACATTATAAGGAGTTTTTCATATTGTAAATATTGAATATAGATATGACACGTTATTGCTTCTTTCCTGAATTGAGTTTCAAGATTAAATCATTGTGTTCATGTGATGCTCTCTTGCAGATCATTAATTAAGCTATTACTTCCACTTATTTATCGCTAACTTTCTCGATAGTATGGGCTAAACATTTTCCGAATGCTTTACCTAAATAGTAAATTTATCTATGTATATTTACTTTCTCTTTTTGTCTTAAAGATTTCTTCAATATTTATTTAAATAATAAATTTATCTCGTGTATTTTTATTTTCTTGTAAATTGTGTACATACAATTATCATAAGTTAATAAAATTTTCATATAAAAATCAAAAATAAAAAAATCTTTGTGATTATTGCAAATACCGATTAAGCCCCCTCCTCTCCTATTAGTATTTTCCCAACAATATTGAAATTCTTTTTGTAGTAAAATTATTTTGGATTCAAAAAGCTTTAAAAGGATGACAAATAGGTAGTGGATTATTTTTCAAAAGAAACTCAAGCCTATTCATACAAATTGTACTGCAAGTCATAAGTTTACCACCTTGATCAATATAAACGAAATGTGTAGCATGAATTTTATTTTATTAATGATGTTATACATCACAAATATTCCCAATCCCACCAGGTTTTACATTTTTATTTCCCATTCTTAAATCTCTTAAGAATAATTTCCATATAACTCAATTAAAGCAAGTAAAATTAAATTATTTATATTTTATTTTCAATATATTTCTAAATTTTAACATTTTTTCATTAATTAATTAAATAAAAATTAGTTATATTTTAGAAAATGATGGTGGTGGTGAGCTTCCACTTCAACTTCATGAAAATGAATTCTTATCTTGAACAAACATTCATTTCTTGATAGCATTGGTCAAGGAAAAATATAATTATGATTAGGCAAGGTTCAAATCCTAATAAACTCCATATAATATCTTAGCTTTGTTTTCTATAGTGCTCTTTATCATCCCACAAATGATCCCAAAATTTGGAAATAGTCACATTTTTAATGTTATCATTATTCTCCTGATATCATTTCCTTCTTTTATCCCTCAATGGTTGAGCTATGGCAATAATTTATGTCAACCTTTTCTGTTGGAGATGCTAGTTTTGGCAATAATTCCAAGTAGTTTTGGGAAAAACCTCTTAGATTCCATATTGTAAAGCTTTTTCTTATACGCTAGATACCTAAATATAGCTAAGATTTGATTTATTTAGAATAAATAAAGTCCTTTAAATATGCACTTTAATATTTTATCTAAAAGAAACACATAGTCTAAAAATGATTATTTATGGAGTTTCATTCACTTCGCTACCAAATCCAAATTTTAATTAATTATTTCTGAATTTTGATTTGGTTGGAGTGTAAAAGATAAAATAATGATGAAGAGTCATTACATCAAATTTTAAATAGAACAATTTGCTGTAGTAGAGGTATTCTAGAAGTTATATTTATTTTTACAATTTAAATGAGTCACAAGACAAATTTGATTGTGTACTAAAGTATTTTGACCAATGAAACTAAAAATGATCAAATTTTTTAGAATTTTTAGAAATTATATTAGATGTTTGATATTTATTACCTTTAAATTCAATTACATACCACATCGACATTTCTAATTATTATTGGCAATGGTTGGTCGTATCAATGCATAATATTTATCAAAGACTTCTTCGAAATTTTTATTAGATCCTCTATACATTTGCTACCTTGCTTGATTAATTTTAGTAAATATCAAAATAAATTAATACTTCCTTTATATCCCAGTTAGTTATAAATATATTTTGAATGTATTTTTTAGTGTTGCCATATTTTATTTATAAATATATTATTTGCAATATAATAGATATATTTAATTATTCGAAAGTAAATATTAATTATATCAATCTCGTTTTTACTATAAAAAATGAATTTAATGTAAAAATTTCTTTAAATTCATTAATAACTAATTTTCATCAGTTTTTAGTAGTTAATTGTTTTATAATTTGATATATATATATATATATATTCAAAAAATAAATATTAGTTAAATAAATTCTCAATATTTAATATTAAAAAACATAATTTTAAATTTTTTATAATAAATAATTAGTAATGCTCTTTTCAAATAACTAAATATAATGATTAACTTTTTTATCTTATTACTAATCAGACATACAGTTAATTTGGGAATTTTAAAAATAAATTATTTTCAAGAGATATTAACTAAGCTAAAAACAGTTTATCCAAACAATATAAATAAATAGGATAAAAAATATAAAATTATTTTAAAAATGTTTATCATAACACTCATAATTAAACCATTGTGTTTTTTTTTAATTTTGCGCAGCTTTTTCTAATTTTGAACAAAAAATCTCTTTTCCAGTTAAAACCCATTGAACTAATTGATGGAATCATTGATGTTTTATTGCCGGAAAATTAAAAAGTCTTTCCCGCTTTCATGTTTTTTTGAATGAGATGTTTATTGCTTGGAAAAGTAAAAGCAATTACTCGCTTGTTATGTTTTTGATGAGTTTAACCAAAAAAAAGCAACGTCATGTGGATCCCTTCTAAATCTGACCGTTATGCTCCTTTTGTTAAATCTCGCCGCCTTCTTCATTTTACCACGCAGAGCGGTTTAATGTGTAAAGAACTGGATATTTGATATGGGTTCCCAAATTATTTTGAGTCCGGTGAATTATGAAAGTTGTTTATTTGGGTCAAGTTGGTTTAAAATATCACTAGGAGTCTAATCACGATCTGTGTAAGAACATTAGTTTATTTAGGGATTTGGGCAACCATCTAAATCTTATAGTAAAGGTTGTTGATTACCTGATTCGCACATCTTAACATGATAGGGCTGAGTCAGAGGCTGTTTGTTCAGACACATTTTGATTTTCTTGTTGTAGCTTCAAACCTGTAATGTGAGCGCTGTGTTAGATTTGATTTTCTTTGCTCTGTCAACAAGATTTGAAGAATCATTCCTACCAACCAACGATGTTATTTAGTGTTCTTGCTCTCGTAATGATAGAGCATATGGGTGAACTGATCACTAAATCCGCTGCATTGATTAGGTCCATCCAATCCAAGTAGGTTTTCTTGTCTTTGAGTTCCCATGCAATATAATTTTATATCTCATGAACAATTGCTTGATTTTTTCAAACTATTTGATCCAGGAATAAAAATTTCAAGTAATCAATTACACACATTTTCCTCTCAAACCAAACCCTAATATTAACATTTCCTCCAGCTCCAGTATTACTCAAATACGAAAGTGGTCTGTCCAAGCTTTCTGGTACTCCAACAATCCACCTGAAGTGCAGATACAATCAGGCATGGAAATAAACAGTAAGTTTATCTAGAATAACTGAAGCATAACAAAAGTCTCACAACAATTTTTATCTATTTCTTTAAGGCACTTTGAGGATTCAAGTTATTATATCTAAATATGAATATTTTTCAATTTTGGGGCCTTTTCTAGAATATTCACCAATTAATAAAATATTAAACAATGTGCTTAATTTGAGCAAATCATCTTGAAAATCAAACTGAACTGTTTGCATAAGAACTGCACAGTCTGAGAATTTCATTCATTTAATTATTGGATTTGCTTTTTCAAAAACATATCTATTAATAAACAATGTCAAACGAGAACAAGAATAGGTATCTGTGCTTACAATATAAAATTGTGAATTGATTCATTTATTTATTATAACTTGATTTTCCTGAACTATTAATAAACAACCCCAACTATGTTGAACAAAATAGGTATTCATTATAAGTTTATTAGAATTTATCATCATTAAGCTTGTAATTATTGTTAAAGATAAGAATACAAAGAGAATGTAGCTGATTTAATCTTCTATTTAAGTCTGGAGTTATTTAATTTATTTATTAATTAGTTTATTTATCCTAAAAAAATAGTGGCTTTATTTAAATTCTGGTTTTTTACATTTTTTATTTTTTTTAAAGTTAAAAATATTAATTAACTAAATTTAATTTTTTTAAAAAATCTCTAATTTAGCATTATTGGATTTTTAAAAATAACTTTACATTTTCTTTTTATATATGTTTTTCATATAAAAATATATTTTTATTTATATTCATAATTATGTTTCATTTTGATTCTTAGTATTATTAATGTGGTTAAGTTCAATCTATATATTAAATTATATTTTATGTTATTTAATTTATTTTAAATCATTCTTTATTTATATTTAAACTTTATTAATAGTGTTTAATTTAATGATGTTTTAATAGCTAGGGCTACATTATGTGATTAGGTTAGGCTAGGTTAGGTTAGGCTTGCTAGGCTAGGCTAGGCAAGGTTAAGTTAGGGCTAGGCTAGGCTAGGCTAGGCTTGACTAGGTTAGATTTATGGTGTAGGCTAGGCTAGGCCTATTCTAAACAAATAGAGCTAGGATATGCTAGCCTAGGTTAGGTTAGGCTAGGTTAGGCTAGGTTAGGAGATATTATGCTAGGCTAGGTAATGTTAGGCTAGGTTAGAGAGGCCAGGTTGGTTTGTTGTGTTAAGCTAGGTAGGGGCAGTGTAGGTAGGTTAGGTAGGTAAGGCTAGGTTAGAAGGAAAGCAGCTGCATTAATAGGTTAGGGCTAGGTAACGCCTGCTTAGGCTATGTTTGGATAGGGTATACTATGTTAGAATAAAATAAAGAATATTGTAGGCGTTTCTTTAGGATAAGGTAGGCTAGGTTAGGCTAGGGCTAGATTAGGCTTAGGGTTAGGGTAGGCTAGGTTAGGTTAGGCTAGCTGGTTTAAAGTTGTGTTACCAAGTTGGGGTAAGTTAGGCTAGGCAAGGCTAGGTTATGCTATGTTTAAATAGGCTAGACTACGTTTAGGTTGCTTTAGGCTATGCTAGGTTAGAGTAGGATATGTTAGGCTAGGCTCGTATGTGCTATGTTAGAGCAGGAGTTGTTAGGTTAGGATAGCCTAGAGAAGGAGTAGGCTAGGCTATAGTAGGCTAGGTTAGGCTAGGTAGACTAGGCTATGTTAAGCTACGATGTTAGGTTAGGTTAGGCTAGAAAGTCTAGGATAGTATAGCTAGAGGCAAGGCAAGGCTAGGATAGGCTAGGTTAGGTTATCAAGGTTAGAAATAGGCTAGATCGACTAGGCTAGGCTAGGCTAGCCTGTGCCAGGCTAATATGCTTAGAGTAGGCTAGTCTAGATTAGAGTGGCCAGGTTAGTTTACGCAGTTATGATTAGGCTTAGGTTAGGCCAGTTTAGTAGACTAGGTTAGATTAGGCTAGGCTAGGTTAGATTGGACAAGGGGGTAGGCTAGGGCAGGCTACTGTAGGATAGTATGCTAGGCCAGGCCAGGTTAGGCCAGGCCATTGCCAGTTAGGCCATGCAGCTTATGTTGAAGTTAGGGTTAGGGTTAGCAACACACCACGTCAGGATAGGTAGGTTAGTCTAGGATTGTCAAGGTTAGGGCTAGGCCAGGCCCAGGAGCATGAGGCTAGGTTATGCTGGGTTTATCTGTGTCAAACAGTGCCAGGACAGGCTACGCACAGCTCAGGCCAGGTCGGTCATGCTAGGGCAGGTTAGGATAGGTTAGGTTAGGTTTTGTTAGGCAAGTTAGCTAGGCTAGTTAGGCCACGTTAGGATGTGTTAAGGCAGGCTATCAGTTTGCCACACATTGGTAGGTTAGGCCAGGACAAGCTGGGAACAGGTTAAGACAGGCGAGGATATGCCCCACTAGGGCCAGAGGCCAGAAGTAGGGCTTGGAGTAGGGCTTAGGCAGGCTGGTGGGATAAGTTGTATTCAGGTTAGGCTAGGGGTTAGGACAAAAGTTAGGCATTGTTAGTCCGGTGCTAGGCTAGGCTAGCCAGAGCATTTGGGGCCAGGTTGTGTTAGGTTGCCAGGCATGCGTGGCTAGGCCAGCTGCTAGGCCAGTGAGGCGCTACAAGGTTAGAAGTGCTAGGCCACGCCTGTAGTATTCAAAGCCAGGTTAGGCTAGGCTTAGGGCCTGCCAGGACTCCCCACCCGCCAGGCCAGTGCAGGTTAGGCTATCCCAGGCCAGGCCAGCTCAGGCCAAGCCAAGCCAGGCCAGGCCAGCCCAGGCCAGGCCAGGTTAGGCTAGGTTACGTTAGGCTAGCTTAGTCTTGACTAAAGTAGTTTGATAAGGCTAGTTAGGCTAGACAAGGTAAGGCGAGTCTAGGGTTTGATTAGGCCAGGTTAGGCTAGGCTCAAAAAGGATAGTTATGTCAGAATAGGTTAGGCAATAGGTTCATAAGACTAGGTTCGATAAGGCTAGGTTAGGCTAGGTTAGGTTAAGTGAGGCTAGGTTTGCAAGGCTAGGTTAGGATATAGTAGCTTCGGTGAGGATAAGTAGGTTGGGCTTGTGTCACACTAGATTAGGGTAGTGTATGATAGTATGTGATAGGGGTGTAGGTCTAGGCTATGTTAGGCTAGGAGTAGGTTAGGTTAGGCTAGGGCTATGCTAGGCTGCGTAAGGTCACGCTAGGTTAGGTTAGGCTAGGCTAGGCTAGGCAAGGCTATAAAGATAGGGGTAGTACATTACAATAGGTTAGGCTAGGTTAGGCTACATTAGGATATGGGGGAGGGGGCAAGGTTAGGCTAGGCTAGATAGGGCTTGTTAGGTTAGGCTAAGTTAGCTAGGATAGGTTAGGTTAGGGTTAGGCTAGGCTAAGGTATTATAGACTAGTTTAGGTTAGTGTTAGTAGGTGAGGTTAGGATAATCTATTAGGGTGAAAGAGCTAGGCTAGGCAAAGTTTAAAGTATGATATACTAGACTAAGCTAGAAGTATGCTAGCTTAGGTGAAACAGCTTACTTGTGGCTAGGCAAAGGTGGTTAGCTAAGCTGGTTGGGCCAGGTAATATTTATCACAGATAGTAGATACGTTACGATAGGTTAGGCTACGTAGCTATAAGTAGGTGCTACTTTAGGATAAGTTAAGAAAGGTTAGGTTAGTCAAGCAAGTTAGGCTAGGCTAAAAGAGTTAGGACAGTTACTTAGGCTAGGTTAGGTGGCTAAGGTAGGATAGACTAGTTCTAAGTTAGGTTGGTAGGTTAGGCTAGATAAGCTGAAATAGTGAGCTAGGCTAGGAGCAGGCTCATCTGCTGTGTAGGCCAGATTACGCTCTATTATGCTATATAGGCCAGGGTTAATGTTGTGGGCTAGGCTGTTGGCTGTGTGAGGTTAGAAGTTAGGAAATGTTAGGTTAGCAAAGGTTAGGCTGTGGCCTGCCTAGGCTAATATATTCAAAGTTAGGTTAGGTTAGACTAGCCTAGGTTAGGTTAGGTTAGGCTAGGCTAGGCTAGGCTAGCAGTTAAGGTTTGGTGTTGCTTAGGTTAGACTAGGTTAGACTAGGCTATTGCTAGGCTAGTTAGGCTAGGTCGGTAAGTCTAGGTTAGGTACGACTAGGTTAGAAGTAGGCTAGGTTAGGTTACCCTAGTCACGCTAGATTAGGTAGGGTAAGATAGGTCAAAGTAGGGGTTATTCTAGATCAGGTTAGGTTAGGTTAGGCTAGGCTAGGCTATGTAAGGTTAGGCAGAGTTAGGTTAGTTAGGGCTAGGTTAGCATAGGGAAAGCATGTTAGGATAGGTAGTATACATTACGTATGGGTTAGGCTAGGTTAGGCTAGGTTAGCTATGTTAGGGCTGCTACTAGATAAGGTAGAGAGGTTAGGCTTAGGCCATACTAGGCTTGGTTAGGTTAGGCTAAGTTAGGCTTAGGTTGGTTGGGAGTAAGGTACTATAGACTAGTTTAAGTTAGTTGGTAGGTTAGGCTAGGATAAGCTAGGTTAATAGGTGTAGTGCCAGGCTATGATAGGCTCGACTAAGTTTAGGTACGCTAGCTTAGGCTAGGATAGGAGGCTGGGGCTAGGCTATCACAAGTAGGTGCTAGGGTAAGGCTATGTTAGGATAGGTAGGATATGTTGCAATATGTTAGGCTATGTTAGGCTATGTTAGACTACTTTAGGATAAGGTAGGCAAGGTTAGGGTTAGGTTACGCTAGGCTAAGTGAAGCTAGGCTAGTTTAGGCTGAAATAGTTAGGCTGTTAGCTTAGGCTAGGCTAGGCCAGGTTAAGGAGATAGTGGTTCAGCTTGCTAGTTGGTAGGGTTAGGCTGGCTTATAAGCTAGGTTAGCAGCCAGGGCTAGATAAGCTCAATCAAGATAGGG
The DNA here is from genome assembly GCA_034641835.2 of Pinus albicaulis. Taxonomy (NCBI): domain Eukaryota; kingdom Viridiplantae; phylum Streptophyta; class Pinopsida; order Pinales; family Pinaceae; genus Pinus; species Pinus albicaulis. The sequence continues at coordinate 844,751,508 of CM076581.1, forward strand.
TGACGCTAGATTAAACAGTGTTATGTTAGGGTAGGCTAGGTTAGTCATTGTTAGAAATAAAGGCTAGTCTAGCCTGTGGTCATTAAGTTGGCCCAGTGAGGCTAGGTTAGGCAATGCCAGGGTTAGGAAAGAACAGGTTGTATTAGGTCAAGTTAGGCTGGTGGGGGATAGAGCATTCTGCCAGGTTAGGTTAGGTGCTGTGGCTAGGTTAGACTATTCAAGCTAGGTTATGTTAGAATAATAGGCTATTACACAATTAGGCTAGAGTAGGCTAAAGTAGGTTAGATGTTAGGCCACGCTATGTTAGATATGAACCTTATGCACAATATATATTTACAAATCTACAATCGTCTATGGTGAAAGCATGTATACATGGTTTGGTTCCAAGAAAAGCTCACATGGAAGATAATGGTTAAGCTTGATGGAGAGGTTATCTGCCATTATTGTTATATTTTGTTGTCCTGGGAATGAAGTCTTCATATAGGATCGTTTGTTTGAATATTAATGTATAAGGCCGGCTAAGTTGAATATGTATACCTTATTAATGAGTATCAATTATGATTAATGATTGACTAAATAAGGGTTTTATAAAATGATATTGATCTATACGCAGGTGGTGTGTATGAAAGTGCATATGTACAGGTTCAGTAGTTGGAAGTAGTGGAGTGATTGATAATGGAATGATCGTGGTTGAATTAATTCTCGTGATGTTGATTTTCCTTTTGAAATCTAGGTTTGCTTATCAGAATTAGTTACAAAGTGTTCAACGCTCGCTTTGAATTTGGGTTAAGTTTATTGTTGTTGGATTTTATATGTTGAGCTTGAGTTAAATTTGTTGAATCCACCGCAAATTTATGAAGCTTGGTTCCGCCGGGTCTAAGGGTTCAACCATTTAGTGTGGAAAGTAGAACCTCCCTACGAGTAGAAGCTTGGAAGTTTTGATCAGGGAGCTGTAGCTCCTTCCATAGAGGTTGGTAAACGAGAGTTAAGGGGTTGGAGCTCCCTTCCCGTAGTAGTCAGTTATTAAATGAGAGAAGGTTGTAGCCTCTCAGTAAGCAGATGCTCCACACCGATACGAGTCCGCATTAGTACACGATTGTAAGGAGTTTTCCATATAATAAATATTGAATATAGATATGAGCATTAGTGGGTTTTCTCCGAATTGGTTTCCACATTAAATAGTGGTGTTCATGTGTGATGCTCTTGTGTGATGATTAATTGCTATTACGCACTTATTTATCGTTAATCCTATGATAGTATGGCTAAATATTTCTTCTAAACGTTTACTTCCAAATGTAAAGTTAGTCTTTTTGTAATACTTACTTCCTCTTTAGTGTTAAAGATTTCTTTTGACCGTTTATCAAATGTAATTTATCTATGTATACGCTAGTTTCTTCGAAAGTCGCACATACACTAATTGTGCTAACTAAATTTGCATATAGAAATCAAAAAAGAGGAATGAAAAAGGATTGTGATTATTGCAAATACCGATTAAGCCCCCTCCCTCTTCTCAAGATTTTCTCAACAATATTGAAAATTTTTTAGTAAAAAATATATTTTGTTCTCAAAAGCTTTAAAAGGACGTTATATTAGGTAGTGGATTATTTTTTGTTAAAATAAACCAAAGTCTATTCATACAAATTGTACCAAAAGCCCATAAGTTTACCAATTTTTGATCAATAAAAGTAATGAAAGTGTATTAATATTATTTGTCAAATTTACTACACATCAATAAAACATTCTCAACTCCCAATTAGTTTCACATTTTTATTTCCCATTGGTAAACTTCTAAAAATAATTTCCATATAACTCAATTAAAGCATAAGCAAGTAAAAAGTAATTATTTATATTTTATTTTCAATATATTTTCTAAATTTTAATATTTTTCATTAATTAATTAAATAAAAATTAGTTATATTTTAGAAAATGATGGTGGTGGTGGAGCTCTACCGATTTCTCATGAAAATGATTTTTATCTTGAAAAACATTCATTTCTCGATAGCATTAACATACAAAGTAGGAATGATTAGCAAGGTCTGGCCTAATAAACTTCATAATATCTTAGCTTTATTTTTCATATTTTATCATTTCACAACTATCCAAAATTTGGAAATAACAATATTTTTAACGTTATCATTATTCTATGATATGATTTAGCTTTTTATCCCTTAAATGGTTGAGACAAAAGGCAATCTATACAATTCTTGTTGCTGAGGATAAGTAGCTTTAATAGAATTCCAAGTAGTTTTAAACCTCTTGGCTTTATATTAAAGCTTTTTCTTATACATGATACCTAAATATAGCCATGATTTGGATTTATTTAGAATAAATGCAAAGTCCTTTAAACATGTAACTTTAATATTGTATGTAAAAGAAACACATTTAAAATGATTATTTATGGAGCTGTATCTAATTTGGGCTACCAAATCCATAATTTTTTAATTAATATTTTTGAATTTTGATTTTTAGCTGGAGGTAAAAAGAGATAAAATAACGATGAAGAGTTGTTGACATCAAATGTTGCAAAATAGAACAAATTTGGTTGTAGCAGAGGTATTCCTAGAAGATATATTTACTTTTGCTAAATTAAAATGACCAAGCCAGCCGTAGATTTTTTATTGGCATTGGTTGCTAACCAATGCATAATATTTATCAAAGTCTTCTTTGAAATTTAACTAGATCCTCTATACATTTGCTACCTTTTGCTTTATTAATTTTTTTACAAATATCAAAATAAATTTAATACTTCCTTTTATATCCTAATTAATTAGAAATATATTTTAAATAGTATTTTGTATGTTGCCATATTTTATTTATAAATATTATTATTTGCAATCTAATAGATATATTTAATTATTTGGAAAGTAAATATTAATTATATCAATCTTATTTATTATAAAAAAAAAACAAATTCTAGTAAAAATTTCTTTAAAACACTAATAACCAATTTTCCCTCTTTCTTGGTAGTTAATTGTTTTATACCCATCATTTAGCTTTATATATATATATATATATATATATATATATATATTAACTAATATTTAGTTTTTAAATAATTATATATATATATATAAACTTATTTAAAAAGTGAAATATTAGTTAAAATAAACTAAATATTTAATATTAAAAAACATATTTTTTAAATTTTTTTTATAATTATAAATAATTTTAAAAACTATTTCTTTTTCAAATACCTAAATATAATCATTAACTTTTTAATCTTATAACTACCGTACATACATAATTTGGGAATTTTGAAAATAAATTATTTTCAAAATATTAATTAAGCTAAAATATATTTATCCAAATAACATAAATAAATAAGATAAAAATATAAAATTATTTTAAAAACAATTATTATAAAATCATAATTAATTTTTTTTTTTTTTTAATTTTGCTTCTGCTTTTTCTAATTTTAGACAAAAACATCTCTTTCCGAGAAACCGGCTGTAACCACATTGATGGAAACTGTCAGATGTTTTATTGCTGGAAAAGTAAAAACTATTTACTGCTTTCTTATGTTTTTTTGACCGAGAAGTTTAATTGTTTGGAAAAGTAAAAAGTAATTACTGCTTTCTTATGTTTTTGGAGGTTTTAAAAAAAAAAAAAATCATCGCTTTTCAAGATCCTTTCCTAAATCTAACCGTTACGCTCCTTTGTTAAATCTGGCCGTTCCGCTATTTTACTATTTCTCAACGGTGGATGGGTTTGGCTATGAAGTACTTGATATTTGATAAGGTTCCAAATTATTTTGAGTCTGGTGAATTACGGATAGCCCTCAGATGTTTGAAATGGAATTATTTGGGTCGAAGTTGGTTTGGTGTTGATTTTATTTTGTGGGAAACCAGAATCACCAGATTTAGTGACAGACAGTGATCGAAGTGACCGCCAGTAAATTCAGATAAGGGTTGATGATTGTTTAGGATTTGCAGACTCAGAACACAGTATAGGGTCGGAGTCGGAGTCAGTTTGTTCATAGCTGCAGTGATTTTGAGTCAAAGTCGGAGTCAACTCGAAACAGTATAGGGTCAGAGTCGGAGTCGAAACCATAACACCAGAACACAGTATAGGGTCGGAGTCGGATTCGAAACCATAATCTAGGACAGTTGCAGTGATTTTGATTTTCTTGTTCTGTCAACAGATCGAGAATAGGTGAACCGATTCTCAATCAACCACCTGGGACGCTGATTGTTGGAAATTTGAAGTTTCCAGAATTAACAATGGAGAATAAACTCCCTCTTTAACACAGAGAAAATATCTAAAAAAAAATTTGCACTCACAGTGACAGATTTTTCTCATAAAAAAAATTCTATTCAGTAAAAAAAAACTTGTTACAATTCTTCCTCACTGCAGAGGAATTACAAACTGTTACTGGACTGCTTCTAAGCACAGTTCAAAAGCAAAAACTCTTCTCTGTCTCTGTCTAAAAAAAATAAACAGCTCTCTGTCTATTAAAAACAACTCACTGTGTTTTTATAAAATATACACTACTGTGTATTATTTTAAAATTCTGCTCTCTCTGTTTTTATAAACGCACTGCTGTGCTTACATTAAAAAAATAGAACTGCACTGTTCTATATCTCAGAAACTAAAAAAAAATTACAATTCTATTCTATGTATTTATAGACAAAATATCTAAATTCAATTAATGTCTTTTGTTGACAAAAATCAGAAAATTCTACCGCTTAAAAAAAAACATTTATGGTGCCTTAAATTTCTATCAGCACCGATAAAAAAATTAATGGAAAATTTGATTCATGGCAGAATTGTGAATTTCCTGCGGCGGTGGTGATTTGGTGGCGCGTTGGGCGGAGTATGGTGGAGCCACCATCCTTGGTGGTTACGGGGGGTTGAGTCTGTTCGTACAGACCAAATGGGGTGAGCCCCTCGCACTAAATTACAGCCACACATTTGTGGTCAACGTGCAACCAACCGGTCAACTACGAGGGGTCACCTTCAATTAACCTCCGCGCGGTTTCAACCCCCGTAATCCGTCGATTTGCACCTACCTGCTCCTGCGTTAACATTGATTGCTCTTCCAACCTGTGTGCCTTTAACCTTTGCCTGATCAATGATGCTTCTACCTGCTGCTCTGTCCGAGCAGTTGGAAATTAGATTCCAACACTCCCCCTTAATTTCAACTGCTGGGTTTTCTTGCATACCCAAGAATTTTCTGAAATGTTCAAAACTTTTCTACGCAAGTGGCTTTGTGAGGATATCTGCAAACTGATCCTCTGTTCTGCAATGCTGCAAAACGATTTCTCCATTGCTAACCAATTCCCGTATGAAATGAAATTTGGTGTCAATGTGCTTTGTCCTTTTATGAAAAACAGAATTTTTAGACAATGCAATAGCTGAGCTATTGTCACAAAAGATCACTGTCCCTTTTACCTGTTCTTGACATAAACTTCTCAACATTTTCCGCATCCAAACTGCTTGACACGCTGCTGCTGTAGCTGCCACATATTCTGCTTCTGCTGTAGACAATGCTACAACGGGCTGTTTCTTAGAAGCCCATGAAATGGCTCCTGAACCCATATGAAAAACATAACCGGAAGTACTCTTCCGATCATCAACACTTCCAGCCCAATCACTGTCAGTGTATCCAACTAAATCTGAACATTCTGAAGTAGTATAAAAAATACCAAACCTTTTAGTACCTTTAACATACCTCAAAATTCTTTTTGTTGCTTGCCAATGTGCCTCCTTTGGCTTTTCCATGAACCTGGAAATCAAACTAACAGCATGCATTATGTCCGGCCTAGTTGCAGTCAAATACATGAGGCTGCCAACTATGCTCTTGTACAAACTAGGATCAAAATCCTTACTGTTGTCCTCTCTGCTGAGCTTTAATCCCATCACTGTGGGAGTGATTGCTGATTTGCATTCCTGCATGTTAAATCTTTCAAGAACTTCATTAACATACTTTGCCTGTGAGATAAAAATCCCATTTTTATCTTGCTCTACTTCTATTCCCAAGAAGTATCTCAACAAACCCATATCAGTCATTTCAAATTCTTCCTTCATGACTGTTTTAAAATGTTCAATAAGGTAATCATCATTACCTGTGAAAATAACATCATCAACATACAAGACTACAATCAAGATTTTACCGTCTTTTTCTTTGATGTAGAGGGTGGGTTCTCCCTCACAGTTTTCAAAACCATTTTCCAGTAGATATGAATCTATCCTACTGTACCACGCTCTTGGCGCTTGCTTCATCCCATAAAGATCTTTCTTCAGTTTGCATACTTTGTTCTCTTGGCCTTTCTTTTCATAACCGAAAGGTTGATCAATGTAAACCTCTTCCATTAACACTCCATTCAGAAATGTTGACTTCACGTCCATTTGGTAAACTTTCCATTTGTTTTTTGCTGCTATGGACAACACTGTTCTCACGGTTTCCATTCTTGCAACCGGTGCGAAAGTTTCCTCATAATCTATCCCATACTTCTGCTTATAGCCTTTGACGACAAGCCTTGCCTTCTATCTCTCTATTTTTCCTTCAGCATTACTTTTGGTCTTGTAGACCCATTTAACACCAATGACATCTTTACCTTTTGGGAGTTCAACCAAATCCCAGGTTTTGTTCCTCTCTATGGAATTTATTTCCTCATCCATAGCTTCTATCCATTTCTCATCCTTGATAGCTTCTTCGAAATGAACAGGATCATCAACATGACAATATAAAGCAAACAAAGAATTGATACCTTCATTAGCTATATCTTGTTCATAAATATCTTTCAAACTTCTGAATTTCTTACCTCTTTCAGTAGGTGTACAAGTACTTGAAGAAGCACTTGAATTTCCTCCTTGTGGTGTGCTTGGAGAAGCACTTTCATTTCTCCTCAAGGGTGTGCTATGCTGCTCTCTTGTTGGTTTTGCTATTTTGGGATGTATTTCAGACAACTCATCATCATTCTCATCATGAGATAAACAGTGTTTAACATTCACTGTTTTCTCTATGCTTCCATCCCAAGCTTCCTCTTCAATAAACTGAATGTCCCTGCTCACAATGAAATTCTTGCTGGATGGGTTATACAACCTGTATGCTTTGGATTCCTCACTGTATCCAATAAAAGTACATTTCTCCCCCTTGCTGTCCAACTTCTTTCTTAGCTGATCCGGAATGTGTGCATAAGCTACACATCCAAAAACCTTCATGTGTGTGACACTTTGCTTTGTGCCACTCCATGCCTCTTCTGGCACTTTGTTCATAACTGCTTTCATAAGGCACCTATTCAAAATATATGCTGCAAAGTGTACAGCTTCAGCCCAATAATCATTTGGCAAGTGCTTTGCCTTTAACATACTCCTCGCCATGCCCATTATGGTTCGATTCTTCCTTTCGGCTACTCCATTTTGCTGCAGAGTATATCTAGTGGTAAACTACTTTTGAATGCCATTTTCTCTACAAAAACGTAGAAAATCTTTAGAGATATAGTCACCTCCTCTATCAGTCCTTAAGACTTTGATATGCAGCCCACTCTGGTTCTCAACAAGTGCTTTGAAATTGAAATTTTTTTCAAACACTTCACTTTTATTTTTCAAAAAGTAAACCCAAGTTTTTCTTGTAAAATCATCTATGAATGTTAAGATATAGTGGCTGTTAGCAAGTGATGGAGTTTGCATCGGTCCACATACATCTAAGTGGACAATCTCTAAGGGTGTTTTTTCCCTTATGCTTTTCCCGGAAGGAAAACTTTCTCTGTGTTGTTTCCCAATAATACAACCTTCACAAAGGTTGTCTGGTTTCTCTATCAATGGTAAACCACTTACCATTCCTTTTCTGTTCAACAGATTAAGACCTCCAAAGTTGAGATGTCCAAATATCAAGTGCCATAACAAATTATCATCTTTTGGTTCGCTTTGGAAAGTTTCCTGTGCAACTGCTTCTTTCTCTTCACCATTCTTCAAATCTGCTCTCATTCTGAGAGGGAACATCCTGTTCCTTGTCATCTTCACTTCAGCAATACATACTTTGCTGGGTGGTTTATCCATGATGGTACAAACATCATTATCAAAGAAAAAATTATATCCCTTATGGACAAGCTGTCCAATACTTAAGAGATTACACTTCATTCCTGGAACATAATAAGCATCTGCTATGGATTTATTTGCACCTAATCTTGTTAAAACATTCACATCTCCTTTTCCCATAACAGAAACTTTGCTATCAGTTCCTAGTGTGACTTGTGACTACACACTTTCATCTAACATAGAAAACATTGCTAAGTTTCCTGTCATATGGTTACTACAACCGGAGTCTAGAAACCATAAATCCTCATTCTTTTCTTCAGCCATATTACAAGCTAAAAACAAGTTGTTTTGGCTGTTATTTTCTCTTGTGAAATTTTCACTAGTTCCACTTCTCTTATCTTGTTTCTTCTTTTTACATTCATTTGCATAATGACCATATTTCTTACAATTGTAACATTGGACATTGGATTTGTCATACCTTTGTCCTTGATCATTCTGTTGTCCACTTTGCTGGCTGCCTTGGCCTTGATGCTGATTTGCATTGCTGCCCCTTCCTTGAGCATTTGATGGACTGTTCCTTCCACCTCTGTTCTGGCTTCTACCTCTTCCTCTTCCTTTGCCTTGCCCTCTTCCTTTTCCGAAAGACATCTGGGTCTTAAAAGCATGTTCAAGAGATGAGTTTTCATTCCTAACCAATCTCTGTTCATGGGTTATCAGTGATGCATGAAGTTCATCCACTGAAAACTTTGTGAGATCTTTGGTCTCCTCTATGGTGGTGACAATTACATCAAATATTGAGGGTAAACTTCTCAAGAGTTTTTCAACAATCCTCTTGTCCTCAAGGGTCTCTCCATGAGATCTTATTTGTGTGACCATTCCAATCACATGAGTGAAGAATGAGTCAATATTATCTAACTCTTTCATACAAAGAGTCTCAAAGTCTCTCCTTAGCAACTGAAGTTTTGTTGTCTTCACCTTCTCCATACCCTGATAAGCTGTCTTGAGAGTTTCCCATGCTTCTTGGGATTTCTTAGCTGATGCTATCCTTCGAAACACACTCTCATGCACTACTTGATACAAGAAGAAAAGAGCCTTGGTATCTTTCTTCTTATTGTTCTTCAATGACTCCCTTTCTGCCTGAGTTAAAAGAAGAAACTCTACTTCATTTGCTGGCTCTTCAAAGCCATCCTCAACTAATTCCCATTACTCTTGTGAGGTAAATAAAGCTCTCATAGTTATTGACCAATAGTCATAATTTTTTCCATTGAATTGTGGGAGATGGATATTTCCCAAACTCATACCAGTGCTTGAGCCAGCCATTCTGCACTCTTAACTATGATTCAAAACACTTGACTATGTGTTTAAAATTAACAAATTGTTCTGCAATAGTAACACAAAACTATATAGAGAAATACCTTGAATTTCTTTTGGCTGAGTCTTCACACTGCTGGAGAAGCTGCTGCAACAAAGAACCCTTTTCCTTCAACTTATTTGACCTTCAAATAGCCTGGACTACTCCGATACCATGTTGGAAATTTGAAGTTTCCAGAATTAACAATGGAGAATAAACTCCCTCTTTAACACAGAGAAAATATCTATAAAAAAATTTGCACTCACAGTGACAGATTTTTCTCATAAAAAAAATTCTATTCAGTAAAAAAAAACTTGTTACAATTCTTCCTCACTGCAGAGGAATTACAAACTGTTACTAGACTGCTTCTAAGCACAGTTCAAAAGCAAAAACTCTTCTCTGTCTCTGTAAAAAAAAATAAACAGCTATCTGTCTATTAAAAACAACTCACTGTGTTTTTATAAAATATACACTCCTGTGTATTATTTTAAAATTCTTCTCTCTCTGTTTTTATAAATGCACTGCTGTGCTTACATTAAAAAAATAGAACTGCATTGTTCTATATCTCAGCAACTAAAAAAAAATTACAATTCTGTTCTATGTATTTATAGACAAAATATCTAAATTCAATTAATGTCTTCTGTTGACAAAAATCACAAAATTCTACCGCTTAAAAAAAAACATTTATGGTGCCTTAAATTTCTGTCAGCACTGATAAAAAAATTAATGGCAAATTTTATTCGTGGCAGAATTGTGAATTTCCCGCGGTGGCGGTCATTTGGTGGCATGTTGGGCGGAGTATGGTGGAGCCACCATCCTTGGTGGTTACGGGGGGTCGATTATGTTCGTACAAACCAAATGGGGTGAGCCCCCCGCACTAAATTACAGCCACACATTTGTGGTCAACGTGCAACCAACCGGTCAACTACGGGGGGTCAACTTCAATTAACCTCCGCGGGGTTTCAACCCCCGTAATCCGTCGATCTGCGCCTACCTGCTCCTGCGTTAACATTGATCACTCTTCCAACCTGTGCGCCTTTAACCTTTGCCTGATCAAGTATAAGTCAAATCTCTCCCCACACTAACTTTTATTTGATGTTTTTTTAAGTGTACCTTGAGGATTCAGTTATTATATCTAACATGAATATTTTTCTAATTTTAAATTTATTTTCAAAACAAAAATGGTCATAATATTTACCAATTAATAAAATATTAAACATCGTGCTTCAAATTTTACAAATCATTCTTGAAATCAAATTGAACCGTTGCACAATAGATCCAGAAGAAATAGGAGAACTTGATTCATTTTAATTATTGATCGGTTTTTCCAGCCATCTATTAGCAACAACATCAAACAAGAACAAGAATAGGGTATTCCGCTAATGAAATTGGAGAATTGGATTCATTTTATTTTTTATTTTTATTTTCCAGCCATCTATTAACAACAACCTCAAAATATAACAAGAATGAATAGCGTATTCAGTTCGATTCATAGATGTAGTGTTTATCCCTCTCTCATCTCTGTTTTCTAGGGAAACCTAATCCGTTCATTTCAGTTTTTGTTTTGTTAATTTATTTAAGTTTGTAACTAGTTAGTATTATTAGAGTAGCTTTAGCTGATTTCTAATTTTATTGATTTCATCAATATTTTATTCTGTTTAGATCATTTAATTTATTTATTGAATTAGTTTATTTTTCTGAAAATTAGTGGTTTTATTTAAATTGGTTTTTTACATTTTTGATTTTTTTTAAGTTAAAAATATTAGTTAACTAAATTTATTTTTTCTAATAACTTAATTTAAATTATTGCATTTTTAAAAATAATTTTCAATTTTATTTTTATATATGTTTTCCATATATAAACATATTTTTCGTTTAAATCTTATAACTTGTGTTCCACTTTGTTTTTACATTATTAATGTGGTTAAGTTCAATCTATATTAAACTATATTTTCATACATTTAATTTATTTTAAATCATTCTTATTATATTTAAACTTTTATTAATAGTGTTTAGTTTAATGAGGTTAGGTTAGGCTAGGCTAGGCTCGACTAGGTTAGATTATGGTGGATTAGGTTAGGCTAGGTTAGGCTAAGCTTGGTTAGGCTAGGCTAGGCTAGGCTAGGCTAGGCTAGGTTAAGTTAGGATAGGCTAGGCTCGACTAGGTTAGATTATGGTGGGTAGGCTAGGCTAGGGTTGGCTCAGCTAGGGTGAGCTAGCATATGCTAGCCTAGGTTAGGTTAGGTTAGGTTAGGCTAGGTTCGATTAGGCTAGGTTAGGATAGGCTACGCTAGGCTAGGCAATGCTAGGCTAGGCTAAGCCACGATAGGTTAAGCTAGGGTAGGGTAGGGTAGGTAAGGGTAGGTTAGGTTAGGTTAGGCTAGGCTAGGCTACTCTAGGCTAGATTAGGCTAGGTTAGGTTAGGTAAGGCTTGGTTATGCTATGTTTGGATAGGGTAGACTATGTTAGGATAGGGTAGGCTAGGTTAGGCTAGGTTAGGTGACTTTAGGATAAGGTAGGCTAGGTTAGGCTAGGCTAGATTAGGCTAGGTTAGGCTAGGCTAGGTTAGGTTAGGTTAGGCTAAGCTAGGTTAGGCAAGGTTGGGCTAAGTTCGGCTAGGCTAGGCTAGGCTAGGCTAGGCTATGCTAGGCTAGGCTAGGCTAGGCTAGGCTATGCTATGCTAGGCTACGCTAGGCTATGCTAGGTTAGAGTAGGATATGTTAGGCTAGGGTAGCATAATGTATGTTAGAGTAGGACATGGTAGGCTAGGCTAGCATAATGTATGTTAGAGTAGGACATGGTAGGCTAGGATACGCTAGAGAAGGCTAGGCTAGGCTATAATAGGCTAGGTTAGGCTAGGGTAGACTAGGCTACGTTAAGCTACGCCACGTTAGGTTAGGTTAGGCTAGGAAAGTCTAGGATAGTATAGCATATGCAAGGCTATGCTAGGTTAGGCTAGGTTAGGTTAGTGAAGGTTAGGCTAGCCTAAGATCGAATAGGCTAGGCTAGGCTAGCTCAGGCTAGGCTAGATTAGAGTGGGCTAGGTTAGGCTAGACTATGTTAGTTTACGTTAGGTTAGATTAGGCTAGGTAAGGTTAGTTTAGGCTAGACTAGGTTAGATTAGGCTAGACTAGGTTAGATTAGGCTAGGCTAGGTTAGATTGGGCTAGGGTAGGCTAGGGAAGGCTAGTGTAGGATAGGGTATGCTAGGGTAGGCTAGGTTAGGCTAGGTTATATTAGGGTAGGTTAGGCTATGTTAAGTTAGTGTAGTTTAGGTTAGGTTAGGTTAGGCAACGCCATGCTAAGATAGGTTAGCCTAGGTTCTGCTAGGTTTGTCTAGGATAGGCAAGGTTAGGCTAGGCTAGGCTAGGATAGGCTAGGCTATGCTTGGTTAGACTAGGTTATGCTTGGTTAGACTAGGTTGGGCTAGGTTAGGATACGTTAGTTTAGGCAAGCCTAGGCTAGGCTTGGTTGGGTTAGGATAGGTTAGGGTAGGTTAGGATTGGTTAGGATAGGTTAGGTTATGTTTTGTTAGGGTAAGTGAGGCTAGGCTAGGTTAGGCTACGTTAGGATAGGTTAAGGTAGGCTAGACTAGTTTAATTTATGGTTGGTAGCTTATGCTAGGATAAGCTAAGCTAGGCTACGATAGGCGAAGATAGGCTTGACTAGCCTTCAATAGGCTAGGTTAGGCTAGGATAAGCTAGGGTAGGCTAGGATAAGTTAGACTAGGTTAGGTTAGGTTAGGCTAGGTTAGGCATTGTTAGTCTGAGCTAGGCTATGCTAGGGTAGAGTATTTTAAGCTAAGTTAGGTTAGGTTAGGCTAGGATAGGCGTGCCTAGGCTAGGCTAAGTTAGGCTAGGTGAGGTTAGGCAAGGTTCTGCTATGCTAGGCTACACTAGAGTATTCGAAGCTAGGTTAGGTTAGGCTAGCGTAGGCTAGACTATTAACCGCTAGGCTAGGGTAGGTTAGGTTAGGCTAGGCTAGGCTAACCTAGCTCAGGCTAAGCTATGCTAGGCTAGGCTAAGTTAGGCTAGGTTAGGTTGGGTTAGGCTAGGTTATGTTAGGCTAGCTTAGGCTTGACTAGGCTAGGCTTCATAAGGATAGGTTAGGCTAGAGTAGGTTAGGCGAGGCTAGGTTAGGCTAGGTTCGATAAGGCTAGGTTAGGCTAGACTAGGTTAGGCGAGGCTGGGTTCAGTAAGGCTAGGTTTAATAAGGCTAGGTTAGGCTAGGTTAGGTTAAGCGAGGCTAGGTTCGATAAGGCTAGGTTAGGATAGACTAGGTTAGGTGAGGCTAGGTTAGGTTAGCCTAGGTGACACTAGGTTAGGGTAGGTTAGGATAGGTTAGGATAGGCTAGACTAGGCTATGTTAGGTTAGGCTAGGCTAGAGTAGGCAAGGCTACGTTAAGATAGGGTAGTATACGTTACGATAGGTTAGGCTAGGTTAGGTTAGGTTAGGCTATGTTAGGCTACACTAGGATAAGGTAGGCAAGGTTAGGCTAGGCCAAATTGGGCTTGGTTAGGTTAGGCTAAGTTAGGTTAGGCTAGGTTAGGCTAGGCTAAGGTATTATAGACTAGTTTAATTTAGTGTTGGTAGGTGAGGTTAGGATAAGCTAGGTTAGGCAGAGCTAGGCTAGGATAGGATCTACTAAGCTAGGGTACGCTAGCTTAGGCTAAGCTAGGGTAAGTAAGACTATGCTAAGCTAGGTTAGGCTCGGCAATGCTACTTTAGGATAGGGTAGGATAGGTTACGAATGCTTAGGCTAAGTTAGGCTATGTTAGGGTACTTTAGGATAAGGTAGGTAAGGTTAGGTTCGGCTAGGCTAGTTTAGGCTAGGCTTAGCTAGGCTAGCTTATAATAGGTTAGGGTAGGTTAAGGTAGGATAGACTAGTTTAAGTTAGGGTTGGTAGGTTAGGCTAGGATAAGCTAGGCTAGGGTGAGCTAGGCTAGTATAGGCTCGACTAATCTAGGGTAGGCTAGATTACGCTCGGTTGTGCTAGGGTAGGCTAGGTTAGTCATTTTTAGGCTAGGCTAGGCTAAGTTAAGCTAGGTAAGGTTAGGTTAGGCAATGCTAGGTTAGCAAAGGTTAGGCTAGGCTTGGCTAGGCTAGAGTATTCGAAGCTAGGTTAGGTTAGGCTAGCCTAGGCTAGGTTAGGCTAGGCTAAGTTAGCCTAGGCTAGAAGAGGTTAGGCTAAGCTAGGCTAGGTTAGGCTAGGTTAGGGTAGGTTAAGGTAAGATAGACAAGTTTAAGTTAGGTTTGGGTGATGGCTAGGATAATCTAGGCTAGGGTGGTAGGCTATTATAGGCTCGACTAGCTAGGGTAGGGCTGGGTGCAGCTCGGTTATGCTAGGGTAGGCTAGGTTAGTCATTGTTAGGCTAGGCTAGACTAACTTAAGCTAGGTGAGTTAGGTTAGGCAATGCTGGGTTAGAAAAGGTTAGGCTAGGCTTGGATAGGCTAGAGTATTGGCCTAGTTAGGTTAAGCTAGCCTAGCTTAAGTATTTGACTAGGATTAGGCTGAGACTAGGCTAGGCTAGGTAAACTGGTAGACTAGGGTAAGTTAGGCTAATCTATTAGGCTAGGTTGATAATGTAAGTCCCAGGCCCGACTGGAGTTGGCGAGGCTAGGTTAGGTTACCTAGCCTAGGCTAGGCGAAGTTAGGCTTAGGTGAGGTTAGGTTAGGCGATGCTGGGTTGGCAAAGGTTGGAGTAGGATTGGCTAGGCTAAAACATTCGAAGCTAGGTTAGGCTAGGATAGCCTAGGTTAGAGTATTTAAAGCTATGTTAAGTTGGTTAGGTTAGGCTATGCTAGGCTAGGCTAGGCTAGGCTAGGTTAACCTAGGTTAGACTAAGTTGAACTAGGTTAAGTTAGGCTAGGTTAGGCTAGGTTCGGTAAGTCTAGGTTAGGCGACTGGGATTAGGCGAGGCTAGGTTAGGTTAGCCAAGGTCATGCTAGGTTGGTAGGTAAGATGGGTCAGGCTAGGTTATTCTGGGCTTAGGTTGAGTTAGAGTTAGGCTAGACTAGGCTATGTAAGGTTAGGTTAGGTTAGGCTGAAACAGGCTAGGTTAGGTTAGTTTGGCTGGAAAGGATACGTTAGGATAGAGTCTAGTATACATTACGATAGGTTAGCATAGGTTAGGCTATGTTAGGCTATGCCAGCTGGATAAGGTGAGCAAGGTTAGGCTAGGTTAGGCTGAGATAAGTGCATAGACTAGTTTAAGTTAGGGTTGGTAGGTTAGGGTGGGCTGGGGCTAGGATGGGCTCGACTAAGCTAGGGTACACTAGCTTAGGCTAGATTAGGCTAGGCTATGCTAGGCTAGGTTAGGCTAGGCAGGGCTATGTTGGAGGCTATTTCCCAGACTACTTTAGGATAAGGTAGGCAAGGTTAGGTTAGGTTAGGCTAGGCTAGGTTGAGGCTAGGTTAGGTAGGATAGACTAGCTTAAGTTAGGGTTGGTAAGTGGGGCTAGGATAATCTAGGTTACGGTGAGCTAGTCTAGGATAGGCTTGACTAAACTGGGTAGGATAGATTAAGCTAGTTTATGCTAGAGGTAGGCTATGTTAGTCATTGTTATCCTAGGCTAGGCTATCCTAGGATAGGTTAAGTTAACCTAGGTGAGGTTAGGTAAATGATGCCGGGTTAGGAAGGTTGGGCTAGGCTATGCTAGGCTAGAGTGTTCCCAAACTAGGTTGGTTGGGCCTAGCCTAGGTTAGAGTATTTGAAGCTAGGTTAGGCTAGGCTAGAAATTTATTACATGCTAGGCTAGAGTAGGCTAGAGTAGGCTAGGCTAGGTTATGTTAAGCTAGGTTAGACTAGGGATGAGCTTACGTTGCTGTTAGGCTAGGTTGGGCTAGGTTCGGTAAGTATAGATACGAACCTTTTTTTTAATGTTGTTAGATCCTATACGATGGTTCATCACGGTGAACGTGTGTATACATGCGGGTTTGGTTATCTATTAATTATTGTTATATTTTTGTTTGTTTCAATAAATGAAGTCTTCATATGAATCTAGATTGGTTGAATAATGTATATGCTACGAAGTTGAATATGTACAAATCTTATCAATGAGTGATTAAGTATGATTAATGATGTTGACTAAATAAGAGGTTTTAAAATGAAGTTGATCTATACGTAGGTTGGTGTGCATGAAAGTGCGTATATACATGAGTTCATTAAAGGAAGTAGTGTATGCATTTAAGATAATGAATGATCGGGGTTGAAATTCATTCTACATGTTGATTTGGAAATCTGGGTTTTATTACTGTATTTAATTTGAAGTGTTCACTTTAATGCATTTGAATTTGGGTTAAGTTTATTAGTGTGAATCTTTATCTTTGAGTTGAGTTAAAGTTGTTGGATCTAGTGTGGAAATTAATGAAGTGTGTAGTCTGCACGGCGATTCTAAGGGTTGAACCATTAGGTGTGGAGTAGAAACTCTCCCAGTATAAGGTGGTGTTTTGAGCAGTGGGTTGTGGCTCCCTTCCACTAGAGTTTGGTAAACAAGAGTAGAGGTTAGACTCCTTCCCGTAGTAGTGGAGAATGAGAGGGTTACAGCCTTCTACAAGTATATGCCTCCATATTGATATGATTAACATACGATTACAACATTGTAAGGAGTTTTCCATAAAGTAAATTTTGAATATAGATATGACAACGGCGAGTGGTTTTTCTCCTAAATTGTGTTTCCACATTAAATCGTGGTGTTCATGTGCGATGATCTTGTGCAATGGTTAATTAAGTTATTCTTTGCCTTATTTACTACTTAACTTTTACGTCGTATGGGCTAAAGATTTCTTCTAAATGGTTACCTAAATAGTAAAGTTATTTATGTATACGCTAGTTTCTCTTTGGTTATAAATTTATTACGACGTTTACGTAAGCGATGCATTATCTTGTGTTATACCTAGTTTCTCTTGCTGAAATTTGCATATATACACTGATTGTGCTAATCAAATTTGCACACAGAAATAAAAAAAGAGAAAAGAAAAAGGTTGCTGATTATTGAAAATCTTGATTAAGCCCCCCTCCCCCTCCTCTGGTATTTTCCCAACAATATTGAATTTTTAGGTAAAAATTATATTTTTTGATCCCAAAAGCTTTAAAGTTATCTTAGGTAGTGGATTATGTTAAAAGAAACCAAAGTCTATTCATACAAATTGAAATACCTAGAGTAGTTCCTAAGTTTACCACCCCCGATACGAATGAGTAAACAGAAAAGTGTATGAATATTATTAATCACATTTAATATACATCAATCAAACATTCCCAATCCCAATTAGTTTCACATTTTTATTTCCCATTCGTAAAACTCTGAAGAATAATTTCCATATAACGAGAATTAAAGCATAAGAAAGCAAAAAGTTAAATTGTATATTTTATTTCAATAATGTATTTTCCAAAATTTTAACATTTTTTCATTAATTAATTAAATAAAAATTAGTTGTATTTTAGAAAATGACGGTGGTGGTGAGCTTCCACTTCGACTGATGAAAATGATTTCTTATCTTGAACAACGTTCATTTCTTGATAGCATTGGTCAAGGCAAAAGATAATTATGATTAGCAAGGTTGAGCTAATAAACTCCTTATAATATCTTAGCTGTTTTCTCTGTAAGCTCTTTATCATCCCACAAGCTGATCCCCAAAATTTGGTATGCCATCACTTTATTTGTAGTATCCTTTCTTCTCTCATATGATTTTCCTTCTTTATCCCTCCAATGGTTGAGTCGAGCGCACCCTTATGTCCAACCTTGCTTGTTGAAGATGCTAGTTTTGTGAGACTGAGTAGTTTTTGGGAAACCTCTTGGATTCCATATCGTAAAGCTTTTCTTATACATGAGATACTAAATATAGCCATTATTTTGATTTATTTATAATAAATAAAGTACTTTAAATATCAACTTTTAATATTTTATCTAAAAGAAACACATATTTTAAAATGGTGTTATTTATGGAGTTACATTCAATTTGGGCTACCAAATCCATAAGTTTTAATTAATATTTTTTTTAATTTTTGATTTGGTTGGAGTGTAAAAGAAATAAAATAATGATGAAGAGTTGTCGACATCAAATGTTACCTTGAAGAACAATTTGGTTATTAGTAGAGGTATTCTTAGAAGCTATATTTCTTTTTACAATTAAAGTATTTAAATGAAATTTAGATTACGTGCGGAAAGCATTTGACCAATAGAAAACTAAAAATGGTCAATTCTTTAAGAATGTTTAACCATACTTTGTATGTTTGATATTTATTCTACCTTAAATTCCATCATATACCACTCACATTTCATAATTATTATTGGCAAAGGTTGCTGACCAATGCATAAAATTTATCAAAGTCTTCTTTGAAATTTTACTAGATCCTATATACATTTACCTTTTTCTTTATTTAAAATTTTTTATAAATATCAAAATAAATTTAATACTTCCTTTATATCCTAGTTAGTTATAAATATATTTTAAATAGTATTTGTATGTTGCCATATTTTGTTATAAATATTATTATTTGCAATACGATAAATATATTTAATTATTTGGAAAGTAAATATTAATTATATCAATCTTATTTATTATAAAAAAACAAATTCTAATAAAAATGTGTTTAAACCACTAGTAGTTAATTGTTTTATACCCGGCATATATATATATATATATATATATATATATATATATATATATATAAAAGTTATATAAAAAGTGAAATATTAGTTAAAATAAAATAAATATTTAATATTAAAAAACATGTTTTTTTAAAAAAAATTTATAATTATAAATAATTTTAAAAGTATTTACTAAAATAACTAAATATAATCATTAACTTTTTTTTTATATTATAAATACCGTATATACATAATTTGGGAATTTAAAAATAAATTATTTTAAAATATTAACTATATTAAAATATATTTATCCAAATAACATAAATAAATAAGATAAAAATATAAAATTATATTAAAAATAAAATTATTATAACATCATAATTAAACCATTGTGTTTTTTTTCAATTTGCTTCTGCTTTTTCTAATTTTAGACAAAAACATCTCTTTCCAAGCAAATTTGTACCCAAGTTGATGAAGCTGTCGGATGTTTTTATTCTTTGGAAAAAATAAAAAGTATTCTTGCTTTCTTATGTTTTTTTTGAGCGAGATGTTTTATTGATTGGAAAAGTAAAAGTAATTCTCTTTTGCTTTCTTATGTTTTTTTGAGGATTTTGCATAATAAAAAAGCAACGCTTTTCAATATCCTTTTCTAAATATGAAGGTTCTTTATTTCTCTTTATCAACAGTGGATGGCTTTGTTGTGAAGAATCGGAAATTTGATAAAGTTCCAAATTATTTTGAGTACGAGTGAATTATGGATAGCCTCGAGATGTTTTGAAATGGAATTATTTGGGTCGAAGTTGGTATGGAGTTGATTTTATTTTGTGGGGAGCAGAATCCTGAGATTCGGTGTGAAGATTTATTCGGATCGAAGTAACCGCCGGTAAATTCGGATAAGGGTTGATGATTGTCTAGGATTCTAGTTCGAGAACCATGATGTGGGTGGAAGTCGGAGTCGGTTTACATTCGTAGCTGCAGTGATTTTGATTTTTGTGGGGGCCAGGTTGCGGTGATTTTAATTTCTTTGTTACGTGAGATCGAGAATGAGTGAACTGATTCTCAAATCAACCACGGGACCAGCTGATTACGTTCATGCTCTCTGAACATATATAGAATAGGTGAACGGATTCTCAAGCACTGATTGGTTCATCCCATTTGGGTAGGGACTTTCTCATGTGGAGTTCAATATGCGGTGTATACAAATTCGCTGCTAAGATAAGATGAGATTATAACAAATTCGACGCTAAGATACAAGAAGCTAAATAAACCTAGTTCAATATTCGACTTCATTTTGTGTTTCTTGAATTAGGTAGGATTTACCATATTTATTTGACCTCTCGCTCTCAAACCAAGCGCCAATTATTTCCTTTTGGTTTCCTCTCACATATACAATCTTAGTGTCTCATGGACAACAATTGTTGATTTTTCTTAAAATTATCATTTTGGTCGAGAGAATAAAACTTCCATGGACTTCAATTACACTTACATTTTCCTCTCTCAAATCAAACCCCAATCACATTTCTCTGAGCTCAAGTTACTCTCCACAAATATTAGTAGAGTGGGTTTCTATTTCCTAGTTTGAGTAAAATTTCTAACAATCCTTCCTGAGAATCTTATACTACGCATATTTGCAAAAGAGTGCTAGATACAGGCAGGTATGGAATAAATTGTCGGTTTATCTTGAATAATCAAAGTATAAGTCAAAGCTCTCCCCACGCTGACTTTTGTTGATGTTTTTAAGTGTACCTTGAGGATTGAGTTATTATATCTAACATGAATATTTTCCTGAGTTTTAATTTCTTTTCAAAATAAAATAATTGAGAATATTTACTAGTTAATAAAATGTTAAAACATCGTGCTTGAAATTTTACAAATCATTCTTGAAATCAAATTGAACCGTTACTTTGATAGATCCGGAAAGAAATTGGAGAATTTGGTTGTTTTAATTATTGATCTGTTTTCCGGCCATCTATTAGCAACAACTTGTCAGACTAGAACAAGAATAGGGTATTGACTAACGAAATTGGAGAATTGGATTCATTTTATCAATTAATTTGATTTTTAAGCCATCCATTAAAAACAACCTCAAACTATAACAAGAATGAATGAGGTAATCACATTCATTTAGTTTTCTTTGTTAATTTATTTAAGTTTTGTAACTAGTTGGTATTATTAGAGTAGCCCCAAATTTGATTTCTAATTTTATTGATTTTATCAATATTTTATTCCGTTCGGATCATTTAATTTATTTATTCAATTAGTTTATTTGTGGTTTTATTTAATCGGTTTTACATTTTTTTATTTATTTTAAAGTTAAAAATATTAGTTAACTAAATTTAATTTTCCTAAAAACTTAATTTAAATTATTGGATTTTTAAAAATAATTTTCAATTTTATTTATATATATATTTTCTATATAAATATATTTTTCGTTTAAATATTATAACTTATGTCCCATTTTGTTTTTACATTATTAATGTGGTTAAGTTCAATCTATATTCATACATTTAATTTGTTTTAAATCTGTTCTTATTATATTTAAACTTTTATTAATAGTGTTTAATTTAATGAGGTTAGGTTAGGTTAGGTTAGGTTAAGAGTTAGGCTAGGAATGAGGCTAGGCTAGGCTTGGCTGACCTAGGTTAGATCATGGTGGATTAGGTTAGGCTAGGTTAGGCTAGGCTAGGCTAGGCTAGGCTAGGCTAGTTAGATTTTATTGGGTAGGCTAGGCTAGGGTCGGCTCGGCTAGGGTGAAGCTGGGTCTAGCCTAGGTTAGAACTAGGCTAGGCTGGGGTTCAGGATGAGCTACGCTAGGCTAGGTTAGAGTAGAATGGAGTCAAGCCATGATAGGTTAGGCTAGGGTAGGGTAGGGTAGGGTAGGGTAAGCTAGGTTAGGTTAGGCTAGGCTAGGCCCCAGGCTACTCTAGGCTAGATTAGGCTAGGTTAGGTTAGGTAAGGCTTGGCTAGGCTATTTTCGATAGGGTAGACTATGTTAGGATGGGTGAGCTGAATTCAGAAGAGCTTAAGGATAAGCTAGGCTAGGCTAGGCTTAGGCTAGGCTAGGCTAGGCTAGGCTAGGCTAGGCTAGGCTAGGCTGAGCTAGGATGGAGTTAGGCTTCTAGGCTGAATTAGGCTAGGTTGAGCTGAGCTAGGCTATGTTAGAATAGGCTAGATTAGGCTAGGTTTGGTTAGGCTAGGAAATTTATGCCTCTTGCTAGGCTACGCTAGGCTATGTAGGTTAGAGTAGGATATGTTAGGCTAGGCTCGCATAAAGTATGTTATACTAGGATATGCTAGGCTAGGATAGGCTATAGAGTAATTTAGGCTAGGCTATAGTAGGCTAGGTTAGGCTAGGGTAGACTAGGCTATGTTAAGCTAAAGCTACGTTCGGTTAGGTTAGGCTAGGGCCCTGAGTCTAGGATAGTATGGCATGGAAATGAGGCTATGTTAGGTTAGTCTAGGTTAGTTGGTGAAGGTTATGCTAGCTGGCATCTAATAGGCTAGGCTAGGCTTGACTAGCTCAGGCTAGGCTAGATTAGAGTAGGCTAGGCTAGATTAGAGTAGGCTAGGTTAGGCTAGACTAGGTTAGTTTACGTTAGGTTAGATTAGGCTAGACTAGGCTAGTTTACACTAGACAAGGCTAGTTTAGGCTAGACTAGGTTAGATTAGGCTAGGCTAGTTAGATTGGGCTAGGTAGGCTAGGGTAGGCAAGTGTAGGATAGGGTAAAACTCTTGTAGGATAGGGTAGGCTAGTGTATGATAGGTTATGCTAGGGTAGGCTAGGTTAGGCTAGGTTAGATTATGCTAGGTTAGGCTATGTTAGACTCTTGTAGGTTAGGTTAGGTTAGGCAACGCCACGCTAAGATAGGTTAGCCTCGGTGCTAGGTATGCGGGTTAGGGTAGGCTAGTCTAGGCTAAAATCTTGGAAGCTAGGTTAGGTTAGGTTAGGCTAGGATAAGCGTCTTAGGCTAGGCTAGGTTAGTTTATGTTAGGTTAGATTAGGCTAGACTAGGCTATTTTTTAGGCTAGACTAGGTTGGAATAGGCTAGGCTAGGTTAGATTGGGCTAGGGTAGGCTGGTAGGCCTAGAATACTGGATAGGGGTATGCTAGGAATTCAGAGCTGGAGTTGGATAGGTTATATTATGCTAGGTTAGAGATTTGTATGTTAGGCCTATTATTAGGTTAGGTTAGGTTAGACAGCATGCTTATTCAGGTGGTTAGCCTTGGTTACTAGGTTTGTCGAGGATAGGCAAGGTTAGGCTAGGCTAGGCTAGGCTAGAGTACTCAAACTAGGTTAGGTTAGGCTAGGCTAGGATAGGCGTGCTGGGCTAGGCTAAGTTAGGCCGGAGTGAGTTTAGGCAAGGTTAGGCTATGCTAGGCTCGCGAGTATTGAAGCTAGGTTTAGGTTGGGCTAGAGGTAGGCTAGAATATTACCCCCTAGGCTAGTGTAGGTTAGGTTAGAGATTTGGGCTAGGCTAGCCTAGAGTTAGAGCTAAGCTAGGCTAGGCTAGGCTAGGTTATGCTAGGCTAAGAATTTGGAGTTAGGCTAGGTTACATTAGGCTAGCTTAGGCTTGTCTAGGCTAGGTTAGGCTATACTAGGTTAGGCTTGACTAGGTTAGGCGAGGCTAGGTTTCACTAGGTTCGATAAGGCTAGGTTAGGCTATACTAGGTTAGGCGAGGCTAGGCTCAATAAGGATAGGTTTTATAAGGCTAAGTTAGGCTAGGTTAGGTTAATCGAGGCTAGGTTCGATAAGGCTAGGTTAGGCTAGACTAGGTTAGGTGAGGCTAGGTTAGGTTAGCCTAGGTCACACTAGGTTAGGGTAGGGTAGGATAGGTTAGGATAGGCTAGAATGGGGCTATATTGGAGGGCTCGTAGGTTAGGTTAAGTAGGTTAGGTTAGAAATTTAGGCTATGTAGGCTAGGCTAGGCTAGGTTAGGTTAGGCTAGGCTAGGCAAGCCTACGTTAAGATAGGGTAGTATACGTTACAATAGGTTAGGCTAGGTTGGGCACGTTAGGCTAGGATAGGCTAGGCTAGATTGGGCTTGGTTACGTTAGGCTAAGATAGGCTAGGATAGGTTTGACTAGGTTGAGGCTAGGCAGGTATTATATACTAGTTTAAGTTAGTGTTGGTAGGTGGTGTTAGGATAAACTAGGTTAGGCGAGCTAGGCTGGGATGAGATATACCCGGCCTAACCTAACCATCCTAACCCTAAACTAACCTAACGTAACCAAGCCTAACCAAACTAACTAAGCCTAACCAAGCCTAACCTAACCTAACCAAGCCTAACCCTATTTGACCTATCTAACCTAACCCTGGCTACTCTACCTAGCCTAATCTGTAACCTAGCCTGCTCTGACACAAGGCTAACATATCCTACTTAACTTAGCATAACTTAGCCCATCTAACTTAGCGTAACCTGTCATATTCTAACCCAGCACCAACCTCTCCCTGGCCACGACAGTATAACCTATCTGATACAGCATTAGCCAAATCTAGCTTAGCCTAGCCTACTCTAACCTAGCCTATTCTAACCTGGCACAAATGCTTCTTCTTTATTACAACATAGCTTAGTTGAACCTAGCCTATTCTACCTAGCCTATCAATCTTAACCTAGCCTACTCTACACAACGCAATCTAGCTTATCCTGGCCTAAACCAACACAGGCAAACCTATCCTATCATGGCCAAACCTAACCTAACTAATCTGTAGCCATCCTAGCCTAACCAACCTAGCCTAGCTGGCCTGGCCTAGTGAGCACAACCAGCCTAGCCTAACCAGAAGCCCTAACCTAGTACAAGCACAAGCTGGCATGCCAAGCCTGGCCTCAGCCCCAACCTATTCTAACCTGCTGACCTGCCTTGCCCTGCCTAGCATGCCCTAACCCTAGCCTGGCCTGGCTGACCTAACCTGGCCCTGGCTGGCATGGCCCACCCTGGCCTGTCTGCCCTGCCCTGCCATGGCCTGGCCTGGCCTGCCTGGCCTGGCCTGGCCTGCCTAGCCTGGCACTGCCGCAGCTGACCTAGCCTGCCCTGGCCTGGCCTACGGCCTGGCCTGCGGTGGCTGACCTGGCTGCCTGGCCTGGCCAGCCTGGCCTGGCCTGGCCTGGCGAAGCCTAGCCAAGCCTGGCGACCTGGCGGGACCTGGCCCTGGCCTGGCTGGCCTGCCCTGGTCTGGCCTGGCCTGGCCTGGCCTGCCCTGGCCTGGGCTAGCCTAACCCCTGCCTACTTGGTGGCCCTGGCCTGGCAGCAAGGACTTCCTGGCCTGGCCTGGCCTGCCCTGCCCTGCCTGGCGTGCTCACCGGGCGCTGTCCTCGCTGGCCTGGCCCTGGCAGCGCGCACAACTGGCCTTTTTGGCCTGCCTGAACTGGCCGGGCCTGGCCTAACCTGGCCTGGCCTGGCCTGTCGACCTGGCCCTGGCTTTGGCCCTGGCCTAGCCCTGGCCTGGCCTATCCTAGCCTAACCAAGCCTAACCAAGCCTGTCCAGAACTAAGCCTAGCAGCATAGCCTGGCTTAACCCTGGCAACCTGGCCTAGTCCTGGCCTGGTCAGCCCTGGCCTATTATGTCTTGGCCTAGTCTACGTGGCATAATGCAGCTTGGCCTGGCCCCTGCTCTGGCCTGGCACAGCGCTGACCTGGCCTAGAAGCTAACCTAACCTAGCCTAAACTAACCTAACTGGCCTAAGCTAACCTAACCTACCCAAACCTACCCTACCCTACCATACCCCTAACTGGCAGCCTAGCTAGATTAGCCTAGCCTACCTAACTTTAACTTTGACTGCCCCTACCCTAACTTTAGCCTAATAACACTAACACGGCCTACCCTAACTTAACCTAACCCTAACCTAACCAAATGCCTACCTACACTACCCTAACCTAAACTAGTCTAGCTGGCCTAGCCTAACCTAACCAAAGCCTAGCCTAACCTAACCAAACCTAACCTAACCTAACCTAACCTAGCCTAGCCTAACCTCACCTAACTTAGCCTAACCTAACCTAGCCTAGCCTAGCCTAATCTATCTTAGCTTATAATCTACCCTGGCATAATCTGGCTTGTACAAGCTACTCTAACATAGCCTAGCATACCCAAACCTAGCCTAAACTAACTTTAACCTGGCCTAAACTAACCTAACCTTTAACAAAGCTAACCTAACCTGGCCTAAATGGCTTTAGCAACCTGTCCTAACCTACCCCAGCATTCACCCTGCCCTGCCATGCCCTGGCTGTTGTTTCCTGCCCTGGCCTGCCCTGGCATGCCTGGCTGGGGCCTGCCCTGCCTAGCCTGGCTGGTCTTGCCTGGCACGGCTGCCCACAACCCAGCCCCTGGCCCTGGCCCTGGCAAACCTGCCCTGCCTAACCTGCCCTGGCCTGCCCTGGCCTGCCCTACGCTGCCTGCCCTCGTGGTCTGGCTGCTGGCCTAACTGTGAAGCCTGGCCTAACCCTGGCTGAGAGCACAGGGCCTGGCCCTGGCCTGGCCTGCCTAGGCCTGGCCTGGCCCTGACACTCCACCCTGGCCTGGCCTGGCCCTGCTTCTGGCCCTGGCCCTGGCCTAGCCTGGCCTGGCCTGTCCTGTCTGGCTGGCCACATGCTGTCCCTGTCCTGGCCTGGCCTAGCCTAGCCGACCCTGGCTGGGCCCTGGTAGGACTGGCCCTAGCCTGCCTGGCTTTGGCCTTGCCTGCCCTGGCCCTGTTTGCCTGCCTAACCTGGCCTGCCCCTGGCAACCTAGCCTGGCAAGCCTGCCCTGTGCCGCACAAAATGGCCTGGACTAGGCCCCAACCTGGCCTGGCCTGGCCTAACCCTGGCCTGGCCTGGCCTGGCCTGGCCTGGCCCTGGCCCTGGCCTGGCCTGGCCTGGCCTGGCCTGGCGTGGCCTGGCCCTGGCCTGGCCTATGGCCGGACTGTTAGGCTGGCCCAGCCTGGCCGGGCCTGGCCAGGGCCAGAGGCCCTGGCCAGAAACGCGCAACTAAGCCCTGGCAGCAGCCGTGGCCTGGCTCGGCCCTGGCCCATCACTCTGGCCTGCTCTGGCCTGGCTGGTCAGGCAGCCTGTGCTCTGCAGATTGGCTGGCCTGGCCCCTGGCGGCGGTGACAGCCTGACCTGGCGCAATCCCCAACTCGGCCTGGCATGGCCCTGGCGCTGGCCTGGCTGGCCTGGCCTGGCCTGGCTGGCCTGGCCTGGCCTGCCCTGGCCCTGGCCTGAGCCTCGTCTGGCCTGACTCGCGTGACACAACCTGAAAGCTGGCCTGCCTGGCCCTGGCCTGGCCTGGCCTAGCCCCTGGCCACAACCCTGCCCCAACCCTAGCCCCAACCTAGCCTCACCTAACTAGCCCCGCGTGGCCTAACCCTGGCACAGCCTCTACACAGCGAGCCTATCCTAACACACTAGCCTACCTGGCCTGCTAACCTAACCTAACCTAACCTAACACAACAACCTACCCTACCGTAGCTTATCCTCACTAGTACCTAGCCTAAACTAGCTTTGGCCTAACTGGCTAGCCTAACTAACCTAGCCTAACTCGCCTAACCTCCACCTAACCTAACCTAACCTAACCTAACCTAACCCTAGCAAAGCCTTAAGCCTAAGCAACCCTAACCTAACCGAGCCTAACTTAGTATAACCTAGCCTAACCTAACTTAACTAACCTACTCTAACCTACTCTAACTGGCCTAATTTAGCTTAACCTAGTGTAATTCTCCCTGCTTTCAATCTGCTTAACCTAGCCTACTATAACCTAGCCCAGCATGTCTACTTCTAACATAACCTACTATAACCGCATAACCTATCCTATTGGCGAGCATCACCTATACTATTCTAGCCTACTCTAAACAAGCATAACCTAACCCTAACCCTAACCTAACCAAGCCTAACCAACCCTATGACCATAACCTAACCAAGCCTAACTTAGTATAACCTACTTCTTCTAACCCAACCCTAACCTACCTCCTAACCTACTCTAACCTAGCCTAATTTAGCTTAACCTGACTATTCTACCTAGCATAATCTGGCCTTTAGCCTACTATAACTGCTTAACATATCCTATTCCTAACACGCCTACTATAACTTCGCACCAACTATCCCTCATCTCTTGAGCATCACCTATACTATTCTAGCCTACTCTAAACAAGCATAACCTATCTATTCTATCTATTCTAGCCTAGCCTAATCTAGTTTAACCTAGCCTACTCTAGCCTAGCCTAGCCTAGCACAGCCTAATCGAGCCTAATCTAGCATAATCTAGCCTACTCTACCTAGCCTAATATAGTTTAACCTACCTGCTCCAACCTAGCCTAACATATCCTACTCTAGCCTAATACCTACTCCTAACTTAGCATAACCTATCCTATTCTAACGTAGCATAACCTATCCTATTCTACCCTTCTCTAACCTAGCATAACCTATCCTATTCTACCTAGCCTAATCTAGCTTAACCTAGCCAAGTCTATCATCTCCGGCCCTAGCCTACTCTAACCTAGCATAACCTACCCACACAATCCCCAACCTAGCCTACTCTAACCTAGCATTACCTATCCCACTCTAGCCCTAGCCTACTCTAACCTAGCGTACCCTAGGTTACTCTAACCCTAGCCTACCTAACCCACTCTAGCCTAGCCTACCCCTAGCCCACCCTCACCTAGTCTACTCTGCTTCCTAACCTAGCCTACTTTGAGTAGCCTAACTTTTAAAATACGGTACCTTGGCTTATTCTATCCTTGTCTAGCCTAGAATATGTTAGTCTATCCCAACCCACTTGTAGCTTAGTTTAGCCTAGCCTAATGAAATTTTTAATAAAATATATATTCAAAAACAATCTTATGAAATAATTAGAGTACAATTTAATTTTATTATATATATTTAAATATAAAAACATTACCAATAGTTATATTATATAAATTCAAACATTTTTCTTTACATTTTTGATATGTTATTTTAATTAAAAAATACGATAAACTATATTTTAACATTAATAAAATATAGTACAAAATTTAAACTAACATATTAAATATTTAAATTTGAAAATCATTTTAAAAATAAATTAAACTAAAGAATATTAATCTATGAAACATTAAAAAACAAAAAAAAATTAAATGTTATTAATAAAGTTTAAATATAACAAAAAATTATTTAAAATAAAATAAATTTAGGAAAACATAATTTAAAATACATTAAATCTTACAAAAAATCAACAATGTAAACCTAAATTGTAAGATGTAAATGAAAAATTTATTTTTTAAATAGAAAAACATAATCGAAAATAATTTTGAGAAATCCAATAATCTAAACTAAAATCATTGAAAATATTATTTTATTTTATTTTGAGGAAGGTGAAATCAACTAATTTAAATTAAAACAAGAACTTTGATAAAATACCTCAATAAATGAATAATTGAAATTATTTAAACTAAATGGAATCTTGATTGAATTTATAAAACTACGATTAATAAATTAAATTAATCCAATTAAAGAATCTTAAAACTTCTCTCGTAAATTTAACTCATTACGGAGATAGAATAAATAGATACAACTCAAATAAAATGAACGGATTAGGTTTCCCATCAGAATAACTTTAACATAAAGCCTTCTATGATTGTACTCAAAATGTCATATTCATTTGTAGTTTTGAAGTTCTATTTATTAGAGAACTCGCAAAAAATAATTGATAAATGAAATCCTACGAATCCTCCAATTTGTGTACTTTCTTTTGGATTCAATGAGCCAATTAGGTATGGTGCAACCATTCAATTTGTTTTATCGATGAAGATACTTAACTATTTTAGAGATTCATTTGTAAAACTTTTAAGATCAATCTTTACTATTTTATTAATTTATCAATATTCTAAAGTGTGAAGATATTTTGAGATTGATTTGTAAAATTCTTAAGAACAATGTTACTATTTTATTAATTTATAAATGTTTTAAATATTTTTATTTTGGAAAAAGTGAAAATTAAAGTTAAATTACATAATTTATGGAATGGAAATCTTCAAGTACACATTTAAAAAACGAGAAAAGAAAAATTCGGTATGCTTAGAGATTTCATTTATAATTAGATATTTGATAGATCCAAAACAAAAATGTATCTAAATTTTTTAGATGTGGAAAATTATTCATTAAGGTGAATAATTTTCATTAAGTGAATAATTTTGATATGCAACATAAAAACAGTTAAACCAATAGCATTAGAGAAACAATTTCTACGCGAGATTTGACGGATAAGGAGATTACATCGGCTGAAATTAAGAAGAAACTATAGCATTAGAAAATTCGAAAAGAAATTTGAATTTTAACCTAAAAGAATCCATAGCAAGATAGTTTGACAGTGAAGGGCTTAGTGGTTTACTAGGCATGTTTATTATGGCATTAATTTATTCTGTGCTTTGAAGATCATCCATAGTAGTTGCTTCCAGAAACAATTCATTAAAGCAATAGTTTATTTTATGGACCAATGAACTAATGAGATTACTACAGGTCGGTACCAAATCGCAATTATCGATACGGAATCGCACAGTGATACTAATATATTCTGTTAACATGATCACTGAAAAATGAAATGAAACCTCTATAGCTCGTTAGAAATGAGTTGCCATTCGTTTAACTCAGAAAGGCAAAACACACACTAGTGGTGCAATTTGAAGGTGTTTCAACTTGTTATTTTAAAAGCGGACTGTGAAGATCTTATTTCATTACTGAAATTGTACAAGAAAAAGGTGTATCATCAAACAGACTACGTGCAATATACACAAGCAACAATCTATTAACATCTTTAATTTGTAATACTATCTGCTCAGAAACAAATTCAAATCAAAGGCATACTTTATAAAGCTAAAGCAGGAGAACATTAAAGAATTGACTAGACTAGATATAGCATCTTTAATTTATTACTGCTCTTATGAAAGCAGTTAATTAAAAGAGCATAGCACTAAAGCAAATCTAAATGAGAAGAAGATTAAAAGACTCACTCGACCAAATATTTAGAGAAGTAACGTCTGCAACTTGTTTTTTAGATGGATGAGTTCATACGTTAATACATATTTACATGAGGTGAACTATTGATTTTGAAGACAATAGGTAAATAATCAAAGATACTGTGGTAAATTTCTGCAACATTATGATAGGTAATATACTCTTTTAAAAATTCGAAGTATTTAAATCAAGAAAAATACAGAGTTTCCCGTATATAGTTCAAACCAAATAACTAATTTTGAGGAATTTGCACTACATATATCTCTAATACCAAACAGTTCAGCGTAAAAACCTTAGGTTCTGGCTCCCCAAATGCACGCAATTGGAGGCAGCATAAAAGGCACAATAATTAACCTAAACAGAGATTCGACAGACTTTCATCTGCCCTGTACCGCTGTCGCATACCCAACCCAACCACCAACAACCGAGGAGGAATTCCTACCATTAGCAATTATTAGCGCCCTCTGGAACCTGAGCAAAGTACCCTGTGTCATTACCGCAGGTGACATCTCATTAACCAAATCCATGACTAGCAAATAATTGTTAGACAAAACATACATAGGATTATTAGCTGCCGAACATAAATCAACACAAACAATTGAAGCCTGATAGGTGCAGCTACAAACAGGAATCTAAAATATTATCATTCAACTTCCACAAATAACCTTTACCCAAAAGCTACATGAACCCCAAAACCAACAAATCGAACGCATGGAAAGGAAGAGAACGCTGCGTAGGACTGATAGAAAGAGGCCCAGATTTCTCTCTGTGGAGATAATCTGTAGTGGCGTGCTTAATGTGAGCAGCAGCCAATGCACCAGTGGGAGGAGAACCGGAGGAGTAAACCTATTCCTCATACCATAACATTTTCTTTGTTCTCATGGCGCTGCAACTGTTGTTGTTGCTGCTGTTCATGTCGCTGTATTGCTTTGTTCGCATCCTTCTTAACGAACTTTACTGCGCCTATTCCTATCATCGGCAACAAGATCTGATCAAAGAAAATCTGTTACACACAAACATAAATTTGAAAAATCTGTTGCACAGACACAGCTAAAACCCTAAATTCTCAAAACTTAGAATTTGAAGAAAACAATACCAGTGCCACCCGTGAGTTTATTTGTGGTGAAAATGGTGGAGCTGGGTGTCTGCAACAGCTCTCGTTCTAGACAGTTCAAAATCGTCTGGGGATGGTGAGAGTGGTGGGCAGAGAGGGATTCTTTCAACAATCGACACGTTTTTTACAGAAGAAACTGGCACGGATTTGGTTTACTAGACATCAGCAAAGAGAGAATTAGGAAGAAGAAGTGGGGAAAGCAATAGAATGAATAAAGAAGCCAAAGGCGCATCTAAAGGAAAGAGAACCAGAAAGTAATTGAAAGGATGAACAGCATAAGCAAAAACCTCATTATATAACTCTGAACTTGTGAACGGTCTAACTCTGCCTCGTAACTTTTTTAATCCACCGCTAATTTGTGAGGGACGTGCCACGTCATTTTAGCTGTTTGGTGTGGTGCAAGGTCATATCTAGCCGTTTGTGCCAGATCATTTCTAGCTCCAGAAGAATTCATTAGATTTAATAATATTGAAAGTTTATCATTTAGTATTTAGATGTATTAATATGAGTTTATCGCGGAATGGATTTTTAGATTTAATAATATTGAAAGTTTATCATTTAGTATCTTCAAACTGAATAGATGAAATTTTTTATTTAGATATAATTTACATGATATGGGTCTTAAATTTATTATAGAATATAATTAAATATAATAAGTATTAGATCATATGGCTTTATATTTAATACACAAATTAAAGATAATAGGTATTAGGTTATATTATTTATGGCTAATAGAGATCGGGGAGTTATATATAATATGTAATTTTTAGAACTATTTTATTATTCAATAGAATAGTTTAATATAAAAATTAAAGAATATGTAAATGGATGAATCAATACAATATGCTAGGAATTTAATGGGCAGGAAAACCTAGCAAAAATGTATGAGAGTTGCATTTCTTTGGTCGTAATGGAAATGAAAATATAAAGAAAGAGGCTCCTACTACCAAGTTTCTTTGACATGATGGCTTGAGTGGCTACTACAAAATAGTATTCTCATCTATTGTTGCCTAACATCTTACTCATTAATGCTTTGCATAACTATGAAAGAAGTACAAAGCTATAAAAATTTAATCTCCCTCTCTTTCAGTGTGGCCTAATATTTAATATAGCTTAATGGCCATCCACATTTAAGGCTTTTTGTGTTCCTCTACCCTCAGCTAGCACTAGGTTGTAAACCATCTAGAATGTTCTTAAAAGTATATGATTAGGAAAAATTTAAGCCCGGAAATTATCTCAAAGTCTAGAAATTTTGGGAAATCCTACTAGTTGCTTAAATTGTTTGACCATATTCACCTAAAAATATTCATATTTATAACAATTTTATATAGTCGTGCTATAGTTTTTTTGATGAATTGTTGCATAAAATAATTTTATCTTATAAGATTTATGTGAACCATTTAAGAAACAAAAAGGGAAATTGCATAATCTTTTATTGGAAAAAGCACGAAAAATATGTCAAACTATGAAATTTTGCTCCTAAGATTTCCACATGGTATAGATATGGGTAGGCCCACCTCTCCCATCTACTTAGTAACATGGTGGCCAATAAGGTAGCTCCACTGTGGCATGCATAACTTTCATATATGAGCTCCTATTGATGTGATTTTTACACTATTCTAAAGACCACTATATGACTAATTCTATCACAACACTTTATGCCGATATTTTGAAATTTTTACTTCAGAAAATTTCCATTTGATTTGTCAAAATGGAAGTAAAATTTTTTAAACATTGAGTCTCTTAATCGAGATGTGCCACTAACTTAAAAGGTACTCCCCCAATAAAAAAAACCTAATGTATGGAGCACAAAAGTGGGAATAGACATCTCACTAGCCAATGGAATGAAGGTGGACATAATGACTCATTATACTACATTTGAAAAGCAGGAAGACCTCCTTCAATATTGGATGGGACACTAGTTCTTGACATCATGTGAGAACTACACGAAAATGAAAAGAGGATCACCAAAATGAGGTTTATTCAATTGAACAAGTGAAGGGTCTACAATATCTATCAAAAGAGGATTGTAATTAAGTGGAAGATGTTCATTGATGAATTTAACTTTTATGTTTTAATCCTCCTTGGCTATCTTGTGTGAATCCTAACTATAGCATGTTTGTGTCATTAGTTATGCATAACCACTATTGATTAATGGTTTCTCGATTCGTCTACCTTTGAGGAAAAACTTTTGGTAAGTCCTCACTCAATTTTGTTTTCATATATCCATTTACTTCTTGAGGCCGCTAGCCATGTGGAAATATCTTACTACTATTTTTCTTGAATTAGCTAATAGTCAACACTAGCTATGATGATAGTCTCACAACCATTTTTTAGATCTATGTCATCTAACAAGTGTTTCAAGTTCTTTTAGTATTGAGTTTGAAGCCCAATATAAGGGTCCAAAACCTATCAATAAACCAACACTCAATAGCCGACATCCCTAACATCTAGAGTCCATGTCACTTGCTACTACTATCCAATTTCCATATTAGCACCATTGCACAACCTAATCCATATCACCTTACCACATAATGTTTCCATGTCAACAACATGTCATCTCCAAGTCTATGCCACATAAATGGCATGAAATATCCACATTAATGTCACACTATCACCACATTAGTGCCACATCATCATCATGTCTATGTCATGTTATCATAAAATGAGTGGCACATCAAAAAACATTATCGTCTACCACCTTAGGGACTTCCTAAATTTAAATATTTTTCTATGTAAGTTATTACCATCATTATATCTCCTAGGTTTCCAATGATATGTACTTTATGAGGTTCATTTCTTTTTCTTCCTCATTTATTTTTATGCATAATTCATTTTTTTTGTGTTTATTGTTGTAGTAGTTAAAGGAACATTAAAGTTTCCATCTAACAAGTGTTTAAAGTTCAATTAGTA
This sequence comes from Pinus albicaulis, assembly GCA_034641835.2. Classification (NCBI taxonomy): domain Eukaryota; kingdom Viridiplantae; phylum Streptophyta; class Pinopsida; order Pinales; family Pinaceae; genus Pinus; species Pinus albicaulis. The sequence goes on from CM076581.1 coordinate 844,786,415, forward strand.
TTGAGACTTATGACCAATATAAGGGTCAAACCTCTAGATAGTCCGAGACACAATAGTTGACCTCCCCACATCTAGTATCCATGTCACTTGCTATTTCCATCCAATTTCCATTTTAGCACCATATTAAACTCTAATACATATAACCTTATCACATAATGTGTCCATGTAAATAACATGTTATCTCCATATCTATGCCACATTAGTGCCATGAAACCTCTACATTGATGCCACCCGATCACCACATTAGTGCTAGATAATCATCATGTTAGTGCCATGTTATCTCATATGTGAGTATCACATCAAAGCCACATTATCATCTACCACCTTAAGGACTTCCTAGACCTATATTTTTCTATATGTAAATTATTCCAATCATTATATCTTCTAGATTTATAATGATATGGTCTTTATGAGTCTCTTTTCTTTTTTCTTGTTACTAAATTTTGTTTTTCGCATAATATTTTTTTGTGCATATTGTTGGCAAATACAAAAACCCCAAATTTTGAACTAAGGCCAAATTTGAAATCCAATTCATTCAATTATAAAGATATAAAAATTATCATGAAACTCACTTTATTAAGATAATTTAAGCTTGAGCATGTTGAGAAGCTACATGTGCCAACAAACTCTCACAACATTTTAGCTAACGGGAGTCTAGCATAGTGCCCTTCTTTATGTCTTCCATTTTTCATTATAGCAACACTATAAATCTCCTTACAATGGAGAATTTGACATGTAATGATATAGCATGTGCGATAAAAGCCCTCCACATATTCCATTTTTCAATGTAGGTTTCTTGCATCATCCTCTTCTTCCTCTACACAATGTAACATTTTTACTTGTAATTATTACATTCTCTTTGAACCATAACATGTACTTCATATGGAATATACTAATTTTTTTTTGTTTTTCTATAAATTTATTTATTTTGGATAAATTAATCTATCACTATGAATATTTTTTTTAAATGAGATATAGTAGACCTTTAGTGTGTCATCATTTCATCATCGTCGAAATGGCTTTATGAAAGAAAGATTCCATAAGAGTGGAAGAAGAAATTTTTATGGCCTCAATTCCCACATACATAGAAACAAATTGCTTTATTGGAAAATCCATGTACATTACTAGGTTATAAATATATCAATTGTTTTCTTGAAAAGGAATGTGTATGACGGAGAATATGGTGAAGTATATCATAATGTGATAAGGTCTTGATTTACATGACTGCATCACATTCATAGTTTTATTGTGGGATACATCTAAATGGATTATAAATGCATTAGATGTTATATATATGGCCTTTCAAGGTATCCCCGATTGAAGGTATGATGATATTCACATATCCCCATTCTTGATTATTGTAAATTGCTGAGGTATTGCTTTGAGGGGAAAATGAATAGGAATTTTTTTCGTAAGTAGTAAAGGAATCCAAAATTAGGTGGTAGGACCCTATCAAGTTCTATATGAAATAATAGGGTTTATAATACTAAAGAAACATAGGAAAGAATATCAATTGATCATGGTTATGTGTTTCAACATTATGGTAGACCTAATGCGGATATGTTTGAAGAGATATCTATCATTAATGTAAAGTTTTCCCAATAAGGAAGTGCATTTAACTCGAGAGAAAATATTGTACAATTCTCCATTCAAACAGGAAGATACGAAGGTGAGACTCTAGTAGTAGGGAAAATAACCATATTTTTATGGCATAATATGTATTATCGATTGTGTGTGCTATAAATTTAAATTTGAAATATTAGGGATGAGAGTGAATTTTGTCTCCAAGATAAATTAATAAACATATACTATAGCTATTTATGGGAAAATCATTACAAAACATATTACTTAAGAATAAAATAAGGATTTATCTAGCTATTATTATGCATCCTCCTTGATAGTATCTAACCTTGCATGTTTAAGTAGGCTATAGAAACATTGTATGATGTAGTTTTTATTAGGTAAATACATCATAGTATTCTTATAGTGGAAATCACCACATCATGTACCATTATTTTCCATCAACAAAGTGATCTTACAAGTAGCGCTAACTCAGTGACCATGGGAGTTGGAGGTATGTTAACACAAAAAAATGAAGCCACCATGTCCTATATAGAAGTATATATAGTAAATACTTCTTAAAGTGTTATAAAGAAGTTACCCTTGAAGCCAAACTAAGTTGAAACACCAAAATTCAAGGAACTTTCAGTGCAATAGCCTGGTCCAAGAGCCATAATAGTGTATCACTACTTTGAGTTGAAATTTAAGTGGCCATACACGTTAAAATCTAGTAATAGAAGGAAAAGATAAAATCAAAAATTTGTATAAATACTCATGGTGACCATAGATGCAAAGAACGTGTCAATGGCTTTGGTAGTGGATGGTGTTGAACTCAACATTGGACAATTGTGAAAGGTAAAGATGTCAAATATAAAAATGATGCAAAAAAAAGGATGACAAAAAAAAAGAAGAAGCAAGAAAGTAAACAATAAAGAATTTGAAGGAAAATAAAGGTAATTAAGGGAGAAAGAAAAGGCTAAGAAAAAGGCAAAGCGGAGCATAAAATTCCGAGGGGAGTAGAATAAAAGCAATCATGAAGGAAGAAGAAAGAAATAAGAATTCATAGGAATGATTAGAAATTAAATATATAACCGTCTTGGAAGAAGCAAGGCAGAGAAAGCGCATAGTTGAAATTAAACTTAAAACATATTTCCCAATATGGATGTTGATCCTTTGATCCATCTCCAAAACCAATTACACGATATTATCTCCCAATTAGGGATATAGGTATCATAAGCTGAATAAGGAAATGAGGCCTTGGATTTATCTGTACTTCTAATTTGATGTTGCTCCCATAATACTATCAAAGCAGGCATTTAGCTAGAAGTGACAAAATTGTCTCGGTGGGGACTAAGAAAAACATAGTGTATAACACAATGCATGAAATCACCTATCGATTTCTTTAGAAGAGGACTCCCTTCTCTTAGTCACTTGATGCACATTGACCACATCTTGGATATATTCAAGGGCTTGGAGAAGCGTCAAAAACACAACCAAAAAGAAAGTGATAAACCTCATCAATGAATTCATGGCTTGTAGTCCTTTAGGCCTTATGATAAGGATTACTAGGATGAAACATTAAAATAAATGTTTCATTAGAGGAATTCATAAAATCGTTGTATGTAGAGCTTGGGAAACTTCAAAATATTATTTATTATTTTCATTAAAAGTTATGATGGAAATTAAAGTTATAGAAATACTGTGGGTGGCCTTCACAGCCATCAAAGATATGCATGAGTGAGATAAAACATACTCAACATCACAAGAGACATTACCAAGGACAAATGAAACAACCGAGAGAAACGAGATATAGAATACAATTCAAAGAAATGTAATCATGGCATTTGAAAGAAGACAGAAAGGATGTGGAAAGGACTGCGGTAATGTACCAACAACATCATAACGATGGGTAAATTAGTTAAATCAAAAGAAATATAATCTCCATAAGAGCATGAGGGGACATAAGGCTAGAACAAGAGTAGACAAGAGATACACTAGATTTTACAAGCACAAAGTTTAGATATATGGAAAAGGATGCAAACTCTGAAAAAACATTTGATAAGAAACTTATTTGAACCCACCAAATTTTTGCTACCATGATTCAAGATGGCCTAAAGACAATGGTACCTAAAATTTATGTGTATGAATTTCAATGAAATAATAATTCCACCAAATACTTTGTCATTGCATATAATTATAAGGCTTGGTATAATTTTAAAGTAATAAAAAACCATAGGGGTTTGGGTTGGAAACCACAAAAAAAAGCGAGCAAGAGGAAAACCACAGAAGTATACAAATAGGTAGTCCTCCTAATGATTGTTGTTATAAATGGGAAGGTAATTTTGTGGGTCCCTATATTTGAAGTATCTGTAAGGTTTAAACCTCTCCTTCTCTATTGCTCCAAAAGTTGCCAACTCATTCAAGAAAGGCGCATATACTAGTAGTAATTCAAAGCATTAAATTTAAAGAATATTAGCATTAGATCATATAATCGAGAAAACGCAAAAACATTAAATCATTGATAATAATATCATAGCATTATTTTAATCATAAATATCATGAATATAGAGAATATTACATAGCTTCTTTATTGATGAATGTAGAGAAGTGTGGAGGAATAGCACAGTTCGGCCATAGCTCCAAGTGAAACCGTCGCCCTCGCATGTCCCGGACCAAGCCTCAAAAATATCCTTCCAAATGCATACACATGGATGTCATATAAGAGGAATGAACATCTGTGAGGAAGCAAGGGTTTCACAATCTTGGACTACGGGAGGAATAGGGATAAATCCACCAAAAGCTACACCAAAGCTACACTTCAATCATGATCAAGTGGACTCATCACCTAATTTTTAGGGAGTTGCTAGTAGCTACCTTTTAGTTTAAATAGGTGAGGGAGGAGATAATTATGATTCGAACTTTGGAAAAATCCATTAGGCTCTTTTCACGTGTAATAAGTTTTTATGACTTTCATGTTGATGTAATGAGACTATCATTTTAAATAAAATCAGTATTCAGGTTGTGCTTCAGTGATCTAGTTTCAGAGAGCTAGGTTTATGGGTTACGGCCCAATCCATGTGGCTTAGTCTCCCTTGTGTAATAATTCTTTACTTTCATGTAATTTTACTTAGTTTTTATTATGATTATTTAGCTAGTTTTCTTGCATTTTCATTCACTACTTTTAGTTTGCTTCCATTTCTATTTTTTTGTAGATTTAGCTTTCTTACATGTTGTTAGAATAGGTTATAAATTCATAAAGCTGTGACTCAAGCCTCCCCCTCTCATCTCTTTCATTGGAGCTTGAGGAGGGTAGACCTTCTCCACAAGCTGAAATTTCTTTTTATTTTATGATTTCTTGGAATGGATAAGTTAGTTTGTTGTAGTTCCATGGATATGTTTATAATGTTGTGTTAGATCTCCATTTGTAGGTTAAAGTAGATTTTCTTTCCAAATTCAAGTCATATTTTCCGTTGTATTTATCATGAATTTGTCCATATTTATTGCATTAATGGGTACTTTTCTTTCAGGTTTAGGTAGTAGAGCCAAGGAGAACTTCACCAACACCTTTAGCTTCATATCTCACCCTTTATGATCCCTCTCTTCATCGAAATCACCATCAACCCTATTTTCAGATTTTTTCATCCCTACACCATGGGAAAACCCTAGAGGTGCAATAGAGGACTCCCAAGAGGTTCTCAAATTAAAAAATGGGTGGGACACCTTCCACTCATTGAAAACCATCTTCACTCCACATTCCCTACCCTTTTCACACCCATTTTTTGCCTCATATCGCCCTCAGAATGTTTCCTGTAGCAATTCAGGAATTTCATATAAAAATACACGAAACCTATAACAACACCTAAAGCAGCACTAGTGGGCCCATTCTTAAGCCCAAAAACTACCATACACATCCTCTAGACCTGCTAAAACCACCCATACACCTTTTTCCTTGTACCCATGTGTTGAATCCTTCCATAAGACACCTTAGCACTTTCTTCTCCTAGCTGCAAAACATCACATCTACAAACATATATAGGTCATGCTTAGTTGCATCATTAAAAGCATGATAGATATATAATAGAGTGAGTAGAGTGTTTTAATCTATTTGGCCCAAAAAAGTGTAATTACGTTATTTTCCTTTATGCAATTTCAATTTGCAAATTTACTTCATTAGACATGCCTAGTTTTCTTTAATTTCTTATAATATCTTAATGTGTATATATCTTTAATTGCAAAGAAGTTAGATGTACTTTCTCGCTATAGTGTATTTCTATACTTGCTGATAGAACCATGGCTTTAAATCATTTGTAGCCCTAGGCCTAAATTTAGAAGTGTGACAGACTACATCCATAAACCCTAGAAGTAGCACCCTTTCGTAAAGCTCAGAAGAGGATGTCATGAGTAGAATGCATCTATTGTGTATATAGCACTGTCACCTCAAATTTTGTATGAACCTTGGGTTGATAAAGTAAATTAGGGCAGACTCTGGGAGTTGCAGCATTCTTGGTGCAATACCAGGGCTCACCACTTTTTGGCGACGTTATTCGGGAGGTCTCTACTAGATGCTTTGATTTTTTTTTAGCATTATTTTCTAATTTCATTTTACATGTTGTTTAAAAATATTGAAAAAATACAAGAAAATCTATTTTTCATGCCTCACAGGAGAAGGGATACTTAAGGAATTTTTTTACCTAAAAACCCACATCACCACATAGTCACCCTTCGCTCTTCTTCAGTGGTTGTGAGGTCAAACACACCATAGGTGAGACTTATGAAAATTTTGAAGAATGTATTGGAGAAGAATAAGATTGTGTTTAACCTAACGAACTTGCCTCGCCTCTCTCAACCATGGCTAACACTAAAGCCCAGGGAGCATTTCCCATTAGAGAGGCATATGGGGAAACTAAAATGAAAAACATTAGCCCCTCAGCCCTTCCACGCTTTCACGGACATACCTCGAAATATCCTGACACATTCATGTTTGAACCTGTTGTTTTTTGTAGGACCTATGACTATGCCTCAGATGATCAAAAGTTGAAGCTATTCCCATATACCCTTAAGGATTCAACCTTGTGTTGGTTCATAGTTCTACCTAGGAACATCATCATTATTTGGAAAAATATGCAAGAAGCCTTCAAAAACAAGTACATGGACTACTACAGGTCCAAGGAAACTAAGCATGAGATATTCGGGATGAATCCAGGGCCTGGTGAATCCCTAAAAGACTATGAAGAGAGGTTTCAGTTAAATTATAAGAGATCTAATTGTACTCTTGATCCTAGATCACTTAAACTGGCACTTCTCCAAGGGATTAGGAAGGAGGATATAGAAACACTCAATATTTTATCAGAAGGATATATCTACCCACTTCCTTATGAAACAATCAAAATTGTCTTCAAGAACCATTCTAGGGCAGCTAGGAAGAAAGGCACAGTTGGCGAAAGTAGAACCAATACTTCTTCCTATACCACCTCCATAAAAAATGAGTGGGCTTTAGGAGTCACATTCTACACACCTTTTCTTTTAAAATGGACACAATGCAGGTCAAAGAAGCAAAAGGAAGAAGAAAGAGCCTTGGCTATATTTTTCCATAGATGTACCAGAAAACACCCTAGAAATGAATTTCCATTAAATTTCATAGAGGCTTTCTTAGTCTATGAGGAGAATCATGCGACACACAAGTGTACCTCCTTACCTAGACTCAAAGTTGTATATCAAGGTGGGGAATTAGGACCAAAGAAACTATATTTCATCAACCAAAGAAGGCCTCAAGGCCCTAGGTCATATTAGCATGGTATGCAAGGTGCATCTTACTCTTACTATCACAATAATAAGAATGCTCCCAAAATCTTGGTACACCCCAACTCCTCCATCCTGGCCTAGACCCCCTACTTGGCCTTACAACCCTCCATATAATCCTCAGCCTTTGAACCAATCATTTCAGCAGTATGTTCCTCAAAAACCTTAGTGGAACAATCCATCCCAAGGGTGGAGGCCTTAACATAATCAACCACCTGAGTCTAATGCCTCCACCCCAACCTCAACCTCAGCTTACTCATGTTGATCCACCCAAGTTCCCTTAGATTCCTACATGACACAATATGAACCTAAATAACAAAAAAAAATAGTAGGTTTATAATGGGGAGACATCCTATGCAGCTTATGTTGTAGAGATAGAGGAGATTAATCTCAGGTCAGGAAGAGTACTCCCAGAAAACCACCCTCCATCTCCACCTGTAGAGTTTGAGGAGGAAAAGGAATAAAGTAACACTAAGATCGAACAACCTCCTTTTCCCGAGTGCTCTATCCATTCCATTCAACACACCCTAGAGGATACTAAACTTCTGGGAGAAATGAAAAATTTATGTGTAAACATACCGCTTCTCCAGGCCATTAAGGATGTCCCTATTTACAATAAGCATCAACGAAAAGTGCTTCGAGAAACCCGGGAGAAAGAAGAAAGATACCCTCACCATCAATGTAGTAGTACACCTATCTAACTTAATATTGGGAAGGGTGATCCTTCAAAAGTACCTAGATCCTAGTAGTCTAGTCTTATATGTGCACATAGATGATGTCATAATCCCCAATACTCTGATTGATCTCGGGGCTCTCATCAATGTCATGAGAAAACTATGTTTAAACTCAACCTCCAAGGGACTTTGAGGACAACCACAACACTTCTAAAAAATGTGGATAGATACACAGTAACTTCGAAAGGAATAGTTGAGGATATTGTGGTTTCAATTGACTCTTGGGAGTATCCTATAGTTCTCCTAGTTCTGCAGCCAAAAACCAAGTTCAATGGATATCTTCTAATCTTAGGGAGACCTTGGTTATCCATTGTTGATGCTTATATTAGCTATCAGGCCAGAAACATGATAATTAATAATGATCCCTTGTCTAAAAAGTTGGTATTATATCCTCTAACCCAACCTTCCATTGATCACGATCTACCTATATGGTTGGAGGATGAAGAATATGATGTATATAACACTACCCCAATTTGTACCATAAATTTTTTTCTTAGAGGGAGGAACCTTGATTATGATGAACTCATTAACCATGTCATTCAAAACCAGCCCCCCACTAACAGTCCACTTAAAAACCTAGTTAAAGAATCTGAAAACCAACCTTAGATGGATTTTCACTCAGTCGATTCAACCTATGAAAAAAAAAAGATTGTAGATTTTTACCCATCCACCTCTCAGAAAATCAACTGAAACCTATTAGATGAAGAAGAAAAGTAGTTTTTCCATCTTCTAAAAGAAAACCTAGATGTGTTTTCTTCGGATTAGAAGGACATGAAAGGGGTGCATCCTTCAATATGTAGACATCATATTTATATTAAGGAACGATGCAAGCCTGTGAGACAACCTCCAAGAAGGATGAACCCAACTCTAAAGGACATAGTTAAAAAATAACAGCAAAAATTGTTGGATGCAGGTTTCATTTATCCTATATCATATAGTGAGTTGGTATATCCTCTTGTCCTAGTCCCGAAGAAGAATGGAAAATGGTAATCTGTGTTGATTATCGGGAACTTAACAAAGCCAATGAGAAGGACCATTTCCCTTTTCCCATTATAAAACCAGTCCTGGATTGCCTTACAGGAAACAATTTATTTTCCCTCTTAGATGGGTTCAGTGGGTATAACCAGATCCAAATTATCCCTGAAGTCCAAGACCAGACTACTTTCACTGCAATATTCCTAATTAGCTTTTAGATAGTTAGAATATCAAATTTTGTTTTTTTCAATAAGATAGATGAATAAGAGGGTAGAGGGACCCATAAAATCTCTTTAGTAGGAATAAAACACTTATAATTTGAATGTGGATCAGTGTATCTAGTTTAATAAAGCACTCCTTGGTGTGAATGGGGGTCAATGCATCTAGATGGGGTCAAGATTGACCAAATCAACAACACAGTCATGGAGGTAGTGGACGTAGTGGAAGACAATGAACTCATAACCAGAGGAAGTCTCCATGAGAGTAGCATCATTATTGAGTGGGACCAACGGGGGGGAGGCTCAAAAATCATATAAGGAAGGGGATCAAAGCCATAGGGGACATTATGAATATTTTTTATGTATGCTCTTTTATGACTTTCACTTCAGCTATTTATCAGAGTCTGTTGTGCCATTTAGCACAAGGTTGTTTCCAAGAGGAAATCCCACCCTCATCCTTAGGGGAATTTGAGTGCCCACTTAGAAGAGGTTCCTTTGAGCTTCATTCCATCATCCAGCATCAGACCAATCTTTATCCACCCTCAGCAGTGCAGTCTCCTTCTAGAATTGTGCAATCCAGGAGGGCAGTTTCAATGGAGGGTTCATAACCCAAGATTTTGTGCTTATTTTCCAGTGTGGGGTGTAGCCCTTCATCCAAAAAGTTAGTGGGGAGTAGTATCAGATATTTTCTCATTAGTTTAGCGACCCCCGAAAATTTTCCCACATGTGGAGTGTAATTCAGCCCTAGGGCTGCATTTTTCATATTGGGTATTTCTGGAAACCCTTTCTGGGTTATCTTGGAAGTATGCTAGAAAGCCGAGATCTTGTATCCCGACATTTTTTGAGAACTATATTATAATATATATAAATTCATAGTTTCCAGTAGCAGTTATTTCTAGTAGGATTGCACATTGATGGCCTCCAAACAGTTTATGTAGCAACAATTTGTCATGTCTTGATGTATAGGGTCATTTCATGCTTGTTTTACCTAGCTTGAGTATCTTTTCCTTAAGTTCTTGTGCCTCATTTTTTACTATCATATATAATAAAATGGCTCAATGATATGATCATGTTTTTGATGTATTGATGTTTACTGCATTTTCCAGTTTTATGTTCAATATTCTTTTTTTTCTTATTTTGGAATATTACAGTGGTATTAGAGCATAATCTTGCCTCAGCTTATGAGGCACTATATCTATGTCATAAGAATAAGAAGAACCTCTTAAATAATGGGAGAAGTGATATATTAATATACGTCGAAGGTTTGATTATACAAACAAATATTTAATCAAAGGAAAGACTCTAGTAGTAGGAGAAATGGATGAAAAAGAGTTTTCCAAGCTTCTTCTCCAAACCATGTAAGATAATTCCAAAGAAATCAAGGAGATGAGAATGGAAAGACAAAAAGAGACCCCAAGAGTGTTTCTACATGGGGAAATCTCGAGCACTTCACATCACTGGTGTGAGCAACCAGTAATGCAACAAGTTTCCCAATGCTCCACGATGCCTACATTCCTGCAGTGAGAAATGGGGGTGGTGGACCCAAAGAACAAGACGCTTGGTGATTAATTTATAGAATATCAATCTCAACCTCAAAATTTCAAGGAGAATCTAAACTTCGAAGAGTTATGTCAAATCAAGGATAATAGGATACCTCAGAATAACAATAGAAGTGTAGGGTACATGCAGAAAAATGATCTATAACATATTATGGGTAGATTATTTTTGCCTTACTTTGGTGGGTCATACAAGTGCAAAGCCAAGGATTTTCTGGAAAATTTGGATATATATTTTCAATTGAACCAAGTGCCACAGATTGAAGCTATTAAGATAGTAGTGTTTCACCTTGAATATGAAGCACACGAATGGTTGTTTTGACAGTCTATCTACATTGGGGCATGTCGGTGTGACTGCATATGCAGAAATCACCTAGACATTGGTAGAAATATTTGACCGAAGAGATCTAGAGGAACAAATTGTTGAGCTAGCCAAGCTCAAGCAGTCAGGAAATCTGAATACCTATATCTATGAATTCCTAATACTTCTCAGCAAGGTGCCATATTCATATATAGCTAGGAGAGTATATATGCTCATTGATGGGCTAGCAGAGCCTTTACATGGATTGGTAAATTCCATTAGACCAAGTACGCTCCAAGATGCAATTGAGAGGGCTAGGGACTTACAAGATTCTTTGCTAAGGGGAAGAGATCCATTTCAGAAAAATCACACTTTTCAGTTAAATGGGAGAGATGTGAAGGTCTCCCCCACCCCAAAGGAGAACCAAAGAAAAGGACCTCTTAGTGATGATGTCCGAAATATTTGAGGAGGAGGAAGCTTTGATTCACTTTACAAGAAACATGGGCACCATGGCATCGATGTGTTGCAGGATAGGCACACAATATTGAAGTATTATTTGATAGTGTGGCACCAGGAGAGGATCCACCACCACTAGCGGGTGTAAATGGAGAATTTTCTCCAATTGGAGGAGCCCTTGGATATTTGTGAGGACTACCCAAGTATGTAAATTTGAGAATATGAGGCACAATTCTTGTGCAGCAAGTGTCAGTATTGATAAACAATGGGGCTACCCACAGTTTTATTGATGTTTAGCTAGTGTAGAAAAGAACCATACCCACATATGATTTTGAAGGATTCTTTATTTTCGTTCAAGGTGCTAGAACCATGTAGTGTGTGAAGTATGTTTCGGCATTGATTGTAACTTTGGGAACATAGAAATTTATTGATCACTTCTTTATGGTCGATATTCCTAACACCAATGTGATATTGGGTGTTTAATGGTTGATTACACTAGGGAAGGTCACCACAGATTGGGAGACTTTGAAGATGGAATAGAAAGATAAGAAGAGTGGTAAGCACCAAATGGTGAAGGGCACGCACACCTATCCATCTCAGGAAGTCTTCGCACATAAGATTGAGACTTATTTGCACAGAGGAGGTAATGAAAAATCAGTCTACTCATATATGCATTCTCCTCTAGATCATGATGCTACTGTATTTGGTGGCATTCCACCAGGGAGGTCCCGGGACTGGAAGATCATTAAAGAGGTATCACAACTAGAACCACCACTCCCGGATCTAGATAAGAGGGGAGCCTTTGATGGGACAAATGCTATGCAGGGGGTATTTGATTGGCTAAAGGAGAAGATGAGTATTTTTCTGGTATTAGTATTGCTAGATCTCACCAAGCCCTTTGTGCTGGAAGGTGATGCTTCAAGGGTAGGTGTTGGCATAGTTTGGGTGCAAGGAGGCCATACCATGGCCTTTGAGAATCATAATATAATACCACATACGAAGGTATATTCCATATATGAGAAGGGTTTATTGGCCATAATTAATGAATTGGCCAAGCTCAGGGAATATTCAATGGGAAAAAACTTCCAAGTGAAGATTGACAATCACAATCTTCAATCTTTTCTTAAGAAAAAGTAGTTGCAAGAGAGGAAGCAAAAATGGGTTAGCAGAATTTCGACATATGAATCTAACATTGAATATGTCAAAGAGAGAAGAAATGAGGTAAGATATCCCTCATCACATAGACTAGAAACACTATCATTGATGAGTGTGGATTCAGAGTGGGAGTCCCAGTTGTTGGTGGAGTATTCCAAGAACCACTTCACATGTGATGTACTTGAAGGGAAGGTGACTGATGAGAGGTATATAGTGATGTATGGGGTCATCTACTAACACGATCGGATCTTCTTGACTAGCAATTCTAATCTCATGCCATTAGGGAGAGATTCTCATGGAAGGTTCACAAGGATGATGTGCTCCAGCATATCAAGAAGTGCATATTTTTCTAGAGGAATAAAGAAGAAAACAACCATCTTGCAAGGTTATTACAATCACTTTCTTTTCCAGTAGGGTAATGGGTGAGTCCTTCTATGGACTTCATTATGATTTTTCCAATGTTACATGGTAAGGATTGTATCTTTATGATCATTGGTCAAATAAAAAATTACTTACATTTATTTGCCATCTATTCATAATGCACTACTTCACAAGAGGCCAATATTTTCCTTAGACTTCATGGTCTTCCTAAGACCATAGTCACTAATAGATATAGCCATTTCTTGGATGGCTTTTGGTGGGTATTGTTCCATTTGGGGGGTACCAAGTTGAAACCAGGTACGAGATATTACCCCCAGACATACATGCAGATATTGGTAGTAAACAAGTGGCCGAGAAGCTATTTACAAAATTATGTTCTGGGGCAACAGAGAGCATGGTTGTGCTAGCTCCACTTGGGGGAATATTGTTACAATCCGAAATTTCATATGGAAATCAGTATGTGTCCATTTTTGGTCCCATATGTAGATGATGATCTATCATTTTTTGATATGATGGTTGGAGCAAGCAACGCTCCTAGAGCCAAAGATTGGATCCAAGTAAGTTAGGATATATTCTAGGCTCTTAAGGACTACATTCTTATGACCCAAAATCTGCAGAAGCTATATAGAGATCATGGTCATGTAGATATACATTTTGGGGTGAATAATTTTGTCTATCTCCATATTCAGCCATGCAAACAACCTACATTGAACGAGTAGGGAAAAATTATCTCCATATTCAACCATGCCTAACCTATCCTAGCCTAACCTAACCTAACTTAGCCTAGCCTAACCTAACCTAGCCTAACCTAGCCTAACCCAGCCTAACCTAGACTAACCAAGACTAACCTAGCTTAACCTAGCTTAATATAGCCTACTCTAACCTAGCCTAATCTAGCTTAACCTAGCCTACACTAACCTAGCCTAACATATCCTACTCTAACCTAGGCTACTCTAACTTAGCATAACCTATCCTATCCTAACTTAGCATAACCTATCCTATTCTCACCTCAACTAATCTAGCTTAGCCTCATGTAACCTAACCCAACCAAGCTTAACCTAAGCTAACCTAACCTAACTTAGTCTAGCCAACCTAACCTAACCTAACCTAACCTAACCAAGCCCTAACTAGCCTAGCCTAGCCCAGCCTATCCTAGCCTACCCTAACCTAACCGCGCCTAACCTAACCTAACCTAAACAAGCCTAACCAAACTAACCTAACCTAATCAAGCCTAACCTAACCTAACCTAGACTACTCTAACCTAGCCTAATCTAGCTTAACCTAAACTAATCTAACCTAGACTAACATATCTTACTCTAACCTAGCCTACCAAGCCTAACCTAGCTTCACCTAGCTTAATATAGCCTAGTCTAACCTAGCCTAATCTAGCTTGACCTAGCCTACTGTACCTATCCTACTCTAACCTAGCCTAAGATATCCTACTCTAACCTAGCCTACTCTAACTCATCATAACCTATCATATTATAACTTAGCATAACCTATCCTATTCTTGCCTAGCCTAATCTAGCTTCGCCTCATCTAACCTAACCTAACCATGCCTAACCTAACCTAACCTAACCAAGCCTAACTAAAATAACCTAACCTAACAAGTCTAACCTAACCTAACCTAGCCTACTCTAACGTAGCCTAATCTAGCTTAACCTAGTCCACGCTAACCTAGCCTAACCTAACCTAACCTAGCCTAACCAAGCCTAACCTAGCTTAACCTAGCTTAATCTAGCCTACTCTAACCTAGCCTAATCTAGCTTAACCTAGCCTACTCTACCTAGCCTACTCTAACCTAGCTTACTCTAACTTGGCATAACCTATCCTATTCTAACTTAGCATAACCTATCTTATTCCCGCCTAGCCTAATCTAGCTTAGCCTCGTCTAACCTAAAACCTAACCTAACCTAACAAAGCCTAACCAAAATAACCTAACCTAACCAAGCCTAACTTAACCTAACTTAACCTAGCTTAATCTAGCCTACTCTAACCTAGCCTAATGTAGCTTAACCTAGCCTAACATATCCTACTCTAACCTAGCCTACTCTAACTTAGCATAACCTATCCTGTTGTAACTTAGCATAACCTATCATATTCTCGCCTAGCCTAATCTAGCTTAGCCTCGTCTAACCTAACCTAACCTAACCATGCCTAACCTAACCTAACCTAACCATGCCTACCTAACCTAACCTAACCAAGCCTAACCAAAATAACCTAACCTAACCAAGCATAACCTAACCAAGCCTAACCTAACCTAACATATCCTACACTAACATAGCATAATCTAGCTTAACCTAGCCTACTCTAACCTAGCCTAACGTAACCTACACTAACCAAGCCTAACCTAGCTTAACCTAGCTTAATATAGCCTACTCTAACCTAGCCTAATCTAGCTTAACCTAGCCAACTCTACCTAGCCTACTCTGTCCTAGCCTAACATATCCTACTCTAACATAGCCTACTCTAACTTAGCATAGCCTATCCTATTATAACTTAGCATAACCTATCATATTCTCCCCTAGCCTAATCTAGCTTAGCCTCATCTAACCTAACCTAACCTAACCTAACCTAACCTACCTAACTTAGCCTAGCCAACCTAACCTAACCGAACCTAATCTAGCCCTAACTAGCCTAGCCTAGCCTAGCCCAACCTAACCTAACCATGCCTAACGTAACCTAACCTAACCTAACCAAGCCCAACGAAACTAACCTAACCTAACCAAGCCTATCCTAACCTAACCTAGCCTACTCTACCTAGCCTAATCTAGCTTAACCTAGCCTACTCTACCTAGCCTAAACTAGCTTAACCTAGCCTACTCTAACCTAGACTAACATATCCTACTCTAACCTAGCCTACTCTACCTAGCCTAATCTAGCTTAACCTAGCCTATTCTAACCTACACTAACACATCCTACTCTAACCTAGCCTACTCTAACTTAGCATAACTTAGCCTACTCTAACATAGCATAACTTATCATATTCTAACTTAGCATAACCTCTCCTATTCTAACTTAGCATAACCTGTCCTATTCTAGCATAGCCAAACCTAACTTAACCTAGCCTACTCTAACCTAGCCTAATCTAACCTAACCTAACCTAGCATAGCCTAGCCTAGCGTAGCATATCTTAGCTTAACCTAGCCTACTCTACCTAGCCTAATCAAGCTTAACCTAGCCTACTCTACCTAGCATAATCTATCTTATCTTACCCTAACCCAACCTAGGCAAACCTATCCTAGCCTAGCCAACACAACCTAACCAATCTAGCCTAGCCAACCTAGCCTAGCCTAGAAAACCTAGCCTAACCAACATAGCCTAGCCTGGCCTAGCCTAGCCGAGCACAACCCAACCTAGCCTAACCAAGCCTAACCTATCCTAACATAGCCTAGCATAACAAAACCTAGCCTAAACTAACCTAACCTAACCTAACCTAACCTACCGAAGCCTACCTTACCCGACCCTAGCATACCCTAACCTAACCTAGCCTAGCCTGAAGTAACCTAGCCTAACCTAACATAGCCTACCCTAGCCTATCCTACCATACCCTGCCATAACCTAACCTAGCCTAGCCTAGCCTAGCCTAGCCTACCCTAGCCTCGCTTACCGTAACCTAACCTACCCTAGCATAACCTAACCTAACCTAACCTACCCTACCCTACCCTAGCCTACCATAACCTAACCTACCCTAGCCTAACCTAACCTAACCTACCCTAGGCTAGCCTAGCCTAGCCTAGCCCAACCCAGCCCAGCCAAGCCTAGCCGAGCCTAGCCCAGCGTAGCCTGACCTACGTGAACGTAGCCAAACCTAGCCTAACCTAGCATAACCTACCCTAGCCTAACCTAGCCCGGCTTAGCCTGACCTAGCTGAGTCTAGCTGAACCTAGCCTAACCTAGCCTAATCTACCCTAGCCTAACCTAGCCTAGCCTAGCCTAGCCTACCCTAACCTAACTTAATCTACCCTAACGTAACCTAACCTAACTTAACCAAGCCCACCCTACCCTACCCTACCCTACCCTAACCTACCCTAGCCTACCCTAGCCTACCCTAGGATACTTTATCCCAAACTACCCTAGCCTAACCGAGCCTTGCCTAACCTAGCCTATCCTAGCCTAGCCTAGCCTGACCTAACCTAGCTTGACCAAACCTAGCCTGACCAAACCTAGCCTAACCTAACCTAGCCTAGCCTAACCTAACCTAGCATAACCTAGCCTAACCAAGCCTAACCAAGCCTATCCTAACTAAGCCTAACTTAGCTTAACCTAGCCTAACCTAGCTTAACCTAGCCTAATCTAGCCTACTCTAACCTAGCGTAATCTAGCTTAACCTAGCGTACTCTACCTAGCATAATCTTGCATAACCTAGTCTACTCTAACCTAGCCTAGCATACCCAAACCTGGCCTAAACTAACCTACCCTAGCCTAAACTAAACTAGCTTAACCTAACCTAACCTACCAAAGCCCACCCTGCCCTACCCTAACCTAACCTAACCTACCCAACCCTAGCCTAACCTAGCCTAGCCTAGCCTAGCCTACCCAACCTAGCCTACCCTAGCCTAACATAGCCTACCCTAACTTAACCTAACCTAACCTAACCAAGCCTACCCTACCCTAACCTACCCTACCCTACCCTAGCCTAACATAGCCTACCCTAACTTAACCTAACCTAACCTAACCAAGCCTACCCTACCCTAACCTACCCTACCCTACCCTAGCCTACCGTAGCCTACCCTACCCTAAACTAGCCTAGCATAACCTAGCCTTGCCTAACCTAGCCTAGCCTAACCTAGCCTAGCCTAGCCTAACCTAACCTACCGTAACCTAACCTAACCTAACCTAGCCTAGCGTAGCCTAGCCTAACCTAACCAAGCCTAACCCCAACCTAGCTTGACCTAGCCGAACCTAGCCTAACCTAACCTAGCCTACCCTAGCCTACCCTACCCTAACCTAGCCTACTCTAACTTAACCTAACCTAACCTAACCAAGCCTACCCTACCCTATCCTACCGTACCCTACCCTATCCTACCCTACCCTACCCTAAACTAGCCTAGACTAACCTAACCTAGCCTAACCTAACCTAACCTAGCCTAGCCTAACCTAGCCTAACCTAACCTAGACTAACCTAGCCTAGCCTAACCTAACCCAACCTAGCCTAACCTAGCCTACCCAAGCCTAACCAAGCCTAACCAAGCTTGACCAAGCTTAACCTAACTAAGCGTAACTTAGCTTAACCTAGCCTAACCTAGCCTAACTGATCCGGATTTATGCAGGAACGCAAAAAAATAAACATATAACCATAAATAAAAATACACAGCGAAAATAACACTTCATTTCATTAATATCAAAGAACTGAAATTTTCTTACAAACAGAATGGAAATAAAACTAGCTATCTCTCAGAAGAGATGTGGTGGATACATGGCTCTGAACTGAGTTACAATCAGGATCAAGGGCCTATTTATTATTTAGACACAATGGAAAATCCTCAACAGCCAAAACCCTAACCCTAGGAGATGAATCGCCAAAACTATGGGCCCTGTTTGGGTAAATTGGTGTTTCAACTTCCGAGGGCTTTGGCATATGATCTCTAGTTGATGCGTACCATACCTTGTTAGAAAGACCTATCCGAGGAATACAAATTTTGAACGAGAAAATTTGTCCATGGAGCCATGTTGCTCTCCGTTTTCCAAAAAAATGTCATTTAGGGCCTCAAAACAGCTTCAAAAGTTCAGGACCCGAAAAACTGCGAAAAATAGTGAGTTGAGATGAAACTAAAAATCTAAAAGAGACAATGGTGGAGCCCCAAGTGGAATAGGCGGTTCACCATCAATATCCACCTGGATCATCAACCTAGCCTACTCTAACCTACTCTAACCTAGCCTAATTTAGCTTAAACTAGCATACTCTACCTAGCCTAACCTAGCCCAGCCCAGCCTAACCTAGCCTGACCTAGCCTGACCTAACCTAGCCTAACCTAGCCTAATCTAGCCTAGCCTAACCTACCCTACGCTAGCCTAACCTAACCTAACTCCAGCCTAGCCTAACCTACCCTACGCTAGCCTAACCTAACCTAACCCCGGCCTAGCCTAACCTACCCTAGCCTAACCTAGCCGAATCTAGCCTAACCTAGCCTACCCTAACCTACCCTAACCTAACCTAACCTACCCTAGGCTAGCCTAGCCTAACCTAACCTAACCCCAGCCTAGCCTGACCTAGGCAAACCTAGCCTACCCTAACTTAACCTAACCTAACCTAACCTAACCTAACCTAACCTAACCAATCCTACCCTACCCTAGACTATCCTACCCTACCCTAACCTAACCTAACCTCACCTAACCTAACCTAAGCTAACCTAGCCTAACCTAGCCTAACCTAACCTAAGCTAACCTAACCTAAGCTAACCAAGCCTAACCAAGCTTAACCTAACTAAGCCTAACTTAGCATAACCCAGCCTAACCTAGCTTAACCTAGCCTACTCTAACCTACTCTAACCTAGCCTAATTTAGCTTAACCTAGCATACTTTACCTAGCATAGTCTAGCTTTTCCTAGCCTACTCTAACCTAGCCCAACATATCCTATTCTAACTTAACCTACTATAACTTGGCATAACCTATCCTACTCTAACTTAGCATAACCTATACTATTCTAGCCTACTCTAACCTAGCATAACCTATCCTATTCTATCCTATTCTAGCCTAGCCTAATCTAGTTTAACCGGGTACTCTAACCTAGCCTAGCCTAATCGAGCCTAATCTAGCTTAATCTAGCCTACTCTACCTAGCCTAATCTATTTTAACCTAGCCTACTCTAACCTAGCCTAACATATCCTACTCTAGCCTAGCCTACTCTAACTTAGCATAACCTACCCTATTCTAACCTAGCATAACCTATCCTATTCTACCCTACTCTAACCTAGCATAACCAATCCTATTCTACCCTAGCCTAATCTAGCTTAACCTAGCCCAACCTATCCTTCTCTAACCTAGCATAACCTACCCTACTCTAGCCTAGCATACTCTAACCTAGCGTACCCTAGGTTACTCTAACCTAGCCTACCCTAGTCCACTCTAGCCTAGCCTAGCCTAGCCCATTCTCACCTAGTCTACTCTAACCTAACCTAGCCTACTCTAGAGTAGCCTAACTTTTTTGCCACTGTACCTTAGCTTATTCTATCCTTGTCTAGCCTAGAATAATTTAGTCTATCCCAACCCACTCTAGCTTAGTTTAGCCTAGCCTAATTAAATTTTTAATAAAATATATATTCAAAAAACAATCTTATGAAATAATTAGAGTGCAATTTGATTTTATTATATATATTTAAATATAAAAACATTACCAATTTATATTATATAAATTCAAACTTTTTTTTCTTTGCACATTATGTTATTTTAATTAAAAAATATACTAATCTATATTTTAACATTATTAAAATATAGTGCAAAACTTAAATAACATATTAAATATTTAAATTTGAAAATCATTTTAAAAAATAAATTAAACTATAGAATATTAATCTAAAAAACATTAAAAAACAAAACCAATTAAATGTTATTAATACAAGTTTAAATATAACAAAAATTATTTAAAATAAGATAAATTTAGGAAAATATAATTTAAAATGCATTAAATCATACCAAAAAAATCTAAAAACAAAATGTAACCTAAGTTATAAGATGTAGATGATTTTTTTTTTTTAAATCAAAAACATAATTGAAAATGATTTTGAGAAATCCAATAATCTAAACTAAGATCATTAGAAAAAGACTTCTTTTTATTTGATTTTGAGAGAGAAATTAAATCAACTAATTTAAATTAAAACACAAACTTTGATAAACTACCTCAATAAATGAATAAATGAAATTATTTAAACTAAATGGAATACTGATTGAATCTATAAAACTACAGTAATAAATTAAATTAATCCAATTAAAGAAATAAGCAAAAACTACTCTCATAAATTAACTCATTACAGGGTAAATAAATGAATAGAACTAAATCTGAAATGAACGGATGAGGTTTCCCATCCAGAGTGCTTTAAAATAAAATACCCATCAGGTTAACTGAAAATGTCCTATTCTTGTTGTAGTTTGAAGTTCGAAAAAAATAATTCATAAATGAAATCCAATGATTTCTCCAATTTTTGTACTTTCTTTTCCTATTCCAGCGAGCCAATTAGGTATGGTGCAACCGTTCATTAACGATTTTGGAGATTTATTTGTAAAATTTTTAAGAACAATCGTTACTATTTGATTAATTTATAAATATTCTAAATATTTTAATTTGAAAAAAAATTAAACGAAGATACTTGAGATTGATTTGTAAAATTGTTAAGAACAATGTTTACTATTTTATTAATTTATAAATGTTTTAAATATTTTTTTCTGGAAAGAAATTAAATATTAAAGTTAGATATAATTTATGGAATGGAAATCCTCAAGGCACACATTAAAAAACATAGAAGAAAAGTCAGTATGCCGAGAGATTTCATTTATAGTTAGATATTTGATAGATCCAAAACAAAGAAATATCTAATTTTTAGATGTGGAAAATTATTCATTAGGGTGAATAATTTTGATATGCAACATAAAACAGTTAAACCAATAACATGAGAGAAATCAAACAATTTCTCTGCTTGAGATTTGACAGATAAGGAGATTACATCGGCTGAAATTAAGAAGAAACTAAGGCATTAGAAAATTAGAAAGAAATTAGAATTTTAACATAAAAGAATCGATAGCTTAAGATAATTTGAACAGAAATGGAAAGACTGCTGTGGTTTCATATCTTTTAGAAACAAGGTATTAATAATATTAATTTATTTATAGGACAATGAACTAATGAGTACTACTACCAGGACACAAATTATAATTATAGAATCACTGGAAAATGAAATAGAAGCCTATCTATAGCTCGTTGAAATGAGTTTACTTAAAACTAGCTTAATTCAAGAAAAGAGACAGAAACTTATCTGTAGTCCAGCGCAGAACTAGGTGTTTCTGGCGTATTGTTTACAGCGAACAGCGAAACATCATATGTCCAACTTCTTTAATTGTATGCCAACGGCCAAAGATAGTACGTCCAGCAGAACTAGGTCTTTTTAGCCTTCTCTTTACAGCCAACAATCTCATGTCCAACATCTTTAATTGTATGCTTTATCTGCTCAGAAAACAATTCAAATCAAAAGGCATAGCACTAAAGAAAACTAAACGAAGAGAACATTACAATACTGACTAGGCCAAATATTTAGCATCTTTAATTGTATGCTTTATCTGCTCAGAAAACAATTCAAATCAAAAGGCATAGCACTAAAGCAAATCTAAATGAGGAGAACATTAAAAGACTCACTCGACCAGATATTTAGAGAAGTAACGTCTGCAACTTGTTTTTAGATGGATGAGGGTTCACACCATTAACCACGTATTGCTAGATTGAACTGTTGATTTTTGGACGGCGATAGAGTGAAATAATCAAAGATACTCTGTAATTAAGAATTTCTTGCATGACAACAGTGGGTAATGCCACTCTTTCTTCTTAAAAAAGATTGTAGGAAATGCTTTAGAAAAGAAACTACAGGGGAGTTTCTCCGTGTCTATGGTTCGAAACCCAGTAACTAATTACAAGGGAATTTGCCCTACATATCTTTAATACCAAACAGTTCAACTTCGTAAAAACCCTAGGTTCTAAGCTCCCCAAATGCACGCAATTGAGCGGCCTAGAGGCACAATAATTAACCCTAAACAGAGATTCGACAGACTTTCATCTGCCCTGTACCGCTGTGGCATAGTCAACCCAACCGCAAACAGAGGAGGAATTCCTACCATTAACAATTATTAGCGCCCTCTGGAACCTGAGCAAAGTACCCTCTGTCATTACCGCAGGTGGGCATCCTGAGCAACCAAATCCATGACTAGCAAATAATTGTTGAACAAAACATACAGGATTATTAGCTGCGGAACATAAATCAACACATAAACAATTGACCTGATAGGTGCAGCTACAAACAGGGAATCTAAAATATTATCATTCAACTTCCACAAATAACCTTTACCCAAAAAACTCACACAGACCCAAACAAACAAATCGAACGCATGGAAAGGGGAAGAGAACGCAGCATGAGGACTGGGCGAAAGAGGCCCAGATTTCTCTCCGTGGAGATAATCTGTAGTGGCGTGCTTAATGTGAGCAGCAGCCAATGCACCAGTGGGAGGAGAACCGAAAGGATGAGTAAACCCTATTCCTCCTTCCATAACATTTTCTTTGTTCTCATGGCGCTGCAACTGTTGTTGTTGCTGCTGTTCATGTCGCTGCATTGCTTTGTTCGCATCCTTCTTAACGAACTTACTGTGCCCTATTCCTATCATCGGCAACAAGATCTGATCAAAGAAAATCTGTTACACACACAAACATAAATTTGAAAAATCTATTGCACAGACACAGCTAAAACCCTAAATTCTCAGAAACATAAATTTGAAAAAACAATACCAAGGTATACCCGTGAGTTTATTTGTGGTGAAAATGGTAGACTGGGTGTCTACAACAGCTCTCGTTCTAGACAGTTCAAAAATCGTGTGGGGATGGTGAGAGTGGCGGGCAGAGAGGGATTCTTTCAACAATCGACACGTTTTTTACAGAAGAAGCTGGCGGATTTGGTTTGCTAAGGCATCAACAAAAAGAGAGAATTAGGAAGAAGAAGTGGAAAGCAATAGAATGAATTAAGAAGCCTAAGGCGCATCTAAAGGAGAAGAGAACCAGAAAGTAATTGAAAGGATGAACAGCATAAGCAAAAACGTCATTATATAACTCTGAACTAGTGAACGGTCTAACTCTGCCTCGTAGCTTTTTTAACCCACCGCTAATTTGTGAGGGACGTACCACGTCATTTTAGCTGTTTGGAGTGAGGGTGCAAGGTCATATCTAGCCGTTTGTGCCAGATCATTTCTAGCCGTTGTATCTGGGAAAGATTATTAGATTTAATAATATAAAAGTTTATTATTAGATTGAAAATATGAAATATTGGATTTTTAAATTTAATAATATTGAAATCTTAGTACTTCAAACTGAATTATGATTTTTTTTAAGAAATAATAGATGATTTTTTTTCCATTTAAATATAATTTATAAAAATAAAATATGTTTTAAATTTAATACAAAATAAATTAAAATAATAGGTATGTGGTTATATTACCTATGGATGGTGTTGAACTCACCATTGGATAATTGTGAAAGGTAAAGATATCAAATATAAAAAGAATGCCAAAAACAGAAGAAAAAAGAAGAAGAAGCCAAGAAAGTAAACGATAAAGAATTTGAAGGAAAATAAAGGTAATTAAGGGAGAAAGGAAAGGTTAAGAAAAAGGCCAAAGAGGAAGATAAAATGCTGAGGGGGAGTAAGAATAAACAATGAAGAAGGAAGAAGAAAGAAATAAGAATTAATAGGAATGATTAGAAAATTAAATATCTAACAAACCGTCTTAGGAAGAAGCAAGACAGAAAGCGCATAGTTGAAACTAAACTTAAAACATATTTTCCAATATGGATGTTGATCCTTTGATCCCATCTCCAAAACCAATTACATGAGATTATCTCCCAATCAGGGATATGGGTATCATAATTGGTTAAGGAAATGAGGCCTTGGACCCATCATGCTTCTGATTTGATCATTGCTCCCATAATATTATCGAGGAAACACATTTATTTAGCTCGAGAACTGACAAAATTGATCTCGGTAGGGACTGAGGAAAACATAGTGTATAACACAATGCATAATCCTCTATCCATTTCTTTAGAGGGACTCCCTTCTCTTCGAAGACTTAGAATAACATTGAACACATCTTGGATATATTCAAGGAGCTTGGAGGAAGCATAAAAAATCCACAACAAGAAAGTGATAAACCTCATAAATGAATTCATGCCTTGTCATATTTTAGACCTTATGATAAGGATTACTAGGAAGAAACATTAAAATAAAATGTTCCATTAGAGGAATTCATAAAATCATTGTACGTAGAGCTTGGGAAACTTCAAAAGATTGTCATCGCACTCGTAAAAGTTATGATGGCAGTGAAAGTTATAGCAATACTATTAAAGGTGGCCTTGATAACCATCGAAAGTATGCATGAGTGGAATACAACATATCAACATCACAAGAGACATTACCAAGGACAAATGAAACAACCAGACAAACTGATAGAATAAAATTCAAAATCTTCATGTGCACTAAAGAGAAGCTAGAAAAAGATGTGGAAAGGACTCTATTAATGTACCAAAAACATCATAACGTGATGGAGTAATTGGTTAAATCCAAAAATATAATCTCCATCAGAGTATGAGGGGACATAAGGCTAGAACAAGAAGTGGAGCAAGAGATACACTAGAATTTGCAAGCACAAAGTTTGGATATCATGGAAAAGGATACGAAACTCATGAAAGAAGCTTTGGAACACAACTTATTTAAACCCACCAAATTTCACACTTACCATAGGATTCAAGATGGCCTAAAGACAATGGCACCTAACATTTATGTGTATGAAGATTTCAATGAAAAAATAATTCCACCGAATACTTTGTCCATTGAATATAATTATAAGGCTTGGTATAATTTTTAAGTGATAAAACACCCTGGGGTTTGGGTTGGAAACCAGAAAAGAGCAAGAGGCAAACCACAACAAGAAGTACACAAACAGGTAGTCCTCCTAATGCTTAATTTATTAAAATGGGAAGGAGTAGTACCTGTAGCTCCTACGTTTGAAGGCAATCTCACAGGTTTCAAACCCTCTCCTTCTCCTATTGCTCGAAAAGTTGCAACTCATTCAAGAAAGGCACATATACTAGTAGTAATTCAAAGCATGTTCAAGATATTAGCGTTAGATCATATAATCATAAAAGCATAAAAACGTTAAATCATTGATAATAGGATCATAACATGTATAAATCATAAATATCATGAATATAAAGAATATTACATAGCTTCTTTATTGATGAAAGTAGAGAAGTGCGAAGGAATACCACTTGATTCAACCACGGCTCCATGTGAAACCTTCCTTCTGATATGTCCAGACCAAGCCTCAACAATATCCTTCCAAATGTATACACATGGATGTCATATAAGAGGAATGAACATCTGTATGAGGGAAACACCGGTTTCTGCAACCTCGGAGTACAAGACAAATAGGGATAAATCAGACTTCATCATGGAATAAATGGCTATAATATCAACATACAATCTTTCTCCTCCCATTAGGCCTTCCCATGAGGTGAATTTATACCACCCCAAAACATTTGTTTTAGTTGGGGTACAGTTAAGCCACTGGCTAGTGTCGTTAGGATTCTAGTATAGCCCATAAACACCACCCAAAAAATAGGGATTTGTATACCTTTTCATATTCCAAATTATATGTGTGGGTTGGGTATAGATGGATCCACTTGTGTATGCATTTCGAGAGGGTAGAGTCGTGTATGGAATTCAAAATAATTTCTTTTAGATAAAGGACCAAGTCTGAAGGGAAAGGGTTGCCCAAGGCCATCACTTAGAGCATCAAGTATACAGAGGTGGAAAATTAAGCCATAACATATGCCCCCCAATATATGAGGTCAGAAGGTGTACATGATGTTCAAAATGTATTAATTGTATAAGAATAATCAGACGAGAACTTGGGAAGAGTTCACCATATTTTAGATTTCCAAAAACGAATGGAATAAATAAAAAAGAAAGCTTATGTATAAGGTGGGGATACCCATACTCATAGATATTAAATCATGTCTGCATATCTAGTATAGAGTGGATCCAATATGTATACAACTGATTAAATCTGTCATTAGGTACATTTGGAGTTAATGGACACCCTTTCGGCTTATTAAGTCTCTTTTTCACTTTCTTTCTTTCTATAGTGTATTTTTGTACTTGCTCATAGCACCATGGCTTTGAATCATTTGTAGCCCTAGGCCTAAATTTAGAAGTGTGACAGACTACATCCATAAACCCTAGAAGTAGCACCCTTCTGTAAAGCTCAGAAGAGGATGTCATGAGTAGAATGCATCTGTTGTGTATATAGCACTGTCACCTCAAATTTTGTACAAACCTTGGGTTGATAAAGTAAATTAAGGCAGACTCTGGGAATTGCAGCATTCTTGGTGCAATACCAGGGCTCACCACTTTTTGGCGATGTTACTCGGGAGGTTTCTACTAGATGCTTCGATTTCGTTTTAGCATTATTTTCTAATTTCCTTTTACATGTTGTTTAAAAATATTGAAAAAATACACAAAAATCTAATTTTCATGCCTCATAGGAGAAGGGATACTTAAGGAAATTTTTTACCTAAAACCCCCACATCACCACATAGTCACCCTTCGCTCTTCTTCAATGGTTGTGAGGTTGAACACACCATAGGTGAGCCTTATGAAAATTTTGAAGAATGTATTGGAGAAGAATAAGATTTTGTTTAACCTGACGAACCTGCCTTGCCTATCTCAGCCATGGCTGACACTAAATCCCATGGATCATTTCCCATTAGAGAGGTAGATGGGGAAACTAAAATGAAAAACATTAGCCCCTCAGCCCTTGTTTGAACCCGCTATTTTTTGTAGAACCTATGACTATGCCCTAGATGATCAAAATTTGAAGCTATTCCCATTTACCCTTAAGGATTCAACGTTGTGTTGGTTCATGGTTCTACCTAGGAACATCATCATTATTTGGGAAAATATGCAAGAAGCCTTCAAAAACAAGTGTACGGACTACTATAGGTCCAAGGAAACTAAGGATGAGATATTCGGGATGAATCCAGGGCCTGGTGAATCCCTAAAATACTATGAAGAGAGGTTTTAGTTAATTATAAGAGATCTACCTACACTCATGATCCAAGATCACTTAAACTAGTACTTCTCCATGGGATTAGTAAGGAGGGTATAGAAATCGTCAATATTTTATTGGAAGGATATATCTACCAACTTCCTTATGAAACAATCAAAATTTTCTTCAAGAACCATTCTAGGGCAGCTAGGAAGAAAGGCACAGCTGGCGAAAGTACAACCAATACTTCTTCCTCTTCCACCTCCATCAAAAATGAGTCTGGAAATATGTTGGAGGGCTTCAAGAGTGACATTATACACACCTTTTCTTTGCAAATGGACACAATGCAGATCAAAGGGAAGCAAGAGGAAGTAGAAATATCCTTGGCTATATTTTTCCATAGATGTACCAAAAAACAGCCTAGAAATGAATGTCCATTAAATTTCATAGATGCTTGCTTAGTCTGTGAGGAGAATCATGCCACACACAAGTGTCCCTCCTTACCTGGACTCAAAGTTGTATATCAAGGTGGGGAAGTAGGACTAAAGAAACTCTATTTCATTAACCAGAGAAGGCCTCAAGGCCCTAGGTCATATTAGCAGGGTATGCAAGGTGCACCTTACTCTTACTATCACAATAATCAAAATGCTCCCAAAATCTTGGTACACCCAAACTCCTCCATCCTGGCCTACACTCCCTACTTGGCCTTACAACCCTCCATATCATCCTCAGCCTTTGAACCGAACATTTTAGTAGTATGTTCCTCAAAAACCTCAGTGGAACAATCCATCCCAAGGGTGGAGGCCTTAACATAATCAACCACCCGAGTCTAATGCCTCCCAACCTCAACCTCAGCTTATGTTCTATAGAAAGAGGAGATTAATCTCAGGTCAAGAAGAGTACTCCCAGAAAACCACCCTCCATCTCCACCTGTAGAGTTTAAGGAGGAAAAGGAATAGAGTAACACTATGATCCAACAACCTCCTTTTCCTGAGTGCTTTATCCATTCCATTTAGCCCACCCCAGAGGATACTGAACTTCTGGGAGAACTGAAAAATTTATGTGTAAGCATACCGCTTCTCCAGGCCATTAAGGATGTCCCTATTTACAATAGGCTCATCAACAAAAAGTGCTTCTAGAAACCTGGGATAAAGAAGAAAGATACCCCCACCATCAATGTAGTAGGACAACTATCTGACTTAATGTCAGGAAGGGTGATCTTTCAAAAGTACCTGGATCCTAGTAGTCTAGTTTTAGATGTGCACATAGATGATGTCATAATCCCCAATACTCTGATTGATCTAGGGGCTATCATCAATGTCATGCACATTGAAACTGTGTTTAAACTCAATCTTCAAGGGACTCTGAGGACAACCACAACACTTATACAACTTGTGGATAGATACACAGTAACTTCAAAAGGAATAGTTGAGGATATTATGGTTTCAATTGACTCTTGGGAGTATCCTACAGTTCTCCTAGTTCCGCAGCCAAAAACAAAGTTCAATGGATATCCTCTCATCTTAGGGAGACCTTGGTTAGCCATTGTTGATGCTTATATTAGCTATCAGGCCAGAAACATGACAATTAATAATGATCCCTTGTCTAAAAAGTTGGTATTATATCCTCCAGCCCAACCTTCCATTGATCACGATCTACCTATATGGTTGGAGGATGAGGAAGATGAGGTATATAACACTACCCCAATTTGTACCATAGATTTTTTTGTTAGAGGGGGGAACCTTGATGATGATGAACTTATTAACCATGTCATTCAAAACTAGTCCCCCACTAACAGTCCACTTAAAAACCTAATTAAAGAATTTGAAATCCAACCTTGGATGGAATTGCACTCAGTCGATTCAACCTATGAAAGCACAAAGTTTATAGAGTTTGGCCCATCCACGTCTTAGAAAATCAAATGAAACCTATCAGATGAAGAAGAAAAGTAGTTATGCCAGCTTCTAAAAGAAAACCTAGATGTGTTTTCTTGGGATTACAAGGAAATGAAAGGGTTGCATCCTTCAATATGTAGACATCATATTTATATTTAGGAAGGATGCAAGCCTGTGAGACAACCTCAAAGAAGGATGAACCAAACTCTAAAGTACATAGTTAAAAAATAACTGCAGAAATTTTTGGATACAGTTTTCATTTATCCTATATCATATAGTGAGTTGGTATCTCCTCTTGTCCTAGTCTCGAAGAAGAATGGAAAATGGTAATATGTGTTGATTATCGGGAACTTAACAAAGCCAACGAGAAGGACCCTTTCCCTTTGCCCTTTGTAGACCCAGTCCTGGATTGCCTTACAGGAAATAATTTATTTTCCATCTTAGATGGGTTCAGTGGGTATAACCAGATCCAAATTATCCCTGAAGACGAAGAGTATACTACTTTCACTGTAATATTCCTAATTAGCTTTTAGCTAGTTAGAATATCAAATTTTTCTTTTGTCAATAAGATAGATGAATAAGAGGGTAGAGGGACCCATAAAATCTTTTTACTAGGAATAAAAAACTCTTCTAATGTGAATGTGGATCAGTGTATCTAGTTTAATAAAGCACTCCTTGGTGTGAATGGAGTTCAATGCATCTAGATGGGGTCAAGATTGACCAAATCAACAGTGCAGTCATGGAGGTAGTGGAGATAGTGGAATGTAATGAACTCATAATCAGAGGAAGTCTCCATGAGAGTAGCATCATTATTGAATGGGACCAAGGCAGGGGAGGCTCACAAATCATATAAGGAAGGGGATTGAAGCCATAGGGGAAATTATGAATATTGTTTAAGTATGCTCTTTTATGACTTTCGCTTCAAAAATTTATCAGAGTCTGTTGCGCTATTTAGCACAAGGTTGTTTCCGAGAGGAAATCCTATCCTCATCCTCAGGGGAATTTGAGTGCCCACTTAGAAGAGGCTCCTTTGAGCTTCATTCCATCATCTAGCATTAGACCAATATTTAGCCACCTTTAGTAGTGCAGTCTCCTTGTGGAATTATGCAATCCAGGAGGGCAGTTTCAGTGGAGGGTTGATAACCCAAGATTTTGAGCTTATTTTCCAGTGAGGGGTGCAACCCTTCATCCAAAAAGTTAGTTGGGAGGAGTATCAGATATTTTCTCATCAGGTTAGTGACCCCCCAACAGTTTCCCACCTGTAGAGCGTAATTCAGCCCTAGTGCTGTATTTTTCATATTGGGTATTTCTGGAAACCTTTTCTAGGTTGTCTTGGAAGTATGCTAGAAAGCCGAGATCTTGTGTCGTGGAATTTTCGGAGCACTATATCAGAATATCTACAAATTCATAGTTTCCATTAGTAGTTATGTCCAGTATGATTTCACATTGATGGCCTCCAAACAGTTTATGTAGCAACAATTTCTCATGTCTTGATGTATAACGTCATTTCAGGCTTGTTTTACCTAGCTTGAGTATCTTTTCCTTAAGTTCTTGTGCCTCATTCTTTGCTATCATATATAATAAAATCGCTGAATGATATGATCATGTTTTTGATGTATTGATTTTTACTGCATTTTCTAGTTTTATGTTCAATATTCCTGTTTTTCTTATTTTGGAATATTATAGTGGTATTAGAGCATAATCTTGCCTCAGCCTATGAGGCACTACATATATGTCATAAGAATAATAAGAACCACTTAAAGAATGGGAGAAGTGATATATTAATATACGTCAAAGGTTTGATTATAAAAAAAAGAATAACTCAAAGGAAAGAATCCAATAGTAGGAGAAATGGATGAAAAAGAGTTTCCCAAGATTCTTCTCGAAAATAGGTAAGATATTTCCAAAGAAATCAAGGAGATGAGGATGGAAAGAAAAAAAGAGACCCCAAGAGGGTTTCTACATGAGGAAAGTTCGGGCACTTCACATCATAGGTGTGAGAAATTGGTAGTGCAACAAGTTTCCCAATGCTCCACCATGCCTACATTCCTATAGTGAGAAATGTGGGTGGCGGACCCCAAGAACAATAGGCTCTTGGTGATTAATTTCTAGAATATGAATCTCAACCTTCCAAGAGTTCTTTCAGATCAAGGATAATAGGATACCTCGAAATAACAATAGAAGTGTAGGGTACATGCAGAAAAATGATCTATAGGATATTATGGGTAGATTATTTTTGCCTTACTTTGATTGGTCATACAAGTGCACAGCCAAGGATTTGCTGGAAAATTTGGATATATATTTTCAATTGAACCAAGTTCTAGAGATTGAAGCTATCAAGATAGTAGTGTTTCACCTTGAAGGTGAAGCACACGAATGGTGGTTTCACGGTCTATCTACAGTAGGGCATGTCGGTGTGACTACATATGTAGAAGTCACCCGGAGATAGGTAGAAATATTTGACCGAGGAGATCCAGAGGAACAGATTGTTGAGCTACCCAAGCTCAAGTAGTTAGGAAATCTGGATACCTATATCTATGAATTCTTAATACTTTTCGTCAAGGTGCCATATTCATATATAGCTAGAAGAGTATATAAGCTCATTGATGGGCTAGCAGAGCCTTTGCATGGATTGGTAAAGTCCACTAGACCAAGTACGCTCCAATATGGAATTGAGAGGGCTAGGGGCTTACAAGATGCTTTGCCAAGGGGAAGAGATCCATTTCAGAAAAATCCCACTTTTCAGTGAAATGGGAGAAATGTGAAGGTCCCCCCCGCCCCAAAGGAGAAGCAGAGCAAAGGACCTCTTAGTGATGATGTTCGAAATATTTGAGGAGGAGGAAGCTTTGATTCACATTACAAGAAACATGGGCATCAGGGCATCAATGTGTTGTAGGAAAGGCACACTATATTGAAGTATTCTTTGATATCGTGGCACCAGGAGAGGATCCACCACCACCAGGGGGTGTAAATGGAGAATTTTCTCCAATTGGAGGTGCCCTTGCATATTTGCAGGGACTACCCAAGTATCTAACTTTGAGAATATGAGGCACAATTCAAGGGTAGTGGGTGTCAGTATTGATAAAAAATGGGGCTGCCCACAATCTTATTGATGCTTAGCTAGTGCAGAAAAGAGCCATACCCATGGATGATTTTGAAGGATTCTCTATTTTGGTTCCAGTAGCTAGAACCATGTAGTGTGTGAAGTATGTTTCGACATTGATTGTCACTTTTGGGACATAGACAGTGACTGATCACTTCTTTATGGTCAATATTCCTAACACCAATGTGATATTGGGTGTTCAATGGTTGATTACACTAGGGAAGTTCACTATAGATTGGGAGACTTTGAAGATGGAATGGACAGGTAAGAAGAGTGGTAAGCACAAAATGATCAAGGGCACGCACACCTATCCATCTTAGGAAGTATTCACACATAAGATGGAGACTTATTTGCATAGAGGAGGTAATGAAAAATCAGTATACTTAGATATGCAGTCTCCTCCAGATCATGATTCAACAATATTTGGTGGCATTCCAACACGGAGGTCCCCAGATCGAAAGATCGCTAAAGAGTTATCACAACTAGTACCACCACTCCCAGATCTAGATAAGAGGGGAGCCTTTGATGGGACAAACGCTATGCAGGGGGTCTTTGATTGGCTAAAGGAGAATATGAGTATTTTTCTGGCATTATTATTGCTAGATCTAACCAAGCCCTTTGTGCTGGAAGGTGATGCTTCAAGGGTAGGTGTTGGCACAATTTGGGTGCAAGGAGGCCATACCATAGCCTTTAAGAATCAGAAGATACTACCACATACGAAGGTATATTCCATAAATGAGAAGGATTTTCTAGCCATAATGAATGAATTGGCCAATATCAGGGAATATTGGATGGGCAACAACTTCCAAGTGAAGATGGACCATCACAATATTCAATATTTTCTTGAGCAAAAGCAGTTGCAAGAGAGGCAGCAAAAATGGGTGAGAAAAATTTTGACATATGAATCTAACATTGAATATGTCAAAGAGAGAAGAAATGAGGTAACATATGCCTCATCACATAGACTAGCAACACTATCATTGATGAGTGTGGATTCACATTGGGAATCCTAGTTGTTGTTGGAGCATTCCAAGAACCACTTCACATGTGAGGTACTTGATGGGAAGGTGACTGATGAGAGGTATATAGTGATGTATGGGGTCATCTACTACCACGATTAGATCTTCTTGACTAGAAATTCTAATCTCAAGGAGAAAATTCAGCATGCAGCACATGATTCGCCCCTCAGGTCACCAAGGTTTCATAAAGACATATCATTCCATTAGGGAGAGATTCTCATGGAAGGGTCACAAGAATGATGTGCTCCAATATATCAAGAAGTGCATATTTTTCTAAAGGAATGAAGAAGAAAACAACCATCTTGCAAGTTTATTACAAGCACTTTATTTTCCATGAGGGAAATGTGTGATCCCTTCTATGGACTTCATTACCAGTTTTCCAATGGCACATGGTAAGGATTGTATCTTTATGATCATTGGTAAACTAAAAAATTATTTACATTTCTTTTCCATCTATTCATAGTGCAGTGCTTCACAATGGGCCAAGATTTTCCTTATACTTTATGGTCCTCCTAAGACCATAGTCACTGATCGATATAGTCACTTCCTGGATGGCTTTGGTTGGGTATTGTTCCATTTGGGGGGTACCAATTTGAAACCAGGTATGAGATATTACCCCCAGACAGACAGGCAGATATTGATAGTAAACAAGTGGCCGAGAAGATACTTACAAAAATATGTTCTGGGGCAACAGAGAGCATGGTTGTGCTAGCTCCAGTTGGGGGAATATTGTTACAATTCGACATTTCATATGGAAATTAATATGTTTCCTTTTTTGGTCCCATATGTAGATGATGCTCTATCAGTTCTTGATATGATGGTTGGAGCAAGCAAGGCTCCTAGAGCCAAATATTGGATCCAAGGAAGTTATGATATATTCCAGGCTCTTAAGGACAACATTGTTACGACCCAAAATATGCAGAAGCTATATAGAGATCATGGTCATGTAGAGATACATTTTGGGGTGAATAATTTTTTCTATCTCCATATTCAGCCATGAAAACAACCTACATTGAAGGAGGAGGGGGTTGAGGAGCTTAAGCCCCATTTAAATGGGCCATACAGAGTGATCTGTTGTGTTAGGGAAGTGGCATATGTGTTGGAGCTTCCCTTTGCGAGTAAGATCCCCAACATTTTTCATGTCTCATGCATAAAAAGGGCCATGGGACAGCATGTAGTTTCCACCATGGATCTCCCACCTTTTTATGATGAAGCCCATTTGGTTTTACAACCAAAGGCTATCTTGGACACTTAGGAGGGGTAGCAAAGGAACTAGGTGATTGAAGAATATCTGATTCAATGGAGGAATCTACCATATGAGTATGCTACATGGGTAGGAGATAACATTTTTCAGCATCCATCTTTGCAGTTGCTTGAGGACAAGAAAAATTTGGGAAGGGAGGACTGTAATATTCCTAATTAGTTTTTAGCTAGTTAGATTTTATTTATTTTTTCAATAACATAGATGATTAAGAGGGTAGAGGGACCCATAAATATATTTAGTAGGAATAAAACCACTTCTAATGTGAATATGGATTAGTGTATCTAGTTTAATAAAGCACTCCTCTTTTGGAATGGGGGTCAATGCATGTGGATGGGGCCAAGATTGACCAAATCAACAACGCAATCATGGAGGTAGTGGAGATAGTGGAGGACAACACAATCATAATGAGATGAAGTCTCCATGAGTAGAATCATTATTGAGGGGGACCGATGGGGAGGAGGCTCACAAAACATATAATGGGATGAGAGGCATAGGGGCATTCTGAGTATTGTTTATGTATGGTCTCTTATGAATTTCTACACGCTTCAGCTATTTAGCATAGTCTATTGTATTGTTTAGCACAAGGGTGTTTTCGGGCGGAAATACCAACCTCATCCTCGGGGGACTTTGAGTGCCCACTCAGGATAGGTTCCTTTAAGATTAATTCCATCATCCGGAATCATGCCAATATTCAACCACCTTCAACATCATAGTCTCCTTCAGGAATTGCACAATATAGGAGGGAATTTTCTATTCAAGGTTTATAACCCAAGATTTTTAGCTTATTTTCCAATGAGGGGAGCAACCCTTCATCCAGAAAGTCAGTGGAGAGGAGTATCAAATATTTTCTCATTATGTTAGCCACCTCCCAGTAGTTACATAGTTGCAGAGCATAATTCAGCCCTAGGGCTACATTTTTCATATTGGGTATTTCGAGAAACCCTTTTTGGGTTATCTTGGAATTGTGCTAGAAAGCCCAAATCTCTTATCTCTGCATTTTCTAATCACTATATCAGCAGATCTATGCATTCCTAGTTTCCAGCAACAATTATTTCCACCAATATTGTGCATTCATGGCTCCCCAATAGTTTATGTAGTAGAAGTTTCTCATGTATTGATGTATAGGGTCATTGCAGACTTGTTTTTCCTAGCTTGAGTGTCTTTTCCTCAAGATATTGTACCTCATTTTCTGCTATCATATATAATAAAATGGCTCAATGATCTACTCGTGTTTTTGATTTATTTATGTTTACTTCATTTTCCATTTTTATGTTCAATATTCCTGTTTTTCCTATTTTGGAATACTACATTCACCTACCCTTGGGGTACCTTCTCTTACAAAGTCCTACCTTTTGGGTTGTCTAATGCCCTAGCTACCTTCCAAAGAGTTTTCTTAAGAATTTTCTCTAAGATAGTCCATGAATCAGTTGAAATCTACATGGACGATTTCACACCGAATAGGGATGACTTCCAGGAAGATCTCTCCAATTTGGGAAAAGTGTTGAGAAGGTTAATTGAGATGCATCTATCCCTGAGCCCAAAAAAGTGTGAATTCCTACAAAGAGCGAGATTTTTATTGGGACACTCAATATTCCAAGCAGGAATGCAATGGACCCGAGAAAAAACACTATTATAAAGGAGGTATCTGCTCCTAAAAACTAGAGAGATGTCAGGAACTTCTTAGGGTTACCTATCTACTATAGAAGATTCATCAAAGATTTCAGTAAGATGGCTTCATTACTATTTGGTTTATTGGAAAAATATTCTTAGTTTATTTGATCCATTATTTTTCAAGAAGCTTTTGAGGTCATTAAGGGAAATTTAACTATTACCCCCATTCTCCGAGGTCCAAATTGGACTCTGCCTTTCCACATCCACACAAATGGATCCGAAAAAAATTACCTTATGCAATATATTTCATCGAGTAATAACTTGTATATGGTTGCACTCAATTATATTGTCATAGAGAAGGAGACGTTATCCATTGTACAAGATTTAAACAAATTTAGACATTACGTCACCGGGTATCGTACCTTTGTACATATTGACGATGCGGTCATCAAATATTTAATGAAGAAACTAGATGTTAATGATAGGATAATTAGGTGGTTGTTAATATTATAGTAGTTTGACCTAACTATTGTTGATAAACCTTGGAAAGGAGAATGTTGTTGCACATATCTTTATCTAGGTTAGCTCTATCTCTAGATCAAGAAGGAATGGTGGATGACCAATTGCCAGATGAACATGTATTCTCTATATCGACACTCTCACCATGGTTTTATAACATAGCCAACTACTTGGTTACTTGAAAATTCCCTCCCGATATCTCATTCAAGGAGAAAATAAAGATCATCATAGCATGCCTTCCACATGGATAGGGGGAATATCTTCAAGGCCCCGACAAAAATTCTTAGAAGATGTGTGAGGGAGGAAGGATTTTTTTGATATCCTCTCTACATGTCATGATATCCCTTATGGAGACCAATTTTCTACAAAAAGGGCTTCCTTCAAAGTTTTTCATGTAGGATATTATTAGCCTACGCTTCACCGAGATTCTAGAAGATACACTAGGAGGTGTGAGCAGCTCCAAATGATGTGAAAACCTACAAAAGGGGATGGTATGCCTTTGCACCCTCGGGTGGCTCTTGATCCATTTGAAAAATGAAGCATGGAATTCATTGAAACTATTTATCCATCATCTAGATAGAGAAAGTTTATCATAGTCTCAGCACCGACTACCCGATAAAGTGGGCTGAAACAAAAAGTTGTGAAGGTATAAATCAAGGAGAAAGTAGCAAAATTTCCATGGGAGAATGTATTTTACAAATTTGGATATCTTAGAGAAGTAGTCATCTAACATGGGGCACAATTCATGTATCATCTCATTGAGAATCTTCCGAGGAGGCACAAGATAAAGCATAAAACCTCTATTTCCTACCACCCCCAAGCTAATGGCCAAGTCAAAGTTACCAAAAGAACCTTGGAGAGTATCCGAACCAAGGTTGGAGTAGAAGCAATGAAGATTGGGACAATATATATGTATAAGCCACTTGGGCCTACAACACTACTTGGAAAACAACAATAAGATTCACTCTTTATGACCTAGTCTATGGCAAGAAATCTCTGCTTTCAATTGAATTTCAATTAAACGACTTAAGGATGGCAGTTGAGTTATACCTAGACATATGAAATGCCCAAAAATAAAGGTTGCTACAATTAAATGTATTGGATGAGTTTAGGATGCAATCACTCATTCACATAGAATTAATTCAGCTACCAAGCAAGGTCCGACATGACAAGTACCTTAAGAAAAAGGCCTTTGGAGAAGGAGATTCGGCATTGTTATATGACTCAAGGATTAAGGATTTCAAAGGAAAATTGACGAAAATATGGTTAGGACCCTATAAAGTGGAAAATTTTTTATGATAATGGTGCAGATTCATATCATACCCATAGATGAGGAAGGAATCCCCCACATTGTCAATGGCTACAAGCTTATTCTTTAGAAGAAGCCTTTGTCTAGGGTAGAATTTATAACTTCCATAAACATCTAGGTATTGTCATTGGAAATTCCATAGTTTACAACGCCTCCTAGAAAAAAAATAAAAAATAAAGAAAGAAAGAGGCATGGATGAAAACCTCTATGAGGTTTCCTAGGCCAACTCCATGCTCGAAAAACCTCCATGAGGCGACCCGGAGCAAGAACAAAGAAAGAAAAAGAAAAGGACATAGAATAAAATATCCTTCAATGGTGAAAACCTCTCTAAGGCGGCTAAGGTAGGCCCGTGGGTTGAAAACCGTGCGGAGTGAGCCCACTTTCCTTCTAAAAATAAAAAGAGAGAAAAGAAAGAAAAGGAAAAAGAAGAAAAATATCTATGCACTTATGTGTTTTTATGTTTTGCAAGTTATTGATTAAAGATGGTTTTGGGATCGATATGAGAAATTTATCTTAATTATCTCTTCTCCTCTGCTTGCATACTCCATAAGCCAGTCCATCATACATCCCTTATGTCACGTCCCCCATACCCAGATTTTTATCCACATAACATTAAATCAGATATACACTACTTTATGCATCTAATACCATTCAAAATTTTTCTGCTCAATCAATTACAAACCCATATTTTTATTTGATATTTGATTTCCTTTTTGGTGATTATAGGCAGTAATACGATTATAAGAATTTCCATGAGAATTTTTTTTCTTGACCTCAACTCTTATTAGTCAATATAGTCGACTTATATACTAGTTTTTATTTCTCAGGTCAGTTCTTCAGAGTTTTGTCCAACTCTAACTGATCAATATGCCCTTCTTCTAACTTTCCAGTTCACAAGTTTTATAGATTTTCCAGCATCTATAATTATAAATTTTCAGCATCTATGTATAGACGTATACATCTACATATACATCTATCTATATTCAATTAACCTTCTTTGCTGCAAATACTTTTACATCGGTTTATATCGAAGGTGGATAGATGCTCTTTTTCCGTGTTTAAATGTGCTTACCATCTTACTTGACACATACTTTTATCACACCTAGGTATATTTTCAATAGGTCTCTTCCCTTATATTATTGGTACAAATATTCGGCATATTTGAAATTCTGGTGCATATTAAACTCTTCCATTGGAACTATAAGATATAGATCATATTTCTTAAATCAAATGGAAGTAATGAAATCGAACTTGATATTTTAGACTCCCTAATTTCAGATCCTCGTACTTAGTTAGGATTTAACTGCTGGTTTTGTGTATTTAAACTTCCATGTGACAGAACAGTTTAACTTCTTAGTTTTATAATTCTTGTCTCGACAGTATGACTATTCTACTGCCATAAATACTTTTATGACAGGTTTAGTTATTTTGTACTCGTTGTTCTTGTTTATTTCCTGTTTATACAACACATCAACTAAATATTCATTTAAAATACAGCAATCACACCTGCACATTTGTTATTAGATTAGACATTCAGATGATCTATCATCTCTAACTTTATTACTCCAGGGTACTTATCCCTATAACCAAACCATTGGTCCCTGATGTTGACATACTGGATTTTCAGCTATTAGATCTAGTTGCAGTTGTATGAAGTACTGAACAAACAGTAAAACTAAAATTTGCATAAGAAATCATAACATAACAATTCATGGAATCTTGATATACTTAATACAGACTAAAATTAATTTCCAAAATTTATGCATGCATACCGATACTATGACCAGTCCTCCCAACCTTAGAGTTCGTCTATCTCCAGAACTCACCCCCGAGCTGAGATCCTCCAAGGACAGACCCCCCCCCTCAATCTGTTCTGGAGCAGCTTATTTAAGCTATGCTCTCCCCAAAGCCTGTTTCCAATTCTGCGTCCAGAATTTCAGGATGCTTTTATTCCTGTTTGCCTAGGATTCCCTTATTTAGGGACTTTAAAGCTGCTTTCTGATTTTCTATCTTTTCCAGCTTTTTACCCTTTCCCAACTACTTTCCTCATCATTGGGGAATTTAGATTTTTCCTCAAAAATCTAAATTAGAAATAATTTCTTTCAAGGATTTTTGAAAGATTTTGGGGAAAGTCTTTACCTTTTCCATAACCTCATGGATTAGGCAGGTGATCTCAATAATCTCATTTGGTCATAGTGCATACAAAATATTTTATTTATTTTTCATAAATAATTAACTACACCCACACAATAATTATCCATTGGGGTCCACTCCCCTTTGGATTTATGTTCAAATGTCCAATTTGAAAAGCATAGAACTTGGGGGTGTTACATATTCCCCCTCTGAAAACAAACACCGTCCTTGGTGTTAACAATTAAGTACTATAGTTCATTTTGAAAATAAAGGTGGATGATTTTCCATCATCTCAGATTCTCTTTCCCATGTAGCTTCTTCAGCAGTAAAGTGCTCCTACTGCACCTTTACTCTAGCTACTGTTCGATTTTGCAATTCAATTTCTTCCCACTCCAAGATTTGAAGCGGCTCTAGCAGGAATTCCTCTTCTGGTTTCACCTGGATCACATTCCAATCAATAATGTGAGAAGCCTCATGTAGCATTTTTTTTCCAAAAAAAGATACATGAAACACGCTAGGAAATTTAATATGCAAGGATAAGGCCAGTTTATAAGCCATTAGTTCCCCCCCTTCCAACACCTTCCTTGGTGTTACACTTTAACGTTGATTTTTCAACTTTGACGAAGATTTCTTCTTCGTCCTTGCTTAGTTTCCAGCAGAGTACTCTCCTGCTTCCACTCTTGATGCCTCATGCAGTTGATTTCCTTCCTACTTCTTTGCAAGAAGTCTATCTGGAAGATCTTTTATTCTGTTTTCTCTATCCACAATTCATACCAATGTAAGTAATACCAGGTACATACAATTGATAATCCACAACAACATTTTGAATTTCAATAAATTTAAGAAATTCAGTTATTAGTCAAACCGTTTAGGTTCATAATAGTTTAGTGCATTTTTAATACACTACTTATCCTTTCTTGTTTTTCAGTGAGATTCTCTCCTTACGCAAACTTGATCCAGTTCAGCTTTTCTTGATTTTCTAGGTGATTTATCTGCACTTATCTTCACCTTTTTTTTTCTCAGTGTTTCCAGAGTGTACAATTTCATGTTACACGCTTGGCTAAACAATTTTACAACTTTTCATTAGTACTCATAAATGAAAGAAAACAACTGTATCATATGCATGGTTATAGTTGTACTTCCAGTATCTTCTCATTGTTTTCTTTTGTTAGCCAATCAATTTAATTAGTAATAACCAGGCTCGTTAATAATGTCTATAATTCAATTCTTAAATCACACTTTTTTTTTTCCTCTAACCTCTTTTATGAATTGTATCCACTAGTTCAAAAATTACGTGAATAAATTTTGGATCTGATGGGTTTCCCCGACACCCAAGTCCAAATACAACTCATTCTCATTTCTCTCTATTTGTAGCTATATGATTTCACACTATTACCTGGTCCTTGAATTTAAGACTGAGGAAAATTAAATTTAATAAAATGTACACCAGCATAATCTCATAGTGTGAGTACATGTTTCTTTTATAATGATATATGTAATTACTATAACTCATCACATTCACAAGAATTAATACATTTACTTTTAATTGTATGTTCATGCTTTACTAATTCCAATGATGATTCACCAATTTTATCTATATATGAATTTCACTAATCATTAGAAATCAACCCATGGTTTATATAAACAACACATGGTTTCTAACAAAGACCACTTACAACCTAACAACATGGTCCACTTGATAACTGGAGTATAATATATATATAGGAAAATAATTGTGCTCCAATGGATTCTTATCCATGCATGATAATTATTTCCTCATGGATATAAAAAAACAATTGATAGGTTTTCCATTCTACCTTAGTTAAATCACCTGGGAAAAATAGATTTATCCCTTCATTCATTCATAACTCAATGTAATGGGTCCACATTACACTATTTAATATGAAATGATCCACCATTACTAACCACATCACTTATTTAACCAACTATTTAGACCTCCTTTATAACTCGTACTTAAGCTTACCACTTCATTAATTTCCAAGCATGTGAACGAAAATATGCTCATTACCAAATACTTTAGTCATGACTTAAGTATACATGACGTGAAAATCATCCTGGTAACTTTTACCAATTACCCGCATCCAATTTTTCCTTGTCATACTATATCTTTAGAATTTAATCTACCACAATAGTGTTTATTACTCCTTTAACCATAATTAGAGTAATAATATTCCATTCCTATGGTGACATATTTCCTTCCAGTGAATTCACTTTTAACATTCCCTAGTGAATTAGTTATTCTCCTTTAATCTCGCAAGTATTAAGTTTGAAATTTATTTACCTCAATAAATTATCATGTATGAAAATATTATATTCATACAACTCCACAAGATTTACTTTTATAACTTATAACAAAATCACCCATATTTTAACATATGCTATTAATGGTAGATTTACACAACATAATTGACTTATGTCCTATGTACCTCACTTCATAATTTTATTCCTTCCTTTACTAACATCGTATTTTCCACTTCCACTTCACCTAACATCTTGTTATTAAATTTATAATATTAGACTCTTATAACTTTTCATACCTCCTTTATATGCAACCTCTTTCCCTTTTTTTTTTCCAAATTAAGCCATACTTTTCATTTACTTTTGAGTTCTTTGGATTTATTAATTTAACTTTTAATAAAATCCTTACTTCTCTTAAGGATTCTATTCATGCTTTTATATATATTTTATGGCACTTCCTATAATAGACCATAATGTCCCTCGACTTACCATTTTTTTTTCTATAAGGAATTTCATTTGGGCAAAGGATTTATTAAATCACATATAATATGCACTGTAATAATATCCCCTTTCCAAAATTTTATCATACATAAATTCAACATTTATTTAATTAACTCAAGTAAGTCTTCTATTCCTTATTTTACTTTACTTCTATTTACTTGCCATACCATATTCCCTCCTTGTTGCCAAATATAATTTATTATATGGTCTACTTTATATATATATATATATATAGATATATATATATATATATATATATATATATATATATATATATATATATATATATATATATATATATAGATATATATTTCAACCTTCACTTTTCCAACCAGCTTTACACGTCTCCTTATCCATTTCATTACTATTGGACATATAATAAATACTCCAATTTTTATGACCGACCTTTATGAACATCTAACAATTATTCCAATTTTCAGTCCATTTAATCGTTATTTGTAATGGACGTAAACCATAATGCCTACCATCCAATTTAACCGTTTTATATTTAGTTTCATAATTCCCTCTCCTTATGATGGTTTTTCCTGTCCGCTTTCGAGATTCTGACACGTTGCAGTAACTTGATATCGAAGGATTTATGAATTGACCCATCAAGATTGTATGTACGCTCTTAAATTGTCGTATGTACAA
Source organism: Pinus albicaulis (assembly GCA_034641835.2). Taxonomy (NCBI): domain Eukaryota; kingdom Viridiplantae; phylum Streptophyta; class Pinopsida; order Pinales; family Pinaceae; genus Pinus; species Pinus albicaulis. Next base: position 844,830,605 of record CM076581.1, read on the forward strand.
ACAACTGTGTGAAATTTTTTTTTTTTTTATGTCGAAAAAATATCTCTGGCGTACGTTCACCCAGCGAAAAGCTCACCATTATTGGAGGGAATCATTCCTTAGCAGATAAAGGCACCAACTTGCCCTGCCAGATATTTTGGCTATAACTCTGTATTCCAACAAATTTTTCGAATTGAAGAAAACGAAAACGATGTTAGCGTCGGTGGGGACAGGCGACCCAGAAGAATTCACCGGTCATCTGACGATGTGTACAATGTTGCTGATCTCGGAAAATTTGGTAGATCACGAAATCACGCCACCGGCATGCGTAAAATATAAAACAAAAGCTGACCGAAATTTACTCCTCGCCTATCAATTCGAGGAGGTAGTCGTTGAACTGTGGTTACTTGTGTACCTTAACGCAACGCACAATCCGAGGTTTGACATTGCGTACTAGACGTAACCATGGTTAAGTGAGTACGAAAAAAAACCTAAACTGAAACACGGCAGTTGGGCTTCTAGAACCGATAATTTCATTGGCTTCCGTCAAATAAGAGCCACCGTTTTTCTCATTTCTTCCGAATTTAGCGACGGAACTTTTTTATATGTGCTCATTACACGTTCGAAATATAATACATACCAAGGATTTCTTAAACCCCCAGCTAATTAGCTCCAATACCATTAGCGAGTTTGTAACCGGGTTATGGTTGAATTATCTGACCATTTGTTGAAAAAAAATCATGATAATATATTCCAGACAAGGAATATCTTCTTTGTACAAAAATTTAATGTAAGAGTTAAATGGTTACATACAAGCGTAGGGTCAATTTAAAGACATCTCTTAATTCTAAATCCACGAGCTCCTTGAGATCGACGCTTGTACAGAACGTACCCCTCAACGTTCTGCTCCTTTATGCGATGGTGACTTTCTTATTAAATTCGCCTGGTCTGAAGTTAATGTCTCGTGTTTTCCCCCGATGACTCATCGATCCAGACCGAAAGCATTCAGATTATGACACTTGTAGGGTCACAATGAGTTAGGGTTTTCTACCACGACAGGCTTTTAAATGCGGAACTTTCAAAATTGTTCTATTCTTTCTTGTTCGCTACAATTCGGGTTTGATCTTTCCTTTAAGGTTTTATGATCAGCTTCCATGAGCATTCTTTGAAGTTCGATTTCCCTTTCTCAGCATCTGGTATCTCTGAAAATGCAAGTGTTCGCATTGCTTCAAAGTTCAAATTGGTAAATGCTTTCGATTTTTTTTTTTTCCAATTCTGAAATTTGATATGCCATATCTGATTTATTTTCATCTTTTCCTAACATTTGATTAATCCATCCAGCATTCTTTCTACAATCTTGGTATTTACCAATAAGAGTATTTCTCTGCTTTCTTCGTCAGATTCACAGGCACATACCCAGATTCGTAATTTCAAGTTCTGTTATTTGGCATTTCGAATGTCTGTATTGAAATTAATTTCATAACTACTGGATGATGTTTAGTAACTCGAGTTGTTACTACGACTTCTGGGAATGTCCTTCTCTCATATATATAATTATACCCTTTTGGTTTCTTTATTAGCAGTTTGTATCTATTTCTTAGATATGCTGAGTTCTCTTTTATTTTCATAGCATGCATTACTATTATAGAATTTATTTTCCTCGGATTTTTCGTCAGGGGCTCCGTTCCCATTTTGGTGGGTTTTCAAGTTTTTCCATCAGTTTGTAATGAAACCCAGTATTGGAATTTCGAATGGCTTTCCTCTCAATTCTAACTGTATTCCAACTCTTTTTTATACAGGTGACTGCTTTGATAGATTTTGATTAACTCATTTAGATGGCTATTATGATTTAATCTCTATTCTACTATAATTCGTGCAAAATTTAACATTCTGCTACCATTCATTTACTTTGGATATTTTTGGTCTGCATATGGAGATCATATAACTTCTTAGCCCCTATCTGATTGACCCAGATTGGTCTCCCACGAATTATACGAAGCACCGTGATGCTGGAGTCGAACTCATGGATGGGTTTTATATTAGAGATTTTGTTTTTTTTTTTTTTCTAGTTTTATTGTGAAAGTGGCTTTATTCTTATTTCAGCAATTTCACTTTATATATGCATGTCTTATCTCGTATAGATATATTCACTATATATATACGCTTTCCCTCCTTGAGACTAATGGGGAACCTTTTTCATTTATGTACTTGCAGATGTAATGTATCGCTGGAGCTAATGTGATGCCGGAAATAGCTGATGCCGCGGTGATCTGCAACTAGCTGCCGTAAGGGCTGTCTTCTTACTTGCCCGGCAAAGTTCGGCCAGACCTGCAGGGTGTGGCCATGATCGGGTATAGCCGCGGTGGCAAGGTTGCTTTCAGGCTGGTCCTAGTTCGAACCTCGCACGCAACAGAATTTAAATTTCTCGGCCTTGGTGGGCATAGATCCAGTGGATGGCTTAGCCATGGCATGCAGACTCAGCCTTGATTATCACTTTTAAACCTCATTCCTTAGGCTCTGACACCCGGGTCTAGCCTAGGGTCGGTAAAGAGAAGCTTCTATTCCCCTGCCTGTGCTCCACCATTTGTTGTAGGTTGGATGCTATTGCAGAATCATCGTTTCCACGAGAGATTTTTTTTTCTAAGATCCCGGCACCGCTCTAAGATTTTTGTGATTTGATGTCATTATTTTTCTTTAATCTATACAGTAGAGGTTTCGAACTCGATACCTCTCGATGATGCCATGGTTACCTTATTCTTTCTTTTCTCGACGCCGGTTTATCCATTCCTAGCGTCAAATTATAGGCATATGGATTTTTTTTTCCCATATACTTTCTTTTATATGATACTTGTACTTATCTCATTTCCCAATTATATTTAATAAAAAACACAATGACCATATTCAGATTCACAGTATAATTTCTAGGTCTTAACTGTAAGTTTTTGGGTTACAATTCTAAAGCATAGCTTCAGATGCTGTTAGACATTGTATCTTGTCATTGACTCAAGGAACAATTTGTATAAATCCAGAACAATTGACTGCGAAATAAGCAAGGAATTTACAACAATTATATAAGATCTATAACTGTCCGCTGCCATTCAATTCCTTTTTGATTGGTTTTATTTATTTATTTATTTATTTCTCACTGCATATCATTCGTTTGTTTTACTTTACAGTGAAGAAAACATAAAAAAATTTGCATAACCCAAATGGTGGTCTGGTTTTCCTTAGTTGATATATATGATGAACATGCTATGAGAATATTGATCTCAAACCACCCCAAAATTGCAAGAACAAATTTTCCTAATTTAAAAAACCCTCGTTCACAGACAAGATTTCTTCTATGGTCTCAAATCTCACTAATGAACCCAACCAAGGCTAAACAATGAGACAGAAAGCAAATGCACACCAGCATGGAATATTTCATTTCAGAACCCAAAATCAGGTCAGGTGACTCAAAGGAATCCTTATCAAGGGATTCCACGCTATCTTTTCATTATAGCATAATATTCATAAAATTTATAACAACTTATTGTTTCTTTGTGAGCACATAACTTGCCCAGTTTTCTCAACCTAGGCTCTGATACCATTTGTCACGTCCCCCATGCCCAGCTTTATATCCACATAACATTAAATCAGATATACTCTACTTTATACATCTAATACCATTCAAAATTTTTCTGTTGAATCAATTACAAACCCATATTGTTATCTGATATTTGATTTCATTTTTGGTGATTATAGGCAGTCATACGATTATAATAATTTCCATGAGAATTTTTTTTCTTGACCTCAACTCTTATTAGTCAATCTAGTCGACTTATATACTGGTTTTTATTTCTCAGGTCACTTCTTCAGAGTTTTGTCCAACTCTAACTGATCAATATGCCCTTCTTCTAACTTTCCAGTTCACAAGTTTTATAGATTTTCCAGCATCTATAATTATAAATTTTCAGCATCTATGTATAGACGTATACATCTACATATACATCTATCTATATTCAATTAACCTTCTTTGCTGCAAATACTTTTACAGCGGTTTATATCGAAGGTGGATAGATGCTCTTTTCCCGTGTTTAAATGTGCTTACCATCTTACTTGACACATACTTTTATCACACCTAGGTATATTTTCAATAGGTCTCTTCCCTTATATTATTGGTACAAATATTTGGCATATTTGAAATTATATTGCATATTAAACTCTTCCATTGGAACAATAAGATATAGACCATCTTTCTTAAATCAAATGGAAGTAATGAAATCGAACTTGATATTTTAGACTCCCTAATTTCAGATCCTCGTACTTAGTTAGGATTTAACTGCTGGTTTTGTGTATTTAAAATTCCATGTGACAGAACAGTTTAACTTCTTAGTTTTATAATTCTTGTCTCGACAGTATGACTATTCTACTGCCATAAATACTTTTATGACAGGTTTAGTTATTTTGTACTCGTTGTTCTTGTCTATTTCCTGTTTATACAACATATCAACTAAATATTCATTTAAAATACAACAATCACACCTGCACATTTGTTATTAGATTAGACATTCAGATGATCTATCATCTCTAACTTTATTACTCCAGGGTACTTGTCCCTATAACCAAACCATTGGTCCCTGATGTTGACATACTCGATTTTCAGCTATTAGATCTAGTTGCAGTTGTATGAAGTACTGAAAAAACAGTCAAACTAAAATTTGCATAAGAAATCATAACATAACAATTCATAGAATCTTGATATACTTAATACAGACTGAAATTAATTTCCAAAATTTATGCATGCATACCGATACTATGACCAGTCCTCCCAACCTTAGAGTTTCTCTATCTCTAGAACTCACCCCCGAGCTGAGATCCTCCAAGGACAGACGCCCCCCTCAATCTATTCTGGAGCAGCTTATTTAAGCTATGCTCTCCCCAAAGCCTGTTTCCAATTCTGCGTCCAGAATTTCAGGATGCTTTTATTCTTGTTTTCCTAGGCTTCCCTTATTTAGGGACTTTAAAGCTGCTTTCTGATTTTCCAGCCTTTCCAGCTTTTTACCTCTTCCCAACTACTTTCCTCATCATTGGGGAATTTAGATTTTTCCTCAAAAATCTAAATTAGAAATAATTTCTTTCAAGGATTTTTGAAAGATTTTGGGGAAAGTCTTTACCTTTTTCCATAACCTCATGGATTAGGTAGGTGATCTCAATAATCTCATTTGGTCATAGTGCATACAAAATATTTTATTTATTTTTCATAAATAATTACCTACACCCACACAATAATTATCCATTGGGGTCCACTCCCCTTTGGATTTATGTTCAAATGTCCAATTTGAAAAGCATAGAAACTTGGGAGTGTTACACCTTAAATCCATTTGACCCATAAAATAGGCAACGATTTCATTTTTTTTTCTAAGCTGTTTTTCTTATAGGAAACTCCAACAAGGAAAATTTTGAAGAAAAATTGCTTAGTTGCGGAGGAAAAGACATCCACGAAGGGGAACGAGGTCAGAGAAGTTGAGGAAAAGGCACACAAGGAAGAACAATATTAAAAGGAGGGAGGAAAAGATGATAAGGAAGAGGCCACCTAACCAAAACCATTCCTCAAAGGTGTAGCAATAGTGCCAAGCCTTAGCCCTCAACCCAATCTCAGCTCCTACTACACAAAATTTGAGGGGGGTAGATTGATTCCTCAAAATTTTATAGTACCTTTGTTTTGTCATTTGGAAGAGGAAAGGGTGCACAATCATCGTTGGATGAATATTGCCACATCTAAAAGTGTGCATGACATAGGGGTCATGGAAGGGAAAGTAGCTGAGTTAGGGGAGGATTTATCTGATGTTAGGCTCAGAGAGTCATTTTTGAAGGAGTAGCTTCAGAAGGCATATGCAGAGAATATAGTACTACAAGAGTAGCTTTAGAAAAAGGATAATAAAGTGACCACCGTGGCAGATTTGTGCATGGAGGCCATTCAACGCAGATATCCTTTAGATCCATATGATGTTTACCTCAAGAAGAAGTGGATCCTCTTTCAAATAAAAAAATTAGCCTCCCATGGATCCTTATCTTTCCAAAATCATAGACGGTTCATTGATTTATACAACCAATTAAGGAGGGAAGACAAGGAAAAAATGGTTGAGTTTTACATGCATAACCTTGTGCTGATAGAATTAAATATATGGTACCTGAATCCTAGGACGGGAGATATGCAATTAATGGAATTATCATCATGGATGTTTAACGAAGAGACCCAAGAACAAGAAATGAGAAGGGTTATGAGAAGAGAAAACATATAACCCTTTCACATTATGGAAGAATTATTCAACCCTAGGGGAGTGTTCTAGCCGTTACAACACCCTCCAAAATTTAGCCTCATCTTAAAATTTCGGAGCCCTTGATCTCTTTGGTAAAGGTAAGTCTGATGCACCCTTGTCCTTGAGCCTTGAGAAAGTTTCTTTTTCATGCATTATCCCTTCAATTGTTTTTGGTCCCCTCACTTGGTCTCTAAAAACTAGTCACATAGTCACAAAGTCACAAAACTCATAAGATCAAACATGTTGCGACCATGCGACCAAGCGACCTTGCGACTCCTGGGTTGCAATGTCGTAAGGTCACATTCTGGCCTAAAGCTTCAAATTTTTTACTATGTGACCTAGCGACCTAGCGACCTCTAGTTCGAGAGGTTGTAGGGTCAAAAGGTCTCATCTGCCCTCAAATAGCACTAATTTGCGACCAAGCAACCTGCATTAAATGATCACACGTGCGACCCATTTATAAATAAAAGGGTCATGTAGGTCGCATTTGACCTGCCCAATGGAGCAAGTAATGCATCTGACAAGCCAGCTGGAGCACATTTTTTCCAGGTAAGTTTCCTAATCCTCATGCTATTTCATTATTGATTAATTTTTGCGTCACTTTCCCCGGCCCTGGCTTATTAATCTCCTTTTCTAGTTTCATTCAAGATCCTCAGTAGCTCTTTGGTTAAAATTTTTGCCTCCCATCAAGCCCAGCTCTCTCTGCCTCCTTCTTTGACCCTTACCCTAGCATAGTTTCCCTCAAGTGCCCTTTTTGGCTTCTTAGGGAGGCCTTGAAGCTTAGATTTGTACATCACCCTTCGAGTTTTTAGATTTGACTTGGTCACTGAGTTACGAAGTTTCCAAGTCACTAATCACCATTTAACTACCTAATTTGCGACCTTGCGACCTTGAGACCTAGTCGCAAGTCTCCAAGTCACAAAGTCATAGTTCCCTAAAATTTTATGTCAGTGGGACCTAGTTGCAAGTCGCCAAGTCGCAACGTCATAGTTTCCTGTGAGTTCACGCCATTGTGACCTAGTGACCTTGCGATCTAGTCGCAGGCTCGCTAAGTCGCAAGCCTTGCCAATTCTTCAGATAATAGTTGGAAGGGGTCATAGAAACCTAGCTTGAGTAGTTAGCTAATTTGGAAGTTTCATCTCTCTTGACATATTTGTAATTATGTTGTCTGCCTTATTGTGGGATTATTTTATGGACATGCCAGGGAATATCGAAGCTGAGCTTGAGTGTGTCGCCATCTCTTCGGCCTTAAGAAATATGGGGCCTCCAGTAGTTTGGAAGAGAAACAAGAGTCCAGAGGTAGAGATTTCAGAAGAAGGCACGCCTCCTTCGCCACCCCTATCTATGGGGACATCACCTATGTGTTTGGGTAAGGGGACAAGATGAGTTGGTATGAGGTATATCAGGAGCTCACAAAGCCTGAGTTCCTAGAAGACCTCGCAGACCGGCAACTGTACATTCAGGTCAAGAGATCCAAACTTCACTACGCATGCACTCATCCTCCCATATTCCCATGTGTAGAGGTTATTGAATGGATCCTCCAAAAGGTCGACTCCAGGATTTGTGTCATCCACGATCAGTCGGGGAAGAAATTTGTAACCTCATGGGGAAAGATGCAGAAGTCTACTATGTACTCCCCACCTGAGAAAAAAATTTCAATGCTGATTAGGCAGCCACTCATTAGGCATCGATACCAAAGACCTTTAAGGGATGGTGGGAGGATCTCGAGAAGTTTAAGGTTAAAATGGATCAGGAATATAAAACAGAGGGCCTCAGAAAAGTCTACAAGTTCGTGGGAGCAATGATGTGTAGGATGTACGTCTGACCAAATGCCACCACTTTCAATGGGACTTGGGTACCTCTCATGTACACTATCACTATATATGAAACTTGTTTCAACTTCGCCAACCTAATAGTGGTGACCCTCAGGTCAAACATATCAGCAGCATAGGCACCTGAAGAAGGGTGTGCATCTAAATTCTACATGGTTTCCTATATTTTGGACGTAGTATACGTAAGATGTTAGTTTGAAGGGTGGCCCCATAACTGGGATGTGAGGCATGGAGTACCAATTCACAAAGACTTGAGTGTATTTTGGGCTTCCAAATACAAACAAGATATAGAATCAATCTCGCATAATTTAATTCTCGCGTTCCACAGGAAGCTGTTTGGCAAAGATGCCCCATGCATGTCCAAGCGGACCATGGAAACGATAACCCAAGTAGCCAACTAGTTTCCCATTGTAGAAAGTACTTTTATTATGGTCTTCAGTTCATTCAACACACCTCACGCACTACCCCATTTAATCACTAATAAACTAATCTTACAAGAAGTGTGCTACCAGATGACGAGCAAGTTTTCCAAGGTCCTCAGCAAGCACAAGAACAAATTGTGACCTACTCTCCCGCTCACTATCGACGCTTACATGGTTAAATATTTCAAAGAAGTAGAAGCAGAGGCAAAAGAAACCAAATGTTTTCATTTTGTGACTTTTTCCCACAGATCATATGATCCTGAAAGGATCATCCCTATGCATTGCAAATGGGCTAAATTCAATTGGGAATACCAACACACGGAATGCCCTGTTGAAGAGCAAGTCAGGAACTGGTAAAACATAGAGAAGGAAGCCTCGCTAGAAGAATCGGATGATCAAGGGGGGCAAGGTGATCAAACTGTGGAGGAAAGGGCCGACACACTATTACATTTGGTCAACATTCCGACACTTTAGTTCCGACACTTTTGACGTATTGTCAAAGATTAACCTAATTTTTCTCATTTTTTAAAATCCCATCAACAAATGTCGCTATAGCGACGTATAGGGAAACCGTTGGTATTGCGACATTTAGGTACATTGTCGAAACACCGACGTTTTGGGACACGAGGTCGATCTTGCGACATTTGTATGACATGAGTTGGGATTGCAACGTTTGGAGAACTATCGATATTGTGACGTATAGAAATAATTGTCGGTCTTGCGATGTTTCCAATACAAACGTCGGTTCTGCAATAGTTAGCCGAAAAACCATCGGTAGTGCGATGGTTAGACCGCATGTCGGTGTTGCAACGGTTGCTCTCCAAATTTTTGGTCTTGTGAAGTTTCTAAGACTATTGTCGGTTTTGCAACGATTAGCTGAAAAATTAATAACTCATAATTAATAAGATATTCCTGATTAATTATTTAAATAATTTATTTTATAAAATAAGATACAATTTGGATGTTAGAATATAATGTATTTGGCACTAAAAGAATCCGTCAAACACATTGATTGTATAAATAATTGTACGTTTCAAGTCCATATTTGTATAATATATCAAATATATTGAATTTTTTTATGTATATATAAAACATCTTATGAAATATAAAGATAAATGTAATTTTTAATTTAAATTTAATTTAAATTTATTATAAATTTATATTAAATATTTTGATTTTATTTATAAATATTTTATATTCTTAATAAATATTTTATTATATTTATTTATAAAAAATAAAATAAATATATTATAAATATTAAATAAAGAGATAAAATATTTTAAATATATATATATATATATAAATATATTGTCACAATTAAAAATGACCATTTATCTTCCTAACGGGGTGTGAATAACATTGATAAGGATCCCTAGGGGACTTAGCCCACCACCCTCGCATGTTATGGGAATTTATGATCAGAGGATGTGACTCGCCCCCATCATGCAATCACATGAATGGCACTATATTGCCACCTTTTTTTATAAATTGGCTCCTACGATGGTGTTTTGGGCATTCTACGAAGAAGAGAGGGGCATAGGTGAGGTCAAGACTTCAACCTCCGTATTTTTGGTGGAAATCATGTACAAATTTATCCAGTTAAATCTATCTGAGGGTAATTTTTGTATTGTGACTGTAGGTTATTCCCTTGTTCAGGTCTTAAGGATGCAGTGGCGGGAGTGAATTTAAGTTGGATGTGTGGAAGTTGCATCATAGATTTTTTTCCTGGAGGTCGAAAACCTATAGAGACACTCCTTCTTCAGTTCCAACAAGGAAGTGCAAGTCGTTTTCTCCCTAATATTTTTTTTCTTGGTCATTGGTCTAGGATTTTTGGAATCCTGTCTATGGACTGGGAGGATTGTGAGAAACATTTGTGTTTGTTCTTTAACTATCTCAAATATATTTCTTTGATGTTTGCGTCAAGAAATTTTCATACTGGAATGCATATTCTTGAATTATTTTCTATTGTAGGGGTTCTCAAGGAAAAATTCAATGTATGATTAAACATTTCTTCGTACTCATGGTATATCCTAATTCAAAGAGTGTACTATAATTTTTTCCCCACAGGAAAATCATGGCATTTTTTGGCTAATTGTGTTGGGGTATGTGGGTTTTGATGTTCAGGTATCTTCTTCCATGGGGGATGAGATGGTGAAATTTAATTACTTTTTTTGTTCTATTGTTTCAAATTTATGAAAGTAATTAAGTTCGAGTATAATTTATGAAAGTTGGGTTAATTATTTTTTAGTTTCAATGTTTGATATAAAGGGAGAAATTAAATTTATGATTTTAATTTATGAAAAAAAAAGTGATATACTAAACGTTATTTTTCTCACTACATATATTTTTTTTGAGGTTTAGTGGACTTTATATGAGAGTGTAAAGAAATAGAGATTCATATAAAATAATATTTTATTTTCCATTTAAATTAAGTTTATTCATATTTACACATTTAAAAGTTTTTTTTTTTTTTTTTCAAAAAAAGAAAATTTAATATTAAATATTTAAAATATTCATGGTATTTATTTTTTTAATTAAATACATCATTTATATTATAGCATAATGAAATCAAATATTCATCATTTGATTAATATATTCTAAAATGTTTAGGCATAAGTGCATTGAACTAGTTTTGATATCACAACTTATGTGATTGCAAATTCAGAAAACACCTAATAATAATATTATAAGTATATTTTCACTAAATAATATTTATATTATTTTTATACATTTTTTAATAAATTTTTTATTGTGATTGAATACTGTAAAGAAAGATAAGTTTATAAGAAATAATAAAAATGAAGTTATGGTTTCAATCTAAATAAATTTCACTCATGCTTTTCCAATACATTTAAATGATTTTTTTTTTTCAACTTTTTGGAAATAAAAGTGAGAAAGGATGATATTAACCATTTGATATTAAAATCATTATCTCTTTATTTTTTTATGAAATATGTCATTTTATATCACAATTCCTCTCAATAAAATAGTCAATGAATGAAACAAATTAAGTTCTAGTATGTTTTCAAGTTATGAAAAGATATAGGGTCATATTAGATGTTTTTTTCCTCACCAGAACATGTACATTGTATAATTTTAGTGCAGATTATATGAGCTTGAGGTTGTGGCATTTCACACTTATCACAACTATGCATCGGTTTAATTAAATTACCATCCATTCACATGTATCTATCATTCCAGAAATTACACAAGGAGAGATTGACCGAGGAGTTTAAAAAATGGTTCCTCCCAAGGACCCATGGAATAGTATAGCAAAGGCAATACAAAAGGTAATGAAATCCCCCCTAAACTCATGTTGATATTCATTTTGATAATAGAAAAATCAACAATGTTAGGGAATGTTATGGTATTTGGTGTATCATATCCCACTAAAATTTGTCCCAAATCCTAGGGCATAGAGACCTTAGGATCCCATGGATTGAGTTTCATGGCTATTCATTGCCTAGCTAATTTTTTTTTCAATTTACATTTTTGGATTGAAAATAATTGTCATGAAGTATATCTGATAGGTGCCTATATATGGATGTCTCAAAACACTATGGTTGTTTTTTTGCAAAAAAGGCCAAACGAATGGTTTTTAACTTAAGAAGGTTCTAAAATTTATTTAATGAGCTTATAGGTGGGATTCCCTTATGATTTTGACCATTTATAGAATCATTTGTTCCACAATGGGACACTTAAATATATGTAATGAATCATTTCATATCTTTAACCCATTCCCTCAAAAATAGAATGCATCAATGTTGATATTTTAATGGATCAAAAATATTTTTTGTACATTTGGGGGCTTAGGCTTAGTTGACATCAAGATGTGTCATACATAAATCTCCCCAACACTTACTTAGAGTACCAAAGTCTCCCCTGTAGGATAAATTATTCCCCCCTACTCCTTTGCACTCATATCCCTTTCAACATCACATTAGGACCAATAGGCCTTGGTTAATGTTGCATAAAAACAATAATATGTGGAATAGATATGTTACAAATAGGAATTTTATATAGACATGAAAAAATTAATTTACCTACATTAATAAAATTACATCTCCCTCATCCTCTCCAAGCCTAACTCAAAACAATATTAGCAATTCTATGGCAACCGGAGAGCCACCAAGAATCTCTGAATATGTTATTATGTAAGAAGTGGGGTCCTATAGAACCACTCTTGACCCTGACAACCAAATTATTATCCATCGATTGGCAGGGATGACACCCACAAAAATCTAGGGAACATAAGTTCAAATGATATTTCTACCTTGTATAAAAATTGTTAGCACTCCCAAATCATTTGACACCTTTTCAAGGTGTGAAGGGAAGAAGAGAGTGGAATTCTTTCATAAAAATAAAATGAATATGGTATCATGCAACATGGAAGAGCTCACAAACCCTTATTACAACCATGATTTTGAAACTAATAAATGTTTCTCCTATTATTAAGATATTGTGTTTACAAGAAGTTAAAATTGCTACATTCATTCATGAATCATACCATGATTAGGGAATGACTAGAATCATTTTTTTAAAATAACCAAGAAGAAGGAAGAACTGAAGCCAGAACCCCAATCTCATTGATATGGGTGGAGTCCATTATCCAATATAGATAAGACAACAGGAAATTTTAACACCCCCGTTTGCCTCATAGACCATTCTAAGGGTAGAAGAAGGTGTTACTATCACCGACCCGACCTCCAATGCATTGTCATGGAAATGAGGTCTTATGTCATTTATTTCAACATATTAGAAACTAAAAATAAACATCATATTTGTGTGCATCTCGTCAATAGTTTTTTAGTGATATAATTGATGACGATGTTGATGAGGATATTATTGAAAATGACATAATTCATGATGATGGTGACATGGTCAATCATTTCAACACCATTTCTGAATCAAATGTTGGTATAGATGTCGATCAGTTGGATGAATATAAAGAAGATACATCAGAAGAATATTGATACAGATATTCTATTTGAGTATGAGCTGGTATGTTATAACTTTATATTTTAATAATTATAGAAATATTTTTTATGCACAATGGCTCATTTACTAGGGGCCTGGAAGGACCGAGAAATTGAATAACTTTTAATAACATATCAAGAGGATCATGAACAGAAGGAAGGGATGGAGTGACAGTACCCACCAAGTCCGGTGTAGGTTCCACTAGAGCGTGAGTGTCCTATGCTTGGTTCAATATCTCATCGACAAGAGGGATCTACAGTTGTTCAATCTATTCCTCCATTGTTCCATCGGGATAACCCCCTCTTCCTGCTAATGCACCACCTCTTCCATATGTTCCTTCTCACCACCTTCTGACTGATCAGCTACCTGAGCTTGATAATCATTCCTATAGACTACCCTTTGATGATGCCTCCTGCTAGTTCGTACAGGGAAGTCTCTAACCAATTGATCACCATACTTGTGAAATCTATGGCACCAAAAATTTATCCATGTTGAGGGTTGTTGTGGCCTTGGATAGCTATGAATCTCAAATTCTTTTGATATCTTATATTCCCATGAGTCATGTTTTATTAGAAAACTATAAGCTAGTCTTGCAAACCCCAAATAACTTTGATAGCTTATCCCCTGGGTTGTAGTTTATTAGACAACAAGATAGTCTTGCAAGTCACTGATAGATAGTAAACCAAAAAATATATATAAAATAATGTTTCAAGTCCCAGAAGTCTCGAATATCTAACAAACCCAGAAAAAAATAAAAAATAATGTCGGAAGAGAAGATTTTATTGGCAAGTCTTAGGATCAAATATGTGGATTGGTGGTAACAAAAAATAAATTTAATGAAGAATTCAAGTTATATTATTTTTAAACATAACAGTATAAAGAAAAAAATAACATCTTATTGAGAAAATAACCATTCATTTTCAAGCACATCAATTGTAGGAGTAGGTTGATCTGTTCATCTCATAAGACCTTCACTTTCGAACTTGTGAAATAGCACATGCACTCATGGGATTTTAAATAATACCCTCAATTTCCATAGATATTGATAAAGATCTCCCAAAATCATTTTCTTGAATCTCCCTCCTAATAAATATTTCCTATTAAGGCTCCCTAATTTTATTAAATACCTAATTGTATACTTCCTAATACCTCTAAACCCTCCCCCCACCCCGCTCCACCGATATGCCCAATTATCGTTTTCCCTTAACTAACCAATGGGAGCACAAAAACACCTATTTTTATAAAATAACCTATAACTTCTCTTACTTTATTGTCATTTTACCATACCTAACCAATGAGAACACAAGAACACCTATTTCTATAAAATCACCTATAATAATTTTGTGGGTTTCACTAATATCCCTTTAGTTAGTGTGTGCACAGTAGCTTAGATCCTAAAGTGATTCCCCTACAATGATAATCCACTAGGTGTACTTATTCTTAAAAAACTATGTATGGATAGATGTCCCATTTATGGCCAAGTTCCACCAAAATGGTTCCCCCTACCTACCTAGTAACTACATTACATTTCTTTCATGACAAGACTATCCTAAAACCCACCAAATTTCTATCATATCCTTGAAGTCAAAAACAATTTGTTGTTCAAGATATGGCTAAGTTGGAACAAACTTAGCTCTAGAGCTTAGGATATTTTTCCACCTCTAATGTTTATAAAAAATAGATATAAAATTTCTAAAGCACATGGGAGCTCTTTAAGTATCACCTTTCCTGTATTGAATCCATCTTAAACATCATGGAAAATGTCCATAGATGAGTTATCTGTAACACCTCTAGTCACGAATTTTTTTTTTTTTGATATACAGAGGTTTTCTCTCTGTTCACCTAGTTATGTAAATAAGGCTTCAACATGTTAACTTAAGTTTTCTCATGATAAAGTTTCTGCTAACCCTTTAGCATCTCTGTCTCAGAAGAAGGTGACATTTCGCCTGTATTCTTTTCAACCAAATATATATATATGAACTGCCATACCACTTTACATTATCATGGAATGTGGGTTTTTTTGTTTTTCTAGATTTAATAAAGTCGTCGTCTATATGAACCCACCTATTTTCCAATACCCTCTCCTAACATATATATATTTTCAACACGTAAAATTTTTGAATTCCTTATAGATTACCGGCGTATATCTATGGATCCACCTATACATAGTGATAACACCCTATAGTTAATTCTTAAATCCACATAGGTGTGAATATATATATGTCATTATATATATACATATACCACATATCCTACGGGCATATGTAGCTTTTGACCCTATTAATTTAATGAGCGCGTATATACCTATACATAACATCTATATGTATATACATAACATAAATAGAGGTTCAACCTTTAGTCTTAATCAATTGGGGTGCAACATATGCAGCTATCCTAAATTCGAATTAACCCTTTTACGGTTTTCATGGGTTCATTACGCATATACAAACATGCAAATTAAAACACACGGAAATATAATTGATACACAGTACAGCTCTTACCTTTTTCTAAATTCGTATTCTTATCCTCGAATCTATAATCATGTTTGTGCAACCCTACCTTAAGCCATGACTTGCGCGCTCAAACGCTGGTTATAATTCCATTTCCTTCGGCGAACAATGATTTTTGGTTTCTGTATGGTTTTATATGCAAGTATTGACCAGACTTCTTCACGTCGTGGCTCATTATGGCTTGTTCATATTTATGCAGGTAGCAGCAAATGTAATAATATTTTGGTGTGCAGGCCTCGACATTGAACGCCTATGCCATACGGTGCCTCTTTCGGCAGTTTACCATGATTACAATTATGAGCCAGGGTCGACACGTTGCAACGTATGCGTACTGGTCCTGGAACCGTGTTTAACGTATGAAATTGGTTCTATAGACAGAGCTGGCAATCTAACTCTGAAAAAGAGAGTACCGATTGCCGGCGTTTCTCGTCTCATATGTAGCAACGTTTGACGGTTGATGTCGGCTCATTCATGTACTGTGAGGGCCGAGTCCTGCCTCGGATACTTAAATTTCTAGGGTTAGAACTTTGGTACTGTGCGGCAGGGCATATCTGCTACCTAACCCCACTGCGCGCTTTAACGTCGCCTAGTACGAGCTCGTCGACGTGGCCGACTCTCCCCACTCAACCGATTCTCTGATCTTCCTGGGGAAATGAAATTAGGGTTACAGGAACTTCTTTTAAGCCAACGCTCCTGAGCAGCTTTGTTCATCTGATCTTTCATAAAAAATTTTCCTGGGTGTAGCGTAGTTGTAACTCCCCACTCTCTTCACCGGTGGTCGTGGGTGTGATCAGATTCGGTTGGGGCTAGGGTTCCTTGGTTTGGGTTTGTTATTATTCTTCATGCAGGATTTCTGTTATATCTCTGTATCTTACTCCTGTTATATCCCTTACGCCATTCGACTTGTTTTCTGTGTGGTTTAATAGAGTATATCGTAGCTCATTCCTTTCAGATTGTATTTTGCAGAGAGGACAACGCGTCGCATCTCAGGTTAGCCAGTTCTCTGGCGTTTAATAAGTTTCGACTTAATCTCAGGAACCGCAATGATCATTTTACACATTCACTGGGGTTTGTTTCATCCAAACTTTTTTTCCTAAACGGTTATGCAGTAACCCTAGTTGGTTAGCTAGGTTTCTTTGGGTCTATATTGGATACCTAGGCGCTGTCAAAGGTGTTAAGACCAGTCCGCCGCGCTATGTTGCACTTTGTTTTGTTTCGTTTTACTGACAGTATGACCCATGAATTCGAACTCATCCAACAATAGTCTCTGTGCACTAATACTATTAAATTTTGTGATCAGATATGTTCAGAAATGGTATTGTTCTTCGCAACAAAGGTAAACATTTCGTTTCCTGTGGTATTTTCAACGCTATCTCCTACTACATGTCACGAAATTTCAGTGACTTCTCGTCAAATTTAATACATCATGCGAGTCATATAGTTTGCTCTTTATATGGTTCAAGCGGTCTCAAAAAAATAACGTTTCTCTGTTTTTGTTTGGTAAAACTGGGTGAATCTACCCGATGTCTCTTATTGTTTAGGGTTAAAAGATTATTTATCCGTCGTATGGTCGTATATTGTTCATCTCTATTCGTCATTCATATTACAGACTCCCCACGAGCCATGGCTTACAATGTCGTTGCCGTCGGAGGACTTAATGACAGCGGCCAATGGCATAGTGTATTTATTTCTCACCACCCATTATGCCGGTTGACCATACTTTCATCCTATATGCATTTCCTTTTCACGCTATTGACTCGTATTATATTTCTCGTGCAGCATATATTGTTCAAATATATAACATTTGTATTTATGGTTTATACTTTTAACATATATGGTTTGTATATGTATTAATATTCCTATCTCCTTTAGAATATATGTTTCATTGTGTATGTATCTTATTTGTAGTCGAGTCTAAGAGGACCTAATTGCTCTAGACCTCAACGCTTGTTAACATATATATATATATATATTTTATGCCTATGCATATATTCGATAGTTTAATTGATAATATTCCTTACGCATAGATTTAATTCATAACCATAACATTTCTTCTAGGGGTTAGAGGTGAATTTAAACTTCAATACACTCTATACTGGCTATGAATGAGGTAACACTCCTATAGTGCAGATTTAATATTTGGTTTAATAAGAGTACAAAATTCTAAAGTCCTCGCGCTTAACTTCTATTTTGTTTTTTTCTCTTTGATGTATACCTATATGTATAAAAGAGTGTTTGACAAGAGGGACTTCCTTATAAAGAAATTTTTTTTTTCTATAGGGCTTGTCTTCAAGAATTAAGGATGGATTTAGAAATGCAATATAAACATTTGTAACTGTCATAATGATCATGATAGAGTAGAAATTCTCTTTTTCAGTCACAAATTACAATGTCATATTTTACTATCTTACTTTCTTCTTTTTTTGTTTTTGTATCATGTGAATGCAATTCTGCCTACAATATTTTTCTAGCATGCATATGAGCGAAATTATCACATTTATATCTAGAGGAGATAGGATGGTATTTATTTATCTCAATATTTTTCTAGCATGCATATGAGCAAAATTATCACATTGATATCTACAGGAAATAGGATGGTATTTATTTATCTGTGGAGACTAAGTAACTTCAGATTTAAACCAACCTTCGTTTAGAGTTTCTGGGGTTTCTACTCCATGGGTTTCTAGTCTACAACTAAACAGTATCTGGAAGGTGAATGCCTTATGATAGATTCTGTTAAATGTAGTACCAAAATCACTCATACAAATTTCCTTAAATTTTTATATGTAGCTAATTCATACCATAATACATCAGAATGAACAGAAATTACAGGAACATACCACTATTGCAATTGACCAACCTCCCAACCTTAGAGTCCTCTTTGTCTCCCAGGACTCACCCCCGAGCAGAGATCACCTCCTAGAACAAAATCAACCTCTGATCTGCCTAGGAGCAGCTTATTTAAGCTCATATTTCCCCAAAGCATGTTTCTAATTCTGCGTCCAGAATAGCAGGATGCTTTCTTTCCTGTTTAGCCTAGGCTTCCCATTTTGGGGATTCTTTAAAGCTGTTTTATGCTTTTCCTCAGCTTTTCCAGCTTTTCTTTACCTCTTCCCAACTACTCCTCTTCATTTGGGAAATTTAGATTCCTCCTCAATCTAAATTAATTTCTTTCAAGGATTTTTGAAAGATTTTGGGGACTTGTTGCCTTATCCATCCTCATGGATTTGGCAAGTGATCTCTAATTCTCATCTTGGTCAAAATGCACAATCATTTTATTTATTTCCTCAAATAAAATATGCAAATACATTCACACCATACTTATCCCTTGGGGTCCACCCCTTTAGGATTAAAGTTCAAATGTCTAACTTTAAAAATTCAACACACAAATTGGGGGTGTTACATATTCCCCCTCTGAAAATAAACATCGTCCTCGGTGTTGTTATTCAACTACTAGAGTTCATTTAAACAAAAATGGATATTTCTCCATCATTTCAGCTTCCCTTTCCCAGGTGGCTTCTTCAGCAGTAAAGTGCTTCCACTGCACTTTTACTCTGGCCACTGTTCTGTTTCTCAATTCATTTTCTTCCCGCTCCAATATTTGAAGCGGTTCTGGCAGAAACTCCCCTTCTGGTTCCACCTGTACAACATTCCAATCAACTATGTGAGAAGCATCATGCACATATATTTTTAATAAAGAAATATGAAACACATCATGCACTCTAACATGGGGTGATAGGGCCAGCTTGTAAGCCACTGGTCCCACCCTTTCTAAAATTTCAAAAGGCCCACAATATCTAGGAGCAAGTTTTGCACAACTTCCAGCATAAAGTGTGCTCTTTTTGGGTTTGATGCGCAAATACACATGATCCCCTACTTTGAATTCTCGGTGCACTCTTTTCTTATCATCATAGCTCTTCTATCGATCTTGTGCTGTCTTTATATTTCTCTGTATTTGTTTAACAATTCTTTCCATCTCTTGTAGTGCATCTGGTCCCAACACCAGTTTATCCTCTGGTTGACTCCAGCTCAAGGGAGTACGGCACTTTCTCCCATAGAGTGCCTCAAACGGACTCATATTAATAGAGGATTGGTAACTATTATTATAGGCAAACTCAGCTAAATGCAGATACTCTTCCCATTTTGATGGCCTATCCATCACATACATTCTCAGCATATCCTCTAAAATTTGATTTGTCCTTTCTGTTTGCCCATCAGTTTGAGGGTGATAGGCAGTACTAAAATTCAGCTTAGTGCCCATTCCTACAAACAATCCTTTCCAAAACGCTGTTGTAAACTTAGCATCCCGATCTGAGACAATCACCTTGGGAACTCCATGAAGCCTTACTATCTCCTTTAGGAAAACATTTGCTACTTGAGCTGTTCCAAAGGTAGATTTCACTGGTATAAAGTGGGCAGCTTTTGTGAGAGTGTCTACTACTACCATTACAGAATCATGCTGATATTTAGTCTTGGGTAATCCTGTTATAAAATCCATGGAAACTGTGGCCCATTTCCATTCTGCAATTGGAAAAGCGTTTAAAAGCCCTGCTAGATGTTGATGCTCAATCTTGACAAGTTGACATTCCATACACTTACTTAGATACTCTGCCACCTCTCTCTTCATACCTGGCCAGAACAGCTTCTTTTTCAAGGCTGTTAACATCTTCAGGTATCCTGGATGTCCTGCATAGGGCTCTTTGTGATATTCATCTGGAATTTCTCTTTTCAATGACTCTATATTTGGAATATACAACCTGTTTTTATAATAGAGCAGCCCTTTTTGGTTTTTAGTGAAATCAATTTTATCCCTTGTTTGTAGTTTCACCAATAGTGCTTCATAGTTGGGATCTTGAGTTGCTGCTTTTCCCACCAATTCCTCTACCTCCATATGGGCACTACTCCCAATGTTGTTTAAATTTTGACAAGCATTTCGACTTAATGCATCGGCAACTTTATTCTCCTTCCCCTTGATATGCTTTATGTCCATATCAAATTCACTTAGAAAAGACAGCCATCTGGCTTGCCTTGCATTCAAGTCAGTTTGGGAGAAAAAATATTTGAGGCTGATATGATCAGTCATCAATGTGAACTTCTTCCCCAAGAGATAATGCCTCCACATTTTTAAAGCATGGATAACAACTGCAAATTCCAAATCATATGCACTATAATTCTGTTCATGTATTTTCAGTTTCCTAGATTCATAGGCAATGACTGAATTTTCCTGCAACAGGACTCCTCCCAGCCCTTCTCTGCAAGCATTTGTACATACAACAAACTCTTTATCAGGATCAGCAATTTTTAATATAGGGGCTGAAATAAGTTTTTGTTTTAACTGCTCGAAACTGTTTTGACATTTTTCAGTCCACACAAACTTGACACCCTTTCTTTGCAATGAGGTGATGGGATTTACTATAGCAGAAAATCTCTCCACAAATCTGCGATAATAGCCTGCAATTCCCATAGATGATCTTACTGCTGAAACATCAGTTGGGACTGGCCATTCCTTAATTGCTTTTATCTTTTCAGGGTCAACTGCAAGCCCTTTTTCAGAAATAATATGACCCAAATATTGAATTTTATCTTTATAAAATTCACATTTACTGATCTTGGCATATAGCTGATTTTCTTTCAACGTCTGCAACACTACTCTCAGATGTTCCTTATGTTCATCTTCATTTTTAGAATAGACTAAGATATCATCTATGAACACAAGAACAAACTTGTCCAAATACTTATTCAACACACTGTTCATCAAGCACATAAATGTGGCAGGGGCATTCGTCAAACCAAAAGGTAGGACTACAAATTCGTAATGCCCATACCTGGTTCGAAATTTTGTTTTGCTGATGTCTTCTTCTTTAATTCTGAGCTGGTGATACCCAGTCCTTAGGTCTATCTTGGAAAATACTGAGGCCCCTCTCACTTGATCAAACAGATCATCAATTCTAGGAAGTGGATATCTATTCTTAATAGTCAACTTGTTCAGTTGACGATAATCAATGCACATCCTAAAAGTTCCATCCTTCTTTTTCACAAATAAAACCGGGGCTCCCCAAGGAGACACACTTGGTCTGATATACCCTTTATCTAACAGTTCTTGTAATTGCATTTTCAGTTCCATTAGTTCAGGAGGGATCATTCGATAAGGTGCTCGGGAAACATGTGTTGCTCTTGGTACCAAATCGATTGAAAAATCAATCTCTCTTTTGTGGGGAAGATGAGGGATTTCCTTGGGAAAGACTTCCTTAAATTCTCTGATGATTGGTATAGCATCTAGTAACTCTTCTTCAGTTTTCTGTTCTATTTCTTCTACATGCACTGCATAGACCTGGTATCCTTTTCTAGCTGTTCTTTTCAATTGTAAGGCTGATATTTGTCTTACTGAAATGGATTTTGGTTTTCCTTTTAGGGTAAAAGGTTTCCCTTCTTCATCCACACAATGCAGGGTTTTATCCCAGCAGTTCATCAGAGCTTTCTTCTTTTCCAGCCAATCCATTCCTATCAGCAAGTCATAGGATCCTAATGGCAATATGTTCAAATTTACTTCTGTTGGAAAGCCATTTAATTGTATTACTGTTTTGGGCAATTTATGGGTAACTTTTCTCTTGGTTCCAGTGGCCAGCTGTACCAACCATGACTGCTGAAACTTTTCAGGTTTAATTTTACATTTTTCTACCATTCCAGAACTAATGTAACTAAAATAAGCACCTGGATCAATCAAAACAGTAATGGGTAGGTCAGAAATCTTACCCTCCATTTCAACCATGGTCGCTTGATATTCTGCTTGCCGATTTTCCAATGCTGCACTGATAGTTGGTATATTTCTGGCTATGTCATTTACTGTTGTTGCCTCTCGCTCCCTGCTGATCATGTGTATATTTCGATGGGGGCAATCCCTCATCATATGGGGTTCTCCACAGCCCCAACATTTCAAAGGTTCCTTCATTCTGACTGTCCCTTCCTTTTTATTGTTTCCTTCTACTGGTTTTGACGCCACTTGGGACTGAGCAGTCTGACTTTCTTTTGGTTTATTAAATTTTTTCCTCTGATGATCTCTACCAAAATTCCTTAGATATGCTGGTTTTGGTCTTTTACCTTTGAACTCACCCTTGTTCAGCCAGCTCTTCCCTTGTTCAGCTTTACCTTTAAACTGTTGATAGCATAATCTTGCTTTTCTAACAGCTTCATCCATTGTCTTCGGGTTGTCAAACTCAATTTTCTCTTTGTACACAGTAGGTAAGCAATTCAAAAACCTTTGAACCTTTGCTTTTTCTTCCCTTCTGTAAGGAACATACCTCAGTAAATTGGTAAACTTAGTGACAAACTCATCAATAGTGAGTTGTCCTAGTCTAAGTTCATGGAATTCTTTTGCTTTATCATCATAATATCGTTCATTTAAATAATGACTTTTGAACTTAGTCTGAAAATCTTCCCAAGTAACTGTATTTTCATCAATGGCATGCACCATTTTTGTCTCTTCCCACCACAGTGTAGCCTTTCCTTGTAGCTGATACACAGCTAATCTGGCCTTCAGATTGCTCTCATATTCATATACTTGGAAATACTTGATCATGTTCAGCAACCAAGCTTCAACATCCTCTTCCTTCTCCCCATCATAGGAGGGAGGTTTGATTTTTCTAAATTCTCCCTGCAATTCTCTTTTCTGTTTATGTTGCTGTCTAGCAGCATCATCATCATCAGACTCATCCATCTTTCTCTTTCCGGAACCTTCGCCTTCCTGGCTGTTCCGGGAAGTGAGTTCTCTGATGAGCTTTTCCTGCTCTTTACTGGCTGATGACAACATGTCATTCTGGCTTCTCCATCAGACTCATCCATTTTTCTCTTTCCGGAACCTTCGCCTTCCTGGCTGTTCCGGGAAGTTAGTTCTCTGATGAGTTTTTCCCGTTCTTTACCGTCGATGACAACATGTCATTCGTTTCGCCCAAACAAATTCTCTCGTAACACCCCTACCTTCATGCTTTTCAAATTAGACATTTGAACATACATCCATAGGAGAGTGGCCCAGTGGATGATTATTGTGTGGATGTGGTTAATTATTTAATTATGAAAAATAAATAAAATATTATGTATGCACTATGACCAGATGAGAAAGTGAGATCACATGCCTAATGGAAAAGGAAAAAGACTTTCCCCAAATCTTTCAAAAATCCTTGAAAGAAATAATTCTAATTTAGATTTTTGAGGAAAAATCTAAATTTCTCCAATGAAGAGGAGTAGTTGGGAAGAGGTGAGAAAAAAAGTTGGAAAAGATGAGGAAAAGCTTAAAGCAGCTTTAAAGAGTCCCAGAATGGGAAGCCTAGGCTAAACAGGAATAAAGCATCCTGAAATTCTGGACTTGCACTGGAAACAAGCTTGTGAAAGCACAGCCTTAACAGCCGGCTCTGCACGTACTGAGGTTAGTCTCAAGCCTGAGGATCTTCGTCGAGGGTGAATCCTGGAGATAAAGAGGTAAAGAGAGGATTCTAAGGTTGGGAGGACTCGGTCATGGTAGAGGTATGCATGCCTATCATGGAGATTGATGTAAGTCTCGTTCCTAAATATATCCCGCTATGAATGGTGGATATACCTTATACAATTTATGAAGGCGTGATAAATTCTTATACAATTTATGAATTGTGATGTTATAATTTCTTATACAATTTATGAATTGTGATGTTATAATTTCTTATGCAAGTTATGAATTGTGATGTTATAGTTTCTGATGCAATTTATGAGTTATTATGTTATGGTTCATTATGAAGATTGTAGATTGATTATTGGTTCAGTAACCCATGTAATTGTAAACCAAAGCTATTGATAGCAGAGACAAATGGTTGGAATATAGGGATGAGTATCTTGTAAAATGGAGTTAGAGATGGTAGATCCTTTGAACAGCTGATCCCATGATTTTGTACAGGGGTAGCTTGCTGCCTTTCCAAGGAACATTAACTTACTGTGTGTATAGACAGAAAATGTTAACAAACCAGTAACCATGAATAGCAAGTACCAAATAACTAAACATATCATAACAATATTGGTGACACAGAATTCCCTGTAACAAATCACAGAAGATAGGACACAACAACTCTGTGATAGTAGTATGGGGTTCAGGATGTCAGTTGGGAGGCAATGGAAGGAATTGTAAAACTAAGAATGTAAATTATTCTATTAACTGTAAGTGTAAACATATGAAAGCAGAAGTTGAAGCCTAACTAAGTAAGAGGATCTAACACTAGGGAGTCTAAACTATCCAGTTCAGTATCCTCCCCTATTTGATTTAAGCAAAGAGGATCTGTGTCCTAGGGAATCGTTGAATCTGCACCCGAGTGTCAACCAAATTGAATGTTGTAACAGTAAAATAAAAGGGAAATCCTACTTGCACAATCATTGTGTGATAAAAATTTGTGTGAGGGAAGATTGTAAGCATATGTAAGAATACAATGAACAGAGCATCTGGTTACCTCCCATATAAATTGCTGGGAAAGTAGTGGGAGCCATGGAGGTTAACTGAGTATAGATAGAGGTATGCGAGGAGGCATACATCTATATCTCGATGCTGCACTTTAAACTGTTGGAAATTTTATAAGGCCTGCAAATGTGGAAGTTTGAGTAAGGGCCTAGTGATCATCTAGAGTTGGACACAACTATGAACAGAAAACCTGAGAAATACAAATTATTATATATAATAGATATATAAGTCTACTAGATGGACTGAGAAGAGGGGAGGTCAAGTCCAAAAAATTCTCATGGAAATTCTTGTAATCCATGGCTGTCTATAAATGCTGAAAGAATCTAAACCCCGGAAAAAAAATGGGTCAGTCTGAATTTGTAAGTGATTCAGGATAAAAAAAAACTATAATTGTTATCGGCGCATAAAGAAGAAAATATTTGAGTTATGTTATATGTGTAGCACTCATTACAGGTTCAATTGCCTTCCCCATTCGAGGTAATGTATCTAGACATGTGAGAAAAAAAAAAAATGGGTCTGGGAGACGTGACAAATGGTATCGGAGCAAAGTTCAAAAATTGGGCAAGAAATGTGCTCACAAAGAACTAGTAAACTGTTATAAATTTTATGAAAATTAAAAATATTATTTGACTGCTTGAAGATACACATGGGATATTCTATGCCTGTATATGGGCTAGAAAAACATTATAGCAGAACTGAAGCATGCATGGTAGCTAAACAAATAAAAGAATACAGTAAGATATTAGAGTAATGGTACTCAAAATTTTACTAGAAAAGAGAAATTCTATATGACTTTATAACAGTTATGCTGGTATAGATTGCACTTCGAGAGATATTCTACCCTTGAAACACCTGAATCATAGCAAAGCACTTGAATTCAACTCAATGTTTTCTAGTCAAGTACTATTAACTACATATAGTATACACCAAAAGAAAAGTGGAATTTAATAGTATGCATGTTGAAACATGTAGTTATAAATTATTGTTAAACTCCCAAGAAAATCTTCACGCACAGAAAGTGTAGAGCATATTGGGTTTTAATTTATTTCTTAACCATTGAAGGATATGGTATGGCTATAGAAAAAATATATATATTATAACCATACTTCCAAAGAAAAATAGAAGTGGTTATCAAAGATCCTATAGTATGTAATTGAATTCTCATTACTACATCATAAGTAAACCTGCAATAAGAATTGTTAGACTATGGATAGCAATTAAGAATTACTTTGCATGTGCATATCAGTTAAAATCTTGCAATAAATATTATGGTAAACCAATAAAATTAGGTTAGAGACAAATCAGCAAAAGGGATTATTGTATGCCTATATTTACATATAGGAAAAGCGAAAAGAATTGTAATAGTTCTAAAGTGTACATATATAAATCCCTAGGTAGCACGTAACCCACCAATTGAGCTTGAATATCTTCGACTACGATCTACACCTATATATTTACACAGGCCGATATATATATATATATATATATATATATATATATATATATATTATGAGAGCCGTGAAAGCAATGATATTATATGTCAACGACCTATGGAAAATACATGATAAAGAAACCAGCCTATGCTAGGGATATACTTATAAATCCAGTATATTTCCGAGAAGTGCCTTAAACGCATGCCTAGGTTTATTGGAATACCTCAATGTATGCATTAAATAACAAATAAAGTTGCATGCGCCGTGTCATAGAGTAAACATAATTCCAGACTCACATGCACAACAAAATCGACAAGTCCGACTGTATGTGTGATCTGTTGCGAACAAATAGTTATACACATGCAAGAGAGAATGCCGAAATGACAAACACAGTTCACGACGAACGGAATGATGAATTTGATTTAAAAATCCCGGGTTAGGAAAAAGGACGTTGGACAGTAAAAATTTACCGACTGTGAAAGCCCTGAATAGGGGTCAACGAATGATTTTTCTGAAGAAAGAAAAACAGGTCGATGTGAATTAAACCTACACTAGCATGGGCCAAGGTTGTTGTTCGACTTACGGCCACGAACTTACCCTCGCTTGTCGAAATTTGATTGTCAATCCTTGCAGATAAGCAACCCTAACAGGAAATCAAATTAAAAAGAAAAAAAAAAAAATATTTCAGCAGATAATTGTGCAAATCGATCCAAGTTCCGTTTGGAATATGGGCGACTATATTGGTCGGGAATCACAGCAGTTAAATTAAATAAAAATTTTGCTGTCAAGCCCATACAACTTCGGTAGCAGCATCTCCATGTTTGGTGGTGCCGAATCCCATCATACACGAATATATTTTGGCTAAGGGTCACCAACTTCTTTCTTGCTGAAGTGGAATGGCCGTCTAACTGTTCTACGCCCGAGGCAGAGGCGTTAAGCCTTCTCACACCCAAAGGTCATAATACACCCGAGGAAAGCATGCCATCCTCCATGAAATCGCAGAAGAGAAATAATTTAGATGTGGTTCTACAAGGTGGACGGCCGATACAATGAAATCGGTGCCCGAAACTCAGATGAAACATTAATATTGCCTCCAGCAATTATACATGGAAATTTAATAATGTAGTAAATACCGACGCAATTGAATGACCGAAACAATTTTCCCCCTAAATATACAGTCGGAACTCAGACGTAATGTACCAGTTGACTGAGGGATTCAAGAAAAAAAAAA
This sequence comes from Pinus albicaulis, assembly GCA_034641835.2. Taxonomy (NCBI): domain Eukaryota; kingdom Viridiplantae; phylum Streptophyta; class Pinopsida; order Pinales; family Pinaceae; genus Pinus; species Pinus albicaulis. The sequence goes on from CM076581.1 coordinate 844,858,763, forward strand.
AAACAAGCACTCAACTCGAGTGAGCCGAAGAGAAGCAAGGGTAGCACTATCGTTAACGCATACAGTCAGTGTTCACATTAAGACGTGAAGAACTGAAGCGCAGATAGATCGCTTCTCTGCTCCATATATAGAGAAACGTAAACTCTGAGACTCCCGGCGCATTTCTCACTTCTCGCTGAGGGATGGAAGAAAAGGGAATTAATAGGAAAAGGAATGACCCGATGGTTCTGTTGGCAATAGAGCCTTCCAGGAAATGAACACTTGAAACCCTAAATTTCTCTGCCGATAAATTCAGGCAATCCCTAGGGAGATTGGGCAGACGGCGATTGATAGTAGAGAGTACTACAAGATATCAATGAACGCTGGAACTGTATGTAGTCTGATGCACGGGAGCAGAGTTTAAATTCGAAAACCACCTACTGTCAGAGCAGACGTCCAACGCACACAGTACCTGGATGGGGCCGAACAAAAGAAAAATCTACACGTTGAGCGTAAGTGGACGACGCACTCCGTGGTTGCAACTCCCGTATGGGAAAGCGGCTGTACCTGAAAAGAAAATAAACAAACCCAGAAAACATTATCATCAGAACTACACTCCAAACGTTCAGATAGTGCCTGGGTAGATAGCTCTTACAAACCCTAACTGTACGCCCATATGGTACCGACAACGCAAAGCTCGACACGTCGGCGCCGGTCTCACTCAGCCAAGGAGTGGCAGGCGATATGGTGAAAGAAGACTCGCAGGCGCGCCGACGGTTGCACCGGGATTCGGCATGGTCGACAGTGGAATGGCTGCGCAATATACTCGAATCCCTGACAGGGGCAACACGCCATAAGAAGGTCATCATGGTAATATAAGTTGAGTATGGAAGAATACGTACTTGGCATAAAACAAAGCTCCTCATGTCACCAACCCTGGACGCATGGAATGACTCTTACCTACTGCGCATGGTCCTTGTTTACAGTCAATATATAATTATAACAAATCGATCCGTCGATTTGGATAGCATAAGCGACCTATGGGGGTTCAGTAAAGTGAAGGTTTATACATATATAAACAAATATATATATAACCAAGTTATGCGTAATGTCAATAAGGTATATCTCTTAAATTCATGTTATATATATATATAGAGAAGCCGAAATTATATATGGAGGTGTGGGTACATAAATTCGATGTATTTATTTAATCCATAATAGGTACGTATATATGGGTTTTATAATGCCATATATAGAGGTGTGAATAAATAATTTATATATATTTATTTCACAATAAATAGGTATAGAAGGATTTTATAATGCTATATACTATGGTTCCATGTTGTATGGAAAGGATATATATATATCCCAATCCATGTTGGAGAAAACAAACAATACCAAGGATAGGAGAAGGAATAAAATGTGAGAAAGCAAACTGTATAGAAATTTCTTGAACTATGTTATAACTACATTTGATGTATGTTATAATAAAATACATGAGTATGTTATAACTATGTTGAAGTAGAGGTATAGCGGCATCGATCCAGGGATATAGAACTATATACCATACCGTGCGAAAAAGAGTGCGCCTTCCATAATTACATCAAGGGACATAAATAAATACATAGAGGTTTCATATGTATTTATATAAAGGTTTTCACTATATAGAACCGTAGGTAATTTTAAAATGAACTTTATAAATTGACAGATATATATAGTGGATAAGTATGAGTGTCATATATGTGACATACAATTTAGCCTGTGTGGAAAACGAAAAGATATAAATGTGTATAAATGCGTTATATATGAACGTAGGATATATATATAGATGTGTTATATATATATAGATTTAAGATGGATATATATATTGTTTATATATATATCTAAACCATGTGTTATATATATATAGAACAGGTATATATAGAAATATATACACCTTGATATATACGTGGAGGTGGTATACAGTGCACTTTAAAATTTTTAGAAGTAGAATGGTATAGGCCTACATATATACGTATAATTATATATGTGCATAGATAAACCATGACATATATGTTGGAGTTAAGAAAGAGGCATTTTAGACTTCTATGGGTATGAGATTGGATATATATACCTATATAGAAATATATATATATATATATATATATGCATAGGATTTGTAAAATGGCACTTTAATTTGATCTATTACATTCCACTTTAGTGAAGGCAATAAAGTGCATGAAGGGATTATTTTAAATTATGTGTAATGTATATATGGTAGCATCTTCAAAAAAAAAAAACTTTGAACTTATATATGAATATATAAATATAGGGATATATATGTATATTCATATGTTCATCAAATTAATATTGCCAAGGCTATATATATATATATATATATATATATATATATATATATATATCATGTTTACTTATACAATAAGGTTTGGAAATATATATGATATATACAAACCTAGTGGATATATATATATGCTCATGAGATGTATATTTCCAAAGGCTTGAGAGATAAGTAGTATAGGAATAAGTGGAAGATGTATCCTATAAATAAGGCATGTATACTACTATAAAAGAAAAGAAGATTGAAGTACAAGTTTAATTTCAATTAAATGGTTGATTTAGTAATTGTGGAACCATTACATTGAGTTAGGCAGGAATATTAAAATTTTCCTGATGATTTACTTAAGGAAGAATATTCTTGTAATAGTGGAAGAATGATTCTTAATTATTTATTTATATTCTTCCCGTGGGTATATTTTATAAATAATGAGTAAAAGAATTGGAAAAAAATTATGGAGAAGTGATATTTCTCTCATAAGGAAAAAACAAATATAGATTTAAAAATAAAAGCATGAGAGATTTATGAGTTGCTTTTGTTAGAAAAAAATAGAATGCTTTTATGCATTAGAAAAGAAGGAATTATTTTATGATTCAGAAAAAAAAATTGGAATACTTTTATGATTCCATTTTAATTAATTCTATTATATAAGCCTATGAGAGAAATAGAAGAGGGGAATTAGCAAAGCATGAACCTACAATTAAAAGTAAATGCATAAATTCTGGTGAGTCTTTGAAAAAGGGGAAACTGTGTCAAATTTATTTTTGACATTATCCAGTATTAATACTTGTGAATGTGATGAACTATAGAAATTTCCTTTATCACCAGAAAAGGAAACATGTATTCACACTATAAAATTTTGTGGTGTAAATTTTTTTAAAAGTTAATCTTCTTGAGTCTTAAATTCAAAGACAAAGAAATAATGTGAAGTCATACAGCTACAAACCAAGAGAAAAGAGGATGAGCTGTATTTTGGACTTGGGTGTGGGGGAAACCCATCAGCTCCAAATTGGTTCACTTAAGTTTTGAACTAGTAAATACAATTTCATGTGAGAGGTAAGCATGGAATTGTTGAGATTATTAATGAGTCTAGTTGTTACTAATTAAATTGATTTGGTTAAAAAAAAAAAGAAACAATGAAAAGGTACTAGAAGTACAACTATAAAATGAGAAAGGGTAAGCATAAATATGCATATGATACAATTTTTTTCTTTCATTTATGAGTACTAATTAAAAAGTTGGAAAAATTGTTTAGCCAAGTGTGTAACAGGAAATTGGGCACTCGGGAAACAAAGAGGAAAAAGGTGAAGATAAATCACCTAGAAAATCCAGAAAAGCGGAACTGAACCAAGTTGCGTGAGGAAAGAATCTCACTGAAAAACAAGAAAGGATAAGTAGTGTACTAAAAGTGCACTAAACTATTATGAACCTGAACGGTTTGATTTATAACTGAATGTCTTAAGTTATTGAAATGCAGAATGCTGTTGTGAATTATCAATTATATGTATCTGATATTACTTACATTGGTATGAATTGTGGACAGAGAAACCAGAATAAAAGATCTTCCATACAGACTTCTTGCAAAGAAGTAGGAAGAAAACCAACTGCATAAGGCATCAATAAATAGAGTGGAGGCAGGAGAGTACTCTGCTGGAAAATAATGGCTTATACATTAACCCTACCATTGCTTATTAAATTTCCTGATATATTTCATGTCTCCTTGTTGGAAAAGAAAAGTTATAAACTTTGTACATGATGCTTCTCACATGATTGATTTGAAATGTGGTCTAGGTGGAAACAGAAGAGGAATTTCCTTCCAGAGTCGCTTCAAAGATGAAAGCGAGAAGAAATGGAATTGCGAAAGCAAACAGTAGCTAGAGTAAAGGTGCAGTGGAGCACTTTACTGCTGAAAATCTACATGGAACAGAGAAGCTAAAATGATGGAACATCATTCATAATTAAGTTGAAAATGAACTAAGTCGATAGCTGTCAACACCGAGGACGGTGTTTATTTTCAGAGGGGGAATATGTAACACCCCCAAGTTATATTCTTTTCAAATTAGACATTTGAACATACATCCATAGGGGAGTGGACCCCAATGGATAATTGTTATGTGGATATGGTTAAATACTTAATTATGAAAAATAAATAAAATATTGTGCATGCACTATGACCAGATGAGAAAGTGAGATCACATGCCTAATCCATGAGGTAATGGAAAAGGAAAAAAAGACTTTCCCCAAATCTTTCAAAAATCCTTGAAAGAAATTATTTCTAATTTAGATTTTTGAGGAAAAATCTAAATTTCCCCAATGAAGAGGAGTAATTGGGAAGAGGTGAGAAAAAGCTGGAAAAGCTGAGGAAAAGCTTAAAGCAGCTTTAAAGAGTCCCAGAATGGGAAGCCTAGGCTAAACAGGAATAAAGCATCCTGAAATTCTGGACGCAGAATTGGAAACAGGCTTGGGGAAATCACAGCTTAAATAAGCTGCTCCAGAACAGATTGAGGTTAGTCTGTTCTTGGAGGATCTCTGCTCGGGGGTGAATCCTGGGAGATAAAGAGGATTCTAAGGTTGGGAGGACTGGTCATGGTAGAGGTATGCATGCCTATTGTTGGAGATTGATGTAAGTCTGTCTTAAATATATCCCTGCTTTATGAATGGTGATGTTATAATTTCTTATACAATTTATGAATGGTTATGTGATAATTTCTTATACAATTTATGAATTGTGATGTTATAATTTCTTATACAATTTATGAATTGTGATGTTATAATTTCTTATGCAAGTTATGAATTGTGATGTTATAGTTTCTGATGCAATTTATGAGTTATTATGTTATGGTTCATTATGAAGATTGTAGATTGATTATTGGTTCAGTAACCCATGTAATTGTAAACCAAAGCTATTGATAGCAGAGACAAATGGTTGGAATATAGGGATGAGTATCTTGTAAAATGGAGTTAGAGATGGTAGATCCTTTGAACAGCTGATCCCATGATTTTGTACAGGGGTAGCTTGCTGCCTTTCCAAGGAACATTAACTTACTGTGTGTATAGACAGAAAATGTTAACAAACCAGTAACCATGAACAACAAGTACCAAATAACTAAACATATCCTAACAATATTGGTGACACAGAATTCCCTGTAACAAATCACAGAAGATAGGACACAACAACTCTGTGATAGTAGTATGGGGTTCAAGATGTCAGTTGGGAGGCAATGGAAGGAATTGTAAAACTAAGAATGTAAATTATTCTATTAACTGTAAGTGTAAACATATGAAAGCAGAAGTTGAAGCCTAACTAAGTAAGAGGATCTAACACTAGGGAGTCTAAACTATCCAGTTCAGTATCCTCCCCTATTTGAATTAAGCAAAGAGGATCTGTGTCCTAGGAAATAGTTGAATCTGCACCCGAGTGTCAACCAAATTGAATGTTGTAACAGTAAAAAAAAAAGGGAAATCCTACTTGCACAATCATTGTGTGATAAAAAGTTGTGTGAGGGAAGATTGTAAGCATATGTAAGAATACAATGAACAGAGCATCTGGTTACCTACCATATAAATTGCTGGGAAAGTAGTGGGAGCCATGGAGGTTAAATGAGTATAGATAGAGGTATGCGAGGAGGCATACATCTATATCTCGATGCTGCACTTTAAACTGTTGGAAATTTTATAAGGCCTGCAAATGTGGAAGTTTGAGTAAGGGCCTAGTGATCATCTAGAGTTGGACACAACTCTGAACAGAAAACCTGAGAAATACAAAGTATTATATATAATAGATATATAAGTCTACTAGATGGACTGAGAAGAGGGGAGGTCAAGTCCAAAAAATTCTCATGGAAATTCTTGTAATCCATGGCTGTCTATAAATGCTGAAAGAATCTAAACCCCGGAAAAAAATGGGTCAGTCTGAATTTGTAAGTGATTCAGGATAAAAAAAAACTATAATTGTTATCGGCGCATAAAGCAGAAAATATTTGAGTTATGTTATATGTGTAGCACTCATTACAGGTTCAATTGTCTTCCCCATTCAGGGTAATGTATCTAGAGATGTGAGAAAAAAAAAAAAATGGGTCTGGGAGACGTGACATTCTCGTTGCAGCCTATGCAACATAGCCATTACCGGGGCATTGGGATCTGGAGTAGCAAACTCATCCCACAGATCCACATAAATCCCTTCACCTTCAGCCATTTCAATTGTACACACTTACAACACAGATTAGAAAAAGTTTATAAAAATTAGAAAGAACAAAATATGTAATAAGTAGTGAGCACAAAATTAACAGCCCAATTTTTGTAACCGGGGCTCCGATACCATTTGTAACACCTCCAGTCACGAAAAAAAATTTTTTTCGATATACAGAGGTTTTCTCTCTGTTCACCTAGTTATGTAAATAAGGCTTCAACATGTTAGCTTAAGTTTTCTCATGATAAACTTTCTGCTAACCCTTTAGCATCTCTGTCTCAGAAGAAGGTGACATTTCGCCTGTATTCTTTTCAACCAAATATATATATATATATGAACTGCCATACCACTTTACATTATCATGGAATGTGGGTTTTTTTGTTTTTCTAGATTTAATAAAGTCGTCGTCTATATGAACCCACCTATTTTCCAATACCCTCTCCTAACATATATATATTTTCAACACCTAAAATTTTTGAATTCCTTATAGATTACCGGCATATATCTATGGATCCACCAATACATACTGATAACACCCTATAGTTAATTCTTAAATCCACATAGGTGTGAATATATATATGTCATTATATATATACATATACCACATATCCTACGGGCATATGTAGCTTTTGACCCTATTAATTTAATGAGCGCGTATATACCTATACATAACATCTATATGTATATACATAACATAAATAGAGGTTCAACCTTTAGTCTTAATCAATTGGGGTGCAACATATGCAGCTATCCTAAATTCGAATTAACCCTTTTACGGTTTTCATGGGTTCATTACGCATATACAAACATGAAAATTAAAACACACGGAAATATAATTGATACACAGTACAACTCTTACCTTTTTCTAAATTCGTATTCTTATCCTCAAATCTATAATCATGTTTGTGCAACCCTACCTTAAGCCATGACTTGCGCACTCGAACGCTGGTTATAATTCCATTTCCTTGGGCGAACAATGATTTTTGGTTTCTGTATGGTTTTATATGCAAGTATTGACCGAACTTCTTCACGTTGTGGCTCATTATGGTTTGTTCATATTTATGCAGGTAGCAGTGAATGTAATAATATTTTGGTGTGCAGGCCTCGACATTGAATGCCTATACCATACGGTGCCTCTTGCGGCGGTTTACCATGATTACGATTATGAGCCAGGGTCGACACGTTGCAACGTATGCGTACTGGTCCTGGCACTGTGTTTAACGTATGAAATTGGTTCTATAGACAAAGCTGGTGTTTAACATATGAAATTGGTTCTATAGACAGAGCTGGCAATCTCACTCCCGAAAAGAGAGTACCGATTGCCGGCGTTTCTCGTCTCATATGTAGCAACGTTTGATGGTTGATGTCGGCTCATTCATGTACTGTGAGGGCCGAGTCCTGCCTCGGATACTTAAATTTCTAGGGTTAGAACTTTGGTACTGTGCAGCAGGGCATATCTGCTACCTAACCCCACTGCGCGCTTTAACGTCGCCTAGTACGAGCTCGTCGACGTGGCCGACTTTCCGCACTCAACTGATTCTCTGATCTTTCTGGGGTAATAAAATTAGGGTTACAGGAATTTCTTTTAAGTCAAAGCTCCTGAGCGGCTTTGTTCATCCGATCTTTCACTATTTTTTTTTTGTGTGTAGCGTCGTTGTAATTCCCCACTCTCTTCACCGGTGGTCGTGGGTGTGATCAGATTCGGTTGCGGCTAGGGTTCATTGATTCGGGTTTGTTATTATTCTTCATGCAAGATTTCTGTTATATCTCTGTATCTTATTCCTGTTATATCCCCTACGCCCTTCGACTTGTTTTCTTCGTGGTTTAATAGAGTATACAGTAGCTCATTCTTTTCAGATTGTGTTTTGCAGAGAGGACAACGCGTCGCATCTCAGGCTAGCCGGTTCTCTGGCGTTTAATAAGTTTCGACTTAATCTCAGGAAACGCTATGGTAATTTTACACATTCACTGGGGTTTGTTTCATCCAAATTTTTTTCCTAAACTGTTATGAAGTAAACCCTAGTTGGTTAGCTAGGTTTCTTTGTGTCTATACTGGATACATAGGCGCTGTCAAAGGTGTTAAAGACCAGTCCGCCGCACTATATTGCACTTTTTTTTGTTTCGTTTTACTGAAAGAATGACAAATGATTCGAACTCGTCCAATAGTAGTCTCTGTGCACTAATACTATTAAAGTTTGTGATCAGATATGTTCAGAAATGGTATTTTTCTTCGCAACGAAGGTAAACATTTCGTTTTCTGTGGTATTTTCAATGCTATATCCTACTGCATGTCACGAAATTTCAATGACTTCTCGTCAAATTTAATACACCATGCAAATCATATAGTCTGCTCTTTATATGTTTCACGCGGTCTCATAATAATAACTTTTCTCTGTTTTTGTTTTGTAAACTGTGTGAATCTACCCGCTGTCTCTTATTGATTAAGGTTAAAAGATTATTTATCCGTCGTATTGTCGTATACTGTTCATCTCTATTCGTTCATTCACATTACAGACTCCCCACGAGCCGTGGTTTACAATGTCGTTGCCGTCGGAGGACTTGATGACAGCGGCCAATGGCATAGTGTATTTATTTCTCACCACCCATTATGCAGTTTGACCATACTTTCATCCTATATGCATTCCCTTTTCACACCATTGACTCGTATTTATTTTTCTCGTGCAACATATATTGTTCAAATATATAACATTGGTATTTATGGTTTATACTTTTAACATATATGGTTTGTATATGTATTAGTATTCCTATCTCCTTCGGAATATATGTTTCATTGTGTATATATCTTATTTGTAGTCGAGCCTAAGAGGACCTAATTGCTCTAGACCTCGACACTTGTTAACATATATATATGATCTAGATATATATATATATATATTTTAAAATGCCTATGCATATATTCGATAGTTTAAGTTGATAATGTTCATTACGCATAGCTTTAATCCATAACCATAACCTTTCTTTTAAGGGTTAGAGGTGAATTTAAATTACAATACACTCTATAATGGCTATGAATGAGGTAACACTCCTATAGTGCAGATTTAATATTTGGTTTAATAAGAGTACAAAATTCTAAAGTCCTCGCGCGTAACTTCTATTTTGTTTTTTTCTCTTTGATGTATACCTATATGTATAAAAAAGTGTTTGACAAGAGGGACTTCCTTATAAAGTAAGTTTTTTTTTTTCTATAGGGCTTGTCTTCAAGAATTAAGGATGGATTGAGAAATGCAATATAAACATTTGTAACTCTCATAATGATCATGATAGAGTAGAAATTCTCTTTTTCAGTCACAAATTACAATGTCATATTTTACTATCTTACTTTCTTCTTTTTTTGTTTTTGTATCATGTGAATGCAATTCTGCCTACAATATTTTTCTAGCATGCATATCAGCGAAATTATCACATTTATATCTACAGGAAATAGGATGGTATTTATTTATCTCAATATTTTTCTAGCATGCATATGAGCAAAATTATCACATTGATATCTACAGGAAATAGGATGGTATTTATTTATCTGTGGAGACTAAGTAACTTCAGATTTAAACCAACCTTGGTTTAGAGTTTCTGGGGTTTCTACTCCATGGATTTCTGGTCTACAACTAAACAGTATCTGGAAGGTGAATGCCTTATGATAGATTCTGTTAAATGTAGTACCAAAATCACTCATACAAATTTCCTTAAATTTTTATATCTAGCTAATTCATACCATAATACATCAGAATGAACAGAAACTACAGGAACATACCACTATTGCAATTGACCAACCTCCCAACCTTAGAGTCCTCTTTGTCTCCCAGGACTCACCCCCGAGCAGAGATCACCTCCTAGAACAAAATCAACCTCTGATCTGCCTAGGAGCAGCTTATTTAAGCTCATATTTCCCCAAAGCATGTTTCTAATTCTGTGTCCAGAATAGTAGGATGCTTTCTTTCCTGTTTAGCCTAGGCTTCCCATTTTTGGATTCTTTAAAGTTGTTTTATGCTTTTCCTCAACTTTTCCATCTTTTCTTTACCTCTTCCCAACTACTCCTCTTCATTGGGGAAATTTAGATTCCTCCTCAAATATAAATTAATTTCTTTCAAGGATTTTTGAAAGATTTTGGGGATTTGTTGCCTTATCCATCCTCATGGATTTGGCAAGTGATCTCTAATTCTCATCTTGGTCAAAATGCACCATCATTTTATTTATTTCCTCAAATAAAATATGCAATTACATTCATACCATACTTATCCCTTGGGGTCCACCCCCTTTAGGATTTAAGTTCAATGTCTAGCTTTAAAAATTCAACACACAAATCGGGGGTATTACATTATCCTTATTAAAAAAAAAATTTCATTGAAAATAATCATTCATACCATAACATTACTACCTCCATTTTAACCACATAAAAATTATTTTTAAGTTACCATAATTCATCTTTAATATCACATAATTATATTGAAAAATCAACCAAAATCCTCTGAAATAATAATTTATGAAATATAAATTCAACAATTTTATATAATTAATAATTTAAATAAATGTCTTAGACCTACCCTGATTAATAACCATTTGTAATAAAAAATACTGCTTATTTACCCAAACCCCTTATCAACCCAAATATAAATACTTACACATTTCATTTAATGGAATTTGAGTGGCCTTAAAAAAACACATGTATTTCATTTCAAAATGTCAAAAAATTTCAAATATGAAAAGTTTGAATTCCCTCGTTCATTTTCCTCTGATTGCATGGTTCATCCAGGGAAGGAGGAAAGATGCAACCATACTGTCGCATGTTTGGAGGAAGGATATGGCCATAATATCGCAAGTTTGGAGGAAGGATGTGGCCATATTGTCGCAGGTTTGGAGGAAGGATGCGGGAAGTCGAGAAATTTATCTTGAGTGCTTGTTGCAAGTCTTCTATGATACATTTGGTTGAATTCTGGTGATTTATTTCCCTCTACTGAAAGAATTTGCTCAAGATTACCCACATTGTTGGGCGACGACCCATCCCAAGCCCTCCATCTCTTTTCACAACTTCAAAATACATATCGGCAAGTGTAATGAGGCACTCAAGAGCCTGTATTTTTAGGATCCCATAGAGGTAGAAAAATCCAAAGGCGTGGGCGATAATGTCTACACCAATATACCCTAATACATCGGATCCCGACAAGTGCCTTTTCGACCCCAAAATCATTGAAGAAAATAAACAAAAAGAGAGAAGAAATGAGTTGACTTCCACAATAAAATCAAATGTCCTAAAACCATAGGAGGTCACCAGCCATATGCTCCAGCACAGATGGATTGTGCTGATACAGTTGTACCTAAAAATGCCAGAAACGCTAAGAAAATAATTTGAATTGGCATGGAATCTAGGCTTCCGAGAGTCCCAACTTAAGAAAATTGGATGCAGAAGTAATTGGCATGGACTCAGACAAAAAATATTAAGGTTTCATGCTAGAGGATAAGCTTCCAGAGGCGACTAAGCCCACTCAAGGCTTCGTTCCAGAGGAGAAGCTTCCAGATGCTACTAAACCCACTCAAGAGGTAGCTAACTGCATTTTGTTTTTATTGTTTAATTATATATTTATTAGTTAATAATAAGAATCACTGCAAAAAACATGCCCATGAGGGACTTCCATTGGTTTAAGTGCCAGGTCTGAATGAAAAATCTAGATAATGTTTTCTTGGTAAGGATTTGATTTCTAATGCGAGTTAGACCATAGGACTAGTCTTTCTCTTTTAATGTGAGTTAGATTGTTTGTAGTACTCTATAACCATGCTTGTTTGCAGTCCAAAGGTTCTAAGAAAGCTATAAATATGGCTTGCTATATCCTCTTCATGAATGATGTATCTCCCATGTACATGGCTAACTTACTTCTCTTTTGCATGGATGTCTTGATGTAGCATAGACCGAAAACATGTTCCTTGTGAACACATGATTGCATGATAACTGTACTGACCATTTATCAAAGAAAGCTTAGTTGACTGATTGCATGATAACTATACTGACCATTGCATGATAACTGTACCTTTAACTGTTTATTATGATAATGTAAATGAGTGATTTGTAATTTCCCATGAATTCAAAATTACAGAAATCAATCTATAAAACAAGAACTCATATTTTTAGAAGCCTGAACTCAATATATTTTACCTCCTTAGACTCATTTTCAGAAGCCTCAACTGAATAAATTTTACCTCCTTAGAAATTAACTTATCATTTTGTTGTGTTTTTGTGGTACCCTATTTAAAATTTTAAACTAGGCAAGCTTCAAGGTTCAATTGTTTACTTCTACTTAAATAGTCACATTAACTAGTTGTGACTACCATTGAAAAATAATATAATATTTTCTTTCTTTCAACTTTTTTTCAAGAAACATTGACACTGCAACTTAAACTAAAAGGTTACATAATTTTCAAGAGTAGGTGTTAGTAGGGGTGGGGTTCATAGCCAAGTGTATGGGCATTAAAGTGCAAAATGTTAGGCACTGGAGATGGCATGATGTTTGTTCCTCCAACATCTCCCTTCAAATATGAGTTACTTAATAAAGAGTTGTTTATCACCTTGTTCAACAAAAACTTGTAGCTGATTACAATATCCTCTCCATATACATGATGAAGTGGCTGACTTGAACAATTTGCACATGTGTGGGAATAAATCCAAAAACACACTTTTGCTAGTGAAAATTGGATGATATTTATATCAATTTTTTTCCTCTCAGAAAGAATAATTTAATGTAATCATCATCTACAACAAATGAGTTTTCCGAAGGTGGAATTAGGCCCTATTTTCCATTTTTAGCAACCACCCAATCACCTTGAAGTGTTTTCAGGCTCCTACCTGAAGGTGAGTTCAAAAACATACCTAGCACCACCCAACCACCCTTAAAATGATATTAAATTTTAAAACAATTGTGGGCCCACGTACTAGGGATAATGGCCCACCTACAATGATAGACTACTGCAAATAATTTTAAAATCCAAACAATATATTCTGTACAAAACCCTAACTCTAGAGTATGATTAAAATCCTTACTCAATGCCCTTACCTGTTTACTATAGCCAAATGTGTTGATGTTTATGCTCGTAGGTGATGATTGCTCAATAAGTCCCTGACTGCTAGATCATACTGTACACATGCTACTTAAATACACAAACCAACGCTACTCCAATCCTAAGAGAATCTTTGCTGCTTGAAAAATTGTGGTGATGTCAATGTCTTCTACTTTTGTAGTTCTGACTACGAATTGATGGTTATTCCAATACTTTTATTCCTTTTTAATGACAAAAAATATTTGTATGCGAACCTGTCCAAGAGTTAGATGATCAATGTGACTCAAAGACAACTTTCATACTTGTGTTATATTGTTGTCTTAGTTTAGCCTCCTTTTAGGATGTAATATCACTTGTAATGCACTGATATTTATACCACTTTAAGTCTTGAGGTGACAGGTCATAGGTATATACAGGACTGAACTATTCTGATTATCCACAAAATGTGTTTCTTAAGATGCACATGTAGTAGCTAAATTTGGCTTTGATGTAAACAATAATGAGTATGCTTATGGACTTCAACGAAAGCTTCAAACATAACCAATTGAAAATTGAGAAGGGTCACATCAAACAGATATTTGTAGAATATTGGTGATTAGGTAATATTTAAGATTTGACCTTCAAGCTGTGACTAGGTCAACAATGAATTCCCAAGAATATACAAAGGAACCAAAAATCATTGCTATACTGAAATGCCACAAAATAAAGACATCGAAACAAAGGTATTTCCCTTCTTTATGGTTCCACTACAATGTTTCAGAATAGGTGAGTGTCAATCTTGGAGTTCTTTGGTTAGATTCACCATGGATTTTCCAAATAAGTCTGTAGGGATAGCTCCTACAAACACATCAGTAAACAATCCCTTATGCTTAGAATTTATCCCTTGAGGAACCTCACAAAAGCACTCATGTTCAGAATTACCTGCACTGGTTAATACTCTTCACTGATCTAGAAGAGTTGAAGTACTGAAATGGATAAAAAACCTTCCAAAACTTGTGACTATACACAAAAATATCTTGTGCTTGTAAGAAATTTGTATTAGAAATAAAAGGTTTCTCAAAAGTATACCAATGAACCATACATTTTATATGCCATTAAATTCAGAAAATTCCTTTAACAGTTCCGAACAAAAGCGCTCATGTTCAGAATTAGCTACATAGGTTAATACTCTTCACTGATCAAGAAGAGTTGAAGTACTGAAATGGATGAAAAACCTTCAAAAACTTGTCACTATACATGAAAATCTCTTGTGCTTGTAAGAAATTTGTATTAGCAATAAAAGGTTTCTCAAAAGTATACCAATGAACCATACATTTTATATTCCATTAACTTCAGGCAAGTCCTTTAACAGTTCTACATATATGACGAGGGAATAGAATACTCAAAATTATGTCCTTAAGGAAGGCAGGATGACGTTTTTAGTGTTATGGCTAGGATTAGTACTTCATTCTTATAGTGACACCACAACAAATTCCTGTAATCATAGTCAATACTCCTCGCTGCTTTTCAGTGTATAAGGATCGAGTTGAGACTGATCCTTTTGTTTCATTAGACCGTTTTTCCATAGGATAGATAAACTTGGAGAACTATAGTAGCCATTATTCTTCATTAAAAGGATATATAGCTTGTAGTAGTTCTGTAACAATCTTTGCTGGCTTTGGAGTCCTTCAAGTGACAAAGAGACACTTCCTAGTTCAAAATTTGATGCCCTAAGAGGGCTGAATAATTCTTCCTTCAAAAAAATGAAAGTATTAGAGAATGAAGCCCTAATGAGGGCATAAAAGGACATGCTACTAAACCAAACAAACTTTTGATAGCCATGAATCTTGATCTACCACCCACAAGAAACCTTGCTCAAATGAATCCCAAAAACAATCAAAACCAAACGAAAAACCCTTGTCATCAAACCCTCTCTTCTGATTTGAAAATTTCTCCACAGGGGTCGAAGTAAGTTTCATAGATCGATTATTCAGTTAATTTTTATTTTAGTTCTTAACTTCAATGATAGATTAAGTTCCTTTTTATAGACTTAGGAGGGGCTTATAAATATGTAGGTTGTTTTTCACTTTATTGGAAACAAAAAAAAATGAAGAATACCTTGAAGCCCAAGGAATGTGACATTCATCTCTTAGGGCGGATTTCAATTTTTATTCGAGACAAATTTTAATCCCTACAATATTCAAAGCATAAATAGTGGATATAATTTCATGATCATATTGTGGTAGCCAATGATAGGGTGCCACATCACCACCCTTTGGGTTTTTTACCCATAGATTTGGTCCTCCATCTTCAATTACACATAACTCACAAATCATGAGGCCTCTTGTGGTGTGCCACATACCGTCGGAAATATCTTGATGTGAAGAATCCAACAAGGATGACCTTGAATTGAAACATCCTGAATTTCCATGTCGTTTTGTTGGCATTACTTGGTGTTGCTTAGATTGACATCAATGACAACCATACATCAACAACCTGCAGGTATAAATGATGTATTACTAAGTTCCATAAATTTAACCACCTTTTAATAGATGTTTCCCAAATCTTAACCCTATGAACTTTTAGCTTTAGGGTTTCTCTAAAATATAGAACAAAAGAACGATGGGAATTGAGCAACATTTTTAATCCTTAACAACGTAATATTCTAGGCATTTTTCAAATTCATTGAAATAGTAGTGTACTAGGAAGCTTACTATAGTTAGAGCACACCCTATATAGTTTTTATGCTATGTTACAGGAAATTGAGGGTGCTATTTTGTAGTTTGGATAATTGGTTACCTCTGTATAGCAAGCGTTGACTCCAAAGGTGTTAGTGGTGCATCACTAGATAGGTCCTTTTAACAGTGTCCACTTTGTTGGCTACTTATCATGTTTGAAAAATATGTATACAACTCTTCATATGTTTCTATGGTGGTGGACATAGAAACAACTTCAAGAAAATGACATGTTCACTTTGAAATATTTTAGCTCTAGAACCTGAATTTCCTATATAAAGTGGAAATAGGGTGGAAGGAGATCGCCACTGAAGCTAGAAATCAGGTGAATAATTTTTAGTTGAAGTTGAAGGAGATAAAAGATAGAATAAAATATTAAAATAAATAGGAGTTTGGTAATATTCTTTCCAATAAGTCACACTTGTGGAATGCATACAAGACACTCATAAAAATATCATTTAGGATGACTACTCTAAAAAATTGATCTTAGAAGAAGGGAAATTTTTCCACACAATGGAGCAATGACGTTAGCCTAGCCTAATTAAGCCTAAGCTATCCTAGGCTAACCTACCCTAGACTAACCTACCCTAGCAAAACCTAGCCTAACGTAACCTAAATTAACATAAACTAGCCTAGCCTAGACTAATCTATCCTTGCATAATATAGCATAACGTAGCCTAACCTAGCCTAGCCTAGGCTAGACTGGCCTAGACTATCCTAACCTAACCCAAACAAACCTAACCAAACCTAACCTAGTGTAGCCTAAGCTAACCTAGCCTAACCTAAGCTAACCTTGGCTTGCCTAACCTAGCCTTGCATAGTGTGCCTAGCATAACCATGCATATCCTAGCCTAACCATGCTTATCCTAGCCTAGCGTAACCTAGTGTAGCATGGCTTAGCCTAGCCTATATTAACCTCACCTAGCCTAGCCTAACCTAGACTAGCCTAACCTAGTCTAGCCTAACCTAACCTATTCCAGCCTAGCCTAACTTCACGTAGCCTAAACTATCCTAGCCTAGCCTAGCCTAACCTCGCCTAGCCTAAACTATCCCAGTGTAACCTAGCCTAACCTAGCCTAACCTAGCCTAGACCAACCTAGGTTAACGTTACCTAGTGTAGCCTAGCGTAGCATAGCCTTGCCTATCATAGCCTTTCCTAGCCTAACATAGCCTTTCCTAGCCTAGCCTAGAACAACCATGCTAAAATGACCTAGCCAAACCTAGCTTGGCCTAACCTAACCAAACCTAGTGTAGCCTAATCTAGCCTAGCATAGCATAGCCTAGCCTAGCCTATCCTAGACTTTCCTTGCCTTAATTAGCCTAGCCTATCTTATCCTTGCCTAACCTAGCCTAGCCTAGCCTAGCCTATCCTAGCCTCACCTAACTGAACCTAACCTAACCTAACTTAACCTAGACTAGCATAACCTTACCTAAAATAACCTTACATATCGAGGCCAAGCCTAGCGAAGCATAGCCTAACCTATCCTATCCTAAGCTAAACTAACCTAACCTAACAAAGCCAAGCCTAGCCAAGCATAGGCTAACCTAAACAAACCTAGTATAACCTAACCTAACCTAACCTTACCTAACTTAATCTTACCATACTTGACCTAACCTATCCTAGCCTAACCTAGCTTATCCTCTCCTAGCCTTGCCTTCCCTTGCTGAGCCTTGCCTAACCTAATCTAAACTAACCTAACTTAACCTATCTAGCCAAGCCAAGCTAATCTAAGCTCAGCCAAGCCTAGCCTAGCCTTGCCTAGCATAACCTAGCCTAACCTAGCCTAACCTAAACTTAACTAACCTATCCTTAACTTACCTAACCTAACCCAATCTATCATAGCCTAACCTAGCTTAGCCTTGCCTACTGTAACCTAGCTTAGCCTTACCTTACCTTAGCCTAGCCTCACCTAACCTATCCTAACCTAGCCTAGCCTAACCTAACCTACCCTAACCTAATGTAACCTAACGTAACCTAACCTATCCTAGCCTAATTTAGTTTAGCCTAACCAAGCGTAGCCTAACATAGCTTAGCCTAGTGCTGCCTACTCTAGCCTAGCCTAGCCTAACGTGGCCCACAATAACCTATTCTAAGCTAGCCTACTCTAGACTAGCCTAGTATAACCTATCTTACCCTATTCTAGCATACAGTAGACTAGCCTAGCCTTTGGTGATCTATCCTAGTGTGGCCTAGCATAGCCTAGCCTAGCCTAGCCTAGCCTAACCTAACCTAACCTACGCTACGCTACCCTACCCTACCCTAGGATATCCTTACCTAACCTAGCCTTACATAACCTAGCCTAGCCTAACTTAGCATAGCCTAACCTAGTCTAGCCTAACCTAACCTAGCCTAACCTAGTCTAGTCTAGCCTAGCATAGCCTAGCCTAACCTAACCTAACCTAACCCACCCTAGGGCATCCTTACCTAACCCACTCTTACCTAACCTAGCCTAGCCTTACCTAACCTAGCCTAGCCTTGCCTAGCCTAGCCTTGCCTAGCCTAACCTAGTCTAGCATAACCTAACCTAACCTAACCTAACCTTGTCTAGCCTAACCTAACCTAACCTAACCTAGTCTAGCCTAACCTAAGCTACTCTAACCTATCCTAACCTAACCTAAGCTAACCTAGCCTTAACTAACCTAACCTAGGCTTACCTAACCTAACCTAACCTAGCCTAGCCTAGCCTAGTCTACCCTAAACTAACCTACTCTAACCTCACCTAACATAACCTAGCCGAGGCTAGCCTAGCCTAACCTAACCTAGCCTAGCCTAGCCTAGTCTAGGCTAGCCTTACCTACCTAGCCTTACCTAGCCTAGCATAGCCTAGCCTAGCCTAGCCTAGTCTAGCCTAGCCTAACCTAGCCTAGCCTAGCCTAACTTAGTTTAGCCTAGCCTAGCCCAACCTAGCCTAGTCTAACCTAACCTACTCTAACCAAGCCCAACCTAACCCAACCTAGCCTATCGTAGCCTAGCCTAGACTAGCCTATCTTAACCTAGCATATGTTATCCTACCGTACCCTAACCTAACCTAATGTAGCCTAGCCTAGTCTAACCTAGCCTCACCTAGCTTAATCTACAGTAGCGTATCCTAGCATCGCCTAGCGTAGCCTAGCGTAGCCTTTCCTTGCCTTGCATGACCTTCCCAAGTCTAACCTAATCTAGCCAAACCTAGCCTACCATAACCTAACCTAGCCTACCCTAACATAGCCTAACCTAACCTAGTGCTCCCTAACCTAACCTAGCCTAGCCTACCCAAGCCTACCCAAGCCTACCTATCTTACTATAGCCTAGCCCACCATAGCCTAACTTATTCTCCCCTTATGTAGGCCACTCTCGCTTAAACTAGAAATCTTAGCTCAGCCTAGAAATTTAAAAAATATACATATTCAAAAGAAATCTTAACATATATAGTACAACTTAATTTTATCATATATATATTTAAATATAAAAGCATTATCACTTTATATCATATAAATTCAAACAATTTTTACATTAAATCATTTTAATTAAAACAATATACTATAGTACATTATACCATTAATTAATAAAATATATTGCAATACTTAAATAATATATTAAATATTTCAATTTGAAAATCATTTAAAAAAAATAAACCAAAAAATATTAATAAAAAAATAATTAAAAACAATTAAATTAAAAACTATTAATAAGAATTTAAATTTGTAGAAATCCTTTCGGTAGTACTCACATGCAAAATATAACAAATTTAACTTAAAATAAATTAAATGTATAGATATATAATTTAAAATACATTAAATCTAACTACAATAATAAAAATACAAACAAAATGGAATATAAAACAAAATGGAAATTAAATGTATAGATATATAATTTAAAATACATTAAATCTAACTACAATAATAAAAATAAAAACAAAATGAAATATAAAACAAATGAAATATAAGTTATAAGATATAAATGAAAAATATATCTTTAAATGAAAATGTAAAAACATAATTGATAATAGGGCCATACCTGTAACTCAAATTTCTATTTGATTTCATGTCTTGATGCCATTGAGAGCCCCAAAGCAGGGAAGTGACACCTATCGGACTCAGCAAACTTAGAGTAGTTCTTACGCCCGCCGAAACTATAGGCATCGCTCTTCTCACTAATGGTGAATTCTAGAAGCCAATTTGGAGCGAGGTAGCCAGGATTACGATATTGAATCTAATGGGATATGTCAGGAGGCTTACCGTACACTCATCCAAAAGCCATCATAGATGAGATCCGTGGGAGCACAAACTCAAAAGTTGCACTAGTGATGGATTATGCCGAATATCGCAACCTCTGATTAAAATTCCTTCTTGTCTTGCCTTGCGATCTCCAGTCTCATCTTCACGCCCTCAAAATTCTTGTAATTGTCCTATTTCATTACAATCACTTTGGACATAGCCTCCTCCACTATCCTCGCAGACTCAAACCACAGATTTACTAAGAGACTCATACTCAAATCACACATGCAAGGACAAAGAGAACATAGATATTGTAGGACGAAAATGGTGAAAAATTATATATATATATATATATATATATATATATATGACGCTTCTGGAACCGTTCATTTGGGGCGCGTACCTCCTCTGGAACCGTTCAAGTTAATCATGGTTTTTGCTGAAACTATGGCTATTGTTTGAGGGCTACGCTTGATAGAAACAGATCATGGGTTGAGGCCTAGTGTTGTCCATGTCAAGTGAATCATGATTTTTTCTGTAACGGGCTACTCCAAAGCTTATGGTTTGTTGGCCAGGATTGATAGAAACAGATCATGCCTTGAGGGTAATGTCAAGGTCACCATGCTTTTTTCTAGGTCATAATGCTTTTTTCTGTGACATGGGTTCAGTGTAGTTGAAGGAACCAGATATCTATATTGCCATTGAAGAAATTAGATACCTATTTTGCTGTTAAAGAAACCAAATATCATCTCGCTAAAGGAAGTGAAACCTTACGCTTCAATTTCGATTTTAAATGCCTTCTTACAATTGTATTGAGGCAAGCACGTGTCCTTCGATTTTTTTTTAATTACGCATTTACATTGTGAATTATTGAGTTAATAGTTCCTTATTACTTTCTGATCCGAACTGTGTGATGGCTTACTTCTGAAAAATAAAATAAGAGATGCGGTATCGTAAGGAACAACCGAGAGACCAAATTAGTGTTTTTAAAAGCACCGAGTGTTTTTAAAAGAACCAGCGATGCTAATTGAATGATCAAAAGCTTCTTATGGGTTGTTGTTCTATGTCTATATTTTTCTTCTAATTTTAATTTTAATAGTGTGTTTTATTAATGTTCTGACTTTAACGTACTAATTAAGAGTTTAATTTTTATTTTTTTCAAATACAATTAAAGTTATGAAAGTTATTTAAAATAATAGTTATAGTTATATTTATTTTAGGGTTTTAAGACAAGTTTTCATATTTATAGTTGTTTGTGGTTTTAAATAAAAGTTTTTTTTTTTTTTTCAGTCCTATTGAAGTATTTAGGGCACACAATATCTTCTGAAAAGTCACCCATCTACTTTAACCTTTTATCATAATACACAAGAGATGTATTTAGTGGTAAGCAAAAAGAATTTAGTGCTAAGAAAGCTTTAACTTTATTCTATCAACAACAAACAAATAAATAAATAATAATAAGAGAATATTTGTATGATGTCAATATTAGCATATTTTTAATTTTATTTACATGATTTTTTTTTTTAATCCATCTAAACTTCTCATGTGATTAAATTAAGAGGATATTTAAAAGTTCATTAGCTTTAATCATTATATTAAACCATTATGTTTAATATGTTTTATATAATAGAAATAATTTTAATGATATAAAAAGTCATAATATGGATAATTCTAATTACATTGGATGTTATTTAAAAAAGAAAAAACTATTTTGATTTTTTTCCAATATTATTATTATTATGTTTTTTTCATATTAAATTTTTACTTACAAAAATATTAAGAGGATTTTTATTTACAATATAAATTATTTTTATCCACACAATTTTTTTTATATCATAGAAATTATCAAAAATATATGTTTATTTTATTAACCATATAACTAGAGTATTTCAAAATTTGACTCCTTCATATTAATTATGTTTCCTATTAAGTTATTCTCAAATTATTTTGATTGGTTACATAAGATCCATCTTAGAAAGCTACCCTACCTTGCTAAAGCTTATATAGACACAAATCCACAGAAAAGTTGATACACATTTTCTTATCCAGTAAACCAATTCATTACCCTACCCTATCTATGATATTCTCAATATAAGTATCATAATTTTGTCTATTACCTATGTTATAGTCTCATGATAAAAAATCACACCATAAAATCCAATTATAGCCATTTAAAATCATTTTAAGTAAAATTATTTCCTTTGCCATCAAATTTTGGAAATGACAATTACCATCAAACAAAACAACTTCTAGTTGATGTTTACATGTATGGGATGTAAAAAGAAGACTAAGCATCAATTTCCCACTGGGTTCAATAACCCAGATCAAATGTGTCTCCACTAATTGATAATAGAGTATGTCTTACCCAGAAATACCACATTAATATTATCGAGAACACATTTTTCATTCCATAATTCCATTCCAACATTCAAACTATTCTTCTTTTTGAGGATATAGGAACTTCATATATGGTTTTTGGTAGCTAAATCACTCGATAACGAAATCTAAGACTATCGAGTTATTCCCACATTGTTCCATGGAAATAATATAGTGAGCAACGGTTGTTAAGGCTATATTTAAGTTTACGAAGTTTAATGGATCTTTATTTCAGGCTTGTTTTCCTCAAGCATCCAACCTTGCTTTAGATCCTTCGTGTGCGAAAGTTTCCAATATTTGAATTTGGTATGTGCAATATGAAATGGTTTATTACATGTTTTTGGAGATATTATTTCCTTACTCTAAAAAAGCTGGCCAACTCTTGGTGTTCTTCTATCACCTCTACTGGCATTTCATATTCTCCTCTAACACACATAATGATCTTGGAATTTTGTTTAAAAAATTTAAGATCTTCCACCCAATTGGCCCGATTTCTCAAATACGATACAAAGGATATTAATTGGAAATACCCTACACAAGGGTTTGGATTCCATATTTTGTTAAAAAAAATAAAATTATGTTTGTATAATTCACAAAGAAAGTCTTTTTATCAATTCGTATGGGCCCTATATGCTTCTATGAAACCATTTATGCATTCAATCCCGAAAGGCTTACTGTTTACGATAGTATTATTTTTAAACATCAGCAATATTTATGCCAAGTACGTGTTGTAATTCGATGAAGGATTCTTTCAACTAAGCACACCTCCCTTATCTTTCCAATTTGTTTATTATAATTCTCCATCTTGGTCACCTACATTTGCAGTTCCACCATTGTATTTTTTTCTTTTCCTTCAAATTTGTTTATATATTCTTCCCATGCCTAGAAAAGGTGAGGAAGTAAGTTTTCATGAAAATGGAAAGGTACTAATTTTATGTTATTACTGTACAGGGTATACAATTGGAAAATTTATACTTTTATTCCTCCTGCTCTATTTGCACAACATTGTCTTTGGTCATTTTGATCTTTGGTTCTTGATACTTTGTTTCAACAACAATGTCTATGGATAGTTTCATATTTAGATTTTTATCTTGTGTTTGTAGAATTGCTTCTTTTTCCATTTTCATCTATGGTTATTGTTCCTCTTTTTGCATAATTGTGCCTTTCCTCAATTCCATCCACGGTTTCTGGTCCTTTATTTGAACAACAATGCCATCAATCTATTTTTTTAGGAGGGGTATATTTTCTTGGACCCATGGAGAAGGTATATTTATGATGTTAATGGGTAGGCATTCTGTAGCTTGGGACTATAAATTTAATCTTTCAAAACTTTTTTCTTTTTTCTTTCTTTCTTTCTTTCTTTCTTCTTCTTCCTCTTTTTTTTTTTTTTTCTGAGCTCATATGTTAGGATTTTAACTTTGTTTTGTACTTATCTTTTTTGTTCATCTAGAGAACCCATTTCTTCTTTAACAATGAAATAAATAGGGGAAAATATGAATGGGTACTTATTGTTTTAATTTGGTTTCTTGTAAATTAAGGTGGTGTAGTTTCTTGGTCATCCTCATCATCCCCATAAAAAAATGAAATTGAGGAAAAGCCCTCTGATCCATACCATTCAGCTACTCCTTTTATTTACTCATAGTCAAAATCAATAAAGGGAACATTCTCAACTTTTTATTGTATGTCGGCAAGTTGTTCCATGAATCCTTGTTGGATGCATCCTATCTCCACGATTCCTTCTTCCATAAGTAACTCCCGTGGATTCTCTTGCTCTTTCTCTTTCTCTTCATTTTTTTCTTATGTAGTAATGAGGATGGTTTCAGTAAATACAAAACATTACATCACTTCCTCTTTTCCTTCTTGTATTTTGGATCCACTATCGTGCACTTCTTGTATCCTCTCAATCCTCTGGTGGCATATTTACTCCCAAATATTTCTACTTATTCACCATCATCGTTCTCAACTCATTTATGTGGGGGTTTAGAAAAATAATCCTTAGAAACCATTGTAGTTTGAACAAATTTACTCCCAAATATTTCTACTTATTCATCATCATCTTGCTCAATTCATTTATGTGGAGGTTTAGAAGAATAATCCTTAGAAACCATTGTAGTTTGAACATTGGGTATCTGGTTTCATCGGAATTTTTTCCATTGGGAGGTCATGGGCCAGAGTTGAAACTAGGAGGTCATGGGGTGGAGTTGTAGCTTCTAGGGAATCCTCTCTTGTGGTAGAAGCTTTAGCATGCAATTTCCTTCTAACTAGTTCATCCCAAGTTCTCCCTTTCCTTTGCAGCACACTAACCACGAAAATTTTAATGAGGCAATGGTGTGAGACGGTTTCTAATGGTCTCTTTGATTTATGCACTGATCAAGCCATATTTTCTAGGATTTTGCAAGAAATAAAGGTATGTTAGCAAACTTGCCATGATGCATGTGGTCTAACAATAAAAATTGATGGTAATAAATAACAACATACCTTTCTACACACGTGAAATATTTATAGAAAAGGAATCCAACATTATTCCAAGGTTGTGGTAATTCTTTCATGTCAAATCATATGCTTATATTATACAATTATTCACTTTCCTCAACTAATCGTAGAAAAATATCAGCTTGAGGTTTTCAGGGCACATACCATTGTTCTCTCATCTAGGGTAACTCTGTCGCTTCTATAATTTCCTCTTATGTTAGATTCAACACTATCCTTACTACCTCATATTTTCCCTCCTTGTAATGCATGGAAAATAATAGATCTATGTTTTCGTCATATCCATGGAACCTGTGAATATAATCCATCCAGCCGAGGTGTTCAAAAAATGGTATAAAGTGTTGAAATTTGTGTACCAATTATTCAAAAGGTTCTTTGCAAAATATTTGGCCACCCGTCTTTAGTCATAGTTTAGAGTGGTTATGGTTGTGTTTGAAAGTGCAACAGTTAGAATGTGGGAGAATGAAAACCAATGTAAGAGATGAGTGTAAGCATGTAATAATGAAATCTAGTATTAATGTAATCATATGGCGTCATATATTTCAGTGACCATTTGGCATCAAGTGTTCATTTTTGTCATGATCATGGGATATTCCCCTTCTATGTAGTGAGGAGTTGCCACAATGCTTACCATTGGAATTGAAGGGTAAGTTTTTGGCCATTCAACAACAATTAGTTGTTATTCTCATGTTCACGAGAGATTCCCAAGTGAGAAGTTGATGTAACAGTGACTATTGGAATGGGAGGGCGCGTTTCTGACCATTTGGAACCAAACCTTTCGTTGATTTGGTGATAATGGGATATTATTGTTTTATGCAATGAGGAGTTGTCACAACAATGATCAATGGAATGCGAAGGTGAGTTTCTAAAATCGATGAAACTGATTTGGTGCAGCAATGATTTTTAATCATAATAGTATAAATTTTTTGTACGTGCAACTTTTTGGGCCATTAACTATTACACTCACTCCTAAAATTACTTTCCTTAAAAAAAATTTGGTTACATTTTATTATTTATCCTTGAATGCATATTATAATTTTACAAGATTATCAAGTTAACTTCATTGATTTCCAGACTCTTGATATTATTTTCATTATTTTGTAGGCTTAGGTGTCTTTGATGTCATGTATCTGAGAATATGCTTCAATTCAATTCACCTAATCTTGTGGCTAGAGAGGTTAATAATGGAGAAATTCACAAAAATTTAATGGTTTGTTTGGTTATTTATAAGATTTTGTTCCTTAAATGAGATTGGATCTATGAATTGGAAAAATGAAAGGTATCATAATTACATTTTTCATTTCACCATGTGTAAAGGAAAAATTAAATAATAATGATTGATCTATAAGCTATCATGATTGGCTTGTAGCCAAGGGTACCTTACATACTTTGTTATTTTATGGGTTTCTTTGACAATTCGAGCTCATTATACTTGTATTATTGTAACACCTCCCAAATTTATTTATTTTTTTCTAAGACCACGTGTTTGAGTTCCACTAGCAAATTTTTCCGTTTCTAGTTTAAATACAATCTATACCTATGGGCGAATTTCAGTACTGAAGTTCACACCCTTCACTTATTAAATTCAACTAAAGTGCAATGTAATAAACCCAAATAAAGTGCCACTTTATTAATCCAATATATATATATGTTTACATATATATAGATATTCCATGCCCTAACCATATAAATCTAAAGTGAAACTCTCCTTAAATCTAACATAGATATATATGTTATTTATATATATACATATACATATATATATATATATATATATATATAAATAAATCGGTGTTTGTTATCCTACCTATAAATCTCAAAGATAACTTTATTAAATCCAACATACACATATATGTTTATTTATATATATATATATATATATATATATATATATATATATATATATATATATTTATATATATGTATATTAGACCCATCAAAATCTAAAGGGTAACTTTATTCCCACTCATAAAGGCTTATATGTCCTACCTATATGCGTATATATAGATATGTGGTTATTCTCCCAAACATTAAAATCATTACATTCTATACGCTTTTTAAACCGTCACGCCATTTAGGATTCAAATCATTCATTTTTTTTTTCTTTTAAAGTCACATAACCATAACATGATTTTATTCCCTTTTGACGCACATGGTAGGGTTTTAGGATATTATGGTTTACGCCCCATCCACTTGAAGATTGAATATGTAATGAAAACTTGATGTGGCGTATGAAACTATTAGGTGGAACTTACACGATACGCGTGTATTACGGTGGCATCTATATGCATTCCTGTTTTTAACGTTGGCATACTACCATTGCTAACTTACCTCCGCCATGAACAGTGCAGGTACCAGTGATATGAACTACATCTGCGATTTTTCCCCCAATATTTTGCATGTGACCGCCAGAGATATGATTTCACATCTTTTCGCCATGTACTCATTTTATAAGGTCGATTATATGCTGGAGTGTTCAGGTGGTGCACTGGAGGTGGCGGCGGTCTGCATTTTCTTCTTTCCTCTGTACTTCACATATCATTTCGGATCAGTTTTCAGGGACAGTAGAATACACGCGTCCCACTCAGAGGCGAGAACGCTGCAAGGTTAACATATGGCACTCACCCTCTCCTACATCAGGTCAGATAGGTTTTTGACCTCAGTACTGTTCTTCTGTGCTTACAGCTATACGTGCCTTCAGAAGAGGTCACTTCCGCAGGATCAACGCACAGCCTTGCAGGCTTCCCGCCGGCTCGATGCACGAATTTAGCGTTGGAGATAATCCATGGTTATGAGAGCTTACGCGTCTTACCTACTCAACCTGACTTCTAAAACCCTGCTAAGAATTCAGTGCTACCAGAGGTCGACGCGGATTAGGGTTGAAGCTATGATCGGTATGCCAAACCTGCAACGCGCTTTTATGTGTGATGCGGTAAATTTAGGGTTAGGGTTTTGGTTCACATTTTAAACCCCACCCCTCTGTTCATTATTATTTCATTTCCGGTGTTCCGTCCCAATTTCTCTCTGTGAAATAGCAAAACCATGGTTTAATCGTCAAGTGCATGCGTGTTCTCATTTGTGCAGGAGGACCACTGGTTCAGTGCGTATCCTGTCTTCTTCTGGTGCAATGACCCTGCTTGTTCCAAAGCTTTCCTCGGCTTACGATGGTAACCAACTACTTTAAATTCATGTCGCTGTGTATTACAAATTTCTCGTTCTCCAGAGTTTATGTTTATGATACGCGTGGAGGTGCAATGGGTATATTTTAAACTCGCCTCACTATTGACATGCAGGTTACGGCTCAGCGTGCACACCTGGTTAATGACCAAGCAAATCTATTCGAATTGGCTAGCATGAAGTTTTATTTTCGTACTTATTGTTAATTTCTTTCTAAATAGATCTGTTATCCCCCTTTTTTTTCTGACCTTCATGTCTACACAGGAGTGGGACGAGAGGTCGCCCATATCCCTCCACAGAGATGAGCCGACCGGTTCTCGGTCGTGGAACTAAATGATTATCGTTTTCTTTCGTTTGGCATTGGCCAATCCTCTGGCGTTTACCCAGTGATGATCATTCACATGCTATCACTACAGGAATATAACGATTTCATTTAGTTGGATCTAATCGACCTTACAGGGTCACACAGTAAGCATCGTGTTACTATTATAGAAAACCGCTGAGCGGGATCTAGGACCCAGGCTTAAATAATGCGGTCATTTTATTTTTTTTCTGTGTTAGCCGACCCTTCGGCAGTTTCCCATTAAAATCCTTTATCTACCGTCACTGTAATGAATAACGATTTCATTGTGTTTTGCTCTAGTCAGCCTTACACGGTCCCGTCACAAAAATCATTTTATTTTTATACAGGCAGAGTTAAACTTATTACGCTCTCGCCTCCTGTGAGGCCCCGCCTACGCGTAGATGGTTCTTACAGGTATAAAATCGTATTCCTTACATTACCTAAGCGCCGAAGGTTCGCCATATTTTTATTTTTCTTTTTTTTTTATTTGGGTATATGTATATATCGATCATATTATACCGGCTCTCGGTACATTTTCGATTGGCATATATGAATACATGCTCTCGGCATTTATGTAGTTAGGTTTTGTCATAATCTACTGTAGTTTGACTAAACGCTGGAATTCCATGGCCGTAGCTATATGTAATTCATTTCAACATAACCGATTCGTATCAATATTTCCTTTTTGCCATGTATAGTTCATATATATACAATTCGTATTCATGATTTATTCTGTTAACATATATGGTTTATATATGTAATCGTATTCCTATCTACCTTGGGCATATATGTCTCATTGTGTATGTTTCATATGTATGTTTCCTTTGTAACATGTATCGTGTAAATATAGGATTTAGGTTTATATCGTCCTTGTGATTTATAAAATTTAGGTATACACATATGCGGCTCATTTGTAGTCGAGGCTTAACAAGGACTTAATTGTATAGTATTCAACACTTGTTAACATATATATACTTTTGGTGTTTTTTTTTTTTTTGTTTAGCATATATATATTAGTCGATAGTTCAAGTGATGGTATACCTTAAGCATCGATTAACTCCATTGCCCTAATGTTTATTTTAAGGGTTAGAGATGAAGGTAAAATACAAAATACTCTATAATTGCTATGAGTGCTATCACCCTTTTATAGTGTAGATTTAATTTGTGGTTTAATAAGAATTCAAATACATGTTCTAGAGCACTTACTCTTAAATTCTGTTTTTCTTTTGAGGCCTACCTATATGTTTTTAATAGTACTTGACTAGAGGGCCTTAATTATAAGTCAAGTATTTTTCTATGATACTGGTTTTTCAAGGAGTAAGAATAGATTTAGAGATGCACTCTATACACTTATAAATGTTATAATGCTCATATAGAGTAGAATTACTCTTTTTCTAGCACAATTTTTTTTGTTGTCATATTCTAATATCTTGCTTACTTCCCTTTTGCTATGTACCATATAGACTTAAGTTCTGCTGTAATAAGTTCTGTTGTCATATTTTCCTATCATACATAAGATCATCCCATTTGTATCTACAAGAACCAATTAATATTTAATTATCTATGGGAACTAAGTAACTTCAGATTTAAACCAACCTTGGTTTAGAGTTTCCGGGGTTTCTACTCCATGGATTTCTGGTCTACAACTAAACAGTATCTGGAAGGTGAATGCCTTATGATGGACTCTGTTAAATGTAGTACCAAAATCAAACATACAGATTCTCTTAAATTTTTATATGTAGCTAATTCATACCATAATACATCAGAATGAACAGAAAATTACAGGAACATACCAATATTGCAATTGACCAACCTCCCAACCTTAGAATCCTCTTTGTCTCCCAGGATTCACCCCCGAGCTGAGATCACCTCCTAGGACAGATCAACCTCTGATCTGCCTAGGAGCAGCTTATTTAAGCTCATACTTCCCCAAAGCATGTTTCTAATTCTGCGTCCAGAATAGCAGGATGCTTTCTTTCCTGTTTAGCCTAGGCTTCCCATTTTGGGATTCTTTAAAGCTGCTTTAAGCTTTTCCTCAGCTTTTCCAGCTTTTTCTCACCTCTTCCCAACTACTCCTCTTCATTGGGGAAATTTAGATTCCTCCTCAAATCTAAATTAATTTTCTTTCAAGGATTTTTGAAAGATTTTTGGGGATTTGTTGCCTTATCCATCCTCATGGATTTGGCAAGTGATCTCTAATTCTCATCTTGGTCAAAATGCACAATCATTTTATTTATTTCCTCAAATAAAATATGCAATTACATTCACACCACACTTATCCCTTGGGGTCCAGCCCCTTAGGATTTAAGTTCAAATGTTTAATCTTTAAAAATTCAACACACAAATTGGGGGTGTTACATATTCCCCCTCTGAAAATAAACACCGTCCTCGGTGTTGTTATTCAACTACTAGAATTTATTTGAACAAAAATGGATATTTCTCCATCATTTCAGCTTCCCTTTCCCAGGTGGCTTCTTCAGCAGTAAAGTGCTTCCACTGCACTTTTACTCTAGCCACTGTTCTGTTTCTCAATTAAATTTCTTCCCGCTCCAATATTTGAAGCGGTTCTGGCAGAAACTCCCCTTCTGGTTCCACCTGTACAACATTCCAATCAACTGTGTGAGAAGCATCATGCACATATCTTTTTAATAATGAAACATGAAACACATTATGCACTCTAGCATGGGGTGGTAAGGCCAGCTTGTAAGCCACTAGTCCCACCCTTTCTAATACTTCAAAAGGTCCACAATATCTAGGTGCAAGTTTAGCACAACTTCCAGCATAAAGTGTGCTCTTTTTGGGCTTGATGCGTAAATACACATGATCCCCCACTTTGAATTCTCTGTGCACTCTTTTCTTATCAGCATAGCTTTTCTGGCGATCTTGTGCTGTCTTGATATTTCTTTGTATTTGTTTGACAATTTTTTCCATCTCTTGTAGTGCATCTGGTCCCAACACCAGTTTATCCTCTGGTTGACTCCAGCTCAAGGGAGTATGGCACTTTCTCCGATAGAGTGCCTCAAACGGACTCATCTTAATAGAGGATTGGTAACTATTATTTTAGGCGACTCAGCTAAATGCAGATACTCTTCCCATTTTGATGGCCTATCCATCACATACATTCTCAGCATATCCTCTAAAATTTGATTTTTCCTTTCTATTTGCCCATCAGTTTGAGGGTGATAGGCAGTACTAAAATTCAGCTTAGTACCCATTCCTGCAAACAACCCTTTCCAAAACGCTGCTGTAAACTTAGCATCCCGATCTGAGACAATCACCTTGGGAACTCCATGAAGCCTTACTATCTCCTTTAGGAAAACATTGGCTACTTGAGCTGTTCCAAAAGTAGACTTTACTGGTATAAAGTGAGCAGCTTTTGTGAGAGTGTCTACTACTACCATTACAAAATCATGTTGATATTTAGTCTTGGGTAAACCTGTTATAAAATCTAGGGAAATGATATCCCATTTCCATTCTGCAATTGGCAAAGGGTTTAAAAGCCCTGCTCGGTGTTGATGCTCAACCTTGACTAACTGACATTCCATACATCTACTTAAATACTCTGCCACATCTCTTTTCATTCCTGGCCAGAACAACTTCTTCTTTAAGGCTGTTAACATCTTTTGATATCCTGGATGTCCGGCATAGGGCTGTTTGTGATATTCATCTAAAATTTCTCTTTTCAATGACTCTATCTGGAATATACAACCTGTTTTTGAAATAGAGTATCCCTCTTTGGTTTTTTGTGAAATCAGTTTTATCCTTTTTCTGTAGTTTCACCAAGAGTGCTTCATAGTTGGGATCTTGATTTTCCGCTTTTCCTACCAATTCCTCTATCTCCATCTGGGCACTACGCCCCATGCTGGTTAAATGTTGACAAGCATTTCTACTTAAGGCATTAGCAACTTTATTTTCTTTTCCCTTGATATGCTTTATATCCATATCAAATTCACTTAGAAAGGACAACCATCTGGCTTGTCTTGCATTCAGGTCAGTTTGGGAGAAAAAATATTTGAGGCTGATATGATCAGTCATCAATGTGAACTTCTTCCCCAAGAGATAATGCCTCCACATTTTTAAAGCATGGATAACAGCTGCAAATTCCAAATCATATGCACTATAATTATGTTCATGTATTTTTAGTTTCCTAGATTCATAGGCAATGACTGAATTTTCCTGCAACAGGACTCCTCCCAGCCCTTCTCTGCAAGCATCTGTACATACAACAAACTCTTTATCAGGATCAACAATTTTTAATATAGGGGCTAAAATAAGTTTTTGTTTCAACTGTTCGAAACTGTTTTGACATTTTTCAGTCCACACAAACTTGACACCCTTTCTTTGCAATGAAGTGATGGGATGTGCTATGGCAGAAAATATTTCCACAAATCTACGATAGTAGCCTGCTATCCCCATGAACGACCTTACTGCTGAAACATTAGTTGGGACTGGCCATTCCTTAATTTCTTTTATCTTTTCAGGGTCAACTGCAAGCCCTTTTTCAGAAATAATATGACCCAAATATTGAATTTTATCTTTATAAAATTCACATTTGCTGAACTTGGCATATAGCTGGTTTTCTTTTAAAGTCTGCAACACTATTCTCAGATGTTCCTTATGTTCATCTTCATTTTTAGAATAGACTAAGATATCATCTATGAACACAAGAACAAATTTGTCCAAATACTTATTCAACACATTGTTCATCAGACACATAAATGTGGCAGGGGCATTCGTCAAACCAAAAGGTAGGACTACAAATTCGTAATGCCCATACCTGGTTCGAAATGTTGTTTTGCTGATGTCTTCTTCTTTAATTCTGAGCTGGTGATAACCAGTCCTTAAATCTATCTTGGAAAAGACTGAGGCTCCTCTTACTTGATCAAAAAGATCATCAATTCTAGGAAGTGGATATCTATTCTTAATGGTCAATTTGTTCAGTTGACGATAGTCAATGCACATCCTAAAAGTTCCATCCTTATTTTTCACAAATAAAACTGGGGCTCCCCAAGGAGACACACTTGGTCTAATATACCCTTTATCTAACAGTTCCTGTAATTGCATTTTCAGTTCCATTAGTTCAGGAGGGCTCATTCGATAAGGTGCTTGGGAAACAGGTGTTGCTCCTGGTACCAGATCGATTGAAAAATCAATCTCTCTTTTGGGGGGAAGATGAGGGATTTCCTTGTGAAAAACTTCCTTAAATTCTCTAATGACTGGTATAGCATCCAATAACTCTTCCTCAGTTTGTTGTTCTATTTCTTCTACATGCACTTCATAGACTTGGTATCCTTTTCTACCTATTCTTTTCAATTGTAAGGCTGATATTTGTCTTACTGAAATGGGTTTTTGTTTCCCTTTTAGTGTAAAAGGTTTCCCTTCTTCATCCACACAATGTAGGGTTTTATCCCAACAGTTCATCAGGGCTTTCTTCTTCTCTAGCCAATCCATTCCTATCAGTAGATCATAGGATCCTAATGGCAATATGTTCAAATTTACTTCTGTTGGAAACCCATTTAATTGTATTGCTGTTTTGGGCAACTTATGTGTAACTTTCCTCTTAGTTCCAGTGGCTAGCTGTACCAACCATGACTGCTGAAATTTTTCAGGTTTAATTTTACATTTCTCTACAATTCCAGGACTAATGTAACTCAAAGAAGCACCTGGATCAATCAAAACAGTAATAGGTAGGTCAGAAATCTTACCCTCCATTTCCACCATGGTTGCTTCATGTTCTGCTTGCCGATTTTCCAATGCTGCACTGATAGTTGGAATATTTCTAGCTATGTCATTTACTGTTGTTGCCTCTCGCTCTCTGCTGATCATGTGTATATTTCGATGGGGACAGTCCCTCATCATATGGGGTTCTCCACAGCCCCAACATTTCAAAGGTTCCTTCATTCTGACTGTCCCTTCTTTTTTATTGTTCCCTTCTACTGGTTTTGACGCCACTTGGGACTGAGCAGTTTGACTTTCTTTTGGTTTATTGGATTTTTTCCTCTGATGATCTCTACCAAAATTCCTTAGATATGTTGGTTTTGGTCTTTTACCTTTGAACTCACCCTTGTTCAACCAGCTCTTCCCTTGTTCAGCTTTACCTTTAAACTGTTGATAGCATAGTCTTGCTTTTCTAACAGCCTCATTCATTGTCTTTGGATTATCAAACTCAATTTTCTCCTTGTATGCAGTAGGCAAACAATTTAAAAACCTTTGCACTTTTTCCTTTTTTCCAGAACCTTCGCCTTCCTGGCTGTTTCAGGAAGCTAGCTCTCTGATGAGCTTTTCCTGCTCCTTACTGGCTGATGACAACATGTCATTTTGGCTTCTTAATTCAGCCAATTCTCGTTGCAGCCTATGCAACATAGCCAGTACCGGGGCATTGGGATCTGGAGTAGAAAACTCATCACGCAGTTCCACATAAATCCCTTCACCTTCAGCCATTTCAACTGTACACACTCACAACACAAATTAGCAAAATTTTAAAATAAAATTTTCAACAAAACAACCACATATGTTATAACAGTGAGCACAAAATGACAGCCCAATTTGTTGTAACTGATGCTCTGATACCATTTTTAACACCTCGCAATTTTATTTTATTTTTCCAAGACCACGTGTTTCGGTTCCACTAGCAAATTTTTCCGTTTCTAGTTTAAATACAATCTATACCTATGGGCGAATTTCAGTACCGAAGTTCACACCCTTCACTTATTAAATTCAACTAAAGTGCAATGTAATAAACCCAAATAAAGTGCCACTTTATTAATCCAATATATATATATGTTTACATATATATAGATATTCCATGCCCTAACCATATAAATCTAAACTGCAACTCTCCTTAAATCTAACATAGATATATATGTTATTTATATATATACATATATATATATATATATAAATAAATCGGTGTTTGTTATCCTACCTATAAATCTCAAAGATAAATTTATTAAATCCAACATACACATATATGTTTATTTATATATATATATTTATATATACATATATATAAATAAATAGGTATTTAATATTCGACCCATCAAAATCTAAAGGGTAACTTTATTCCCACTCATAAAGGCTTATATGTCCTACCTATATGCGTATATATAGATATGTGGTTATTCTCCCAAACATTAAAATCATTACATTCATACGCTTTTTAAACCGTCACGCCATGTAGGATTCAAATCATTCATTTTTTCTTTCTTTTAAAGTCACATAACCATAACATGATTTTATTCCCTTGTGACGCACATGGTAGGGTTTTAGGATATTATGGTTTACGCCCCATCCACGTGAAGATCGAATATGTAATGAAAACTTGATCTGGTGTATGAAACTATTAGGTGGAACTTACACGATACGCGTGTATTATGGTGGCGTGTATATGCGTTCCTGTTTTTAACGTTGGCATACTACCATTGCTAACTTACCTCTGCCATGAACAGTGCAGGTACCAGTGATATGAACTACATCTGCGATTTTGCCCCCAATATTTTGCGTGTGACCGCCAGAGATATGATTTCACATCTTTTCGCCACGTACTGATTTTATAAGGTCGATTATATGCTGGAGTGTTCAGGTGGTGCACTGGAGGTGGCGGCGGTCTGCATTTTCTTCTTTCCTCTTTACTTCACATATCGTTTCGGATCAGTTTTCAGGGACAACAGAATACACGCGTCCCACTCAGAGGCGAGAACGCTGCAAGGTTAACGTATGGAACTCACCCTCGCCTACATCAGGTTAGATAGGTTTTTGACCTCAGTACTGTTCTTCTGTGCTTACAGCTATACATGCCTTCAGAAGAGGTTGTACAAAACTTTGTTTTTGGTGGCCATTTTCCTCCTTTTACAAATCTGTGATTTGCATATGTCCACTCTTCTTGAGGATTAGCTGATATGTGTGACACACGATGCATTTTTTGTACAGGAAAAAAAGGCTTGTTATCAGGTATATACAATTCTTTTGAATCTTTTTCAGACTCTTCAGAAATAGGGTGACGATTTTCAGAGGATTCACCATGATATTGGATTGGATAAACATGACGCTTGGGCTTGACAATTGGCTTTTCAATATTTGGTCTGTTTGGAATTAATTTTACACTTCCGTCTGAAATAGCAGCTCTTTTATACTTTGACTCGGGCTTTTTCAGATTTTCTAGAGATTTGTATTGGAAATACCAATCATTTGGAATATCTTCAGGGCTGTATACTGCTCCTTCGACTTGAGCATTTGACATACCAACAGTTACACAGTCTTTTAAGACAGGCTGTTTCAGTTTGGGATGGATAGTATTAGTTAACTGAAACGAAGTCTGTATTATAACAGAGAGATATTCACTATCATCTATAAGACTTAATCCTTGGACACCAGTCATTAATTTCCAACATTCAGCAAGGTGAGGATCAGATAAACTAATAGCATAATCTGGATAGACTGTTCCATATTGACATCCAGTAGACAGATTTCCAGTGATGGTTCCTATGCGAGCATGTTCATATATCTGATGGCGTGTATCGAAAACTTCTGCTATGCAAGGAGAATTAATTCCATGCCTATATAATGGGGCTAGACCAATTCGGATTCCTCCAAAATGCAGATAATGATATTTCTTTTCTTCTACGTATTTTTTAAACTTTTTGATGTCGTCTTTTGAAAACAAATTGAGGGACACAATTTGAACAGAGGGTCCAGCTATCTTAATAGTTACTTCTACTTCTTTGAGAAAAGACTTCTTCTTAAACATGATTGAAATAGGAAGTTTATACACATCGTTTGCAGAGAGAGATGGTGGATTCCAGCTTTCTGGATTTTCTACTTCTTCATGTTCTATTTCTTCAGATCTGGAAGTTACTTCATTTAAGATTCTACGATCAATGCTAGAGAAAGTGCGAAGTAAATTTGCCATAACAGAATCAGAACGGGGCACAGAGATCGACTGTAGGGGCTTTTACTGATTTTAATATTTTTAGAAAAAGATTAATTCAGAGGCTACCTGGCCCGCTTACAGACTCTGTCTACTTGAATTCATTTCAAACATTCAAATCTTAAGATGGAGGACTCTGTAACTTACTTGAAGGTCGAACCTAATATCCGCTAGCACAACACCCTTGATATATGCGACACGACACCCTTGGTCTTCAATTCGCCTTACAATCTCCACAATTGTGTTCTGGCTAAAACTGTCCTCAGACAGGCGGCCCAGTAGGCTTCGATATTACTTCAGTAAAATGTTACACACCTTGTTATGCCGCAGAGGCTTTTACAACACACAGAAAACACTCAAGAAAACCTTACACACACACACACTCTCACTCTATGGACGATACTCCAATGCATAACCATCTATCCTATATATACAAAAACTAAAGAGACTATTGAGGGTCCTGTCAGGCATTACTGGCCCAGACGGTGTCTACTCAATATTCCCAAGTACAATAATGTAGCCGAAAGTAAAAATTACCAGGGCCCCTTAGGGCTACGGTCAGAGTCATAATCATCATCAGTGCTGTCCGATTCCTCTTGCTTTTTGTAAAGCCATTCGAGATACTTTGATTCCCACTCGGTCTCATGATGATGCTGAGCATCTTGATAAATATCAATATGCACGGGTTCCTTATCTCGTACCGGATATCCTATAGCCACTTTGCTTTGTCTTTCACCTTTATCTCCTGTAGCAATTCCTTTTCCTTTGTTCATTGTTGAAGATTCCCCTTTATGTCTCATCGGCAACTGGCTACTATCTTTTGTGACAAAAGTACTGCTTTGAGGGAATAGGTATCTATCTGCTGATTTGGTCCATTTGCAGACATAGGCCATCGGATCGACTTCGATATCAAGAAACGAATCTTTTTTAGCTTTTCTAAAGTTAACATGTGATTGCACTGCTAACTCGACCCCATCCAAAAGATCTAACTTAAAAATCTGGAACATAGAAACTGACTGTTCTATACAACACTGAACCCAATATTTACAAAGGTGGTTCAAACCATGATGTTCTTGCCAACCAAGTTCAAAACTTACCGCTGACGCAACATGATTGGCTAATAAAAGACTTATCAAACAAGCAACATCTGGAACCCAATTACCATGTTTAATGATAATTGTAACTAGAGCTTTTTGATTTATAACTAGCTTCAAAGCACCACAGTTTTGCTGACAACATTCTAAAGTTTTGATCATACTAATTTTTTCATGAAGTCGTAAACTTGGAAAATCTTTTAACCATGAAGTTAATTTCTTAACTTCATCCATATTATCAGCAATTATAGATTCTTCAACATTCTCAGAACCATAAATTTGTGAGAATGGATTTGGTGCCACTGGCTCTCTAAGCTCTTTGCTATTGTAGCTCTAGGGAGTAGAAAAAGTTCTCAAATACTGCATTGATTTCATAATACACTGAGTACTTCTGACCTGTGGTTTTTTATTGCATAATCCTCCATTAAATTCCAAATCTGCAAAAGGTTCGAAGATTTCATACTGGGGGAAAGTATCAGTACTTGCATAGTACTCAGTTGAGCTCTGAAGATAGGCTGCTTCTAGTTCATCAAATATTTCATAGATTTGAAGAGAAATTAAAAATTTTTCTACTTGCTCATGCATGTCTATTCCTTCCAAATATAGCATCTTAGCTGCAGTATAAACTTTAAGATCAAAGTCTACTGCTCCAATCAATTGATAATAATTTAATATCTTCAGAGTATGAATCATTTCATCAGTAAACTCTCTCATCCAGAAATCACATAATGATTTAAAATAAAGCTTAACCTTCATGTTTGGTAAAGGATAAACTTTAATTAATTCTTCATCTAAACCAAGATGAATACCAACGTTTTTAGATTTCCATGCTTGAAAGCATTGTATCCACTGGTTTCTTCTCATTCTCATTCCAACCACTCTCTTGATTTCATTGGCTATAGGACCTGCAATATATTCCAGAGTATAAAATCTTTTTACAAAAGACTTATAAGTATCAGGCTCTGGTAAAGCAAAAGGACTTGTCCGATGCATTTTGTTCATGTCTCTTGTAAGCGAGTCTGCCAAATAATTGGAAATCCCTGGGATCCATACAACA
The DNA here is from genome assembly GCA_034641835.2 of Pinus albicaulis. Classification (NCBI taxonomy): domain Eukaryota; kingdom Viridiplantae; phylum Streptophyta; class Pinopsida; order Pinales; family Pinaceae; genus Pinus; species Pinus albicaulis. Next base: position 844,898,702 of record CM076581.1, read on the forward strand.
TCAAAATCATACATGTTAAACCATAGCTGCCAAGTTAAAAGTCTTCCTCTAGCTAATTGCTTTGAAATTTTAGCATTGAGGAAATGGGTAAAATTCTTTGAATCAGTTCTAATCAAAAACTTGACAGGAGCTAAGTAGAGTTCAAATTTTTGAATCCCATTAAATATAGCAAGGGTTTCTTTTTCTGCTGTAAAATAACCCTTTTGGTGAGGCAGAAACTCTCCAGATGCATAAGCACAAAGTTCTTCTTCTCCTGATTCTATTTTTTCGAATAGCACTACTGCCCAAAATGAGTCTGATGCATCTGTCTGTAATATTAGTGGTCCTTCTCCTGGTGGTTTTAGCTGAGGTAACCCTTGACATTCTTTCTTAAGCAGTTTGACTGCTGCTGTGGCTTCTGACGACCAACCTGTATGCAAGTGTTGTCTAATAGGAGCTGTCTTCTGTGATAATCTTGGAATATATTTATGAATATAATTCAGTATTCCAAGAAATCTCTGAATCATTTTAGTATCTTCTAGCTGATCAGGAAATTCTGCTAACTTAGTTAGAACATGTGGTTGCATTTGAATTTTCCCATCAACTATATTGATTCCTAAGAAATCAACACTGCTTTGAAATAATACCATCTTTTTCTCCGAGAGAACTATACCATGATATTGTACCTCTTTTAAAAAGATCCTGAGGTGAGTAAGATGGTCTTCAAGGTTGTCACTGAAAATTAAGATATCATCAATGTAAACACATATGAAGTCATACTTCCCAAAAATATAGTCCATTCTTCTTTGGAAGAATGCTGGGGAATTTTTCAAACCAAAGGGTACTACTTTCCACTGATAAAATCCAGCAGGGCATGTGAAAGCTGTTTTATGCCTATCTTCTTCTTTAATTTGGATTTGGTAGTATCCGGACTTCATATCAAACTTACTAAAAATTCTGTTGTTCTGAATTTTCTGCATTATCGTTTCTTGTCTAGGCAGAGGATAATTAAAACTTTTGGTTATTGCATTCAACGGCTTATAGTTTATAACCATCCTTGCTTTTCCTCTAATGATCTCAGAATGGTTTCTGACTAAAAAGGCAGAACATGAGTAATGAGATTCACTAGGTTCAATTAATTCTAACTGCAGAAGTTCATCAATTTGTTTTCGGATTTCTTTCTCATCAGAAGGAGTACAGGGTATTAGTTTACCTTTTACCCCATTGTCGTGGAGTGTTATAATTTCTTGTTGAGGACTTTCCACTGACCAGAACTTCTGAGGATTTTCAGAAAAGTTCTTCACTAATCCTTCATATATCTCTTTTTGTTCTTCTGACCAATCTTCTGTATTAATATTTGCTTTTTGTTTGCTCTGACTGGCTTTTTCTTCATATTTCTGTAATACTTCAACCCAGTCATTTGAGTCTTTGATTGGCCTTTTTGATCCTGCTTTCTTCTGGCTAATCTGCCTTTGAGGTTCAGAATTGGCTAATGTTAGCCTTGGAACAGATATAGCTTTCTTTTTTGCATTCAAGATGATTTTATCTTCACTTATAGTGACTGGAAAGACTGAAGACAAAAATGGCATACCTAAGGAGAGGCTGCAGGAAGTATCATTATACTGAACTGCTGATATTTTAACAATTCCCCCCCCAACTTTTAAAGAGACATTATCTACATAATGGGTGAGAGAAACAGTTCCTCCAACAGTTTCTGAAACCAAAATATGGTTTAAAGGCTTCCACAGACCTTTAAATAAAGATGGACGTGCCAAATTATTAGATCCTCCAGTATCTATAAATGCATGGACTTCAATCCAGTCATTACGGACTTGAACGTGAACTGGAATATACAGCAAGTTATTTGTTTTTACAATTTTCTTTAGAAAGGATGACTCTTCGGAAGAAATCGAGGGTGGTAAAGAAGTGGGAGACACTTTCTTTGGATATGGAAAAAGAGAATTATATGAAGTACTTACAGATGGAGAGTCACTAGGGACTGGTTCTTTTGTATTTACAACAGAGGACTGAGAGATTACAGACATGTTTTCGGATTCTTCATCGTCATTTTCTTCATCATAGTCATCTTCTGTTTCAGAAGATAATTCTTCATCATAATACAGATAGTCATCAGAATAAAAACAACGATTCATCTTTTGAGAAGATTGAATATTATCTTCTTCTTCTGAAGATGCTTCTGTAAGGATATAGACTTCTGAAATATCATCATCTGATTCAACCATAGACCATGAATCAACAAATTCTTCAATGTCTACGCATGCTTTCAACTTGTTTGAGGAGTTTTTTGGACATTTTCTTGCATAATGACCTTCTTGTTTACAGATAAAACAACTATTATTCTTTGGTTTTCCTTGATTTCTCTTTTTGAGATATCTGTATTTTCTAAAAGGTCTTCTCGGCTGAGCTACTCTTTTTGTTTTGAATTTACCATATCTTTTAGATCTCTTCTTTTTAAAAGGTGTCCATGGAAGGACAGATCTGCATACTTCAAGTCCTGGGGTAAATTCAGAGGCTTTCTTCTGCCAGCATAGATATTTGATTTTCTCAGAACATCTAAATAACAAATCAATCCAGTAGATATGATCAACAGTCTTATTTTGATTTTCTAAATCTTTCAAAATCATATCCCCTAGATTTCCAGGAAGCTTTGATAAAAATGAAATTTTCTGAACTGAATCATTTGCCAAATTTGCTTTGAATACTTTACCCATGTATTCATCACCAAACTCTTGAAAATATTTTGCTTCTTTCAATTCCATTCTGGCTAAATCAGTTATTATCTGTTTTTTCTCATCTGTAGGTTCAGGAACAAACTGAGTTTTCATTATCAATTCTAGTGTGGCTAAACCAGCATTGCAAACATTCATTCTTTCTTCTGCTGTTGCAGCCATCCACCAGTCATAGACTATTCCTGCCATTCTTTTCTCTTCCAGATAAAAAATAGATTCATTGTTCAATTTTGTGGTTATTTGCATTTGATACAGGGCACCTATCCAAATTCTGATTGATTCAGCTGGGTTTTTTTACTTTTCTAAGTCAAGGACATAACCAGCGGTACTGGTTGCAAACAAATCTTCTTCAACTCTGGGATACTTTGCTTGATCTCTGAAAGTATGGGCTTTTTGTAGAGAGGGCAAAATAAATGAAGGAAACTTTTTAGCTGCATCCTCTAAAGTGGCTAGTTCACTTTTAGGCTTATGTATTAGAGGAGAGGATTCAAAAGTTTTCTCAAATACTTTTTCTTTACCCTTTGAGATCTTTTTTTCTAATGCTTCTGTTTGAACACTAGATTCTGCACCAGTTTCTTCTTCTGGTTCATCAAATTCCCAGGGTGTTGGTGGTTCCATAGACATAGAAAAATATGGTGTTCTGTGTTCTCTTTTCTTTCTTTCTTTCTCCTTTTTCCTTCTAGCCTTTTCTTCTTTCCGTTGTTTGTCTGCTTCTTGTTCTTCTCTTAGCAGTCTGAGATTGGCTAAGATTTGTTCTGATTGGACTCCTAAATTATCTAGGACATCCTCAGCGTGAGAACACCAGGTTGTAAGATAGTTTCCTATCTGGTAAACTTCATCTAAGTCCTTTGAATTATTTACATTATGCTCTATTAATGGAGCACAATCAGCTCGGGTTGTAGGCTGTCTAGACATAGAGGATGTGGTACAGAACTTTGTCTTTGGTGGCCATTTTCCTCCTTTTACAAATCTGTGATTTGCATATGTCCACTCTTCTTGAGGATTAGCTGATATGTGTGACACACGATGCATTTTTTGTACAGGCAAAAAAGGCTTGTTATCAGGTATATACAATTCTTTTGAATCTTTTTCAGATTCTTCAGAAATAGGCTGACGATTTTCAGAGGATTCACCATGATATTGGATTGGATAAACATGACGCTTGGGCTTGACAATTGGCTTTTCAATCTTTGGTCTGTTTGGAATTAATTTTACACTTCCGTCTGAAATAGCAACTCTTTTATACTTTGACTCGGGCTTTCGGATTTTCTAGAGATTTGTATTGGAAATACAGAATCATTTGGAATATCTTCGAGTACATTATCTTGAATCTTCGGCTTGAGCATTTGACACTTCATGATTCTACAGTCTTTAAGGCAAATTTGTTTCGGTTTGGGATGGATAGTATTAGTTAAGCAAAGCGAAGTACATATTATATGGGGAGAGATATTACTATGTCTATAGACTTAATCCTTGGAACCCGAGTCATTAATTTCCAACATTCAGCAAGGTGAGGATCAGATAAACTAATAGCATAATCTGGATAGACTGTTCCATATTGACATCCAGTAGACAGATTTCCAGTGATGGTTCCTATGCGAGCATGTTCATATATCTGATGGCGTGTATCGAAAACTTCTGCTATGCAAGGAGAATTAATTCCATGCCTATATAATGGGGCTAGACCAATTCAGATTCCTCCAAAATGCAGATAATGATATTTCTTTTCTTCTACGTATTTTTTAAACTTTTTGATGTCGTCTTTTGAAAACAAATTGAGGGACACAATTTGAACAGAGGGTCCAGCTATCTTAATAGTTACTTCTACTTCTTTGAGAAAAGACTTCTTCTTAAACATGATTGAAATAGGAAGTTTATACACATCGTTTGCAGAGAGAGATGGTGAATTCCAGCTTTCTGGATTTTCTACTTCTTCATGTTCTATTTCTTTAGATCTGGAAGTTACTTCATTTAAGATTCTACGATCAATGCTAGAGAAAGTGCGAAGTAAATTTTCCATAACAGAATCAGAACGGGGCTTTGATACCAGATAAATTTTCAAGCACAGAGATCGACTGTAGGGGCTTTTACTGATTTTCTAGAGATTTGTATTGGAAATACCAATCATTTGGAATATCTTCAGGGCTGTATACTGCTCCTTCAACTTGAGCATTTGACATACCAATAGTTACACAGTCTTTTAAGACAGGCTGTTTCAGTTTGGGATGGATAGTATTAGTTAACTGAAACGAAGTCTGTACTATAACAGAGAGATATTCACTATCATCTATAAGACTTAATCCTTGGACACCGGTCATTAATTTCCAACATTCAGCAAGGTGAGGATCAGATAAACTAATAGCATAATCTGGATAGACTGTTCCATATTGACATCCAGTAGACAAATTTCCAGTGATGGTTCCTATGCGAGCATGTTCATATATCTGATGGCGTGCATCGAAAACTTCTGCTATGCAAGGAGAATTAATTCCATGCCTATATAATGGGGCTAGACCAATTCGGATTCCTCCAAAATGCAGATAATGATATTTCTTTTCTTCTACGTATTTTTTAAACTTTTTGATGTCGTCTTTTGAAAAAAAATTGAGGGACACAATTTGAACAGAGGGTCCAGCTATCTTAATAGTTACTTCTACTTCTTTGAGAAAAGACTTCTTCTTAAACATGATTGAACTAGGAAGTTTATACACATCGTTTGCAGAGAGAGATGGTGGATTCCAGCTTTCTGGATTTTCTACTTCTTCATGTTCTATTTCTTCAGATCTGGAAGTTACTTCATTTAAGATTCTACGATCAATGCTAGAGAAAGTGTGAAGTAAATTTGCCATAACAGAATCAGAACGGGGCTCTGATACCAGATAAATTTTCAAGCACAAGCGTCATGTTTATCCAATCGAATATCATGGTGAATCCTCTGAAAATCGTCAGCCTATTTCTGAAGAATCTGAAAAAGATTCAAAAGAATTGTATATACCTGATAACAAGCCTTTTTTGCCTGTACAAAAAATGCATCGTGTGTCACACATAACAGCTAATCCTCAAGAAGAGTGGACATATGCAAATCACAGATTTGTAAAAGGAGGAAAATGGCCACCAAAGACAAAGTTCTGTACCACATCCTCTATGTCTAGACAGCCTACAACCCGAGCTGATTGTGCTCCATTAATAGAGCATAATGTAAATAATTCAAAGGACTTAGATGAAGTTTACCAGATAGGAAACTATCTTACAACCTGGTGTTCTCACGCTGAGGATGTCCTAGATAATTTAGGAGTCCAATCAGAACAAATCTTAGCCAATCTCAGACTGCTAAGAGAAGAACAAGAAGCAGACAAACAACGGAAAGAAGAAAAGGCTAGAAGGAAAAAGGAGAAAGAAAGAAAGAAAAGAGAACACAGAACACCATATTTTTCTATGTCTATGGAACCACCAACACCCTGGGAATTTGATGAACCAGAAGAAGAAACTGGTGCAGAATCTAGTGTTCAAACAGAAGCATTAGAAAAAAAGATCTCAAAGGGTAAAGAAAAAGTATTTGAGAAAACTTTTGAATCCTCTCCTCTAATACATAAGCCTAAAAGTGAACTAGCCACTTTAGAGGATGCAGCTAAAAAGTTTCCTTCATTTATTTTGCCCTCTCTACAAAAAGCCCATACTTTCAGAGATCAAGCAAAGTATCCCAGAGTTGAAGAAGATTTGTTTGCAACCAGTACCGCTGGTTATGTCCTTGACTTAGAAAAGTCAAAAAACCCAGCTGAATCAATCAGAATTTGGATAGGTGCCCTGTATCAAATGAAAATAACCACCAAATTGAACAATGAATCTATTTTTTATCTGGCAGAGAAAAGAATGGCAGGAATAGTCTATGACTGGTGGATGGCTGCAACAGCAGAAGAAAGAATGAATGTTTGCAATGCTGGTTTAGCCACACTAGAATTGATAATGAAAACTCAGTTTGTTCCTGAACCTACAGATGAGAAAAAACAGATAATAACTGATTTAGCCAGAATGGAATTGAAAGAAGCAAAATATTTTCAAGAGTTTGGTGATGAATACATGGGTAAAGTATTCAAAGCAAATTTGGCAAATGATTCAGTTCAGAAAATTTCATTTTTATCAAAGCTTCCTGGAAATCTAGGGGATATGATTTTGAAAGATTTAGAAAATCAAAATAAGACTGTTGATCATATCTACTAGATTGATTTGTTATTTAGATGTTCTGAGAAAATCAAATATCTATGCTGGCAGAAGAAAGCCTCTGAATTTACCCCAGGACTTGAAGTATGCAGATCTATCCTTCCATGGACACCTTTCAAAAAGAAGAGATCTAAAAGATATGGTAAATTCAAAACAAAAAGAGTAGCTCAGCCAAGAAGACCTTTTAGAAAATACAGATATCTCAAAAAGAGAAATCAAGGAAAACCAAAGAATAATTGTTGTTTTATCTGTAAACAAGAAGGTCATTATGCAAGAAAATGTCCAAAAAGCTCCTCAAACAAGTTGAAAGCATGCGTAGACATTGAAGAATTTATTGATTCATGGTATATGATAGAATCTGATGATGATATTTCAGAAGTGTATATTATTACAGATGCCTCTTCAGAAGAAGAAGATAATAATCAATCTTCTCAAAAGATGAATCGTTGCTTTTATTCTGATGACTATCTGTATTGTGATGAAGAATTAACTTCTGAAACAGAAGATGACTATGATGAAGAAGAAGAAGAAGAAGAAGAGAATCAAGATTCCTATGTATATACTGAAGATGAAAAATCTTCAATTGTAAATGATCATGTTGTGTTACCACCCTCACCATCTGTCTCTACTACTACTCCACCTTTCAATACTCTTTGTCCATATCCAAAGAAAGTATCTCCCACTTCCTTACCACCTTCCATTACACCAGAAGAATCATCATTTCTCAAAAAGATAGTTAAAACCAATAATTTGCTGTATATTCCAGTCCAAGTCCAAGTCCGTGGTGAATGGATAGAAGTACATGCATTTATAGATACTGGAGGATCTAATAATTTGGCACGTCCATCTCTCTTTAAAGGTCTATGGAAGCCTTTAAACCATATCCTGGTTTCAGAAACTGTTGGAGGATCTGTGTCACTCACCCACTATGTAGATAATATCTCTTTAAAAGTTGGAAATTGTTAAAATATCGGCAGTTCAGTATAATGATACTTCCTGCAGCCTTTCCTTAGGAATGCCATTTTTATCCTCAGTCTTTCCAGTTACTATAAGTGAAGATAAGATGATCCTAAATATCAAGAAGAAAGAGATTTCTGTCCCAATGTTAACTTTAGCCAATTCTGAACCGCAAAGACAGATTAGCCAGAAGCAAGCACGATCAAAAAGACCAATCCAAGATTCAAATGATTGGATAGAGGTTTTGCAGAAATATGAAGAAAAAGAAAATCAGAGTAAGCAAAAAGCAAATATTAACACAGATTGGTCAGAAGATCAAAAAGAAATCTATGAAGAGTTACTGAAGAATTGTTCTGAAAACCCTCAGAAGTTTTGGTCAGTGGAAAGCCCTCAGCAAGAGATTATAACACTCCACGACAACGGGGTAAAAGGTAAATTAATACCCTGTACTCCTTCTGATGAAAAGGAGATCAAGAAGCAAATTGATGAACTTCTGCAGTTAGAATTAATTGAACCTAGTGAATCTCATTATTCATGTTCTGCCTTTTTAGTCAGAAACCATTCTGAGATCATTAGAGGAAAATCAAGGATGGTTATAAACTATAAGACGTTGAATGCAATAACTAAAATTTTTAATTATCCTTTGCCTAGACAAGAAACTATAATGCAGAAAATTCAGAACAGCAGAATATTTAGTAAGTTTGATATGAAGTCAGGATACTACCAAATCCAAATTAAAGAAGAAGATAGGCATAAAACAACTTTTACATGCCCTGCTGGATTCTATCAGTGGAAAGTAGTACCCTTCGGTCTTAAGAATGCACCAGCATTCTTCCAAAGAAGAATGGATTATATTTTTGGAAAATATGACTTCATATGTGTCTACATTGATGATATTCTAATTTTCAGTGATAACTTAGAAGACCATCTTACTCACCTCAGAATCTTTTTAAAAGAGGTACAATATCATGGGATAGTTCTTTCGGAGAAAAAGATGGTATTATTTCAAAGCAGTGTTGATTTCTTAGGAATCAATATAGTTGATGGGAAAATTCAAATGCAACCACATGTTCTCATTAAGTTAGCAGAATTCCCTGATCAGCTAGAAGATACTAAAATGATTCAAAGATTTCTTGGAATACTGAATTATATTCATAAATATATTCCAAGATTATCACAGAAGACAGCTCCTATTAGACAACACTTGCATACAGGTTGGTCGCCAGAAGCCACAATAGCAGTCAAAATGCTTAAGAAAGAATGTCAAGGGTTACCTCAGCTAAAACCACCAGGAGAAGGACCACTAATCTTACAGACAGATGCATCAGACTCATTTTGGGCAGCAGTGCTATTCGAAAAAATAGAATCAGGAGAAGAAGAACTTTGTGCTTATGCATCTGGAGAGTTTCTGCCTCACCAAAAGGGTTATTTTACAGCAGAAAAAGAAACCCTTGCTATATTTAATGGGATTCAAAAATTTTAACTCTACTTAGCTCCTGTCAAGTTTTTGATTAGAACTGATTCAAAGAATTTTACCCATTTCCTCAATGCTAAAATTTCAAAGCAATTAGCTAGAGGAAGACTTTTAACTTGGCAGCTATGGTTTAACATGTATGATTTTGATGTTGTATGGATCCCAGGGATTTCCAATTATTTGGCAGACTCGCTTACAAGAGACATGAACAAAATGCATCGGACAAGTCCTTTTGCTTTACCAGAGCCTGATACTTATAAGTCTTTTGTAAAAAGAATTTATACTCTGGAATATATTGCAGGTCCTATAGCCAATGAAATCAAGAGAGTGGTTGGAATGAGAATGAGAAGAAACCAGTGGATACAACGCTGTCAAGCATGGCAATCTAAAAACGTTGGTATTCATCTTGGTTTAGATGAAGAATTAATTAAAGTTTATCCTTTACCAAACATGAAGGTTAAGCTTTATTTTAAATCATTATGTGATTTCTGGATGAGAGAGTTTACTGATGAAATGATTCATACTCTGAAGATATTAAATTATTATCAATTGATTGGAGCAGTAGACTTTGATCTTAAAGTTTATACTGCAGCTAAGATGCTAGATTTGGAAGGAATAGACATGCATGAGCAAGTAGAAAAATTTTTAATTTCTCTTCAAATCTATGAAATATTTGATGAACTAGAAGCAGCCTATCTTCAGAGCTCAACTGAGTACTATGCAAGTACTGATACTTTCCCCCAGTATGAAATCTTCGAACCTTTTGCAGATTGGGAATTTAATGGAGGATTATGCAAGAAAAAACCACAGGTCAGAAGTACTCAGTGTATTATGAAATCAATGCAGTATTTGAGAACTTTTTCTACTCCCTGGAGCTACAATAGCAAAGAGCTTAGAGAGCCAGTGGCACCAAATCCATTCTCACAAATTTATGGTTCTGAGAATGTTGAAGAATCTATAATTGCTGATAATATGGATGAAGTTAAGAAATTAACTTCATGGTTAAAATATTTTCCAAGTTTACGACTTCATGAAAAAATTAGTATGATCAAAACTTTAGAATGTTGTCAGCAAAACTGTGGTGCTTTGAAGCTAGTTATAAATCAAAAAGCTCTAGTTACAATTATCATTAAACATGGTAATTGGGTTCCAGATGTTGCTTGTTTGATAAGTCTTTTATTAGCCAATCATGTTGCGTCAGCGGTAAGTTTTGAACTTGGTTGGCAAGAACATCATGGTTTGAACCACCTTTGTAAATATTGGGTTCAGTGTTGTATAGAACAGTCAGTTTCTATGTTCCAGATTTTTAAGTTAGATCTTTTGGATGGGGTCGAGTTAGCAGTGCAATCACATGTTAACTTTAGAAAAGCTAAAAAAGATTCGTTTCTTGATATCGAAGTCGATCCGATGGCCTATGTCTGCAAATGGACCAAATCAGCAGATAGATACCTATTCCCTCAAAGCAGTACTTTTGTCACAAAAGATAGTAGCCAGTTGCCGATGAGACATAAAGGGGAATCTTCAACAATGAACAAAGGAAAAGGAATTGCTACAGGAGATAAAGGTGAAAGACAAAGCAAAGTGGCTACAGGATATCCGGTACGAGATAAGGAACCCGTGCATATTGATATTTATCAAGATGCTCAGCATCATCATGAGACCGAGTGGGAATCAAAGTACCTGGAATGGCTTTACAAAAAGCAAGAGGAATCGGACAGCACTGATGATGATTATGACTCTGACCGTAGCCCTAAGGGGCCCTGGTAATTTTTACTTTCGGCTACATTATTGTACTTGGGAATATTGAGTAGACACCGTCTGGGCCAGTAATGCCTGACAGGACCCTCAATAGTCTCTTTAGTTTTTGTATATATAGGATAGATGGTTATGCATTGGAGTATCGTCCATAGAGTGAGAGTGTGTGTGTGTAAGGTTTTCTTGAGTGTTTTCTGTGTGTTGTAAAAGCCTCTGCGGCATAACAAGGTGTGTAACATTTTACTGAAGTAATATCGAAGCCTACTGGGCCGCTTGTCTGAGGACAGTTTTAGCCAGAACACAGTTGTGGAGATTGTAAGGCGAATTGAAGACCAAGGGTGTCGTGTCGCATATCTCAAGGGTGTTGTGCTAGCGGATATTAGGTTCGACCTTCAAGTAAGTTACAGAGTCCTCCATCTTAAGATTTGAATGTTTGAAATGAATTCAAGTAGACAGAGTCTGTAAGCGGGCCAGGTAGCCTCTGAATTAATCTTTTTCTAAAAAGATTAAAATCAGTAAAAGCCCCTACAGTCGATCAATGTGCCCCGTTCTGATTCTTTTATGGCAAATTTACTTCGCACTTTCTCTAGCATTGATCGTAGAATCTTAAATGAAGTAACTTCCAGATCTGAAGAAATAGAACATGAAGAAGTAGAAAATCCAGAAAGCTGGAATCCACCATCTCTCTCTGCAAACGATGTGTATAAACTTCCTATTTCAATCATGTTTAAGAAGAAGTCTTTTCTCAAAGAAGTAGAAGTAACTATTAAGATAGCTGGACCCTCTGTTCAAATTGTGTCCCTCAATTTGTTTTCAAAAGACGACATCAAAAAGTTTAAAAAATACGTAGAAGAAAAGAAATATCATTATCTGCATTTTGGAGGAATCCGAATTGGTCTAGCCCCATTATATAGGCATGGAATTAATTCTCCTTGCATAGCAGAAGTTTTCGATACACGCCATCAGATATATGAACATGCTCGCATAGGAACCATCACTGGAAATCTGTCTACTGGATGTCAATATGGAACAGTCTATCCAGATTATGCTATTAGTTTATCTGATCCTCACCTTGCTGAATGTGGGAAATTAATGACTGGTGTCCAAGGATTAAGTCTTATAGATGATAGTGAATATCTCTCTGTTATAATACAGACTTCGTTTCAGTTAACTAATACTATCCATCCCAAACTGAAACAGCCTGTCTTAAAAGACTGTGTAACTGTTGGTATGTAAAATGCTCAAGTCGAAGGAGCAGTATACAGCCCTGAAGATATTCCAAATGATTGGTATTTCCAATACAAATCTCTAGAAAATATGAAAAAGCCCGAGTCAAAGTATAAAAGAGTTGCTATTTCAGACGGAAGTGTAAAATTAATTCCAAACAGACCAAAGATTGAAAAGCCAATTGTCAAGCCCAAGCGTCATGTTTATCCAATCCAATATCATGGTGAATCCTCTAAAAATCGTCAGCCTATTTCTGAAGAATCTGAAAAAGATTCAAAAGAATTGTATATACCTGATAACAAGCCTTTTTTGCCTGTACAAAAAATGCATCGTGTGTCACACATATCAGCTAATCCTCAAGAAGAGTGGACATATGCAAATCACAGATTTGTAAAAGGAGGAAAATGGCCACCAAAGACAAAGTTCTGTACCACATCCTCTATGTCTAGACAGCCTACAACCCGAGCTGATTGTGCTCCATTAATAGAGCATAGTGTAAATAATTCAAAGGACTTAGATGAAGTTTACCAGATAGGAAACTATCTTACAACCTGGTGTTCTCACGCTGAGGATGTCCTAGATGATTTAGGAGTCCAATCAGAACAAATCTTAGCCAATCTCAGACTGCTAAGAGAAGAACAAGAAGCAGACAAACAGCGGAAAGAAGAAAAGGCTAGAAGGAAAAAGGAGAAAGAAAGAAAGAAAAGAGAACACGGAACACCATATTTTTCTATGTCTATGGAACCACCAACACCCTGGGAATTTGATGAACCAGAAGAAGAAACTGGTGCAGAATCTAGTGTTCAAATAGAAGCATTAGAAAAAAAGATCTCAAAGGGTAAAGAAAAAGTATTTGAGAAAACTTTTGAATCCTCTCCTCTAATACATAAGCCTAAAAGTGAACTAGCCACTTTAGAGGATACAGCTAAAAAGTTTCCTTCATTTATTTTGCCCTCTCTACAAAAATCCCATACTTTCAGAGATCAAGCAAAGTATCCCAGAGTTGAAGAAGATTTGTTTGCAACCAGTACCGCTGGTTATGTCCTTGACTTAGAAAAGTCAAAAAACCTAGCTGAATCAATCAGAATTTGGATAGGTGCCCTGTATCAAATGCAAATAACCACCAAATTGAACAATGAATCTATTTTTTATCTGGCAGAGAAAAGAATGGCAGGAATAGTCTATGACTGGTGGATGGCTGCAACAGCAGAAGAAAGAATGAATGTTTGCAATGCTGGTTTAGCCACACTAGAATTGATAATGAAAACTCAGTTTGTTCCTGAACCTACAGATGAGAAAAAACAGATAATAACTGATTTAGCCAGAATGGAATTGAAAGAAGCAAAATATTTTCAAGAGTTTGGTGATGAATACATGGGTAAAGTATTCAAATCAAATTTGGCAAATGATTCAGTTCAGAAAATTTCATTTTTATCAAAGCTTCCTGGAAATCTAGGGGATATGATTTTGAAAGATTTAGAAAATAAAAATAAGACTGTTGATCATATCTACTGGATTGATTTGTTATTTAGATGTTCTGAGAAAATCAAATATCTATGCTGGCAGAAGAAAGCCTCTGAATTTACCCCAGGACTTGAAGTATGCAGATCTGTCCTTCCATGGACACCTTTTAAAAAGAAGAGATCTAAAAGATATGGTAAATTCAAAACAAAAAGAGTAGCTCAGCCGAGAAGACCTTTTAGAAAATACAGATATCTCAAAAAGAGAAATCAAGGAAAACCAAAGAATAATAGTTGTTTTATCTGTAAACAAGAAGGTCATTATGCAAGAAAATGTCCAAAAAACTCCTCAAACAAGTTGAAAGCATGCGTAGACATTGAAGAATTTATTGATTCATGGTATATGGTAGAATCTGATGATGATATTTCAGAAGTGTATATTATTACAGATGCCTCTTCAGAAGAAGAAGATAATAATCAATCTTCTCAAAAGATGAATCGTTGCTTTTATTCTGATGACTATCTGTATTGTGATGAAGAATTAACTTCTGAAACAGAAGATGACTATGATGAAGAAGAAGAAGAAGAAGAAGAGAATCAAGATTCCTATGTATATACTGAAGATGAAAAATCTTCAATTGTAAATGATCATGTTGTGTTACCACCCTCACCATCTGTCTCTACTACTACTCCACCTTTCAATACTCTTTGTCCATATCCAAAGAAAGTATCTCCCACTTCCTTACCACCTTCCATTACACCAGAAGAATCATCATTTCTCAAAAAGATAGTTAAAACCAATAATTTGCTGTATATTCCAGTCCAAGTCCAAGTCCGTGGTGAATGGATAGAAGTACATGCATTTATAGATACTGGAGGATCTAATAATTTGGCACGTCCATATCTCTTTAAAGGTCTATGGAAGCCTTTAAACCATATCCTGGTTTCAGAAACTGTTGGAGGATCTGTGTCACTCACCCACTATGTAGATAATATCTCTTTAAAAGTTGGGGGGGAAATTGTTAAAATATCGGCAGTTCAGTATAATGATACTTCCTGCAGCCTTTCCTTAGGAATGCCATTTTTATCCTCAGTCTTTCCAGTTACTATAAGTGAAGATAAGATGATCCTAAATATCAAGAAGAAAGCGATTTCTGTCCCAAGGTTAACTTTAGCCAATTCTGAACCGCAAAGACAGATTAGCCAGAAGAAAGCAGGATCAAAAAGACCAATCCAAGATTCAAATGATTGGATAGAGGTTTTGCAGAAATATGAAGAAAAAGCAAATCAGAGCAAGCAAAAAGCAAATATTAACACAGATTGGTCAGAAGATCAAAAAGAAATATATGAAGAGTTACTGAAGAATTGTTCTGAAAACCCTCAGAAGTCATAGTAAATCTCTGAGTTTTCCTTAGCGGTAGACTTTTCGTGGCTTTGGGCCTAGCCCTCGGAGTTTCTCCGCTACTTGTGTGTTATACATTTAATTACAGAACTTGTGGTTCCAGTCATCTAATGCATTTCGTGAGATGTCATTTCATTGGTTAATTGTGAACATAACATGCTATGGATTTCTCTCTCACTAGAATAGTTCATCATTAATTATTTATTTCTTACAATCAATGTTTTCCTAATTGCTTAGATGCTTTCATCATTTCCCAATGCTTTTATAATCATTTGATTAGTTCTAGCATGACTACTATTCAATTCTGCATATAGTTAAAGTTGGATATTTTCATTATCATTATGAGGTGTCTGGTTGTTGTTTGATTCAGAGAGACATTATTTATTAATTTAAAAGAGAATTCCATTGAAAAATTTATATAAACAATTCTTGTTCAATTTATTAGAGTTGTTGTTCAAATTATTAGGATTGTTTTTCAATACATCACAGTACATTTTTCAATTGTATTTTTCTCTTTTCAACCGGAATAGTGATTTTTTCATATGCTTAGAACAGAGTAGCTAAAAGCATTCTGTAATTCCATACCAATTTGATGTGATTGAACTTCAAGAATTAGATAGTCTTCCTTTTGATAATTTAGAGTAGTTGTATTTTGGTATCACTTGCATATTTTATGCTTACACTCGTAAAAAAACAAGACTTGCCCTCAGTTGATAATTAAATGAGAAGCATTGAAGCTGCCTGTAACAGTCATCTTTATGACCCAGCAAGTTGAAATAGGATCAAAGCAGTATATGGTTTAAGTTGACCCCGGGGGATCAATTTAAAATACTAGGATCCCCAAGGTCAAATTAGGTAGAATAAACATAGCCATAATAGGCATCGAAAGGACTCTAGAGGGGGGATCTAAAAATGGTATCTGACGGGAAGGTTAATTTCCCAGTGGAATGCTACAAAATGGTTAAGGCTTTGGGGAATCATTCCTGGTTAAAAAATATTTGGAGGGACATGAGAAGAAGGAGAAGGTCCTTTAGGAGATGGTCCTGATGGCTATGTCAGGTGAAAAACAATAGGTTGCGAAGGCGCTGGCTACTAACCAGTTGAACCTGGCCACTTTTAGCTAGCTCGAGATGCTTGCAACATGCAAACACTCAATGACATAGGATGAGTAATAAGAGGGGGTGGGGGGAGTGAGCTAAGTAAGGTGGAATATTTATATACTCCCGTTGAAACTCTGGTGACAAGTGTGACTCATTGGTTATTGGCCACCGATAATATTACGGACTCAAGGTAGGTCTGAGATTTTGGGTTCGTAATATGTCAGCTGATTGATGGTGAGGATCTTTCCATTGTGGGAGAAGAACATATTACGATGAATTGCATATGTGAAAATTGACATCACATATGTGTAGCTATGACCCAAGAGGATATTATAATATAAGGGGACATCACTGACTTCTACGTCAATACAAATAGTCTTTCCCACAAGTGTCATAGGACAATTGTGGAAGATGTTGAGGAGCTAAGAAGGGTGACCATCCCAAACATGCAAAGTGATGGTGGATGGGGCAAATTTGGGTGATATTAGCATCTTCCAAGCATAGGAAGACATCACACAGGTGGATGCGCCCTCATAAATGATACATGTCTGAACATGGGCATTACAAATCTTGACTAGTATTTGGAAGGTAATGGATGAAGTTAAAGGGGGATGTTTTGACTTCTCAACCTCAACGATGATCAAATGATCATCTAAAGGATACATAGTTCCAAAATTATATATTGGAGCTTTTCATTAACATGGACATGTCTGGAGGACTTCCAGTGTTGACATGGCATCAAGAGACTGCGCCAGGTCATCTACTATGTTGTAGGTGTGGGCGGCTTTGGAAGAAGTAGCATTTCGGCATAATGGCCCTTTGGGAATATTATGAATTACCTATGAATTAGGCTGAAGGATCTATAAGGGAAAATTTGGTGTAGAAATGGACTCTGTGGGAACATTAGTTTGGGACTCGGTTGCAGAAGTAACGGGTTGATTGTAATATTCGCGTGACTGGCTCTGATGGTTGACATCAGGTGTATTGACCTCTTTAGAATTCATCTTCAGAATCCTGTAATCAAAGGTACCAGACTGCTGGGATTGAAGGGTGGCCAGAACTTGAGGTGGTTGGGTAGCAACATATCCTTGTTGAGGGAAAGGATTAGTGAATAGAACTGGTTGAGATGGCGGAGTATTTTGAGGAAGTGAAGTGGTGTCTTGCTATCATCTAGAGGTTTTTTGGGCTTCCCACAACTAGCACATCTAGGGTAAAAGGGAAAAATCATGGGTATAATGGCCATGTACACGACAACGTGAGCAAGTTTTTTTCACACCAATAGGCTTGTTCTACTTGGGTTGATCACCCTGTTGCGGGTTTACGTTGTTAAGTTGGTCCCCTTGGGGTATGTTCAGATGATTACCTCGATGTCATTGGTTACCTTACACTTGTTGGTTCTAGTTTCCTTTTCCATTATTATTTTTATTTGAATTAGGAGGATTAGTCACACTCTTCTGAGTATACACCTAGCCTTCAGGAAGTGGTGGTTGTTGTGGCAAAGCGTTAGAAGGAACGAGAGGCTCGGGAACTCACTCTGTGTGAGAAAATTCTCTAACCATAGAAATTGTTGCTTAACACTTTATATTTGCAGTCGATAGCTTGAAAAAATGTTTAAAAAAACTAGATCTATGGAGTAAAAGAAGTTAAACAATAAAAATAAGTAGTAATTACACCATGCATCCAATAGACATGACACGATTTAAAGAATGTCTTATATATTATTACACTTGGTGAATGGAACAAGAAAGTGTTACCATTCCCCCTCAATGGGATGGGTTCTTGGTTTTCCTCAACGCTTCATTTCCATAATATTCTCTCTCTTAATGGTGGATAAAACCCAAAATGTATTGAACTGTATGGGAGCTCAAGAAGAAAAATAAAATAGTAGAGGAAATGAGAATGATCAAAGTGCAACAATGAAAGTGATTAAAGTCAAGAATGGATGGAAGAACCCTTCTATTTATGACAAAATAATGATTGATCCTCAACAATGGTGAATAATAAAATATTATTAACCAAGATCTAGATCTAATCGCTTGGAATAGTTTATTATATTTTGTTGGAGGGAAAAGGTATTTAAATTGGTTAAATACCTTTATTTAGAAATAATACACAAAAAATGGTTGATTTACCATTTCAAGAATGTGGTTAAAGAATAATAAAAAAATAATGATTTTTCAAATTATTTGTAGGTGATTTAGTCAAATTTAACAAGGAATAATAACTAAATAATGTTTTAATTAATTATTCTTAGAGAAAAAAAAGAAAAATAATTATTTATCTAACTATTTCTCATTATTGGATTAAATATGACCATGAATATTATTTAAATAGTGGTTTAATTATTTATTCCTGGAGGAAAATATAATAAATAATGATTTATTTAATTATTCCTCATGGGGTTTCTTCTTTAAACCAGAAATAACTTAATAAAATATGGTTTATTAAATTATTTCATATAGTGAAATAAATTTTACTATGGTAAAATTGGCCTTACACGGTGTACTCCGATCCATATAATTATAAATGGTTATATGAACAAATTTTGGTGATAACAATATTTCAACCTTGGGTGGGCCTTGCTCCTCTCCTAGAATCATCATAATCTATAAAATAATTAAAGAAATATTTTAATTATAAGCAAAGTAAATATATATATATGTGTGTGTGTGTGTGTGTGTGTGTGTGTATTATGGAACAAAAACATTTGAAATGACTTGTAAGGAGAGACAATTTTAATTCACCATACCTAAGTATGTAATAAACCAAATGACCTAGTCACATCAACTACAACATCTATGGCTGGAACTACCACTAATTCATCTATAGGGGTTGATGGACTGCTATTAGGGAATAAAAACTATAAAAAACATATAATTATATATATAAATAAAAATAATAATAAAATGTACACACACACACACACACACACACAAAATAATGAATTTAAATATGGTTAAGAAAATAACCTCCTCCATAAAAATTTCTACATATTGACTCATGAGTCACTCATCGTACAAACAATTGTAACCCCTCTCACTTTCTAAAAAAATAATATAGAAAATAAAAAAAAAATTAGTAGGTGGGGTCCCCAGAGGAATAATAATATGGTTGGCTCTCATATTTAATTTATGTCTCATAAATTTATCATCAATATAGTTGTTAGCATATCCTTCATTTATGATGTCTATGGCTGATGATTGGAAAGGGAAATCTGAGCTGTAATATGCTATCTTCGTTATTGGCTCCATTGTTAATTTTTTTTAGAGAAATGGCTCTACCAATGCATAGAAAACAATCAACATGACCCTTATTTTTGTTGATGAGTATACTAATGCTACGTCTTAGTACCTCTGACATTTAATGCAATGAAATATATTTTTCTTTAGTGGTTTTCAAGCATGGTAATATAGATGTTGTGTTTGTCAAAATATACTCCTTTAAGTTTCATACTAGTCATATATGTCAAAGGTTGATAGATTTATAAATATATTAAAATAAAAATAATGGATAATGCTTGACCTAATTCATCTCCTATACTATAATTTTTTATGAGGCATAATGACTACACACAAAAATTTTGTGGCACAAATAAAAAGTTGGGCACCATGGATTATATTTTGCATACTCAATGGAATCCGTTATAATGTTTAGGTGGGATATTGTATAACTTTATTGATTATTATGCAACCAACTCATATAAATATAGTTCAATGACTTCAAATTTATCCCGTTCAAGGGGGAAACCTCCTTTACATTACATAAATGAACAATTCTTGGATGATATAAATTTTATGAACTCATTTCTATATATAGGGGTATAAGGAGTCACAATATAATCAGAGCATAAATATCATTAATAATGTAATGGGAAAAAAATAACAATAGTGGACTTCTATGGGGCACAACACTAACAACATGGGGGATACATGGGGACGCAAATAAAAATGTGTGGCTACACTAACAATCATAATAATGGGAATATACTAGTATTATAGGGACCTAACATGTGACTCTCCTTCAAAAAAATGTTTTCCTCAACGCTTGGGTACTTCCACATTCTTTGGTATAAAATTCACATGATCCCGTGCAAAATATTTAACAGGTGTTTTCTTCAAGTTAATGAGATACTCTGAAATTTATCCATTTTGTAGCCATCGGGTTCTTGTTTATATCACGCCTTCAGGATTAGATATGATTTTTCCTTATTCATCAAGTTTTGGCAACACTATCTGAACTGGGATATTGTTAGTGATAACATTATGTAATCATCAAAAATGGAAAACTAGGTGTACTCACGAAGGTGCAAGAAAATCCAATTTATATGCCATAGCACCAATATTTTGGAACACCTTGTAAGTACCATAGTAATTCGGTGATAATTTATTATCCTTATTATATTTCTTGGGGGATATTTGTTTATATGGTTCTAGACGTAAAAATACCCAATCACCTACATCAAAACTTCTTTCACTGTGATGTTGATATGCCTATTGTTTCATTCGATTATGCGCCAGAGTGAGGTTATCCTTTAAGAGTTGTAGAACTTGTTGTTGATGATCTATGCGATTTTCCACTACTTGAACCTTACATTTTTCTCTTAAATATAATGTGATGGATGGTGTATGATATCCATAAAGTGCCATAAATGGGGTCATTTCTCCTACACTATGGAAGGAATTTTTATACCACCACTAAAATATAGGTAACCACTTGACCTATTGTGTTTTTTTATCATATCCAGAGCAATGAATATATCGTTCCAAATATTTGTTCACTATATCATCTTTCTCATTAGTTTGAGGATGATAATATGGGCTATGAGGTAATTGAGTACCAATAAAAGAAAATAATTCCATCCAAAAATTTCCATTGAAAATAGGATCTTTTTCACTTACGATAATATTTCAGCTTCCATGTAGCTTTTGAATTGTTTCCATAGATTTAGTAGCAATTGTATTCGATTTAAAAGGATGGGATGATGCAAAAAAGTGTGCATACTTGGTAATTCTATGAAATACCACCATGAAGACACTATTTCACTCAGACTTGGGTAAACCTCCAATAAAATCCATTGAGATCTCCTCCTAGCACTGACATAGATGGTTAAAGGTTGTAACAAACCCAGGGTCTTAATTGTCTCAATTTTTTTTTTGGAAATGTAAACATTCTTCAACAAACTTCTAGATATCAAATTTAAGGACATCCCAAGAAAATATAATTTCTAGAATGGAAATAATTGGACTATTCAATACATATTCCCCCATTGTTAGCTTCATATTATGGCACTTTCCAAAGAAATTTATAGTTCCTCCATTTGCAACCATCACTTGAAAATATCAGGCTAGATATAAGAAGCAATTAAATTATGTGGCTATCTTACAATAAATAAAATTATGGCTACCACCCGAATCAATTAGCACTATTACCTTTTTCTTCTTGATATATCATTCTATATTGATAGTTTGAGGACTGGTAATCCTTCCAATGCATTACAAGATATTTTAGGATTCATTTATTATTTTCGTTGAGTTGATTCACAGTTTATATCCTCCTCTTTTGATGTTTCTTATTAATTTTCTTCCTCCTCTTCAGAGTATATGTAGAATAATTTCTTTTTAGCAAATTATGACCTTTAGTTTATTTCCTATCACAACTGTAACAAAGCCCTTTTGGTTTGTTTTCCTATAATTTTTGTGGAGTATATCTTGCAGGTTGTAGAAGGCTATGAGAAAAAAGACATCCATATTTGTAGTTGTGAGTGGTAGACTTCATTGTTGCCATAATCTGCTTTCAAATTTTCCTACAACCCTGGATGCCTTCTCCAATGAATTTGGCTATCCTTTAAATTCCCTGTGAATACATCTATCCTATGCTCCTTTCTAATATCAATTATGCTAATATTCAATTTTTGGAAGTCCTTGATGTGCTACACCATTGAACCCTTTTCTTTGAGATTTATCAATTGGATAAAGAAGGTATTTCACTTTGTATCTTGATAATGTGTTATCATTTCCTCCGTAAAAATTTACCATGTGACAAGTGGTTTACGATAAAAAATCCATCGATACCATACAAGATGATTAGGTACTAAATATAAAGCTACACTCATGATTTTTGTATGTGTTGCGCATCATGAACATCAAAATATTGCTCCATATGTAGTATCCATGTTATTGGATCCTTTCTATCAAACTTCCTCATATATATATTTCGAATGTGGTGGTTCTTAATCCCAACATTGGAGTCTCTAGAATCATAATTCATATTCCTTTTTTCCTCATCATGATTTTCCTATATTATCTTAAACCCATTCGGAATCCTTTCTTTCAGAAAATTTTTCAATCCTTCCATATTGACATTCATCATTGCGTCCATCTGTAATATCCCAAAACGGGATTGCATCGTAGTGCCTACTAAAATATCTACACATAAATGAGTTTGTAGCTCCTGGATCCCTTATATCAGAAGATCTGGGTTCTAGATCCAAAAGGAGAGAAAAAACAAACCAAACTAGGTGTGGTAAACAAATCTCCCACCACCTAGTCTAGCTGGAAAACCCCCAAAGACAGGAGTTGTAGCTATGTACTATAGACTACTTCAGAAAGAACGTAATATTGGAAAGAATGAGCAGGAGGCAAATAATATCAATTTTTTAATATACAACAGAAAATCAGATTTATATTGATGCTCTTACAATATAAAGCAGAATACAGAAGACAAGAGAGAAGGAAATCTTGAGAAAAGAAAGTTGTAACATATATATATACTGCAAAATGGCTTAATAACATTATTTAAAGGATTTGCAGTAGTTGAATGTTACACTTCAGATCTAGAGCATATATGCGTACAAAATATCATATCCATTCCAGATCTGTACACTAGAAAGGCTCTATTACAAGATCCCCTTAGGGTTTTGACTAAATCATGCAATACAAAGAGTAGATTTGAGTTTTAGGTAGCAGATCTATAATATTATTCAAAAATTTCTGAAGATGATTTTACATTAGAAACAGATCATATCTATACATAGCATGGATCAACAAGCTAATCCATGGATCACCAAAGTGAAAGGCAATGCCCAATACCAGAGATCTCTCATCGAAAATGGGATCAAAATAGCCTGCAAGACCTCCACTGAAAATAATTCAATCCCTTAAGGGAAACTATGCTGTAGCTTGAATAAATGAGTTGGCCTGATTCCAAGATACAAATATGAAGCTCAATATCTAATGCACTCTTCCAAGAGGTTAAAATACACACTCACTGAGAAGAGGCACTAGTAAATTCTAGATCTGAGTAGATCTAGTGTTTCCACTTGTTGGAGCTTGCAAAAGCAACCAAAACCTCACTAGATCTGTATTGCAGATGGAATTAGAGCTTGGACGAATGCTTGATAATGGATAAAATCAACAATACTCCTCGAAGAAATCCTCAAGGGAAGAGATATAATCCCTGCATAGGAGCCCACAAGTGCTAAGCAACACTATTCTTAGCTAGACAAGATAGGTTGGTATTTATCTAAACAGACAAGATACTCAGAGAATATGCATAATAAAAAACCTTCTCTTGCTGCCTTTCCGTTCCTTTTATAAGTTGAAAGCATTGGCAAACCCTAAACCACCTTGATGAGTTAGATCCTTTCACATGAGGGGTATCCTTCTAGAACTGCATTTTCCCTTCATGAGGTACATTGTATCTAGACAACGTTGTAGATTTGGTCAAGGTTAACACAGTCTCATAGCTCAAACCCCTTTCACACCTGCAAGTGATTTGTTTACATGGCCCAGATTTATCCTTTGTCATATGGGCATTTATTTATGCATTCTTTTTAGGAGTTTCACATGTCCTCCTTTATTCATTTATTCATGCAATAGAAAATGAAACAAAAATGTATATTCCTCTTAGCTCAGGCTAAGTAGGAATATTACATTCCTCCCCTAAAAAATGTTGTTTGTCCTCAAGAAATTCATAGGGTGAGTGCTGAAATACTTCTCATCCTCCATTGGTGACACCATCAAGGATCAAGTCCTCCTCATTAGACAAGTGGTCACCAAGCCAACACATCATGAATTTTTCCTCCAATTTTATCATAAGATGTGCATAGTCCATCCCACAAGGAGTGAAAAAATCAATAGAAATAAAAATTGTTGAAGCAATGCCTTCTCTAAAATATGTAGCATGAAGTACATAGAGAAGTTCCATCCGATGTGGTACATAAAAAATGCCCATCCTCCCTCCATACAATCCCATAAACAATACAACTATGTCATCCAATTATGGAATCAAAACTACATATATGCAAACAGAAATTTGAACTTGAGGAGGTGGGTCAAAGTCCCATATGTGATGCCAGCGCAGTGCATCTCATTCCTGCATCAAATCAAGGTGTGGAAAGTGGCACTCCCAACACACATTTGTTGCATGAGTCATCTTAACATAGCTGAATATGTCAGATATGTTTGGTGCCTTTAGGAAGCACCCATCATGAAAATGAATCTCCCTTTGCACAGCAAGGGAGTGGCCAAGTTCAAAATTCCTATTTTCCATCCAAAAGCCATGAGCTTCACATGATCTGTCACTTCCTTTAGGATTCATAACCTGCAAAAACATGGTAAAATAATTTGATAGAGTAGAAAAAAAAACTTTCTTTGCATGATCACATCCTTTACCATCATAGTTCCTCATACACATGGAGTTGTGCATGGGAATTTCCCTTCTCTCAAAAGAAGGAAGAACTAGTTGAAATGACTCTTAAAAAGAGTCCATTGGATGTTCCAATTCCTCATAGCTAATGCACTATTGAAATTTCTGATGTAAATCCTCTCTCATCCCTTCCCAATCAAAGCTCCTCATGATCAGGGTGTAGATATTCATGGACTGCATATGGCTGAGAAAGAATTCTTTGTGTGCCCCTTCTAGTATCTTCTACTTGAACTTGGAAGCTCTAGACAGGAAGATGCTACCATGAAAGTAGATGACTCCCCCTTGGATTACCCTTCTTCTTGTTGCAGGTCATCTAGTATCATACAAGTGTGGAGATATTTGGAATACTCTACAAGAAATTGAGATTTCTATTAGAGATCTACACTGCTCAACAAAGACATTGCTGATGATACCTCCATGGAAGTGTCTGTCATGTTGCTGATCTCTTCTCTTACATTTCTCATGCCAAATATGTGTGTTGGAAGGCTGATCCTCCCATTCTCCTCCTCCCTCAGTGTAGAACTGGAAATGAGAGGGGGTGATAGTGATGAAGGGAGAAGATCCCCCTTACTCTTGAGCTGTCCCAAGCCTCCCAGCACTGTAGCTTGGTTTTCCATTGCCCCAATACCTCTTGGATCTAAGTTTGGAGAATCACTTTGTAAGGCCTCCCCCAAAAGATCTGAATCTGGTGGCCTCCTAGGTGGTCTTCCAGTAGATAGGAATGTTCCATGTAGAATACTCATGAAAATCAGAGAAGGGACTGTGAGATCCTTGCTTCCACTACGCAAATCTTCATGTCCACCCACTCCATCTACAAAGCCTTCCAATCATTGGTTACTTTCCCCATTGTTATCAACCATTGGACACCCAAAATGATATTGGTGTCTGGTATGTCAACTACAAAAAATTGATCCACCAAAGTGTAGGACCCCATAGTAACTGAAATTGATGGGACATACTGCATGCATTGCATTATCCTATCTCCTGGGAAAAAAATAGATAATCCCTCAAAATAATCAATGGGGATTTCTCTCCTCCACACAATATGAGCATCAATAAAGTTGTGGGTTGCCGCACTGTCAATCAGTACAGATACCCTATGATTCATGATTGAACCTTTTACTCTTAGGGTCAAATACTTAGGCACTCCTCTCAAAGATGCAAGAGTTCCTCATATTGGAGCAAAGGCTCCATCTCCATCTCTAGATGGTGTTGGATCTCCCTCAAAATTATCAGCGTTGTGACCCCTTCTTGGTTCATCGTCTTCATATTCCTCCTCAAAATATGAGAATACTTCTATGTAGTGTGCTTTCCCAGTAGCACATCTATGTCTAGGTGCCCATGACTCTTGGCAAGTGAAACATAGTCTCTTATTTCTCAGCTCCCTCCTGAATTCAATATCAAGAGGCTTCTTGAATGAGCTCTCCTTGGAAGGAGCAACTTTCTCTACCTTCCCTTTAGAAATGTGAGGGGCCTTGCTCTGGAAAGTTGCCTTATATTTGGGCAAGGAATCTTGGAGGTCTCTAGCCCTCTCAATGGAATAATGCAAAGTGATGGGCTTGGTAGATTTAACCAACCCATGCAAAGGTTCATCCAAGACATCGATGAACATGTACACCCTCCTTACTGCAAATAGATCAGGAACCATAACAGATAATCTCAGAGACTCAGAGATATAAGTTTCTGCATTTCCCGATTGCTTTAACTTTGCGAGTCTCATGAAAGGTGCTTCTATATCCTTTCTGTCAAATCTATCCACCAGCCTTCTAGTGAATTCAGAATAGGCAGTCACATTGGCATGGCCCAATGTAGACAACCCATGGAACCACCAATTGTGTGCTTCATCTTCAAAGTGCAGCGCTGCAATCTTGATGGCTTCAATCTCAGGGGCTTTTTTCAACTAAAAGTAGATGTCCATATTTTCTATCCATTCCTTGGTAGAACTGGTGGATGACCCATCAAACTTGGGCAAAACGAATCTGCCCATAGAGTGATGTCTATCATGATTATGGAAGAACCCACCATCTCTATGTCGATGCCTTGGTCTTCTTTTATGCTTGAGGTGACAAAACTCTTGAAAAATTAAGTGGTCCTTGAATATATGATTCTGAGATTAATATTCCACAAGTTATTCTTCAAGGGATACTTTCTCTTGTGGTCCTTCATTCTCCACAGCCGAGAAGGTAGGCATAGTGGAGCGTTTTGGAGCTTGTGTAGCTTATGGCTGGTTCATTGGTTGACCGGTCCAGTGGTGAGACATGCTAGAGCTTTCCCCGAGATGAAATCTCCTAGGAGATTCCCTCATTTTTTCCATTCTCATCTCTTTGATCTCTCTAGCAAGATCTTTCATGGCTACCAAAAGAGTTCTTGCAAACTCTTCTCCTTCTTTATCACTTACAATTTTAGGTGCGTTACCCTTGTATTGATCCTTAGTGGTGTAATCAAAATTCTTGTGGCTTTTTTTCTCATACCACTTATCCCTCTCAACAAGAGGCTCATATTCTTTTGAATGCAACATGGTTGTGGTTCTCCAATGAAAGCATAGGATTTTCCAAGAAAGGAGCTCTGATACCACTATAATATCCCAAAATGTCATTGCACAGTAGTGCCTACTGAAATAACACACTTCTAGGAAATCTATGCATAAAAATGATTTTGCAGCTCCTAGATCCCTTAGATCAGTATATCAGGGTTCTAGTCCAAAAGGAGAGAAAAAAAATCAAACTAGGTGTGGTAAACATATCTTCCACCACCTAATCTAGCTGGAATACCCTCAAAGAGAGGAGCTGTAACTATGTACTACAGACTGATTCAGAAATAACGTAGTCTTGGAAAGCATGAAAAGGAGGCCATTAGATAAGATAAAATTTTGAATATACAGCAGAAAATCATATTTATATTGATTCTCTTACATTATACAACAAAATATAGAAGACAAGAGAGAAGGAAATCTTCAGAAAAGAAGGCTACAACACATGTATATACTGAAAAATGGCTTAATAGAGTTATTTAAAGGAGATGTAGCAGCTAAATGTTACACTTCATATCTAGAGAAGATCTGTTTACAAAATATCAAATCCATTTTAGATATGTACACTAGAAAGGCTCTACTACAAGATCCCCTTGGGGTTTTGACCAAATCATGCAATACAAAGAGTGAATCTGAGTTTTAAGTAGAAGATCTGCAATATTATCCAGAAATTTGTAAAGCTAATTTTACATTAGAAATAGATCAGATCTATACATAACATGGATTAGCAAGCTAATCCATGGATCACCAAAGTGAAAGGAAAATCCCAGTACTAGAGATCTCTCGTCAAAAATGGGATCAAAACACCCTGTAAAACCTCCACTAAAAATAATGCAATCCTTGAAGGGAAACTGCATTGTAGCTTGAACAAATGAGTTGGCCTACTGCCAAGATACAAATCTAAAGCTCAACAGCTAATTCACTCCTCCAGGAGATTAAAAGACACACTCACTAAGAAGAGGCACTAGTAAAGTCTAGATCTGAGCAGATCTAGTGTTTCCACTTGCTGTAGCTTGCAAAAGCAACCAAACCCTCACTGGATTTGCGCTGCAGTTGGAATTAGGGCTTCACAAAATGCCTAATAGTGGATAAAATCAGAAAGAATCCTCCAAGAAATCCTCAAGGGAAGAGATATAATCTCTACATAGGAATCCACAAGTGCTAAGCAACACTATTCTCAGCTAAACAACAGAGGTTGGTATTTGTCTAAACAGACAAGATACTTAGAAAATATGGATAATCAATAACCTTCTCGTGCTGCCTTCCCCTTCCTTTTATAAGATGAAAGCCTTGACAAACCCTAAACCACCGTGATGAGTTAGCTCCTTTCACAGGAGGGACTTCCTTTTAGAACTGCATTGTCCCTTCATGGGGTACATTGTATCTAGACAGCGGTGTAGATTTGTTCAAGGTTGACCCATTATCATAGATCAAACCCCTTTCACACCTACAAGTGATTTGTTTACATGGCCTAGATTTATCCTTGTTCATATAGGCATTGATTTATTCATTCTTTTTAGGAGTTTTACATGTCCTCCTTTATTCATTTATTCATGCAATAGAAAATGAAGAAAAAATGTATATTCCTCTTAGCTCAGGTTAAGTGGGAATATTACACCATCTCTAATTTTAAAGAATTCTTCAAATATTCCAT
The DNA here is from genome assembly GCA_034641835.2 of Pinus albicaulis. Lineage (NCBI taxonomy): Eukaryota > Viridiplantae > Streptophyta > Pinopsida > Pinales > Pinaceae > Pinus > Pinus albicaulis. Next base: position 844,927,914 of record CM076581.1, read on the forward strand.
GCCCACCTTTTAAAACTCCATCAAAAATTTCATGTCAATTTTTTGTTCATCTTTGGTTTCACTTTGCGAGAGTGAAATTTTTTGCACTTGTTCTCATAATTTTGATATCTCATGTTGTAATTCTCCCTCTTCATGAGTCATAGAAGAGATTTAGGAGGGATTAATGGGTGTAGAATTCTTTTTTTTGGGAGTAGTTTTAGAAAAAAAATATTTATATCTATGCTTCAATATTCCCTTTCAATCACTTCATATTTCTTTTTCAAACAAAATTTCGGCCACTTTTTACAAAAGTCAAATTCGATGCTCGTAGAGGAAGCTATGATGATTTTGAAAAGGTCACCTATTTGAGATGAGGGCATGAAAAAACTCTAGCTTTTTCGGACCATATATCCAAAAATAAAGCGAAAACATATATGAAATGTGTATAGAAAGCTCATTGGAATTTCATATCCATCTTCTGAACCCTTCCCAAAAAAAATTTATAGTTAAAATGCCAATATGACTTGTTTGTAGTAGTGAAACTGTTAAGTCCCTATATTAATAGTATATCCCCTTATTATGTTAGTGTAGCCCCCCTTATTGTTATTAATGTACCCCTATAACCCCCATATTGTTATTATTGTGCCCTTACATTATTATTGTTAGGTCGGCTAGGATTACATTGTGGCCCCACTAGGATTATATTATGTCCCCATGAACTCCTATATATAGAAGGAGGTTTCGTTCATTTGTATCATCCAAGAATTGTTCATTTATGTAATGTATTGGAGGTTTCCCCCTCGAAGTGGCTTATTTCTAAGGCGTTCATATCTCTTTTCTTCTATTTTTGGAGCTGGTTACACAACATTTGGTATCAAAGCTTGGGATTCTAGGGTTTCGCTGCTCCAAACAGGTCATCGTGGAATTTTCGCTATAACTTTGTTTCTACGAATTTTCAGAAGCTGAAATTTTTAAGGTACGAAGCTGAAATCCTGAGGAAGATTGTCTAAAAATTTCAGAGCTTGGTTCGCAATATTTTCGGAGATATCATCTGTGGAAGTTAGGCCTTTTTTCAAGCTCCTAAACAGGTCATCGTGGCATTTTCGCTATAAAACGTTTTCTACGAAGGTTCAGAATCTGAAATTCGTATGGTGCAAAGCTGAAATCCTGAGGAAATTTGTCAAAACATTTCAGAGCTTGGTTCAAAATATTTTTGGAGATATGATCTGTGGAAGGTAGTGCTTTTTCAGGCTCCTGAATTTCATCTCAAAGAGGTGATCGTGGGAAAAGTTCAATAAATCTCTCTCTGGAGATGGGATTGGAGTTCCGTCAAAATTGGTCACAATTACACGACCTGTAGTTTCTTGGATATCAATTTCAGAGACAAAGAACAAAACAGTGACACGTGGCAAGTCATACAAGTTCGCTCTACTGAACCAGTCCAAAATTAGGTCATTTTGGGAGAGTGGACACAACTTTGTCTTGGAGAATCCAAATCAAGTCAGACCTGTGGCATTTGAAAGATAATTTAGAGGGCTACCTTGGTACCAAAATTCAAATATTGAAGTGCTACAATCATAGAGATAATCCAATTTCAATATCGAGCTCCTCAAAAGAAAAAAGAAAAAAAGGTGTGTATTTTTCTGAATTGCAGAAGTCTTGTTTGAAGAATCAATTTGAATTGATTCCAAGGGCACATTTTAGAATTTTTATCAGTATTGGGTTCTATAATGCCTCCAAAAAATAATTCTATACCCATTAATCCCTCAAAAATCTATACTATGACGCATGAAGAGGAAGAGTTGCAGTATGAGATATCAAAATTACGGTACCAAGTGCAACAAGTTTCAATCTTACGAAGAGCAATTGAAGATGAAATAGATGGTTTAAAAGCAGAAATGGAGGCTAATTTGGATGGTTTGAAGGATCAAATAATAGTAAATATGGATGATAAATTAATGGAAGATCACATCGAGCATCAACAACAAGTTCTCCAACTCTCAAAGGATAACCCAACTTTGGTGCAGAATCTAATGAAACAACAAGAAGATCAACATCACATCGAAAGAAGTTATGAAGCAGTCATAGAAAAAAGAACTCGACATGTACGATCAATTTCAGAGTATCTCAGCAATTGGAAGAACTTTCCTGTAAAATATTTCACATGGGAGGATGAGAATTTTATACAGAAGCATCAAGAAATAATCAAGCGTTGAGGACAACACTTGTTTGAAGGAGAGGGGCATGTCAAGTCCCTATATTAATAGTGTAGTCCCTTATTATGTTAGTGTAGCCCCACTTATTGTTATTGTTGTACCCCTGTAACCCCCATATTGTTATTATTGTGCCCTTACATTATTATTGTTAGGTCGGCTAGGATTACATTGTGGCCCATGGACTCCTATATATAGAAGGAGGTTTTGTTCATTTGTATCATCCAAGAATTGTTCATTTATGTAATGTATTGGAGGTTGCCCCCTCGAAGTGGCTTATTTCTAAGGCGTTCATATCTCTTTTCTTCTATTTTTGGAGCTGGTTACACAACAGAAACCCTAGAATACAAAGCTCTGATTCCAAATGTTATACAACTAGCTCACAAAAAGATAGATCAATGGCTTAAAAATTATCATCTTCATGGGGGAAACCTCATTTACATTACATAAATGAAAAATTCTTCTATGATAAAAATGATAATACCTCCTTTGGATATATAGGAATCTAAGGGGGCATAGTATAATCAAAACCTACATATATATAATAATGTAAGGTCGTAACAATAACAATAGTGGGCTTATATGGGGCACAACAATAATGACATGGGTGATACATCGACACAATAATAACAATAGGTGGCTACACTAATAATAACGATAAGTAAAATATACTAGTATTAAAGGGATTGAGAAGTCACATTATATCATAGCACATGAAAAGGGGTATTATTTTTTACATATTTGGGTAGTGAATTAAATTGGTTACAATGAATATTACACATCTTTGGGAATGCCTCACGATGATTCTCACATGTGTCGAAGGTGGAAATCCATCAGCTTAGGATGGGAAATTACCATTTGAATTCACCGTCACCTCTTAGAGCTTTGTAGTATAATAGGTTATGAGTTTATTTCACTGGTTGTGGCATGGTTGGAAATGGTTCTTGGTTCTCTAGGGGCCATTTTAAAGCTTTAGTAACTCAGGCATGCCAATATTTAGTCTCTATTGAAATGGAATTTCACTATACAACTATGTATTGAGTAATTTCATGTATGGATATACGTTTCTCGTACGTTTGATATAATCCCCTCATTCATTTCGCAATTTCCTCTATTCCAATCTCTTTTTCTTATTTTTTCCACATTCTATTCATAATTAACATGCACGATTTAATAAAAGTAAATAACAATAATTTATCTATGAATTTTCACAGTGGAAATGTGCATGGTCTCTCTTTTTTGAGAAATAAGATCATGAAACAATTGTATAATTGACCCTTTCACATACTTGTTATTATCTCATACCCGTTGCAATTAATTTCTCAAGCCCATGATCCAAGTTCTAACTGCCATTATGAGCCTTCTTGCCACAACATGTAGTTATTTATCATTAAAAAATCTCATATTTGTTGGCAGTATGATTCTTATGTCTTGATTTGTTGCCCTTGATGGAAAATCTCTAGTAAAAGATGGAGTATATGTCTTCAGTAGAAGCTCAAGAGTCTCTCAGAAGAAATGTGTAATGTCTAGCAGAAGATGTGGTAATACTCATATTAAAGGTTTTATATACGGGTTTGTTCAGGCCAAGTCGCATATACATGCAGATAAGAACGATCCAAGTCGTGTATGCCTTTTACGCTCCAGAAACATGATACCAAGGGGCATTATCATCGTATTATACTACGAGATTGAGTGTTATGTCATCTATTTGATTTCGTCAAAGAATACCATAGACAGTTGTGTGGTTTTGAATCATGGTATTGATAAAGGATAAACCTATATAAGGAGAAGAAGATCATAGTGGAAAGAAGTGCAAGTGTAAGGGCTATCACTAAATACTTCTCTCTGAAGTATATATGCATAGGATGAACAGTGTTTTATTGAAAAATCTGAATCTATGATACACCCTTGGATAGATTGTGGATCAAGATCTCTAAATTCTTGCATGATCCATTAAAGAGAGATTAGATCTGAGACCTGGCGCATGTTTTCTGAAGTGGAGTGAAGAAATCTAGGTAAGTTCTATAGATCTGAAACTTTCTGCAGAATTAATATTTACAAATCTATATGCTAGTTTGTCTGAGTAAAAGCGCATATATATGCGGCTTTGTTTTAGAAAAGGTGCAGATGGAAGCCATTGTTTTCTAAATCTTATTCCAGATTTTTTCTGTTTATTTCTACCATTTTTCTGTTGTCTGTCAATGAAGTCTTCATGTAGATATGGGTTTCTTGAATGTTGTATATTCTGCTAAGTTTATTATGTAAAAATTTTATCAATAACTGAGTAAATATTTTTTATGATCACTGGCTAATCAAGGGTTCTGCAATTCTAAAAATATATCTGACTGAAAGCCTCATATCTGGATCTAAGACTCACCATATTCTGAAAAACAGTATTCATAGATCTATACGCATATTTGTGTTAATAAAAGCACTTATACACGCAAGTTCATTGAATAAAAGTGGCATATTCCCTTTGAGATAATGAATGTTCAGGGTTGAATTTGATTCTGTGTTGTGTAACCAACTCCAAAAATAGAAGTAAAGAGATATCAACACCTTATAAATAAGCCACTTCGAGGGGGCAACCTCCAATACATTACATAAATGAAAAATTCTTGGATGATACAATTTACAAAACCTCCTTTCTATATATAGGAGTCCATGGGGCCATAATGTAATCCTAGTGGGGCCACAATGTAATCTTAGCCAACCTAACAATAATAATTTAAGGGCACACTAATAACAATATGGGGGTTACAAGGGTACAATAATAACAATAAGGGGGTTACACTAACAACAATAAGGGACTATACTAGTAATATAGGGACCTAACATGTCCCTCTCCTTCAAAAAAGTGTTGTCCTCAACACTTGAGTAGCTCTGGGTGCTTCTATATAAAATTATCATCCTCCCATGTATAATCTCCAGTGGGTATGTTCTTCCACTTGATGAGATACTCTGAAATTGATCGATTATGTAGCTGTCGAGTTCTTGTTTCCGTGACCGCTTGAGGTTCCAATATGATTTTTCCTTCCTCATCAAGTTCTGGCAATATTGTTTGAACTGGAATATTTTCACCTATAACCTTCTCTAAGCATGAAACATGGAAAATTGGATGCACTCGCGAAGAAGCAGGAAGCTCCAATTTGTATGCCATAGTACCAATCTTTTGCAACACCTTGTAAGGACCATAGTACTTTGGCGATAATTTATTATCCTTCTTATCTTGCTTGAGGGACATTTGTTTTTATGGTTGTGGCCATTAAATACCCAATCTCCTACATAAAAAATTCTCTCACTACGATGTTGATCTGCCTGTTGTTTCATTCAATTTTGTGACAAATTCAGGTTATCCTTTAAGATTTGGAGAACTTCTTGCTGATGCCTGATGTGATCTTCCACTGCTTGAACCTTCGAATTTTACCTTAAAGATGATGTGATGGATGGTGGATGATATCCATCAAGTGCCATAAATGGGGTCATTTTTGCTGCAGTATGGAAGGAAGCGTTATACCACCATTCAATGAGAGGTAACCACTTGACCCATTATGTTTGTTTATCAGATGCAAAAAAAGGAAGATATCCTTCCAAACATTTATTTAATATCTCAATTTGAACATCAGATTGAGGATGATAAGATGAGCTATGAGCTAATTGAGTACCCAAACAAGAAAATAACTCCATCCAAAAATTTCCAGTAAAAATGGGATCTCTGTCGCTCACAATAACCCTTGGGCTTCCATGTAGCTTTTGAATTGTGTCCATAAATGTAGTAACAACTGTACTTTCTTTAAATGGATGAGATAATGCACAAAAGTGTGCATACTTGGTAGTTTTATCATCTACCACCATGATGACACTCTTTCTTTCGGACTTAGGTAAACCTGTAATAAAATCCATTGAAATCTCCTCCCAACGTTGACTTTGAAGGGATAAAAGTTGTAGAAGTCCCGGGGTCTTACTTGTCTCAACTTTATTCTACTGGAAAACCAAACATTCTGCCACAAAATTTTGAATATCAGATTTAAGGCCATTCAAAAAAAATTCTTTCTTCACCCTATGGTAATTTTTTAAAAATCCTGAGTATCCTCCTAAAGGAGAAGTGTGCAATTCCAAAAGAATTTTTGTTTTAGTTGGGAATTCTTACAAAGATATAAGTGATCTTTGTACCATAAGGAATCATTTTTCCAACCAAATGTATGAGATGTACTAGGATCTTGCTGCAAATTCGTAATGAGTGTCCATACATATTTTTCCTTCTTCCATTCATCTCTTGCTTCAGTTATCCAATCTGGTTGGATAATAGAAATGGCACAAAGCAATGCTTCCACCTCTTCATTATTTCTTGAGAGTGCATCTACAACAACATTAAGCTTTCCTTTTTTTTAGATTATTTCAAAGTCATAACCCAACATTTTTGTGATATATTTTTTCTGCTCTTCTAAAGATAGTATTTTTTCCAAAAAGTGTTTAAGACTATCATGATCAGTTTTTACCTTGAAGTGTCTTCCCATTAGGTAAGTTCGCCATTTCTTTAGTGCATACAGTATTGCTAACATTTCCTTCTCATAAATAGGTTTCTGTATATACTTTCCTTTGATTAGACGACTTTCAAAAGCAACGGGTCTTCCTTCCTACATTAAAACAACACCAATTCCATTTCCTGAGGCATCACATTCCAAAATAAAGGCTTTTTTGAAGTCTGGCGTGGCTAAGACCGGTACTAGGCACATTTCCTCTTTAAGATATTCAAAGGCCTTAGTTTCTTCAGAAGTCCATGAAAATTCATCTTTCTTCAATAATGTTGTTAGAGGTGCTGCTATTCTCCCATAATTCTTAACAAACTTGTGATAGTACCCTGTTAACCCGAGAAATCCTCGCAACTGCTTTATGGTTGTGGGGACTTCCCATCCCTTAATGGGTTTAATTTTTTTAGGGTCTACCCTAACACCCTCATGAGATACAATATGACCCAGATATTCCACCTCTTTTACTCCAAAGAAGCATTTGGATGTTTTTTCATATAATTGTTTCTCCTTCAATAGTTTGAGCACCTTGTCAACATGTTCAACATGATCCTTCCAAGACTTGCTATAGATTAGTATATCATCAAAAAATACTAGCTCAAATTTTCCAAGGAAGGGTTTGAAAATGGAATTCATCAACCCTTGAAATGTAGAAGGTGCATTGGTAAGGCCAAAAGGCATGACCAAAAATTCATAATGACCCTCATGAGTTTGAAATGTTGTTTTTGGAATATCTTCAGTCTTCATTCTAATTTGATGATATCCTGAACGAAGATCCAACTTGGCAAAATAAATTGCTCCATGTAATTCATCCAATAATTCATCAATCACAGGAATGGGAAATTTATCTTTAATGGTGAGCTTATTGAGCTCCCTATAATCCGGACACATTCGCCATGATCCATCCTTCTTGTGTACCAATACTACAGGAGCAGAGAAATAACTTTGAATAGGTTGAATTATACCCGCCTCTAACATTTCTGCAATCATACGTTCAATTTCGCTCTTTTGGAAGTAAGGATATCTATAAGGCCTGATGTTTGGAGGAACACTTCCTGGAATCAAATGAATAGCATGATCATGATCACGAATAGGTGGGAGTCCCTTGGGAGTTTCAAACACCTTGGAATGATTGTCCAAGACTTGTTGGAGATCTGCAAAAATAGATGATTTTGATGTTGGAACTTCTAGTGAGCATAATTGTGCAATTACGCCTCGTTGTTCTTTCTTTAGAAGCTTTGTCATGACATTAGAGCTTATTATCTTTCCTGGCCTCCCTGCAATACCCCGTAATTCGACTTCCTTTCCTTCTGAAAAAAATTTCAATAAAAGTTCTTGAAAATTAAAAGCTACCGTCCCCAAAGATTGTAACCATTGTACTCTTAGTACAACATCAACACCTCCCATAGGAATGGAAAGCATTGGACTAGTAAATACATATTCCCCCATGGTTATCTTGATATTATGGAATTTTCCAGAGCAATTTATAGTTCCTCCATTTGAAACCATCACTTGACATTCTGGTGTTGGGTATAGGAAACAATTTAATTCCTTGGCTATCTTACAACGAATAAAATTACGGGTGCTACCTGAATCAATCAAAACTATTACCTTTTTCTTCTTGATATGTCCTTCTATCTTGAGAGTTTGAGGAGTTGTAATTCCTTCCAGTGCATTACATGATATGGTCGGATTCATTTCTTCCTCTTCTAGGGTTGGTTCCTGGTGTATATCCTCTTCTTGTTAATTTTCTTCTTCCTCTTCACAATCTATGTAAAACAATTTCTTTTCAGCACACTTATGACCTTTAGTGTATTTTCTATCACAACTATAGCAAAGCCCTTTTGCTCTTTTTTCTTCCAATTGTTGTGGTGTCAACCTTGTAAGTTGTGGAAATCTAGGCATAGCAACACTTCCTTCTTTATAGAAGTGATTGGTAGGCTTCCTTGTTTCCATAATTTTAGGTTCAATTTTTCTTGCCAACCTAAATGCCTTCCCCAATGAATCAGGTTCCAAAACGTGAACTTCATGTTGGATGTTATCCTTTAAAAGGCCTATGAAGATATCAATCCTGTGTTCCTCTGGAATATCAGTTACCCTTATATTCAATTTTTGGAAGTCCTCAATGGTGTTGCTCTTTGTATCCTTATAATGTGCTATCATTTCCTCCATAAAAAATGACCAAGTGACAATTTTTTATGGGAGCAAAGCCATCGATACCATACAAATGTATTTTTTTCTAAATGTAAAGTTGCAATGCGTACCTTTTGTGTGTTTTTCACGTTATGGAGATCAAAATATTGCTCCATCTGTAGTATCCATGTTACAGGATCCTTTCCATCAAACTTCCTCATATCCATCTTTGGAATATGGTGGTTCTTCCGCCAACATTAAAGTTTATGAAATCACGATTAACATTTATTTTTTTCTCATCATGAGGTTCTTCTACTATCTTTTCACCATTAGGAAAGATTTCTTGTATCAACTTTGTCAAACATTCCATGTCTACTTTTAGATCATTCTTCATGTTTTTCCATGTTGTATTTCATGTCATCCATCTTAGCTTCCATGCCAGCTTCCATGCCGCCCATTCAGGTTCCATGCTCTTTGCAAACCATCCATCTTAGCTTCCACGCCTTTCTTCAAAACTTCCATTTCATTTTTTGTTGCTCTTTGCGAGAGTGAAATTTGTTGCACTTGCTCTTGTAATTTTGATAGATCATGTTTCAATTCTTCATCTTCATGAGTCATAGTACAACCTTCTGAAGGCTTAATGGGTGTTGAATTATTTTTACGGGGCATCTTTTAGAACCCAATACTAATATCTATTCTACAATATGCCCTTGGAATCAATTCAAATTGATTCTTCAAACAAGACTTATGTAATTCGGAAAAAAAATACACACCTTTTTCTTGCTTTTGAGGAGCTCGATATTTAAATTGGATTATCTCTTTTATTTCAGCACTTCAATATTTGAATTTCGGTACTGACGTATCCCTCTGAATTATCTTCAGAATTCCACAAGTCTCACCTGATTTGGATTCTCCAAGACAAAGTTGTGTCCAATCTCCCACAATTACCTAATTATGGACTCGTTCAGTAGATTGAAATTGTACGACTTGCCACATGTCATTATTTCATATTTTAGCTTTGAAATTGATAGAAAAGAATATACAGTCCATGTACTTGTGACTAATTCTTATGGCACTCCAATTCAATGCTCAGAGATAGAGTTATGAAGATTTTCCCATGATCGCCTATTTGAGAGGAGATTCAGGAGCTTGAAAAAGAACTACCTTCCACAGATCATATCTCCAAAAATATTTCGAACCAAGCTCTGAAATTTTTTTACGAGTTTCCTCAGGATCTCAGCTTCGTATCCTAAAAATTTCAAATTCTGAACCTTCTTAGAAAAAAGTGTTATAGCGAAATTCCATGATGACCTGTTTAGAGCAGCGAAAACCTCAGAATCCAAAGCTCGATACCAAATGTTGTCTAAATGTACTCAAAAATAGAAGAAAAGAGACATCAACGCCTTAGAAATAAGCCACTTTGAGGGGAAACCAATACATTACATAAATGAACAATTCTTGGATGATACAATTTACAAAACCTCCTTTCTATATATAGGAGTCCATGGGGCCATAATGTAATCATAGTGGGGCCACAATGCAATCCTAGCCGACCTAATAATAATAATTTAAGGGCATGTTGTAGATTCTACAACACCCTACAAAAATCCCACTTAAAATTTTTTTGGAGCCCCTTGAAAGTAGAGAAAAACCAAGTGAAAATCAATAAGGTTAAGTCGCAAAGTCGTAGAATTCGTTTTTTAGAAAATTGCGACCCCGCGACCTTGCGACCCCGCGACCTAAGGGTCGCAAGGTCACAAGGTCGTTGAGTCGCGAAGTCCAACTTTTAAAGAAAATTGCGACCTCGCGACCTTGCGACCCCGCGACCCTAGTTCGCCAGGTCGCTAAGTCGCAAATCGCAAATTTTAATGAAAATCGCACCGCGACCTTGCGACTCCGTGACCCGGAGGTCACAAGGTCGCAAGGTCACGAGGTCGCATATCTCTCGGATCACAAGAATTGCGACCTTGCGACCTCATTAAATGCTCGCACGTGCGACCCTTTTATATAAAGGAGGTCGCTAGGTCGCATTTTTCATATGCGGCGGATAGAAAGAAACGGCTCTGACAGGTCGACTGGCGCGCGATTTTCCTGGGTAAGTTTCCATTTTTCCTCCTGTTGTTTCCTTTTTGGTTATTCTTGCTAAATCCTTGCACCCCCAGCCTTTAAATTCCTCCGCATGAACTATAATGTTTCTTTTTCCGCTAACGTTTTGTTTAACCTCTCGCTCATCACAACCGCTCAAACTCACCACACTGTTCAACCTCTCATGGCCTTGTCCCTTGCTCCCAAAGCCATCCCTCAAATTTGCCTAGACCAGCCTAGCTTATAATTTTTCAAGAGGAGGGATAAAACCCTTCACGCGCCGCGTGCGCAAAACCCCCGTTAGCCCTAAGGCGACCGCGACCCAACGAACTAGTCGCAAGGTCGCAAGGTCTCATTTGCTCGTTTTTGAAATTTGCGACTCATCGACCCACCGACCCAGTCGCAAGGTCGCAAGGTCGCATTTCCATTTTTTTTTTTTCCTAGGATCTCGGCGACCTGCTGACCCAAATGCACCGGTCGCGAGGTCGCAAGGTCGCATTTTCCTCTGTTTTCAAAATTTGCGACCCCGCGACCCTGCGACCAAGTCGCAAGGTCGCAAGGTCGTATCTGAGCTTATTCTTACACCCTGCGACCCAGTAAAACTAGTCACACAACTTTGCATATCTCAGCTAAAATTCATTGCTAAACTGTAAATGGCTTTATATCATCATGTCGTTCTTATCTTGGGATTCCTTTATGAATTTGACAGGTGAACTTCAAGGAGACATAGAGTGCATACCTGTTCTATCAGATTCTAGCGACATGGCACCCCCGCTGTCCCGGAAGAAGGACAAGCAAGTGGTGGAAGAAGTTGAGGAGTTTGACATGGTATCCCCACCCCCGATATACAGGGATACGCTATGTATGTTTGCAAAAGAAGACAGTATGCGATGGTACCAAGTGTACCACGAGTTCGCCATACCTAAGGACGAATTCCCAGAAGATCTCCCAGACCGAGAAGTATATTTAAGAGTCAAAAGATCCAAACTGCATCTCGCGGGGGCGCATCCAGCCATATTTCCATGCCCATAGGTTATAGACTGGATCATATAGAAAACAGATCCCAAGAAGTTCGTGATCCGAGACAACGAAGGCAGGGCTTTCACTACGCTCGTAGGCTCGGATGCCCACCTTTATTACTCATTGCCTCGCCTAGAAGAGTACTTCACACCAGAATGGGCTATTGCTCACGCAGTCCCTGTAGTTGATACTATTAGACAATGGTGGGAGGAGCCCGAGAAATTTAAAGTCAAGAAAGACCAAGAATATCCGGTGGCTAGCCTGAGAAAGGTTTATAAATTAGTAGCCGCCATTCTTTGCAGACTTTACGAGCGCTCTGATTGCTCCACTTTCAGCGGTAGCTGGGCTACTATCATGGAGCATGTAACGGCACATGGCACCCGTTTCAACTGGGCCGACATATTGATGACTTCGATGCAGACAAACTTGTCCGCGGTATTGGCCCCAGATGATGGAATGCCTTCTGAATTTTACATGGCCTCTTACCTACTGGATGCCGTCTACGCAAGGTTACACTTTGTGGGATGGGCACACAACTGGGATTCCGTGCAGACTCGTGAAATTCATCTGCAAATCAGGGTGTTTTTGGAGTCCAGGTATAAACAGGATATAGAGCAGATCTCCCAAGTATTTATCCCCGCTTTATATAGAAGACTATTTGGCCAAGACGCCCCTTGCATGTCTTGGCGAGCCAGAGAGACTCTAGGCCAAGTAGCACATTGGTTCCCTTTCGCCGGATATACTTTCATCCGAGTCTTTGGATCTTTCAGGGCACCACATGCTATGCCTCGCTTTTTTACAGACAAAATGCTCATTCAGGAGGTATGATTTCAAATGTATCGTTGTAAGGTCCCACCTTACCCACCATCAATAAGATAGAGAAGTAGATGTCACAAAATCACTAATACTCATTTCCACAAAATCCTAAAGAATTAGTCACTGTAAAATTATTTCCAACAACAAGCCCTTTTTTTTTTTTGAAAGCTTTAGATAATACAAGAAACAACTGTCTTATTCACACTTCAGCAAATTAATAAATTCATTTTCACATTCATACCAAAAACTTGCAGACATAGGAAGCTACACCCATTAAATAGTTTATTTATAATTTATAGTAACATAAAAACAACAATAACTAAGAATTTTACACTAACAATTTATATGCACAAAAGCTACAACCATTCAAGACTTTTGACAAACACTTTGTAGACATGCACCCTACACTCATTGAGCCCTTATGACCAACACTTCGCAAGCATGCAATTAAAAGTCATTGAGGCATTTTGTCAAACACTTAGCAATAATGAATTTAAGATTATTCTGCAACATATTTATCTCATAAAATTTAGAATTGAAACTTTAAATGTTTCCATCTTAAAACAGGGACTAAATAATCTTAGTTTTTAATCAAAGACTCAACAACAGGCGAACATAACTCCCAACAACAATCTGCCAAATCGCCCCGATTTTCGATCTGGGTTCTGAAAAGTATTTTTTTGGAATGAAATCAGGGGTTACATGTCCATTTAGCACGGATACCCCCTGATGTTGGGTTGAATCGAATTAAAAATGCCCAGGAATGCGATTCTTGAAAACAACAAAATTTATATCCTAAATGTTTCATTTATGACTTCTGTCAAACATATGGAATGAAAACTTACAACTACACCTCTACATGAGGAAAAAAAACCCAGAGTTATGCTACTAAGATATGCTCATTGAAATCACACATTTCTAAATCCACCATATGAGTGCTTGAAACATTTTACCACCCACAAGATAATTCATTTGACATGATTGACAAACTTTTTGCACCAATTGCTAAAATTTAACAAACATATGGCAGCCTTGAATGTACAACCATTAAGGCTTTCTGTCAAAATTCTGATAGTACTATTACAACAACTTTAATAACAAAACATTGAATTATTGATTAGAATATGAAACATAAGCCATAACTGAAATTTATCTCCAACTTACCTCAAGCACTTGATCTTCCAAACCATATTTTAGTTCCCATTATTTCTGCATTTTCTTTTAAGGGTTGATTCTATAATTCCTCCAGGTATGTTTTGGGTACATGTCCATTTTCTTATTTCTGATGTAAGCTGCAAGTTAGCACTTATTCATGCATAAATAACATTACTCATTCAAGGACTTTGTCAAACACTTTGAAAACTATCCTAAAACCATTTCTAAACACATGCATGTAATTACTTGAAACAAAACCATAAACTGTGAAATACTTACCCAAGTCCTTTGGAATTTATTTATTGCAATTACCTTCAACGATATTTGGCTTTACTTTCTCAAATTCTGAAGAGATATTCAGCTGCAATTATTCAGAATACGATCCACCTTCGATCCCTTAACCAACTCATTTGAACCATCCGGTTTTCCACCCAACCATATCCAGGGAGAACTCCTCCCCCTGGAACCCCTGAGCTGTAAAAGCTCACAACCAGTACCAAAATACAACAATAGTGAGAGAGATGCAAGGAAAACTAAGGAAGATAGTTTTCACTTCCTCTAAATACCACTCATGTTCAACCTCAATAGATACTTAGTAGATTAGTAAGAAATTCAGATTTGTTTTGGAAGTAATTGGATACTCTCCATATCTCTCCCTCTCACAATATTCCTCAAGTCTCTTCCACTCTTGGCGTTACCCCCCTCCTCCCAAATGAGAATAAACGAGACTCATATATAGGAGGAGCAACAATCTCTTGTCATAAAGGAGTAATATGCATGCATTGTATTCCTTTTAAAGGAGTGTAACTTATGCCATTAAGGAGAGGTATGCATGCCTTATTTAAGGAGAGTGTAACATATGCATTAAAGTGACTGTAAGAGGAATATTTTATGACACATATTTAATGGTAGGAATATTTTATGACATATATTTAATGAGTGTAAGAGGAATATGCCATTCCTTGATGAGTGCATAAAAGAGAGTGTAATGTAATATTTAAAATAGAAAGAGTTACATAGAGCCATGAGAGTCACGAAGGAGAGAGGTGTGAAGTGATTGAGGAGATATAATTTCCTTTTAATAATAATATCATAGTCTCATAAAAGATAATAATAATATTAATAATATTAATAATATTGAGGATTAAGTCGAGATTGAACTATTACAATTGATTAATCACAAGTTAAGTGATTTTCCTTCAAGTATACTTGTTTACCCATTGATTGGAGGTGATTTACTATTTTTGGAAAGCCATACTTGAAATGGTAACGATGACTTTCTATTTTTAGAAAGTCACTCCAAAATTGTTAGGAATGAGACTATTAAAGAAATTCATCTATGAGTTTCCCATGAGTGGTATTTTTCTTCCAGATAATTGGGATTCTGCACCCCTATTGTATGCATCTTTGTGCCTTAGTAGATTGAGGACTCCGCGCCCTGATCTACTCTAAAGATCCAAGATTCCACACCTTGATATTTTTTTTTTTTAAATATTCACGACTCCGCGCCCCAAACATTTCATTATAGATTCAAGACTCCACGTCTTTATATTTCATGGATTTAGGACTTCGCGTCCTAATACTTTTATCATATATCCAAGACTCCACGTCTTTATATTTCATGGATTTAGGACTCCGCGCCCTAATTTCCATGGCTTCTCATCTATTCTGCTTTGAAACTCCACGTTTCACCTTAAGGTACTGATTGTGAGCTTATACCCATCTGATGGTTCGTTGGTAAGGTCTTCTTCCAAGACCTGCACACATCACAATCTCATTGATCAAATAAATCAAATGAATTTCATAATTAACTTATTCAAATTTTACCAAATATTGTGCATGACTTCCACAGTCATTTTGGTTTTGGAGAAATGACTTCCGCAGTCATTTATAACTTGAGCATCCCTATTGGCAATTACCAAGTCCCCTGCCACATCATGCTTAGTACGAGACTACGCACATATAATCATACAAATCATGTATCATCAATAATTCATAATTAACCATATGTTCCACGTAACCATGATCGTCCATGGATCTATGTCTCAATTATGAATCACCGTTCACGTCATACACCTATGTCCAAAATAGGATACCAAAAGAGAAAACATCGCTAATATTCTCTTAACCAAAATCAATTCTCGTGCACGCAACCATAGATATGATCATAATCACACAACAACCAAGTTACTAGGTCATAGCATATAAGCATGTACATAAGTCTTTCATACATAATATTATATCAAAATCACCATCTCTAAGTGTCATCAAAGCTATCTCACTAATAAGGGACACTACATACTCACCCTCTTGGGATAAACTTGGCCCGAATTTTTTCCTACAGTTATGAGATACTTAGTTCTTTTAAATTCTCCTATCAATAAGTTTTTAACCTTATGTATTTGATATATTTTTTTCTTCATGTCAATCCATAGTGTAATGTTTTCTAAAATGGAAGAAACTCCATGAAAACTAAACATACCATTCTTAATCAGGTAGAAAATATATCCATGTCATATTAGACATGTGTTGATATAAAATACCAAATATTTCTATATCAAAACCAGCCACACAATTTATAGTACCATATAAAAATACTATTGTATGTAATTGATATAATATCTACTTAATTTATCTATAATAATTTGATATTCTACATGTTCTTCTTTCTCATAGTCTATATGAATCCTACATGTGTCATCTTCTTGGTTCTGTAGGATTTTGAGCTTTCCAAGCTATAAATAGAACACACATTGGTTGTATAAAAAACAATTATGGTCCATACCATATCACAGTCAAATTGGCATACAATAGCATAAAATAATCCACATAAAATTGTTAGTGAAATTACATAACAAAACATGATGTTATATATAAAACCCACTCTTATGCAACAAAACATGACGTTATATCTAAAACACACTCTTACATCCCACTTGATTTATGTCTTCTCAATCCATTTTTCCTCTTTTCATTCCATAAGATATCCTTGCAATTGAAATATTTAGGATCTATCTTTAGTTTTTTACTAAACGTTTACTCTTTAGGAAAAAAAATTACAATTTGAGGTTCAAGGCACCATTTTTGTTTTTGTTTTTTTGTTTTTTTAACTAACAACCTAAGGTTAAATACAGTCCTCATTGACCCACTTATGTATTATAGATCATTCCTTTAGTTTGCATAATCTTCATTATTATTCACTTCTCTAACTTTAGAATCAATTATGAAATGACTTAGTTAGAAGATCTTCATTTTGAAAGTAGATTAATGATATATTTTTGAAAGTGGCTTGTAATCAATAACAACTCTCACAATTATGAAAATATGGTAACCTTGATAACTTTATGTCAATTTGTTTTCCAACTATGAAATCAATCATGATTTATATTCAATAATTAATCAAATCATTTGATTTCATATCTTATTCCTTACTATTAGTACATACACAACAAGAAGCTATGAAAATCATACATTTCTCAAAATGTGACGAATCTTGTTAAATTTACATAAGATTTAGACTATCACAAGGGAATTTTTAGCCTAAAGTTAGACCCCCTTTTTTTTTAAGGATAATTACCACCCTCTCAAATTATTACAACATTTTGTAGGACTAATAAATACTCAAACAACTATACATCCCAACAAAAATTCCTAAATCCAACAATCTCTTCCATTCCACATACAATACACTCATCTTAGGCTTCTAAATCATGCAAGAATTACAATTCATCAAAATGTGATCTCACTCTCCTTCAATTTCTCCCTCAAAGAAAATATCACAAGCACATATTCTTGTAAAACAAGAACTAAACTAAGCTTTTCATTAATCACATGCCTTTTTTTTTTCTTTTTTTCTTTAATTTCAAATAAAACAAGTTCTCACCACATAAAATATTTACCTTCTAAACATGTTATTCTCTTCACAGTTTATAAAAAATTTGAATTTTGACGCGATCGCCAAACTAGCAATAGCTTAGAGCAATACATGAGTTCAATCCTCATAATTTCTCTAATTAATTTGGTTAAATAGAATGCAACCAATATTCAACTGATAAAATAATTAAAGAGACTATTATGGCTTTCCTAGACCTAATTTGTCTTAAGCCAATAGAAAAGTTATTTCATCAACTTATCACAATAATATTTTTCTACATTTCAAGAATTTGAAAGTCATTTTAATTCTACCTAAATTCAACACATACAAAAGGATTACAATACTAGAGGATAGATATCTAGTTCACACTTCCATATATCAAAATCAATTATTCCAAACATTCTAAACCACCTAATGGTGTTTAGTATACCAATCTTAGTATCTTCATTAATGGATTTAAAGCTCAAGCAAATTTGTGTTACAAATCTCTATCCATTTAACTTTAATTACACATAATCATTCCTTAATCATGAATATCAGATTCCATCAAAATATTCTAACTAGAAGAATTACTTAGCTCATAGATATATTTTACTTTGGATTCCACACCCATACATTAGCTTAAGGAAAACATAACATTCAAGTGTTCCTTAAAATGGTTTCCACAACCCATCATGCACCAATCATTTAAGCCTCTTGTTTATTAGGAAGTTCATACCTCAACCTAGTATTTGAGTAATTTAAAGTTATTTGATGCCTAATGTCAACCCAAAAAACACAAAATCATGTCAAAGAAATCAAAGACATTTCATTCTTACTCATTAAGAATGTATTCCCAAATCCTATTTTAACACATCTAATTAATACACATACATTACTCTTGAATTTACATTCACAGTTAAAAGTGACATCTTTCAAGGTAGCTTTTAGTTAAATTTCCTTTAGTGTAGGTACGAAAAGATTCAAAATTATCATGATGAACTCAATCATCACGTTAACAGAATCTCAGCCTTACACTTGTTACTCATTCCCAAAGCATACGCACCAAGGTCATCACATTATAGTCCAGATTAAGCCAATATTCTTCTCGGTAGATACGATTTCAGCAAGTAAAGATGGCTACTAAGCCCATATCACATTGAAAATGATGCACTAAAAATATATGAAACCATGCATTCACTCCACCTATCTCACTCATTGATTGAAAATCAAGTCATTCACATACTTGGGTTTAACCCCAACTTTCTCAAGCAGGTCCTTTCCCAACATGTCTTTAAGCATTTTAACATATTGTTAATAATGTGTCTTAAGAAATATAAAGGAATATAAGGTATTTTTTTTTTTTCCATGAGTCACTAAATGACATAATGATAATAATATCCTCTATGCAAACAATATGCTTCCAAGTCAAGATATACAACAACTCAACATGCATGCAAAATCAACATTCATACATCATCAACCTACAAGTAAGCATGTTGGCCCATTAGGCCCTAGCATTGTAACTCGCTTTGATACCATATGTAAGGTCCCACCTTACCCACCATCAGTAAGATAGAGAAGTAGATGTCACATAATCACTAATACTCATTTGCACAAAATCCTAAAGAATTAGTCACTCTAAAATTGTTTCCAACAAAAGGCCCTTTTTATTTTGAAAGCTTTAGATAATACAAGAAACAACTGTCTTAGTCACACTTCAGCAAATTATTAAATTCATTTTCACATTCATACCAAAAACTTGCAGACATAGGAAGCTACACCCATTAAATAGTTTATTTATAATTTATAGTAACATAAAAACAACAGTAACTAAGAATTTTACACCAAAAATTTATATGCACAAAAGCTACAGCCATTCAAGACTTTTGACAAACACTTTGTAGACATGCACCCTACACTCATTGAGCCCTTATGACCAACACTTTGCAAGCATGCAATTAAAAGTCATTGAGGCATTTTGTCAAACACTTAGCAATAATGAATTTAAGATTATTCTTCAACATATTTATCTCATAAAATTCAGAATTGAAACTTTAAATGTTTCCATCTTAAAACAGAGACTAAATAATCTTAGTCTTTCATCAAAGACTCAACAATAGGCGAACATAACTCACAGCAGTAATCTGCCAAATCACCCAGATTTCTGATCTGGGTTCTGAAAAGTATTTTTTTAGAATGAAATCAGGGGTTACATGACCATCAGGCACGGATACCCCCTGATGTTGGGCTGAATCGAATTAAAAACACTCAGGAATGCGATTCTTGAAAACAACAAAATTTATAGCCTAAATGTTTCATTTATGACTTTTGTCAAACATATGGAATGAAAACTTACAACTACACCTCTACATGAGGAAAAAAAATCCAAAGTTATGCTACTAAGATATGCTCATTGAAATCACACATTTCTAAATCCACCATATGAGTTCTTGAAACATTTTACCACCCACAAGCTAATTCATTTGACATGATTGACAAGCTTTTTGCACCAATTGCTACAATTTAACAAACACATGGCAGCCCTGAATGCTACAGCCATTAAGGATTTTTGTCAAAATTCTGATAGTACTATTACAAAAACTTGAAAAACAAAACATTGAAGAATATGAAACATAAGCCATAACTGAAATTTATCTCCAACTTACCTCAAGCATTTGATCTTCCAAACTATATTTTAGTTGCCATTATTTTTTCATTTTCTTTTAAGGGTTGATTCTGTAATTCCTCCAAGTATATTTTGGGTACATGTCCATTTTCTTACTTCTGATGTAAGCTGCAAGTTAGCACTTATTCATGCATAAATAAATTGATAACATTACTCATTCACGGATTTGTTCAAACACTTTGCAAAATATCCTAAAACCATTTATAAAACATGCATCTATTAATTACTTGAAACAAAACCATAAATCGTGAAATACTTACCCAAGTCCTCTGGAATTTATTTATTGCAATTACCTTCAACAATATTTGGCTTTCCTTTCTCAAATGTTGAAGATATATTCAACTCCAATCGTTGAGAATATGATCTAATTTCGATCCCTTAACCAACTCATTTGAACCATCCGGTTTTCCACCAAACCATATCCAAGGAGAACTCCTCCCCCTGGAACCCCCGAGCTGTAAAAGCTCACAAACAGTACCAAAATACAATAGTAGAGAGAGAGATGCAAGGAAAACTAAGGAAGATAGTTTTCACTTCCTCTAAATACCACTCATGTTCAACCTCAATAGATACTTAGTAGATTAGTAAGAAATTCAGATTTGTTTTGGAAGTAATTGGATACTCTCCATATCTCTCCCTCTCACAATATTCCTCAAGTCTCTTCCACTCTTGGCATTACCCCCCTCCTCCTCCTAAATGAGAATACATGAGACTCATATATAGGAGGAGCAACAATCTCTTGTCATAAAGGAGTAATATGCATGCATTGTATTCCTTTTAGAGGAGTGTAACTTATGCCATTAAGGAGAGGTATGCATGCCTTATTTAAGGAGAGTGTAACATATGCATTAAAGTGAGTGTAGGCGGAATATTTTATGACACATATTTAATGAGTGTAAGAATATTTTATGACATATATTTAATGAGTGTAAGAGGAATATGCCATTCCTTGATGAGTGCATAAAAGAGAGTGTAATGTAATATTTAAAATAGAGAGAGTTACATAGAGCCATGAGAGTCTTGAAGGAGAGAGGTGTGAAGTGATTGAGGAGATATAATTCCCTTTTAATAATAATATCATAGTCTCATAAAATATAATAATAATATTAATAATATTAATAATGTTGAGGATTAAGTCGAGATTGAACTATTACAATTGATTAATCATAAGTTAAGTGATTTTCCTTCAAGTATACTTGTTTACCCATTGATTGGAGGTGATTTACTATTTTTGGAAAGTCATACTTGAAATGGTAGACATGAATTTCTATTTTTAGAAAGTCACTCCAAAATTGTTAGGAATTAGATTATTAAGGAAATTCATCTATGAGTTGCCCATGAGTGGTATTTTTCTTCCGGATAATAGGGATTCTGCACCCCTATTGTATGCATCTTCATGCCTTAGTAGATTGAGGACTCCGCGCCCTGATCTACTCTAAAGATCCAAGATTTCACACCTTGATATTTTTAAATATTCAGGACTCCATGCCCCAAAAATTTCCTTATATATTCAAGACTCCACGTCTTTATATTTCATGGATTTAGGACTCTGCGTCCTAATCCTTTTATCATATATCCAAGACTCCACGTCTTTATATTTCATGGATTTAGGACTCCGTGCCCTAATTTCCATGGCTTCTCATCTATTCTGCTTTGAAACTCCATGTTTCACCTTAAGGTACTGATTGTGAGCTCATACCCATCTGATGGTTCGTTGGTAAGGTCTTCTTCCAAGACCTGCACACATCACAATCTCATTGATCAAATAAATCAAATGAATTTCATAATTAACTTATTCAAATTTTACCAAATATTGTGCATGACTTCCACATTCATTTTGGTTTTGGAGAAATGACTTCCGCAGTCATTTATAACTTGAGCATCCCTGTTGGCAATGACCAAGTCCCCTGCCACATCATGCTTAATACGAGACTACACACATATAATCATACAAATCATGTATCATCCATAATTCATAATATTTAACCATATGTTCCACATAACCATGATCGTCCATGGATCTGTGTCTCAATTCTGAATCACCATTCACGTCATACACCTATGTCCAAAATAGGATACCAAAAGAGAAAACATCGCTAATATTCTCTTAACCAAAATAAATTCTTGTGCACGCAACCATAGATATTATCATAAGCACACAATAACCAAGTGACCAGGTCATAGCATATAAGCATGTACATAAGTCTTACATACATAATATTATATCAAAATCACCATCTCTAAGTATCATCAAAGCTATCTCACTAAGAAGGGACACTACATACTACCCCTCTTGGGCTAAACTTGGCCCGAAGTTTTTCCTACAGTTATAAGATACTTAGTTCTTTTAGATTCTCCTATCAATAGGTTGTTAACCTTATGTATTTGATATATATATATATATTTTTTCTTCATGTCAATCCATAGTTTAATGTTTTCTAAATTGGAAGCAACTCCATGAAAACTGAACATACCATTCTTAATCAGGTAGAAAATGTATCCATGCCATATTAGACATGTGTCGATATAAAATACCAAATATTTCTATATCAAAACCAGCCATACAATTTATAGTACCATATAAAAATACTATTGTATGTAATTGATATGATATCTACTTAGTTTATCTATAATAATTTGATATTCTACATGTTCTTCTTTCTCATAGTCTATATGAATCCTACATGTGTCATGTTCTTGGTTCTGTAAGATGTTGAGCTTGCCCAGCTATAAATAGAACACACATTGGTTGTATACATAACAATGATGGTCCATACCATATCACAATCAAATTGGCATACAATAAGCATAAAATAATCCACATACAATTGTTAGTGAAATTACGTAACAAAACATGATGTTATATATAAGACCCACTCTTATGCAACAAAACATGACGTTATATCTAAAACACACTCTTACATCCCACTTGATTTATGTCTTCTCAATCCATTTTTCCTCTTTTCATTCCATAAGATATCCTTGCAATCGAAATATTTAGGATCTATCTTTAGTTTTTACTAAACGTTTACTCTTTAGGAAAAAAAATACAATTTGAGGTTCAAGGCACCATTTTTGTTTTTGTTTTTTTGTTTTTTTTTAACTAACAACCTAAGGTTAAATACAGTCCTCATTGACCCACTTATGTATTATAGATCATTCCTTTAGTTTGCATAATCTTCATTGTTATTCACTTCTCTAACTTTAGAATCAATTATGAAATGACTTAGTTAGAAGATCTTCATTTTGAAAGTAGATTAATGATATATTTTTGAAAGTGGCTTGTAATCAATAACAACTCTCACAATTATGAAAATATGGTAACCTTGATAACTTTATGTCAATTTGTTTTCCAAATATGAAATCAGTCATGATTTATATTTAGTAATTAATCAAATCATTTGATTTCATATCTTATTCCTTACTATTAATACATACAAAACAACAAGCTATGAAAACCATACATTTCTGAAAATGTGACGAAACTTGTTAAATTTACATAAGATTTAGACTATCACAAGGGAATTTCTAGCCTAAAGTTAGACCCCTTTTTTTTTTAAGGATAATTACCACCCTCTCAAATTATTACAACATTTTGTAGGACTAATAAATACTCAAACAACTATACATCCCAACAAAAAATTCCTAAATCCAACAATCTCTTCCATTCCACATACAATACACTCATCTTAGGCTTCTAAATCATGCAAGAATTCCAATTCATCAAAATGTGATCTCACTCTCCTTCAATTTCTTCCTCAAAAAATATCACAAGCACATATTCTTGTAAAACAAGAACTCAACTAAGCTTTTCATTAATCACATGTTTTTTTTTTTTTTTAATTCCAAATAAAACAAGTTCTCATCACATAAAATATTTACCTTCTAAACATGTTATTCTCTTCACAATTTATAAACAATTTGAATTTTTACGCGGTCGCCAAGCTAGAAATAGCTTAGAGAAATACATGAGTTCAATCCTCATAATTTCTCTAATTAATTTGGTTAAATAGAATGCAACCAATATTCAACTGATAAAATCATTAAAGAGACTATTATGGCTTTCCTAGACCTAATTTGTTTGAATCCAATAGAAAATTTATTTCATCAACTTATCACAATAATCTTTTTCTACATTTCAAGAATTTGAAAGTCATTTTAGTTCTACCTAAATTCAATATATACAAAAGGATTACAATACTAGAGGATAGATATCTAATTCACACTTCCATATATCAAAGTCAATTATTCCAAACATTCTAAACCACGTAATGGTGTTTAGTATACCAATCTTAGTATCTTCATCTGTAATAAAAATAAAATAATGGATTTAAAGCTCAAGTAAATTTGTGTCACGAATCTCTATCCATTAACTTTAATTACACATATTCATTCCTTAATCATGAATATCAGAATCCATCAAAATATTCTAACTAGAAGAATTACTTAGCTCATAGATATATTTTACTTTGGATTCCACACCCATACCTTACCTCATTACTTATCTCATAGATATATACTAGTATGGATTCCACACCCATACATTTTCTCATACATATATGCTAGTATGGTTTCCACACCCATACATTAGATCATAGATATATGTTAGTATGGATTCCACACCCATACATTTTCTCAAAGATATATGCTAGTATGGATTCCACACCCACACATTAGCTTAAGGAAAACATAACATTCAAGTGTTCCTTAAAATGGCTTCCACAACCCATCATGCACCAATCATTTAAGCCTCTTGTTTATTAGGAATTTCATACCTCAACCTAGTATTTGAGTAATTTAAAGTTATTTGATGCCTAATGTCAACCCAAAATACACAAAATCATGTCAAATAAATCAGAGAAATTTCATTCTCATTTATTAAAAATGTATTCCCAAATCATATTTTAACACATCTAATTAATACACATACATTACTCTTGAATTTACATTCATAGATAAAAGTGACATCTTTCAAGGTAGCTTTTAGTTAAGTTTCCTTTAGTGTAGGTACGAAAAGATTCAAAATTATCATGATGAACTCAATCATCATGTTAATGGAATATCAGCCTTACACTTGTTACTCATTCACAAAGCATACACACCAAGGTCATCACACTATAGTCCAGATTAAGCCAATATTATTCTTGGTAGATATTATTTCAGCGTGTAAAGATGGCTAACAAGACCAAATCACATTGAAAATGATGCACTAAAAATATATGAAACCATGTATTCACTCCCTCTCACACATTGATTGAAAATCAAGTCACTCACATACTTGGGTTTAATCCCAACTTTATCAAGCACATCCTTTCCCAGCATGTCTTTAAGCATTTTAACATATTGTTGATAATGTTTCTTAACAAAAATATAAAGGAATATAAGGGATTTTTTAATTTTATTTCGTGAGTCACTAAATGACATAATGATAATAATATCCTCTATGCAACCAATATGCTTCCCAGTCAAGATATACAACAACTCAACATGCATGCAAAATAAACATTCATACATAATCAACCTACAAGTAAGCATTTTCGCTCATTAGGCCCTAGCGTTGTAACTCGCTCTGATACCATATGTAAGGTCCCACCTTACCCACCATCAGTAAGATAGAGAAGCAGATGTCACATAATCACTAATACTCATTTGCACAAAATCCTAAAAAATTAGTCATTGTAAAATTGTTTCCAACAACAAGCCCCCTTTTTTTTTTAATCTTTATATAATGCAAGAAACAACTGTCTTATTCACACTTCCGCAAATTATTAAATTCATTTTCACATTCATACCAAAAAATTGCAGACATAGGAAACTACACCCATTAAATAGTTTATTTATAATTTATAGTAACATAAAAACAACAGTAACTAATAATTTTACACTAATAATTTATATGCACAAAAGCTACAGCCATTCAAGACTTTTGACAAACACTTTGCAGACATGCACTCTACACTCATTGAGCTCTTATGACAAACACTTTGCAAGCATGCAATTAAAAGTCATTGAGGCATTTTGTCAAACACTTAGCAACAATGAATTTAAGTTTATTCTTCAACATATTTATCTCATAAAATTCAGAATTGAAACTCTAAATATTTCCACCTTAAAACAAGGACTAAATAATCTTAGTCTTTCATCAAAGACTCAACAACGGGCACACATAACTCACATCAGCAATATGAAAAATCGTGCAGTTTTCTGATCTGGGTTCTGAAAAGCATTTTTTTGGACTGAAATCAGGGGTTACATGTCCCTTAGGCACGGATACCCCCTGATGTTGGGCTGAATCGAATTAAAAATTCCCAGGGGTGCGATTCCTGAAAACAACAAAATTTATAGCCTAAATGTTTCATTTATGACTTTTGTCAAACATATGGAATGAAAACTTACTACACTTCTACACGAGGAAAAACAACCCAGAGTTAAGCTACTAAGATATGCTCATTGAAATCACACATTTCTAAATCCACCATATGAGTTCTTGAAACATTTACCACCCACAATCTAATTCATTTGACATGATTGACAAGCTTTTTGCACCAATTGCTACAATTTAACAAACATATGGCAGCCTTGAATGCTACAGCCATTAAGGCTTTCTGTCAAAATTTTGATAGTACTATTACAACAACCTGAATAAAAAAACATTTAATTATTGATAAGAATATGAAACAGAAGCCATAACTGAAATTTATCTCCAACTTACCTCAAGCATTTGATCTTCCAAACCATATTTTAGTTGCCATTATTTTTGCATTTTCTTTTAAGGGTTTATTTTGTAATTCCTCCAGGTATGTTTTGGGTACATGTCCTTTTTCTTACGTCTGATGTAAGCTGCAAGTTAGCACTTATTCATGCATAAATAACATTACTCATTCACGGAATTTGTCAAACACTTTGAAAACTATCCTAAAACCATTTCTAAAACATGCATCTAATTACTTGAAACAAAACCATAAATTGTGAAATACTTGCCCAAGTCCTTTGGAATTTATTTATTTCAATTACCTTCAACAATATTTGGCTTTCCTTTCTCAAATGCCAAAGAGATATTCAGCACCAATCGTTGAGAATATGATCCACCTTCGATCCCTTAGCCAACTCATTTGAACCATCCGGTTTGCCACCCAACCATATCCAGGGAGAACTCCTCCCCCCAGAACCCCCGAGCTGTAAAAGCTCACAACCAGTACCAAAATACAACAATAGAGAGAGAGATGCAAGGAAAACTAAGGAAGATAGTTTTCACTTCCTCTAAATACCACTCATGTTCAACCTCAATAGATACTTAGTAGATTAGTAAGAAATTCATATTTGTTTTGGAAGTAATTGGATACTCTCCATATCTCTCCCTCTCACAATATTCCTCAAGTCTCTTCCACTCTTGGCATTACCCCCTCCCCCCAAATGAGAATACATGAGACTCATATATAGGAGGAGCAACAATCTCTTGTCATAAAGGAGTAATATGCATGCATTGTATTCCTTTTAGAGGAGTGTAACTTAAGCCATTAAGGAGAGGTATGCATGCCTTATTTAAGGAGAGTGTAACATATGCATTAAAGTGAGTGTAAGAGGAATATTTTATGACACATATTTAATGAGTGTAAGAATATTTTATGACATATATTTAATGAGTGTAAGAGGAATATTCCATTCCTTGATGAGTGCATAAAAGAGAGTGTAATGTAATATTTAAAATAGAGAGAGTTACATAGAGCCATGAGAGTCATGAAGGAGAGAGGTGTGAAGTGATTGAGGAGATATAATTCCCTTTTAATAATAATATCATAGTCTCATAAAAGATAATAATAATATTAATAATATTAATAATATTGAGGATTAAGTCGAGATTTAACTATTACAATTGATTAATCATAATTTAAGTGATTTTCCTTCAAGTATACTTGTTTACCCATTGATTGGAGGTGATTTACTATTTTTGGAAAGTCATACTTGAAATGGTAGACATGACTTTATATTTTTAGAAAGTCACTCCAAAATTGTTAGGAATTAGATTATTAAGGAAATTCATCTACGAGTTTCCCATGAGTGGTATTTTTCTTCCGGATAATAGGGATTCCACACCCCTATTGTATGCATCTTTGTGCCTTAGTAGATTGAGGACTCCGCGCCCTGATCTACTCTAAAGATCCAAGATTCCACACCTTGATCTTTTTAAATATTCAGGACTCCGCACCCCAAACATTTCATTATAGATTCAAGACTCCGCGTCTTTATATTTCATGGATTTAGGACTCCACGCCCTAATTTCCATGGCTTCTCATCTATTCTGCTTTGAAACTCCGCGTTTCACCTTAAGGTACTGATTGTGAGCTCATACCCATCTGATGGTTCGTTGGTAAGGTCTTCTTCCAAGACCTGCACACATCACAATCTCATTGATCAAATAAATCAAATGAATTTCATAATTAACTTATTCAAATTTTACCAAATATTGTGCATGAATTCCACAGTCATTTTGGTTTTGGAGAAATGACTTCCACAGTCATTTATAACTTGAGCATCCCTGTTGGCAATGACCAAGTCCCCTGCCACATCGTTCTTAGTACGAGATTATGCACATATAATCATACAAATCATGTATCATCCATAAATCATAATTAACCATATGTTCCACATAACCATGATCGTCCATGGATCTGTGTCTCAATTTTGAATCACCATTCACGTCATACACCTATGTCCAAAATAGGATACCAAAAGAGAAAACATCGCTAATATTCTCTTAACCAAAATCAATTCTTGTGCACGCAACCATAGATATTACCATAAGCACACAACAACCAAGTGACCAGGTCATAGAATATAAGCATGTACATAAGTCTTACATACATAATATTATATCAAAATCACCATCTCTAAGTATCATCAAAGATATCTCACTAAGAAGGGACACTACATACTCCCCCTCTTGGGCTAAACTTGGCCCGAAGTTTTTCCTACGGTCATAAGATACTTAGTTCTTTTAGATTCTCCTATCAATAAGTTGTTAACCATATGTATATATATTTGATATATATATATATATATTTTTTTTCTTCATGCCAATCCATAGTTTAATGTTTTCTAAATTGGAAGCAACTCCATGACAACTAAACATACCATTCTTAATCAAGTAGAAAATATATCCATGCCATATTAGACATGTTTTGATATAAAATACCAAAGATTTTTATCAAAACTAACCATACAATTTATAGTACCTTATAAAGTAATATTTTATGTAATTGATAAGATATCTACTTAATTTATCTATAATAGTTTGATATTCTACATGTTTTTCTTTCTCATAGTCTATATGAATCCTACATGTGTCATCTTCAAGGTTTTGTAGTATGTTGAGCTTGCCAAGCTATAAATAGAACACACATTGGTTGTATACACAACAATGATGGTCCATCCCATATCACAATCAAATTGGCATACAATAAGCATAAAATAATCCACATACAATTGTGAGTGAAATTATGCAACAAAACATGATGTTATATATAAAACCCACTCTTACACAACAAAACATGACATTATATATAAATCACACTCTTACATCCCACTTGATTTATGTCTTCTCAATATAATTTTCCTCTTTTCATTCCATAAGAAATCCTTGCAATCGAAATATTTAGGATTTATCTTTAGTTTTTACTAAACGTTTACTCTTTAGGCAAAAATACAATTTGAGGTTCAAGGCACCATTTTTATTTTTGTTTTTGTTATTTTTTTTTGTTTTTGGTTTTTTTAACTAACAACCTAAGGTTAAATACGGTCCTCATTGGCCCACTTATGTATTATAGATCATTCCTTTAGTTTTCATAATCTTCATTATTATTCACTTCTCTAACTTGAGAATCAATTATGAAATGACTTAGTTAGAAGATCTTCATTCTGAAAGTAGATTAATGATATATTTTTGAAAGTGGCTTGTAATCAAGAACAACTCTCACAATTATGAAAATATGGTAACCTTGATAACTTTAAGTCAATTTTTTTTCCAACTAC
The DNA here is from genome assembly GCA_034641835.2 of Pinus albicaulis. Taxonomy (NCBI): domain Eukaryota; kingdom Viridiplantae; phylum Streptophyta; class Pinopsida; order Pinales; family Pinaceae; genus Pinus; species Pinus albicaulis. The sequence continues at coordinate 844,958,415 of CM076581.1, forward strand.
GAAATTAGTCATGATTTATATTCAATAATTAATCAATTCATTTGATTTCATGTCTTATTCCTTACTATTAATACATACGCAACAACAAGCTATGAAAACCATACATTTCTCAAAATGTGATGAATCTTTTAAATTTAATTAAGATTTAGACTATCACAAGGGAATTTCTAGCGTAAAGTTAAACCTCCTTTTTTTTTAAGGAGAATTACCACCCTCTCAAATTATTACGACTTTCTGTAGGACTAATAAATACTCATACAACTATACATCCCAACAAAAAAATTCCTAATTCCAACAATCTCTTCCATTCCACATACGATACACTCATCTTAGGCTTCTAAATCATGCAAGAATTTCAATTCATCAAAATGAGATCTCACCCTCCTTCAATTTCTCCCTCAAAAAATATCACAAGCACATATTATTGTAAAACAAGAACTCAACTAAGCTTTTCATTAATCACATGATTTTTTTTCTTTAATTTCAAAATAAAATATGTTCTCACCACATAAATCATTTACCTTCTAAACATGTTATTCTCTTCCCAATTTATAAACAATTTGAATTTGACGCGATTGCCTAACTAAAAATAGTTTAGAGCAATACATGAGTTCAATCCTCATAGTTTCTCTAAATATTTTGGTTAAATAGAATGCAACTAATATTCGATTGATAAAATCATTAAAGAGACTATTATGGCTTTCCTAGACCTAATTTGTCTTAAGCCAATAGAAAATTTATTTCATCGACTCATCACAATAAACTTTTTCTACATTTCAGGAATTTGAAAGTCATTTTAATTCTACCTAAATTCAATACATACAAAAGGATTACAATAATATAGGATATATATCTAGTTCACACTTCCATATATCAAAATCAATATTCCAGACATTCTAAACCACCTAATGGTGTTTAGTATACCAATCTTAGTATCTTCATTTGTAATAAAAATAAAATAATGGATTCAAAGCTCAAGCAAATTTGTGTTACAAATCTCTATCCATTTAACTTTAATTACACATAATCACTCCTTAATCATGAATATAAAATTCCATCAATTTATTATAACTTGAAGAATTACTTATCTCATAGATATATTTTACTTTGGATTCCACACCCATACCTTACCTCATTACTTATCTCATAGATATATACTAGTATGGATTCCACACCCATACATTTTCTCATATATATATGCTAGTATGGTTTCCACACCCATACATTAGATCATAGATATATGCTAGTATGGATTCCACACCCATAAATTTTCTCATAGATATATGCTAGTATGGATTCCACACCCATACATTAGCTTAAGGAAAACATAACATTCAAGTGTTTCTTAAAATGGCTTCCACAACCCATCATGCACCAATCATTTAAGCCTCTTGTTTATTAGGAAGTTCATACCTCAACCTAGTATTTGAGTAATTTAAAGTTATTTGATGTCTAATGTCAACCCAAAATACACAAAATCATGTCAAAGAAATCAGAGAAATTTCATTCTTACTCATTAAGAATGTATTCCCAAATCATATTTTAACACATCTAATTAATACACATACATTACTCTTGAATTTACATTCATAGTTGAAAGTGACATCTTTCAAGGTAGCTTTTAGTTAAGTTTCCTTTAGTGTAGGTACGAAAAGATTCAAAATTATCATGATGAACTCAATCATCACGTTAACGGAATCTTAGCCTTACACTTGTTACTCATTCCCAAAGCATACACACCAAGGTCATCACACTATAGTCCAGATTAAGCCAATATTCTTCTTGGTAGATACGATTTCAGCTAGTAAAGATGGCTACTAATCCCATATCACATTGAAAATGACGCACTAAAAATATATGAAACCATGCATTCACTCCACCTATCTCACTCATTGATTGAAAATCAAGTCATTCACATACTTGGGTTTAACCCAAACTTTCTCAAGCATGTCCTTTCCCAACATGTCTTTAAGCATTTTAACATATTGTTAATAATGTGTCTTAACAAAAGTATAAAGGAATATAAGGGATTTTTTTTAATTTTATTTCATGAGTCACTAAATGACATAATGATAATAATATCCTCTATGCAACCAATATGCTTCCAAGTCAAGATATACAACAACTCAACATGCATGAAAAATCAACATTCATACATCATCAACGACATAACGATAATAATATCCTCTATGCAACCAATATGCTTCCAAGTCAAGATATACAACAACTCAACATGCATGCAAAATCAACATTCATATGTCATAAACCTACAAGTAAGCATGTTGGCCCATTAGGCCTTAGCATTGTAACTCGCTCTGATAACATATGTAAGGTCCCACCTTACCCACCATCAGTGAGATAGAGAAGTAGATGTCACATAATCACTAATACTCATTTGCACAAAATAGTCACTGTAAAATTGTTCCCAACAAAAAGCCCTTTTTGTTGAAAGCTTTAGATAATACAAGAAACAAATTTCTTATTCACACTTCAGCAAATTATTAAATTCATTTTCACATTCATACCAAAAAATTGCAGAGATAGGAAGCCACACCCATTAAATAGTTTATTTATAATTTATAGTAACATAGAAACAACAGTAACTAAGAATTTTACACTAAAAATTTATATGCACAAAAGCTACAACCATTCAAGATTTTTGACAAACATTTTGCAGACATGCACTCTACACTCATTGAGCCCTTATGACAAACACTTTGCAAGCATGCAATTAAAAGTCATTAAGGCATTTTGTCAAACACTTAGCAACAATGAATTTAAGATTATTCTTCAACAAATTTATCTCATAAAAATCAGAATTGAAACTTTAAATGTTTCCATCTTAAAACAGGGACTAAATAATCTTAGTCTTTCATCAAAGACTCAACAACAGGCGCACATAACTCACAACAGCAATCTACCAAATCGCCCAGATTTCTGATCTGAGTTCTGAAAAGTATTTTTTTGGAATGAAATCAGGGGTTACATGACCAATAGGCATGGATACCCCCTAATGTTGGGCTAAATCGAATTAAAAACGCCCAGGAATGCGATTCTTGAAAACAACAAAATTTATAGCCTAAATGTTTCATTTATGACTTTTGTCAAACATATGGAATGAAAACTTACAACTACACCTCTACATGAGGAAAAACAACCCAAAGTTATGCTACTAAGATATGCTCATTGAAATCACACATTTCTAAATCCACCATATGATTTCTTGAAACATTTTACCACCCACAAGCTAATTCATTTGACATGATTGACAAGCTTTTTGCACCAATTGCTACAATTTAACAAACATATGGCAGCCCTGAATGCTACAGCCATTAAGGCTTTCTGTCAAAATTCTAATAGTACTATTACAACAACTTGAATAACAAAACATTGAATTATTGATAAGAATATGAAACATAAGCCATAACTGAAATTTATCTCCAACTTACCTCAAGCATTTGATCTTCCAAACCATATTTTAGTTGCCATTATTTTTGCATTTTCTTTTAAGGGTTGATTCTGTAATTCCTCCAGGTATGTTTTGGGTACATGTCCATTTTCTCACTTCTAATGTAAGCTGCAAGTTAGCACTTTTTCATGCATAAATAACATTACTCATTCACAGACTTTGTCCAACACTTTTTGAACTTTTCTAAAACCATTTCTAAAACATGCATCTAATTACTTGAAACAAAATCATAAATCGTGAAATACTTACCCAAGTCCTTTGGAATTTATTTATTGCAATTACCTTCAACAATATTTGGCTTTCCTTTCTCAAATGCTACAATACCAAGATTAGTACCATAAACTACACCAATAATAACTCCAATATTGAGATCTAAACATCCATACATATAGATTAATCTAGTCTTCATTTTTAACTAATCAATAATATTCTAGATAACATAAGCCTAAACCAAAATTAAATGCTTACAACAATTTAAATGTCTACTTTTTATTTTATGCTAAAGCTATACTATAATTTTAGGACAATGGAAATTATACCTAAAGAGATATTCAGCTCCAATCATTGAGAATATGATCCACCTTCGATCCTTAACCAAGTCATTTGAACCATCTAGTTTTCCACCCAACCATATCTAGGGAGAACTCCTCCCCCTGGAACCCCCGAGCTGTAAAAGCTCACAAACAGTACCAAAATACAACAGTAGAGAGAGAGATGCAAGGAAAACTAAGGAAGATAGTTTTCACTTCCTCTAAATACCACTCATGTTCAACCTCAATAGATACTTAGTAGATTAGTAAGAAATTCAGATTTGTTTTGGAAGTAATTGGATACTCTCCATATCTATCCCTCTCACAATATTCCTCAAGTCTCTTCCACTCTTGGCATTACCCCTCCCTCCTCAAATGATAATACATGAGACTCATATATAGGAGGAGCAACAAATTCTTGTCATAAAGGAGGATTAATATGCATGCATTATATTCCATTTAGAGGAGTGTAACTTATGCCATTAATGAGAGGTATGCATGCCTTATTTAAGGAGAGTGTAACATATGCTTTAAAGTGAGTGTAAGAGGAATATTTTATGACATATATTTAATGAGTGTAAGAGGAATATGCCATTCCTTGATGAGTGCATAAAAGAGAGTGTAATGTAATATTTAAAATAGAGAGAGTTACATAGAGCCATGAGAGTCATGAAGGAGAGAGGTATGAAGTGATTGAGGAGATATAATTCCCTTTTAATAATAATATCATAGTCTCATAAAAGATAATAATAATATTAATAATATTAATAATATTGAGGATTAAGTCGAGATTGAACTATGACAATTGATTAATCATAAGTTAAGTGATTTTCCTTCAAGTATACTTGTTTACCCATTGATTGGAGGTGATTTACTATTTTTGGAAAGTCATACTTGAAATGGTAGGCATGACTTTCTATTTTTAGAAAGTCACTCCAAAATTGTTAGGAATTAGATTATTAAGGAAATTCATCTACGAGTTGCCCATGAGTGGTATTTTTCTTCCGGATAATAGGGATTCGCACCCCTATTGTATGCATCTTTGTGCCTTAGTAGATTGAGGACTCCGCGCCCTGATCTACTCTAAAGATCCAAGATTCCGCACCTTGATCTTTTTTTTTTTAAATATTCAGGACTCCGCGCCCCAAACATTTCATTATAGATTCAAGACTCCACGTCTTTATATTTCATGGATTTAGGACTCCGCGTCCTAATCCTTTTATCATATATCCAAGACTCCACGTCTTTATATTTCATGGATTTAGGACTCTGCACCCTAATTTCCATGGCTTATCATCTATTCTGCTTTGAAACTCCACGTTTCACCTTAAGGTATTGATTGTGAGATCATACCCATTTGATGGTTCGTTGGTAAGGTCTTCTTCCAAGACCTGCACACATCACAATCTCATTGATCAAATAAATCAAATGAATTTCATAATTAACTTATTCAAATTTTACCAAATATTGTGCATGACTTCCACAGTCATTTATAACTTGAGCATCCTTGTTGGCAATGACCAAGTCCCCTGCCACATCATGCTTAGTACGATATTATGCACATATAATCATACAAATTATGTATCATCCATAAATCATAATTAACCATATGTTCCATATAACCATGATCATCCATGGATCTGTGTCTCAATTCTGAATCACCATTCATGTCATGCACCTATGTCCAAAATAGGATACCAAAAGAGAAAACATTGCTAATATGCTCTTAACCAAAATCAATTCTTGTGTACGCAACCATAGATATTATCATAAGCACACAACAACCAAGTGACCTAAACTAGGTCATAGCATATAAGCATGTACATAAGTCTTTCATACATAATATTATATCATTATATCAAAATCACCATCTCTAATTGTCATCAAAACTATCTCACTAAGAAGGGACACTACAAACATCTTGCATGACTAGGACACCCAAGTACATGTTGGTAGGCCCTAGCATATAATAACACTCTCCTAGCATGTGTTGGCATGCCTTGTAGTCCCAAGCACGCCCTAGAACACTTTGGAATGCATTAAAAAACATGAGCACTTGAAACACATTGGAGCTTGGCATGTATTGGAACCTATTATTATTGTGCCTAGAATGGTCCTTTTGAAAAATATAAATTCTTGACTTATTAACCATCCTATGTGTTCATTTCCTTTCATTTTAGCTCGGTTCTTCTTTTTATTTCCTTTATACTCCTTGACACATATTGGCATACCCTAGCACCCTACACATCCTAGCATGCCTTAGCATCTTGCATGTCTTCGCACTATTTGGCACATGTTAACACACATTGGAGCTCCCTAGCACACTCTTACACTTCTTGAAATGCGAGGATATTCCTTATCATGTCATACTAGTACTTGACATACCTTGTCACTCCCTCCTTGTCATGATAGCTAGCACTCATTGACACTCCCTCGCACACCCTCATATTCATTCACTTCCATGCACTTTGACCTAGTGTTCCATTGTGTTTCCCTAGTACTCCATAACACTCCTCAACATGCATTAGCACACTTTGACACACCTTAGAACTCTTAGACATGCCCTTCCACTTCATAACATGTGTTTCACTCCCAAATACACATTGGCACTTGGCACATGTTGGTGCTTGGAAATTATTAGCATCCATATAATTCATTAATATGACTTGGTATGCTTTGGCATGGTTTAATTTTAAAGTTATTTGAGATAAGTTATTGGAAAGTAGATGAGAAGTAACAGATGATGACTTGGCAATTAGAATGCACTAACACTTGGCACTTGGCACCTATTTCCACCCAGTGTTGGTGTGCCTAGCATGCCCCTCTTGGAAAAGGTAAATTGGTGACTTATTAGCCATCTTTTGTGTTCATTTCCTTGCAGTTTAACTTGTTTCTCCTTTTTGTTTCCTTGATAGTCCTTGGCATGTATTCTCACACGCACCCTTGCACATCTTGGCATGCCTTAGCACTTGACACACCTTAACATATATGACATGCCTTTGAACCATCTGGCACATGTTAGCATTCCCTAGCATGCCTTGACACTCATGCCCTCACAACTAGCCTTACATTGTTTCACGACTTGGGAACCAAATCAATTCCTTAGCTACTGCACTTCATGTGACATTGACCTAATTCAACTGTAACAACTTGACCAATTGCACCTACTATATTGTGCCTTGTTCACCAAAGAACTGCCTATACCTCATCTTAGGCCACTAATGTCCAAGCTCAACTTGTCCCCCTTAAGAACTTACGAGGACAAGGATCAAATCTAGCCATGGCCATAAAAAAAATAAGCAACATAGCTTACATAGGCAATAGTTCACATGTATGTCTAGTTCACATAAACAGTAGAGCATTAAATGAGAATTTGCAAGAATCAAAAGATACACAGGACACACAAGATATAATTTGGCATAAGTAGAGTGCCACAAAACATATGCACAATAATGTACGATATGAAATTGTCTAAAATAGTTTAAAACATGAGTATTCAGCCAAAGTGTGCCACATGTCATATTAAAATAATACATAAAGGAAAAATAGTGTTGTGCCAGCACAAAGTCTATTTTTTTCTAAAAGTGCTTTATCGAGCCCCTTCTCAAAGTTGTAGGCTTGCCTCTTGAAAATATTATTATGAACTTCTTCCAACATGCTTCATCCTTGGCACACTTGAATTCACTGACACTCCCTAGAACACACTCTTATTTGTTCATTTCCATGCATTTTCACCTAGTTCTCCCTTGTGATGACTCGCCAGTCCTTAACACTCCTCAATATGCATTTACATTGTCCAACATTTGTTAGCACACCTTTTCATTCCTTGGCATGCCCTAACCCTCCATAGCTATCATGCCCTCACAACTAGCCTTACTTAATTTTCAACTTGGGAACCCAACCAAGTCCTCGCATGACTACAAGAGATTGAACAAGTTAATATTACTACAACTGGACTATGTTTTTGAATTTTCTAGCCTAAGAGGTACTCCACAATCCTAGTGAGACAGGTTTGTGTGAATTTGTTCACAAAATGCTTTATCGGAAAAGAACCCAATCGAAGGGGTTTTTGACCCAAGATGGGGTTTAAAATCTAAAAGAAAATTAAAAAGGAAAAATAATATTTACTAAGTTCTAAGTAGATAAATCCTATAAGTTCTAGAGGGTTATTAAGATGCCTAGCTAGGAATATATATTTAATGAGGCATTAGTATGAAGGAAAGAACATGAAGTGAAAAGGAGCTCATTTGATCAAGGAGGCTAGGAGAGATGTAGTCCTAAAGCAGGTCAAGTTATAGGATTGAGTAAGGGTTTCTAAACGGAGTCCATGATCATCCACCAAGAGTAAGATCATCATGTGAGGGTTCACAAGAATGTCACATACCTTAATGGGTTTGAGATAGGACGTAGGATGGCATATTAATGATTCTCTTAGGGAATATCGAGCTCAAGAGGGGAAGCTTATGAGAATTTGAGCATGTGATTTCAGTGGTGTTTCTGTGTGAAGGCCGCATCAAATTTTGAAATAGTAGAGAGTGTTGAGACCATATCTTGTGGTGGTTGGTAGGCTGCAAGGTATGTGATAAAGACCAACACAAATGGAGGAGGGCCTGCACTAGAATTTAGGGCTAGAAAAAATTTAAGTAGTCACAAGTGTAATATTGACTGAGATAACTGTAGCTTATGGCTTGTAAATATCTACAATTCATGTCAATATTTAGTCAAAGAAATGGCCAAAATATTTTAGCTCATATGATCTAGGTCATGTCTCTTATGAAGGCCAGAGTTGTTGTTTTCACTATGGGTTGATAGTGTTATAAATCAATTATAATATAAGTATAATTCCCTAGTTAGGGATGTTTCCTAACATGTTCATTCCATAAGGTATTCCCTTAAGACTGTGACAAATATGCATAGAAGAAGAGGGGTCGTGACCCTTAGAGAGAGGTTTATCTCTGCGATATATACCACAAACTTGGAAGATGGTTTGAAGAAGTATGTTTGGAACTAGAAAATCCAAAGGAATGTGGAACCTCAGTAGAATATTGTGTGGAAGAAATGTTCCATATGAGGTATGGATTTACATGAAGAGGAGCTCATTTTGGTGGATGGTCCATAATTTTTGGACAGAGATCTGAAGAAACCTATAAAAAGTTAGTTAATGGACTATTAGTGGATGATTTGTGACCCTAGTTCAGTCATCTACAAATTGTTAGAAGGATGATAATAGGATCAGTTCATATGTGTTCATATATTGGACAAAAAATAAATTGGTACACAAGAATAGTGATTTTGAGAGGACTCAAATCACTATTAGGTGGAAGATTTGAAGAGCCCTAGATGAGGGCAATGTTTTGGGCACTAGATTAGAAAAATAATTGGTTGTGGTTGGGAACATTGATGGCAGTCCAAGTACAGCTGGATGGTTTCTAGGTGACTATCAAAGAATATCCCTAAGTCCAGTACTTGTGAGGGAAAACAAGACTGGTAGAAGGGTAGGTGTATTGGGCCTAAGGACATGCATACTTTCAAGGACTAAAGTAGAAGTCAAGTGGTCTATCCAACTATCCCTAGTTAATTGTAATGTATATGATTGAGCTAGCGAGAACAAGGGAAACCTCCAAAGCCCTAAACTTTTCATCATGGAGAAGGAGTATGGAAAAATTGGGCAGACCAAAGAGCTGTTCACAAATGGAGTTGTGAACAACTAGTCGAAAAGCATAAGTGTTACAGACCTTAAAGGAAAAAAGAGGTATATAGAGGGAATTTTTTTTTTAGATGAGATCAATAACCTAAAGGAGTTGAGTTCATTGATAGAGGCAATTTGAGGAGTTGCATAATGGGAGGAAAGAGGACCTACCAGATGTGTTCAAGACATGTGGACTGAAAGGGCTATGTGTGGCCACCATAAAAAAGTGGGTCAAGTGTTGTCTTATTCAAGGTATATTGGTTTTCAAAGTACTAAAACCAAGCCCTACTTGTATTCGTTGTATTAGTGTGATTGTAAACATAAATTATCTATAATACAAGAGATCTATCCTATTCTATTATAACTTGTAATTTACTGAAGAATGGATTGAAAAAGTTAAAAATTGTCATGTGCCCTAGTTGATTCCCTGGTGTGTGTATATTTAGTTGTGCAAAGTAGATGTGTTTTGGCACTTGAGTGTGTTTGCATTAAATATTCTAAGACCAAACCCAAATTCTTATGTGTCAAATAAATTCAGCATATGCCTTGTTCAACTAAGAACTTGATACGAATTTATGCAGGAACAAAAAAAAAATACACATATAACCATAAATACAAAGATTCAGTGGAAATAACACTTCATTTCATTAATATCAAAGAACTAAAATTTGTTTCCAAACAGAATGGAAATAAACTAGCTAGGGCGTTGGTAGCTTATATTTGAGAAGAGATGTGGCGGCTGCATGCCTCTGAAATCTATGTTACAATGAGGCTCAAAGGCCTATATATTATTAAGAAGCAATGGAAAACCCTAAACATCCAAAAACCTAACCCTTGTAGAGGAAACACCAGACTATAGGCTGAGTCAGGGTATATTGGTACACCAATTTCTCGGGGTCGTAACTTTGGCATACTATCTCCATTTGACGCACGTGATACATCATTAGAAATATCTATCCGAGGAATGCAACAAATAAAAATGAATATAAATTTTGGAAGATTCATTTTCGTCAAAAGTTTCATGCTCAAAAAACGTTGTTTAGGGCCTCAAAATGGCTTAAGAAGTTCAGGACCAGAAAAACTGCCAAAAATGGTAAATTGTGCTACAATTAAGGAAACTGAAAAATTGAAAGAAACAAAAAACATTGTTTAAGGCATCAAAATGGCTTCGAAAGTTCAAGACATAAAAAAATGCCAAAAATAGTAAATTTTTCTACAATTAATGAAACTAAAAAATTGAAAGAAACAAAAAACGTCATTTAGGGTCTCCAAATGACTCTAGAAGTTTAGGACCTGAACAACTGCCAAAAATAGTAAATTATGCTACAGTTAAGGAAACTGAAAAATTAAAAGAAACAATGGTGGGGGTCTAAGTGGAATAGGCGAGTGGCCACCAATATCCACATGGATCATTCCTACCCCCCTAGGAGGAAGAAATGGTCCCCATTGCGTTGAGTTCCCCCATGAGATGAGGAAACTTTTGGTGAACTTGGGTCCCTGGTGAGCCACTTGCCCTAGTGAAGGAGTTGGCCTTCTTTGACAACTCGATATAGTTGTATCCTCTACTGGTAGGTTTTCTTGATCTCTGTGTCCATTATGATTAGTTGTGGCTTGTTGCATGTAGTCTGGGTTTAACTTTGTTGGTGTGAGTTGTCCTGCCATGTTGGATGTATCTAGTAGAGGTGGAAAGTAGGGCTGAAGGTGGTCCACATTGAACAGTAGGTGCAAACCAAGGAATGGAAGAATATTGACCTCAAAGGCATTTCCCCCTACAACCTTGGTGATGGCGTATGGTCCATATCAGAGTAGGCAAAGCTTGTGGTGGGGTCCAGCGAGGCACTCCTTTTGCAAATGTAGCCGCACTTTGTTGCGCACCTGAAATTTGTGTGGCACCTGATGCTAATCATGCCTCTTTTTGTACTTAGCATTGGCTCTATCCAATATTTCATGAACTTATTGGAAGATATGTTGAATGCGCTCAATGAAGTTGTTCGCCTTGGTAGCTTTAGACTGGACATGAGCCGAATCGGCCTGAGTAGCTGCAAATGGCATGGCTACGTCAATGGAACTTATTGGATGGAATCCCAAGCCCACTTGAAAGGGGTTGTGGTTAGTTGAGATGTGGAGGGCCCAATTATAGCTATGTTGTACATAGGGGAGGATCTCATCCCATGTGCATGAATTCTTTGAGTTGTACATGCATATAATGTGTACAATCACCCTGTTGACGACCTCTATCTAGACATTAGTTTGGGAATGGAAAGTTGTGGACTTGGTGATCTTGGTGTCCAACATTGACCAGAGGCTAGATCAAAATTTACCAAGGAATTTGCTATCCTGATCTAAGATGATAGACTCTGGGATCCCAAAGTGTACCCACACTCATACAAAGAAGAGTTTAGCAGTAGCTTCTACTTTGATATTCTTCTTGCAGGCTGCCATAATGGCCATCTTCAGGAATCTGTCGATGACCATGAAAACAAAGTCGTTTCCATGCTTAGTAGAAGGAAGGCCCGACATGTAATCCATGGAGATGGATTCCGAATGTTGACTAGGGGTAGACAACGGAGTATAGAGGCCTTGCTTCTTAATGGTCAGTTTGGCAATGGTGTAGGCACTGCAGGATCTGATATGCTTCCTGACATCCTATTGAAGGTTTGGCCAATAGGAATAATTCTACAACACTGTTGCTGTTTTCTCAACCCTGAAATGACAAACGACCCAATTGTAGTGCGTTCCCAAATAATCTTGGAATGCTCGCCTGAAGGAACACAAAGTTGTCTCAGGTGACATAACAGTGCATCCTGGAGGTGAAAATTTGGAACTCGGTTACCCTCCAAGAGTGTCTTGTATGTGTGGCCGAATTCGGCATTGCTCTTGTAGAGAAGTAGCTAATTATAAGTCTCGTGCCCACAAGAGTTGAGCGCGCTAGTTATCGCCATGATCAATGGTCAGTTGAGGCAGTCGATTGATGTTCAAATGAAACTATTGTAGATATGTGGACCAATTATGTTGGTGATAATTTTTCAACTTCACTTGTATCTGTATGAACTGTAGGGGTCGATGGTCTGTGTAGATGATCGTTTCCTTCCCAAAAATGAAATTCTTCCATTGTCGAAAAGCCTGCAAAATGGAACACATATCTTTTTCATAAGTGGGATACTTCCGAACAGCTTCAGACAGTGTCTCACTATGATATGCCACTGGATTCCCCTATTAAGTAAGAACTACCCAATTGCATAGTTAGAGGCATTTGTCTCGATCTCAAATGGTTGTTGCAAGTCTGGTTATGTGAGAACTGGGGTAGAGAAGAGGTGATGTTTCAATTCTATGAACACCTTTTGTTGAGATTCTGACCAAAATAAATTTTCTTTTACTCACTCAAGGGCCAAGTGATATGAGAGAATCCCAACATGAACCTGCGGTAGAAATTAACAAAAACCATAAAGCTATGAAGCTCTATTAGACTAGTTGGAGCTGGCCAATCCCGAATGACTTAGATATTGGTTGGATCCACATGCACCCACCGCTCATCAATAATGTATCCCAGATATTGAACCTGGGTCATGACAAAAGTGCACTTCTCCAAATTGGCACACAACTTGTGTTGCCATAGTGTTTGGAGGACCTGTCGGATGTGGTGGAGGTGTTCTTTCCAAGTCTGGGTGAAGATCAATATGTCATCAAAGTACACTACCATAAATGAGTTGGTGAATCAGTGCAATATTTCATCCTTCAGCCTCATGAAGGTTGCGGGAGAATTCGTCAACCCGAAAGGCATGATCGACCATTCAAAAAGGCCCTCCTTGGCTTGGAAGACACTCTTCCACAAATTGGATGGTTCGATCGGTACCTAGTGATACCTAGACTTCAAGTCGATCTTGCAGAAATATTTCACCCCTTTGAGTTGGTTTAGAAGGTCATCAATATATGGGATTGGGTACCTATTCCAGACAGTGATCTTTTTGAGCACCCAATAGTCAATACAAAGTCTCCAAGTCCCATCCTTCTTTTGCACCAACAGGATCAGGCTCCCACATGGCGATGAACTTGGCCGAATGTGACCTTTCTGTCGAAGACCCTGAATTTTCCTCTTGATTTCATTATTCTCTAGAACAAAGTGTTGATAGATCTGTCGACTGGGTAGCGGCGCACCTGGGGTCCGATCAATGGGCTACTTGACCTGACAGTGTAGAGGCACCCTTGCAGGCGAGGCGAAGATGTCCCCGTACTCCTCCATGACCTTTTCCATTTTTTATTGTCATGTGGAGGAGCCCTGTCTGGAGGTCATGGCCACTGTCTCCTTGTTTCCCTAAGGGTAGATCATCAGGAATTTTTTTTCCCATTTTTGGAAATGAGCTTACTGCATTGTTTTGCAGTAACCAAAGAGATAGTGATAGTAAGTGGTACCTTTGGTATCTCATACAACTTATTGCCCAAAGTAACAATAATAGCGCGAGGTCAGGACTCATACACACAATTTAACTTCCACAAGTATGTTTGGCCCAATAATAAATCACAAACATCAACAGGAGAAATGTCACATAATACCTCATCGGTGAAGGGCTTGATGCTCTAGGGAAGGTGACACTACTAGCTGACGTAGAGATCTTGTCCTTGGTGAAGCCACCTGATGTTGTACGGTTGTGGGTGTGTTGTGGTCGAGAAGCCCAACTGCTTCACAACCTCTACTCAAATAAGGTTTTTTGGCTCCCACTGTCGACAATGAATTGTAGCGGGGAACCCTTTACCCACATCTGGGAGTGGAAGAGATGCTCCTCGTCCTCTGTATCTTCCAGTTATTCCTTCTGGATCTTTGTGGTAGAAACGATGGCATTGGGCTCCACATCGATATTATGCTTCCCTTTGAAATTCTCCTCCTTGGGTTCTGATTCAGAGTTAGAGCATGCATCTGATTCAGAAGCCTTCATCTCGGCCACTAGTGACCACTTGGCCCGACACTCACTTGTGTTGTGAGTGGAGCTCTTATGGAACTCACACCACTTTCCCATGTCCTTCTTCAGATTTTTAGTGTTGTTATTTTATTTAGGATTTAGTAGTTTGTCTTGGGTTTCTATGCCTTGGCTTTGTCCTCTTTTTTGTGGTTTTGGGGCACCTTTCCATTGCTTTTGATTCGCAGATCCAAAGTCTCGCTTCTTATGTTTGAATTTATTCTCAATCTTGGCAGCATATCGGTATGTCATAAAGCAACGAGATGTCAAGGAACTCCATCTCCTCCTAAATGTATCTGTGAAGACAACTGCGGTACTTCAACACCAAATGTTTCTCTAAATATTTGATACCCAACTTTGTGCATAGGGTATGGGACAAATTCATCAGCTCATGCACATCTTGATCCCTTTGCTATAACAGCGTAGTGCATTATATGTACTTGTCCTCATAGCTCCCCACGGGATAATATTGTTCCTTGATAGTATCTCAGAAATAATTTCAATTGGGTACAACCAAGAACAAAGAGGGTTCACGCTCATTCTTTTTCTCACATAGTTTTCCCACCTATCCTTGACATGGGGGCTAGCTTTGAGGAGTGAAAAAATAATGTTCTGTTGGTTGGAAAATTCAAGAACCAAGAAATATCCTTCTAATATATTCAACCATATATCTACAATGTCTGCATCTATTTTTCCATAAAATATGGGAATGTCAAAGTTTACTTGTACCTTAAAAGGGGTTGCGCCTCCAGAGTGGTTGTTGGATGCATGTGCGCCACCAGTCAACAATCGTTGAAGGATCTGGCCAAAGTTATCCATCATCACGTTCTTTTGCTTTTCGAGGGCCTCCTCAAGCAATATTTTGATAGGATATCCTGCTCCATCTTCTTTCTTTTCATCCCCAATGGGCGACCGTCAGGGTTTGCAAGGCCGATCTTGAAAAGGCTCAACCAGATCGAGCCCTAACGCCTTATACTCCAACCTCGTTGGGGACATGCTAAGAAGGATCGAGAAAGAGCAGACCGCTCTGATTCCACTGATCCGAATTTATGTAGGAACACAAAATAATAAACATATAATCACACATAAAAATATGTAGCAGAAATAGCACTTCATTTCATTAATATCAAAGAACACAAATTTGTTTATAGATAGAATGGAAATAAACTAGCTAGGGCGCTAGCAGCTTATCTCTGAGAGGAGATGTTGCAGCTACATGCCTCTAAAATATGTGTTACAATGACGCTCCAAGGCCTATATATTATTTAGAAACAATGAAAAACCCTAAATATCCAAAAACCTAACCCTAGGATATGAAACGCTAGACTATGGGCCCCATCGGGGTAAATTGGTACACTAATTTCCTGGGGTCGTAACTTTGGCATATTATCTCTGTTTGATGCACATGATACATCGTTAGAAATATCTATCCAAAGAATACAACTTCTGACAGCATATAAGAAGTTAAAGGACTCATTTTCACCGCAAGTTTCATGCGCAAAAATTTTGTTTAGGGCCTCGAAACGTCTCGGGAAGTTCAGGACTCGAAAAAATACCAAAAATAGTAAATTGTGCTACAAATAAGGAAACTGAAAAAATGAAAGAAACAAAAAGCATCGTTTAGGGCCTAAAAACGGCTTTGGAAGTTCAGGACCTAAAAAACTACCAAAAATAGTAAATTGTGCTACAATTAAGGAAATTGAAAAACTGAAAGAAACAAAAAGCGTCGTTTAGGGCCTCAAAACAACTTCGAAGATTCAAAACCCGAAAAATTCCAAAAATAGAAAATTATGCTACAATTAAGGAAACTAAAACACATAAAGAAACAAAAAACGTCATTTAGGGCCTTAAAATGGCTCTAGAAGTTTAGGACCCAGAAAACTGCCAAAAATAGTAAATTGTGCTACAATTAAGGAAACTGAAAAACTGAAAGAAACAATGGTGGCGGTCCAAGTGGAATAGGCAGGTGGCCATAAATATATACCTAGATTATAACTAATTATAAATCATCTTAGGCTACTCATGTCCAATATCAATCCATCCCACTTAACAAGTTACCAAGACAAGGCTCATCACATCCAACTGTGGTAGTAAAACAACTAAGTAACAAATTTTACATCTTGACATGGCATAGCACCTGGCATGTCTTAAATTCCTTGGCACTATGTGGCATGTGTTAGCATCCCCTACATTCCTTGGCATTCTTTTACACTCCCTAACAAACTGTAGAACTTCCTGATGTGCCTTGGTATTTTATCATACCTTGGAACTGCCTAGCATATAACCTTGTCACTCCCTCCTTAACACACCTAGAACTCATTGAGACTCCCTGTCATACACTCTTATTCGTTCATTTCCATGCATTTGGATCTAGTGATTCCTTGTGTTTCTCTGACACTCCCTAGCACGCATTCGCACACCCTAACACCTGACACATCTTAGCATGCCTCCCTAACACTCTAGCATTCCTTGGCACTGCCTAGCATACTCTGTCAGTCTCTCCTTAGCACACCTAGAGATCATTGACATTCCCAGTCACAAATTCGTATTCATTCATTTCCATGTATTTTTACTTAGTGCTCCCTTGTGTTTCCATATTATTCCTTAACACTCCTTGGTATGTTTTGGTACACCCTACCAAAGATATCTTGGCATGTCGCGTTGGTCTCTAGCATGCCTTAACACTGCCTAGCATACCTTGTCACTCCCTCCTTAGCACACCTATAACTCACTGACACTTCCAATCACAAACTCTTATTTTTTCATTTCCATACAGTTTTACGTAGTCCTCCATTTGGTTTCCTGGAACTCCCATTTAACACTTCCTGGCATGCATTGGAACTTCTTGGCCGCATGCCAATCTAGCACTCTAGAATTCCTTAGCACTGCCAAGCATGCCTTACCACTCCTTCTTAGCACACTTGGAACTCATTTACACTCCCTTTCACACACTTTTATTCATTAATTTCCATGCATTATGACATAATGCTCCCATGTGTTTCTGTAGCACTCCCTAACATTATTTGGCACACATTGGAACAACCTGGAAGTTGGAACATCTTGGCATGATTTCCTTGTTTGGAAAAATGTTGAGGGGGGGGGGGGTGGTGAATCAGTATTTTAAAACTTGAAATAATTTTTATTTACTTTTACTAATTTTTATGTGCGAATTTAATTAATCCAACTTGCATATGAACACAACTTTCTTAAAAGAAACTTGTGTACTCGAGTGAATGTATTAGACAGATAAATCTTCATAAACTTTACTTATCCTAGTGCATCATTTATTCATCAGAAATTTTAGTAAGCATTAACCATGTACAGTAAGAACAGAATAAATCATCACACATAAGAAACACACATGAAAATTGAGATTTAAGGTGGAAACCCAATTTGGGAGAAAACCACTGTTGCTGTCGTCTCTATCTTCAATATTTATTATACATAAAAACATTTTGAAATGTTGCAGTGGTGCAGAATCATAATGACATGTAGGCACCCTCTTGTAGAAGGCTAAAACCTTCTCTCGTTCTATAGCTTCTACTAGAAGGGAGCTTCAACCCCCTGATCTCGTTTACCAACTACTACTGGAAGGGAGCTACAACCCCCTGAACTGATCACCAACTTCTGCTAGAAGGAAGCTACGACTTCCATATTGAAGGCTTCAAACCTCAGAAACACCGCATATCACGTTTCATAAATTTTCACATTGGATCCAACAACTTCAACACAAAAATTTGTAGATCAACACTAATAGTCATCAAACAATCTTCAAAGCAAACATTGAGATCACTGTAACCAAATCATGTCATTAAACCTAGACTTCTATATTAACACGCAAAATCAACTTCAACCCTGAGGATTCATAAACAAAACTGTATATGCTACTTCACTTACAGTAACCTGCAAGTATACATGCTTTTGTGTGGATCAATCTACGTATAGATCTTTATATATTGAAATTAGAGATCCAACCAGACTCAAAACGAATTAGAGACATTCAAGCACACTTTGTCAGATTTATAGAACCGTTATTCAGTCAGAAAATTCCATCATTCTCAATCGATCAAACACTGATCATATTTATACATAATCAATTAGAATTATAAATAGTATTCAAACAATCCAGGTCTACATGAATAATTCATTGACAGATAGCAGAAACACAACAAGAATGATCAAAAAAATTCTTCAGCAATCTTTAGAAAAACCCTAACTTCCATTCGCTCCTTTGTTGAAACGAACCCGTGGGTATACGTGCTTTCACCGTGACAAACCAATGTATATATCTGTAAATATTACAGGACTACATAACACTTCAAAGAAGGAAAATTTCTTAGATCATATCATTTAATTCAACAATTATGCTCCAAACCACAAATCTAAATAACTCATAAACAAATCATGCAAATACATAGTCATTTTAGGTCTAGAGATCCTGATCCATTATTGTATTCATGAGTGCATCAAAATATTAGATATATCTATTGAATATAGCCCAATCCATGCAGATATACTTGAGACTAATGTATTAATTCAATTCTCATTCATAAGCACAACTTAGCACTATGATCTTCACTTCCTTATATAGTTTGAACCTTAGCCAATACCATGAGCCAATACCACACAAGTGTTGATGGTATTCTTGGACGAGATCAAATAGTTGTTATTGTGCTCAATATTGTGGGCTAATACCATGGAAAAGGCCCTTGGTATTGTCAAAATTAGTGTGCCATCTCATACACGACTTTGCTTCTTTGTACTCGCATGTACACACAACTTTTCTTCACAAAAAATGCGTATACACTAATTCTAGATGTATATTCGACTTGGCTTCATTGAACCTACAGGTATACGCGGGTTCCCTTCATCAAACCTGTGTTTACTTCTTGAAACATTACCTTCATCATTCCTTCGTCACTGACCGTAATTCCTTTCTCTGTCACATCTGAACTGACTTGTAGATACATCAATTTTACATCTTCAACAAATAGGTTGCTATCATAATGCAACTTATCAAGTAGGTTACCATCAAGGACAGCATATTACATCACAATTATAACAATCTCCCCCTTTAGACTTGATGGAAACCATGTTTGTGTAGATACCTGATAGACACATCACATTAATGAAACACCAAGTTACTCTCCCCCTTTGACATTAAGAGCAAAGGGCAAACGGATACAGGAATGCTGAGATCTACATTGCACTATATGGATTGTTGGCCACCTATAAAATTTGGTCTATCAAAAGGCGGCCAAAACATTGTTTAAGTCTTCAAGAAATAGTTTCAATGCCAGAATGTTATCTCTTGAAGCCTCTGGAAGATCTCATGCTCATGTCTAAGGTCTTCACTACTAATTCCCGTCAGAACTCAAAAATTTTGCTGAAAATTCTATGAGAAAGACTGCTGCAAGATCCTTTTCCTCCCCTCCCTCTATTCAGAAACTAACCATCATCTTTTCCCATCATTTTCCTCTGTTTTCTATTTTCCTCATCTCCCCTTCATAAAATTGCCTTTGCATAGTTTAAAACTCCTTTTTGGACTCCATTGAAGCCCCTAAAACCCTTTAGAAACCATTGAAAATCTATGAAAAAATTCCATTGCCGATTAGCCCCTTTTTTCCAAAACCCCCGATCATATTACCCTCCATATAACCCGCCGCCCCGCAATCGGGCGTCAAGCCGCATTGAAAATTTATATAAACCCTTGGTTACGTTAATTTTTTTGATTTTATGATTTCCTAAACTTTCCGCCGGTCCAATGTTCAAAGCCTCCTCCACCGTCGATCTGACCCACAGATCAACCGTGTGGAATCTATCCATTCAGTGGTCCCTGCCAGCCGTGCACCGTTGCCCAAAACCACGTGGTATTCATCGCACTGCCTTTCAGTGGATGGCGGTATTTTTCATTTCGGAGCGATTCCATACAATAGTCGACACATGGCTTGGGCACTATTCTGAAAACCGTTGTCCATCGTGTGTTAATGTTCGGACGTGGACCCCCAGCGATATTCATGTCCACCGTCCGATCTGGGGCGTGCCATCCGACGGTTATCGCTCACCGAAGATGCACATGCGATAACTCAGGCTTTCGTGTAGCGGAAACAACATCTTCGCCATCAATCTGACCTGCAGATCGACGGTCCAAAATTCATCGACCAGACTCTCTCCATTTGACTTTCAACCTCCACTCCCGACTGTCGGCCTCTGCGCGATCAACAGTTCAAATTTAATCTTCTTCCGCCCATTCTACGATCCCTCCTGATCAATCCCGACCGTCGATCTTTGCACGATCGACGGCTCAGATTTAATTCCATTTTTCCGACTCCATCTGATTAATCCCGACCGTTGGATGATGCCATCCAATGGCCATGCTCTCTCCACATGCCTTCTGAAGTAGTCAACCTATATATGCAGGATTTTTTAATAGTTTTTCGTATTTTTGCAGGGTTTAAATGGTTTTCTTGCCATTGTTGAAGTAAATTCAGAAGCAGAGGGTGACGATCCTCTAGCCTCTGATCCATCAAGGAAAATCATTCACAGGTTTCAAAATTACGTTTCATTAGTGATTCATGAGTCATTGATGCCATTCGATCCATGTGCGGCCCTGTATACCAGCAAAAACAAAATGAATCAAGCACAGTCAAAGAGTATCAATCTCAAAGACAGAACACACCAGAAAAAGGAGATTGAACTCCTAAAACCCAGTTCTCAAGTAAATTAAAGGTGTTTAGCGAAAGACGAAGACAACTATCGATTCGGGAAATTTTCCACTGCCTTAAGCAGAGGCTAATCGAACCCTCTCCAGCTCATAAAGGCACCTACAGTCTCACAGAAATTAAAGACAATCGAACAATCAATACAAATTAAAGATCTTATCTCTAATTGTCGGCAAAAATATTTTAAAGATTAAAGAACAGCCTAGAAGCTAATCTTTCGATCATTAGACCTCGGAAAGTAGAAACAGAGTTACTCCAGCATGACACCGAGCCTCCAAAGTCAACAAAATCTCCCACCGAGCTTAATCCTAAGTGTAAATCAATTAATGTAGATAAACACCTGTGAATTTCTTCATCGAGGCCCTCAAAGGCCGAAGAGTCATCAATCTGTATTTATTGACCCCAACAGATCTTTTATAAAATTCCCCCACTGGCTCATTCTTCTATAAATACTTCTGTAGAAGGTGAGAAAATGTTGGTCTCTAGACATATGAATGCATGTAATAGTTATTTTGAAGTTACGGATGCCCTGTTTGCAACTAAATATACATAAGCCGATATGAGAATTTCGAAGTTGTAGAGACCCACCGAGCTTGCTGATTGTAACTGGTTTGAACATCAATACAAGCTGTTGATTTATGGGATCCTTATTTGTGTCAATGGTGATGTGTTTCTCACTGTAAATTATTATTTTCTTTAATGATTTTCACTCTGTCCGTTTCCTCTAATCAAGAGCAGCAAACATAGAGCTAGGATATACTCTCAACAGTACCCTACTCTTACTGAAAGCTTCATTTTCTATGTTTTCTTCATTCGAATGTTCTCTTTGAAGAGTATATTAATGCAGGTCGGTTTAAAAGTATTTGCCTGATCTAGATTTCTCTTTAAATTTTTTCCTGTGTTTTCCTAAGAGTATATTGAAGCAGGTTAGTTTAAAAGCACTTGCCTGATCTAAATTGCTTTTTGTGACTGTTATCTGTAATTTCCTTATTGAATATGCTGAAAGCAGGGTAGTTTAGAAGCACTTATATGATCTTAAGTTGTTCAAACTGTTTGTTAAGCATTTTATGACTGAAAGTACTTCAAAGTAGGCTAGTTTAAAAACATTTCCTTGATCTCAGAATACTTTTATGTTTTCCCTTAAGCACATGTTCAAAGCAGGATAGTTTAAAAGCACTTACTTGACCTCAGATTGTGGTCTGTTCTTCATTTTGTTTTTTTCTTAACTTCCTATCTGTTTCACTCCATAAATCACCTTAAGATATCCTTTGACATAAGTGACTTGCCCCATGGATCCTTATTGAACCTTGCTGTCCAATTAAAATCCTCCTATGACTCCATAGCCCAATGGGTTAAAATTGTCTTTGGCTTTTCTGTCAGCCGAATCATTCCTTCACTTGCAGACATCTTCTCCCTTCATTTTTTAACTGCCTTCACCTTCACCATGTCTTTTCCCAACCAAAAACAAACAAAACAAAACTCTATGCTTTCATAACTAGCCTAATATCACAATTTCAGCTATTAAAGATCACATTTTCGAACTCATTTATAGAGAGATCCCTCTCTAGATTCAAGAGGGCTAGATCCTTGAATCCCAAAGTGGTTTGATGTTACCCCTGTAGTTGGACTTTTGCCAATCTTGCTAATTACAGGGACCGAACATAATGGCGACTCCGCTGGGGAACTCTGAGTTGAATTTTCATCTTAGTTTCCTTTAGAAATTCATACAAACCTTTGTGAGTATGAAGAAGCCTTTTCAAGCACTACCAAACACATGGTAATCATGGGTGAAACTTGTTTGAATCAGTGACAAGCTAGGCAAACCCTAGGACTCTCCTAAGTCTTTATCTAACCTTGAAAAATCAGCTGGATTAGCCATAAGAGTAGACTGTCTTTGCCTCATAACTGTAGCTAAGTTGTGAAACAGAGTTAGCATATTCTTAGAAACCACACAACTGAAAAGTAACTCAGAAAAACCCTAAAATATTTCAGATTGGTACCTAATAAACTTGGTAGTGGACCATAAAACCTTTTACCTCTGAAAAAGAGCTAAAAACTTCCACTTGGCGACTCCAAAATCCTTAACAGACCTTAATACTCCACTGGGAAGAACTCTTATCATTGTAGTATCATTCGAACTCAGTTACAAATTGTAGGGTTAAATTTCGTGTAAACAGACTAGTTAACCTTTTAAAGACTGTCATACCTGGTTGAACTTTTCTTGTTTATTTGGGTATGAAAAACACAGCATAGTGGCTCCTAGAAAGATTCACACTAGAGCTCATCCTGACCCTGATCCATTTGAGATAGTTGATAACCCTCAAAGATTACTTAGGAAGTCTCCTAGGATTATACTATCAACTGTTTTCAAATCACCCTTGAGAACTAATTCAGTCCCTAAAAGCCTTTTAGCTCTACAACAATCACAAGTTGACTAAGAAAATCCCGTTAGAACTAGGTCTCTTGGTGACTTAGATCAGTTAGATTCTGAGTCTTCACTTTCATCTCCTAGAACAAGTGAACATCTTGGTAGTAGAGAAACAACACCTCCTGATTTACATTTCCTTCACAACCTAGGTGTCTCTCATCCAAGGTGAGCTCAGCAATCTACCCCTGGTCCATCCACATCTGCTCACCCTACATCCACTGCTCAAACCGCTCCACTCCAGCCCACCTTCCCTCTCGTTAATCCACCTCCACCTCCAGCCATGGCGGCATGGTATGCTCCCTTAGGCCTTCCTGTACCTTTATTCAACCTTCCACAGGACTATCATTCCAAAATTCCATTGTATGATGATAGTAGTGTTACTACTGCATCACAACGTGTGGATAAGATGAATGATTACTTTCATATAAATGATATTGATGATGATTCTGTCAAAGTGAGATTATTTTCTCAGAGCTTAGGGGGAGAAGTAAGAAAATGGTTTAAAGCTTTAACCCCCCATAGTATTAATGATCTCCAAGCCTTCCATCAAACATTCTTAAACAAATGGGAAGTAAAGAAAAACCTCCTCCAAGTCCTTTCTGACTACAAGAACCTCCATAGAAACGCTGGGGAAAGTGTGCAAGCTTATTGCACTAGATTTAATAGTGTGTATAATGGACTTTCCCCAGAACTAAAACCTCCACAAGGCTCAGATTTAAACAAGTTTCCTGAAGGATTTGACCCTGAGATGGCCTATCAACTGAGAGAGAGAGATTTTGCAACTCTTGAAGACATGCAAAAGGGTGCTCTTTCTATGGAAGTTAACTTGATGGAGAAGAGAGCAAGAATGAAAATTGAAAAGAGAGTGTCTTTTAGAGAGGAAAACACACCTTCCACTTCCAACTCAAAGATGGAAAGAATGATGGAAGAGATGATGAAAAAAATGAGCATCCTTGAGAGAGCACAAGCCAGTCAAAACCGAACTGCTCCTCAGAAAAAAAAAAAACCAGAACCAGAATCAGAATTTTAGAAGGAACCAACCTCCAAACAGGCCGAGGGAAGATGATCAACAGATCACTCCTCCCTTTCACCAAAACTATGTGAGTGAGGATGAAGAAATAGATGAGCAAGAAGAGGATGAGGATATAAATATGTTGGGGGTAGATAATGATAACTTTGGAGTCCATTATGATAGGAAACAAACTCTCTATACTTATGATGAAGAAAGAGATGATGATGAAATTAATTTTCAAGACATGGAAAATGTCATTATAGAGTCTCAAAAATAATATGACCTTAGAAGAAAAACCACTCAAATAACTCCCAACACCAAAACCTCTGATAAATCTTCACAAAATAGCACTACAACCAAGCCTAAAATCATCAAACAAAGGGATAAAGCAGTGGCTGTAAATTCTGATAAAGGTAGAGAGAAAGAAACTCAAAACAATGAAAAACAGAGTGCAGACATTATTAGTACTACCATCCCAACTAGTACTCCTGTTAAGACCATTTTTTCAAATAAGAATAAGACAAATCAACAAACTGATGTCACTGATAGACTAGCAGCTAGTAAGCCGGAGACAAGTTCTTCAAAGAACCAAATTTCTTTCAGCCTAGAGCAGGAAATTTCAAAGATCAGAATCTTTGTTCCCCTGACTGAATTAGCTACCCAGAATATATATAGGACCCAAATTTTGAAGGCTTTAAATATTGAGGATAATAATGACAGTCAATCTTAATAATGACCAGCTAGAGCTTATTTTTTGTCCTAAGATTGAAGGTATATTTCAAGAAGGGGTAGTTCCTCCCTTTTATGTCAACCTTAATATCCATGACAAAATCTTAAATAATGCTATGCATGACTCTGGAGCTTCACACAACCTTATGCCAAAGGTGATAATGGAGAGGCTAGGGCTAGAAATAACCAAACCTTACGAAGATTTATATTCTTTTGACTCTAGTAGAGTGAAATGCCTTGGCCTAATTAAAGAACTTTGTGTGAGTTTGACTCAAATCCCAGCCAAGTACATGGTTATGGATGTTTTGGTGGCTGATGTGCCTCCTAAGTATGGCATGTTGTTATCAAGATCATGGGGTGCCAAGCTACAAGGTATAATACAGATGGATGGGACATATGCCACTATTCCTGTCTTTAGCTAGCTTAGAAGACTGTACAGAGAGGCACACATGAAATTCATGGTCAGTAGCCCTGAAAAGCCTAAAAATTCCCCCATTTATTCTATCCATACAGACTTGGATTCGTTTATCCTTCACAATCGTGAATCCACAAAGAAGCCAGAGCTAGAAGACTGCGATTCAGCCAAACAGCTAGAGACTCCAAATCTAGAAATAAATGCAGTTCTAGATATGGAAGAAAACGAGAGAGAAATTTTCGAACAGCGCGTTGAAACAACAGACCAGAGTAAACAGAGCCAAGATGGCAAACAACAGATTGCTCCTCATGCTCAACTCCACAAAAATCTTGAGGAACGAGACCCAGCACAACATGTTGTGGATCTCAGAATATAACATAATGATGAAACACTTAGTGAACAAGTCATTTTAACAGGATTAAGGCCCGATAGGGAGGACGAGAAACATAACTCAGAAGTGTCAAAACAATTTGCTACATTTGAAGACATTAGCAAACCAAACAAAGATCTTGAGCTACGAGTCACGTGTCCATTACTCTTAAAACTTGAAAATCAAGAGAACGACCTTCAACACAGTGAAAAACCTGAGAAGTTGAAACAAATTCAACTAAGTGTTGATATTCGACAACAATCAAAGAGCACGTTAGTTAAAGAGGACACTAACTAGGATGAAACCAAAAATGGTCCTCTATGGAGTATGTACTTTGATGGGTCATGCACTAAGAACAATGTTGGTGCAGGTGTTTGGATTACCAACACTGAAAACAACCACACAGAAACCATTTCCTGCAAATTAAACTTTCAGTGTTCTAACAACATAGCAGAATATGAATCCCTTATCTTAGGCTTTCATCTGTTGAAAAAGTTAGAAGCCAAAAGAATCAATGTGCATGGGGATTCAGAATTAGTCATCAGGCAAGCCAATGGGGAGTATAACGCAAACCATCCCATACTTAGAGCCTACCGAAACGATGTCATGGAACTTTTGAAAACTTTTGAGGAGTCCAAATTGATTTTTGTCCCAAGAAAAAGAAATATTGCCGCCCATAATTTAGCCTTTGCAGCTAGAACATGCTTACCACCATATGAAACCAAAGACTGCACAACTCAGATAAAATTTAGACCAGCTGTGCCTGATAATAAAAAACATTGGCAGGTCTTTGAGGATGACAAACAGATAGAATATTTCATGCTTGGCAGAAACGAGTTTGAATCATGTGATTCAGATTCTAAATCCAATGAAAATTGCCGAAAAAAAAAGCCCCCTGAAGAAGAAAGACCATATGGTCCCTAAAAAATCAACATGTTAACTAAACTTGAAACTCATACTAAAGAGTACGAGGACATAGAAAACGAAGACATTGAGGTATTGTCGTCAAAGGACAAGAACATACCTAGGGGGCTAGCACCATTAGAAGACCTGTTTGATTTTAACGACGTGGCAAATAAACCCACTGTAGAATATACAGAGTCTGAGGTAGAAGAATTCAACATAGGCACCGAGGATCAACCTAAAATGATCAAATTAGCTAAGTCTTAGCCACCAGATATGAAAAGGAAATACATTTACTTGTTTAAAGAGTTTGTCGATGTGTTTTCCTGGAGCTATGAAGACTTAAAAGCCTATGATACAGAAATCATCTAGCACAAGATCCCTTTGAAAGAAAACCAAAAACCCTTTAAACAAAAACTACGTAGAATTAATCCAATACAACTGCCTCTAGTGGAAAAGGAAGTCAATAAAATGTATGAGTTAGGAATCATTGTTCCTGTGAGGTTTTCATATTGGGTTTCTAACCTTGTATCTGTGAGGAAAAAGACAGGAGAAATCAGACTGTGCATTGATTTCAAAAACCTTAACAGAGCCTCCCTGAAAGACAATTACCCTTTACCCAAAATGGAACACATCCTACAAAGAGTAGTTGGTTCAAAGAGGATTTCTCTGTTAGATATTTTTTTAGGATATAACCAAGTTTTAGTACTCCCAGAAGACCAACTCAAGACAGCTTTCACCACTCCTTGGGGCACTTTCATGTATGTGAAAATTCCTTTTGGACTAATGAATGTTGGGGTCACTTTTCAAAGGGCCATGGAAATTGCATTTTTAGAGGAAATAGGGCACTTAATTGTAATCTACCTTGATGACATAACATTCTATTCCAAATCTGATGAAGAACACCTTGAACATCTAAGAAAGGTCTTTGAAAAATGCAGAAGATTTGGGCTATCTTTAAATCCCAAAAAGACAGTATTTGGCCTACAAGAGGGAAAACTCCTAGGCCATATTATATCAGAAAAAGGGATTAAAATAGATCCAAAAAGAGTTGAGGGAATACTACAGATTAGCCACCCAAGGAACATAAAGGAATTGCAGTCCTTTATTGGAAAAATTAACTTCTTAAGGAGGTTTATTCCCAATTTACCAGAGCTCCTTAGAAACATGACTAATAAGCTCAAAAAGGAAGTAGGAGTGAAATGGACTGTAGAAGCCAAAAAATCCTTTGAATTGGTAAAACATGCACTCACTAGGGCCCTAGTCCTGATCAGTCCAGACTTTTCAAAATATTTCTTAATTTTTTCCTTTGCCTCAGAACATATAGTGGCTGCAGTCCTGTTGCAGAAAAACCTAGAGGGACAGGAACAACCTATCTCCTTTTTCAGCAAGGCTTTAAGGGATGCACCCTTGAAATGTAACATAATGGTAAAAAAATCCTATGCTTTGGTAAAGGCCTTAAAAGACTTCAGGGTGTATATTCTGCATTCCCACATCATTGCTTATGTGCCTAATATAGTGGTAAAATACATCTTCTCACAAGACCCAGATGGAAAGAGGGGAAAATGGATTGCTATAATATTAGAATATGATTTGGAAATCAAACCCACAAAACTCATTAAAGGTCAGGGCTTAGCTCAATTAGTGGCTATATCTAATCTACAAGCCCTTGACATTAACATGATAGATGCATTGGATGAATAGGAAGAATTACCTGCTCCTACTGTGGAAAAGCAGTTCCAAAACTCACCTTGGTATGCTAACATCTTGTATGCACTTACAAATCTTAATGCTCCTCCTGATTTATCAAAAACAAAGGCAAGGTTTTTAAAGTTGAAAGCTAGGAATTATTGCATTTTAAATAAATGTTTGTATTGGAAAAATGCTAATGGTTTATTACTTAAATGTTTGCCTGAAGTTGATGCAGAGAGGATCAAGCATAAATTCCATGAGGGAGAGTGTGGAGGTCATCTCTGCTGGAAAACCATAGCCAATAAAATCCTTAGAGCTGGCTATTACTGGCCCACACTCTTCCAAGATGTCCATAAAATGATAGTTTCCTGCCACAAGTGCCAAGTTTTTGAGGGCAAAAGAAAACTCCTTCCTTTACCATTACAACCTATCACTGTTGAAGCTCCTTTTCAATAGTGGGGCTTAGATTTCATAGGAGAAATCCATCCTACTTCATCTGCCCAACACAAACGGATTCTCATAGCCACTGACTACTTCACAAAATGGATAGAGGCCATCCCTTCTAGGAATGCCATAGATTCTGTCATTATAAAATTTCTTGAAGATCATATCATGTCTAGATTCGGCTGCCCTAGGAAGATTATTAATGATAATGTTGCTACTTTTGGTTCCAAAAAGATGATTGATTTTTGTCACAGGTATCAGATTATACTTGGTCATTCTACTACTTATTACCCTCAAGGTAATGGGTTAGAAGAATCATCAAATAAAAGTTTTGTGACCATCATCAAGAAGCTGCTGAGGAAAATAAAAAATCATGGCATAACAAGTTGGTGCATGCTTTGTGGGAAGACAGATTGACCACAAATAAATCCATTGGAATGTCCCCTTACCAGCTTGTTTATGGAGTAGATGCAGTGTTTCCTACCAGCCTAGGTGTATCGGTGATAAAATTAGTCCAAGAAATACAGTCAGAAGAGGACAGCATGATAAGGAGGATTAATTAGACAATACATCTCAAGCAGACAAGGGAAGAGGTTTATGACAGAGCTCAGAAGGTGTAAGAGAACACAAAGAAGTTGTTTGACAAAAGAGAAAAGGCCTGTGATTTCAACGTTGGAGACAAGGTACTTAAGTGGGACTCCAGAAGAGAAGATAAGGGTAAACATGGAAAATTTGATAGTTTGTGGTAAGGTCCTTACATTTTTCAGTCCACCATTGGTCCAAATGCCTTTTTTCTGCAAGAGTTAGATGGCACAGATCTATTTGGGGGTCCTGTCAATGGCAGGGTCCTCAAGCATTACTACTACTGAGTTCAATTTAAAGCTTTCATTTCCATTGTAAATAACATTGCATTGTTCAATCTCACAAAA
Source organism: Pinus albicaulis (assembly GCA_034641835.2). Taxonomy (NCBI): domain Eukaryota; kingdom Viridiplantae; phylum Streptophyta; class Pinopsida; order Pinales; family Pinaceae; genus Pinus; species Pinus albicaulis. The sequence goes on from CM076581.1 coordinate 844,988,699, forward strand.
GAAAAAATACAAAAACAATAAAAAAGAAAAAGAAAAGAGGGCAGATTGTAAAAAAAAATAAACGTACAACCCCATACCAAAAAAGAGAAATAATTCTGAAAGTGTGCAAGCTCAAATGCCACTCCTGTAAACACACTCCTAGTTAGTCAAACAACCTAATCTTGACTAATTAGTTTTAAATTTACTGCTGATAGGATAGTGAATTCGATTTGCCAAACTTTTTAAACTTGGCTTATCAGTGGATAGATCAGGATAGAAATTAAAGGTTCAAACAAGCTCAAAATATGAACCAGTTGACGAATGAAAGATAGCTCAAAAAGAGGAAAAAGAAGAGATGTAAAAAGAGGAAGGAAGTGCTTTGAAATTTCAGATCTTAAGCCTTCCATTTTTGTTTTAAATTTTCTACAAAATAAATATCTATGTGCAGCGTGTTTTTTATGCCATAAATCACAACAAGTCAAACAGTTTAATCTTGACTTGACTATTTTTTAAATTTTTGTTGTAGAATTTAGAGAAATAAAATCCATTGGATAGTTTAATCCCAACAGATAGTAGATTAGGTAGAGAAACATATGCACTCAACTGTTTAATCTGATTCCATGGAGAAATAAGGAGTAGAATTAGATTAGATTTCCTGTTTTCAAAAGAATAAAATGTTGTAAAAGAGTTTTCCAATCCAAGTGCACTCTAAATGAAGAAAAAATGTTAGATTAAGTAGGCCAGGGTAGGTAGAAAGCTTATGTTGATGAAGATCCTTTGTTTTTTCAAATGCTTGTAACACATTTTAGAGTAAAAGAAGATCATCCAAGCAAAGAAGGCAGCCCAATGGATGAGGCATTGATCAACCTCCCAGAGAAATGCAGGTCTGAAAGTTCTTGATGCCTTCAAGAAGGCACCATCCCCAAGTGGAGCCACTATTGGCCACCTATAAAATTGGGTCTATCAAAAGGCAGCCAAAACATTGTTTAAGTCTTCAAGAAACAGTTTCAGTGCCAGAAAGTTATCTCTTGAAGCCTCTGGAAGATCTCATGCTCATGTCTAAAGGTCTTCACGACTGATTCTATTCAGAACTCAAAAATTTTGCTGAAAATTATATGAGAAAGACTGCTGCAAGATTCTTTTCCTCCCCTCCCTCCATTCAGAAACTAACCGTCATCTTTTCCCATCATTTTCCTCTATTTTCTATTTTCCTCATCTCCCCTTCATAAAATTTCCTTTGCAGAGTTTAAAACTCCTTTTTGAACTCTATCGAAACCCCTAAAACCCTTTAAAAACCATTGAAAATATATGAAAAAATCCCATTGCCGATTATCCCCTTTTTTCCAAAATCCCCAAACATATTACCCTTCATATAACCCGCCGCCCCGCAATCGGGTGTCAAGTCGCATTGAAAATTTATATAAACCCTTAGTTACATTAATTTTTTCGATTTTATGATTTCCTAAAGTTTCCGCCAGTCCAATGTTCAAAGCCTCCTCCGCCATCGATCTGATCCACAGATTGACGGTGCGGAATCTATCCATCGGGTGGTACCCGCCAGCCGTGCACCATTGCCCAAAACCATGTGGTATTCATCACACCGCCTTTCAGCGGCTAGCGGTATTTTTCATTTCAGAGCGATTCCATACAACGGTCGACACGTGGCTTGGGCACTATTCCGAAAACTGCCATCCATCGCCCGTTAACATTCGGAAGTGGATCCCCAGCGATATTCATGTCTACCGTCTGATTTGGGGTGCACCATCCAATGGCTATCGCTCACCAAAGATGCACACACAATAACTCAGGCTTCCGTGCAGCAACAACGACATCTCCGTCGTCGATCTGATCTGCAGATCGACGGTCCAAAAATCATCGACCAGATTCTCTCCTTTTGACTTTCAACCTCCACTCCCGACCGTCGATCTCTGCGCGATCGACGGTTCAAATTTAATCTTATTCCGCCCATTCTATGATCCCTCTCGATCAATCTCGACCGTCGATCTCTGCGCGATCGACGGCTAAGATTTAGTTCCATTTTTCCGACTCCATCTGATTAATCTCGACCGTTGGATGATGCCATCCAACAACCATGCTCTCTCCACATGCCTTCTGAAGCAGTCATCCTATATATGCAGGATTTTTTAATATTTTTTTATATTTTTGCAGGGTTTAAATGGTTTTCTCGCCATTGCTGAAGTAAATTCAGAAGCAAAGGGTGACGATCCTCTAGCCTCTGATCCATCAAGGAAAATCATTCACAGGTTTCAAATTTACGTTTCATCAGTGATTCATGAGTCATTGATGCCATTCGATCCATGTGCGGCCCTGTATACCAGCAAAAACACAATGAATCAAGCACAGTCAAAGAGTATCAATCTCGAAGACAGAACACACCAGAAAAAGGAGATTGAACTCCTAAAACACAATTCTCAAGTAAATTAAAGGTGTTTAAGGAAAGACGAAGACAGCTGTCGATTCGGGAAAGTTTCCACCGCCTTAAGCAAAGGCTAATCAAACCCTCTCTAGCTCCTAAAGGCACCTGCAGTCTCACAGAAATCAAAGATAGCCGAACAATCAATACAAATTAAATATCTTATCTCTAATTTTCTGCAAAACTATTTTAATGATTAAAGAACAACCCAGAAGCTAATATTTTGATCATTATACCTTGGGAAGTAGAAACAGAGTTACTCTAGCATGACACCAAGCCTCCAAAGTCAACAAAAGCTCCCACCGAGCTTAATCCTAAGTGTAAATCAATTAATGCAGATAAACACCTGTGAATTTCTTCATCGAGGCCTTCAAAGGCCAAAGAGTCATCAATTTGTATTTATTGACCCCAACAGATCTTTTATCAAATTCCCCCACCGGTTCATTCTTCTATAAATAATTCTGCAGAAGGTGAGCAAATGTTGGTCTCTGGACATCTGAATGCATGTAATAGTTATTTTGAAGTTACGAATGCCCTATTTGCAACTAAATATACATAAGTCGATATGAGAATTTCGAAGTTGTAGAGACCCACCGGGCTTACTGATTGTAACTGGTTTGAACATCAATACAAGATGTTGATTTATGGGATCCTGATTTGTGTCAATGTGATGTGTTTGTCACTGTAAATTATTATTTTCTTTAATTATTTTCGCTCTGTCCATTTCCTCTAATCAAGAGCAGCAAAGATAGAGCTAGGATATACTCTCAACAGTACCCTACTCTTACTGAAAGCTTCATTTTCTATGTTTTCTTCATTCGAATGTTCTCTTTGAAGAGTATATTAATGCAGGTCAGTTTAAAATTATTTTTCTGATGTAGATTGCTCTTTAAAGTTTTTCCTGTGTTTTCCTAAGAGTATATTGAAGCAGGTTAGTTTAAAAGCACTTGCCGGATCTAAATTTCTTTTTGTGACTATTATCTGTAATTTCCTTATTGAATATGCTAAAATTGGGGTATTTTAGAAGCACTTCTCTAATCTTAAGCTGTTTGAACTGTTCGTTAAACATTTTCTGACTGAAAGTACTTCAAAGTAGACTAGTTTAAGAACATTTCCCTAATCTCAGAATACTTTTATGTTTTCCCTTAAGCACATGTTCAAAGCAGGATAGTTTAAAATCACTTACTTGACCTCAGACTGTGCTATGTTCTTCATTTTTTTTTGTTCTTCACTCTCTATCTGTTTCACTCCATAAATCACCTTAAGAGATCCTTTGACATAAGTGACTTGCCCCATGGATCCTTCTTGAACCTTGTTGTCCAATTAAAATCCTCCTATGACTCCATAGCCCAATGGGTTAAAACTATCTTTCCATTTTCTGTCAACCGAATCATTCCTTCACTTGCAGACATCTTCTCCCTTCATTTTTGAACTACCTTCACCTTCACCATGTCTTTGCCCAACCAAAAACAAACAAAACAAAACTCTATGCTTTCATAACTAGCCTAATATCACAATTTCAGCTATTAAAGATCACATTTTCGAACTCATTTATAGAGAGATCGCTCTCTGGATTCAGGAGGGCTAGATCCTTGAATCCCAAAGTGGTTTGATTTTACCCCTGCAGTTGGACTTTTGCCAATCTTGCTAATTACAGGGACCTAACATGGACCATACTCCCCCTAAACACATGTTGTAGCTTCAAAACAGATTTGCAAGACTCTATAACGTTTCTATTCACTAAGGACGCATACATACATCAATTAACCAACCAAGTGGGGTTACATATTTGACTCAAGTGCCCAACAAAGTGGGTTTACAAATTTGAAAAAGTCCCGATATGAATGAATATGAAAATATTCATACCATAGGTCTCAACATGACCCTTACATCAAATTATAGATATGACATTATAACCAAGACCTAAGGACCTCAATAGAGAGAGATCATCTAACACACTCCAGTAACGAACAAAATTCCAATAATGCATTATATCCAGCAAGGCTACTAAACCTGTGCATCCTGAACATTTTCAACAACCAATTCATCAGATCATCTTCTTTAAGCAAATAAATATCAAGGATAGGAAATGTAAGTTGAAAACCAGAACCATAGACTATACCCATCAACACCTGAGAAACAAAGCTAAACCGTATATGTAAGAAACATGACAAAGAATATTATGAAGGCCGACCCATAGATTTTATGACAAAAGGATCCATACGCGACTGTATAGTGAGAAACTCGCGTATATATGTGACTTTGCGTCATGAAACATGTGTACCGAATTTAATCTTATGAAATCAAACAGATTAGATAAGTGAGGTAGAGAAAACTCCCAGATTCAGTTTGAGATATTAAAATTATTCTCTGGGAAGAGGTTTAGTAAATATGTCAGGAACTTGTTCTTTGGAGGGAACATACTCCACTTTAACATTTTTCGCAAGCACTTGTGCTCATAAAAAGTGATACTTGATAGGAATGTGCTCGGTTTTGGAATGCAGAATAGGATTTTTTGAGATACATATGGAACTTGTATTATCACATAGGATGGATATGGGAGGAGCACATTTAATTTGAATATATTGTAATGTCTGCATCATCCAAAGAAGCTGTGTGCAACATGATGCAACAACCACACATTCTACTTTTGCTGTAGATAAGGCAATGTAACTTTGTTTCTTGCTGAACCAAGATACTAATCGGGGCCCCATATAAAATGCACGACCACTAGTGCTTTTTCGGTCATCAAAATTTCCAGCCCAGTCCACATATGTGTATGTATGAAGAGTAAGATTTAGATTCTTGGGATACCATAAACCAAAATCTTGAGTTCCTTGTAGATATTTGAATATTATTTTTATGGCCTGAGGATGTGACTCATTTGGATTGGCTTGGAATCGTCCAACAATCCCAACTGCATGCATGATATCCTGTCTAGTCCCAGTTAGATAAAGCATACTTCCAATCATAGATATATACTCTGGTTGGTTTACCATAGGAGAATCATCATGAGAATTTAGGTTATATCCGGTCACCATTGGAGTGCTCACATGTTTGCATTCTTCCATCCCATACTTCAATGGTCACGATGATAAAATCACACAGCAGTTCATTAAGCATTTTAAACATGGAAAAACTAGAGTTGGTGAAATTTTTATACCATTGAACCCAACCTTTATTTATCAAGCATTGGACCTTCCTTTTTTAGGAGAAGAGTATCACAAGATTTACATTTTAAGGATAAGGGATGGAAATTTCACTTGGAAAAATAAAGGAAGGAGTCTTTTGATAGAACAAGAGGGATTCCAACACATTACCTCAGAGAGCCATGGTAAGAGTTGGTTTTTATTATCTATAATTACTTCACCTGTGATAATCGGTACAATGTTATATACCTTTATCATATTAAATTTCTTCAAAATATGAAGGGATATTGTAAAATCAACTTACGCTACTTCTTTTAAAAAAGCCTAACCAAAATGATAGATAATTTCAAGAACAAACAGAAGCCAAGCAAGCCAATATCTATCATCATGGGCTAATAAATATACTTTTGGAGTATCAGTTAAGGAATACAGGATTTCTTTGGATGGAATTTTTGGCTAAATTTCATTTTGAAGAACAAACAATAGGGAATGAGGAGAAGTTTTAGCAGTTGCATGCAACAAGAAGTATCATGAATTCCCCTTTGTATCCTCAGAAAATATTAAAGAAGAAGCAAGATGATATTATGATTGGAAAAGAGAAATACTTTCTATCCATTTATAAGAAGCCTAGGAGAAAATCACAAGAGGAACCAAGCAATAAAGGAAAAGATCAAGAAATTGAAATTGTTGAAACTGGGCCTCCACCAACATCAAAGTAGATTTATGAGATTATACAAGGAATGGAGAAGGAAGTCTAGGAAGAGCCCATAGAGAAAGACTCCTATTTTTATAATGCTTGGGTAGGAGCTACTTCATCTCACTCATATGCCAAAGAGACCAGGGAAGAATATAAAGAGCTGCACAATGAAGAATATCTTAAGAAAATAGAAGAAACAATAAGTGAGCTGGAGGATGGAAAAATCACGGAGAAACATTTGAAAAGTGAGAAAAAAATATATAAAGAAAATAACAAAAACATAATCAATGAAAAAAATAAATTGAGCAAGCAGATTAAAAATCTTGAGATTCAGAATATCCTCTTCTCCAAACAAGACTACAGATGGCTAAAGGAGAAAAAGTCACGACAATACAAATATGAGAAGAAAAAAATGAAGAGTTCCATCTACAAAGAAGGGAAATATGAGGGTATTGACATTATCCTTCAAGCTGCATAGGAAGAAGATACATGTCCAGGAAAAACAGGGGTATCATCACTCATGAGATCCAAATGGAGGAGGCAAGCATGAGGACATGCTTGAACATCAACAAGGGGGAGATGTTGGCCCTAAATTTCGGTCATTTTTGCCTATCCTAAATCAATTTATTTACCACCATATGCCATCATATTTCACCCATATATGCCTCATTTTAGTCCTATTTTTCATATTCATGTAACTAAATTAAAATTTTCAATTTTTAGAAATTTTTGTAAAAATTGGGTTTTAAGAGTAATTTTGGACTGCATTAAAAATTCCTGTAATAGATCCATTAAAGTCATATGTGTAGGACACCTGGGCAAAAGATGAGAGCATATATGGAAATATTTGGAACCACATATGGATAAATACCTATTGTTTTATTCAAACTGAACAAAAACAAGCCCGATCAACGCTAGTCAAACTTGACTCGTCATTCAAGAATTCCTAGTAAAAAGGGGTATATTTATTATTTTGTGGGGATTTTTTCCAATTTTCTGAATCAGACTTGATGAGTTCGACCTGTATGGATGGATTAGGATTTATAATGCTGTTAGATCCATTATAGAAAAGTTTGTTTACGATTTTCCGATTTAAACAAAGATAATATGTGTAATTTGGTATGAAGCCTATTGGAGACTTTTGAGATAATTTGATGAATCATTTCTACTATTCTATTTTTTGTTCATGCCATGGATGATTTATTAAGTTAGCTATAGTTGAATAATTCTTCAGGTGTACAAGGCAAGGTTGGAGAGCCCCAATACCAAGCTAAGTACACTTTGGTTAAATTTTGTATAAATTAGCATAGTTTTGATTCAGTATTTCTTGTTTTTGTTTTATGATTCAGTTACTTATATGTGTTATAATTTTTATATTATTTTTGGATGATTTTGGTTTAAAATATAATTTTCATACGAAATTACAACCAAGGATGTAAGTTAAATTCTCTTTCTATCAAATTATGAATCACAACTAAAAATCATCCTTTTTCATTTCTTGAATTGTTTCTTGATATAGCTGATGATTTGATGCAATGGGAATGTTGTTGGAGTAGAACTATGAATAAGGACAACCAGGAACTCCTAAGTTAGGAGCCTCTTCTCTTGCTTTCTACACATCACACACTACTACTCTTTAGTTTCTCTTCTTGAGGACAATACTGTGGGGAAGGACAACCAGGGCCTCCTAAGTTTGGAGCCTCTTCCTTTGCTTAGTGAATCTTGAATCAGAGACTTTTTAGTTAGAAATTATATTTATAATATACATTTCCATTAACATTTAAACTTATGACATATTTGTAATATGTATTTCTATTAACGTTTAAACTTAGAACATATTTGTAATATGCATTTCCTTCAACCTTTGAGCCTTGCCTTTCGAAATTGACTTTGCCTAAAATCCATATACTTTGGACATGATTCCAAGTCTGCAAACCAAGATTCACAAGTAAAACACCCGTGTTAGTTTACTTAGTAAATTGACCTTACAGACACTATGCTATATCACATACATCTTTTTTCACACATATATGACCTAACAACCATTATTAGTCCTTGCAGCAGGCATGCCTGGGACTATTGTAATCAATATGGTGATGTTAAAATTATTATATTGACTTATTATTCCTCCCTATCACGTAAAAAAAAAGTTAAGAAAAGTAAAAAAAAGTTAGGAAAATTTTTTAAGCGCAAATGATTTATCCATTTTATTGGCCTCTTCCCAAGGAATACCATATATTATGTTGTTATTTTTTTGTCGTATATGTTCATAGTGTAGATTATTGCTAACATTAATATAAATTATTAAATGCTATGTTATTTTCACAGCTTTGTAGCCTTGAGTAATTCTCACTGCCACCTGCAAACCCATGCAATTTGTGTGCTGCCACTTGCACACCCATGAAAAAAATTTGTGTGCCACCTATGCTTCTAGTTTCCCACCTACACTGCCATGGAAATATGCTTCATACTCGCATAACACAGCTCCCATATCTATGTTAGCCAACCATCTATTGGGATTGAATTTCCAGATAGAGAAATATTAACTAAAATCTTACCGTGGAGATTGGCCATAAACAAACTCCCATATCTATGTTAGGTGGACTTTTATTTTCATAGAGAAAGATTAAATGAAAGATTAAGTAGAGATTGGCCATAGAAATGGACTCTAGAATGTCATTGGTTTCTTGTGAGAAAATGGATGTTACTACTAGAGCCCCCAGTTATTGGACCTTCATCCTTCTTGATTTATTTGTACCCTGTAATGTTCCAAACTGAGGAACAACTACACTATTGGGAATAATATGAGTTATTACCAATGTGGAGCTGTAGCCATATGTCTTTTACAGATGTTAAATCAATTATTCTTTAATAAAATATAAAACAGAAACTTTATACAGCGTTTTATAAGGCAAAAGGTGGGGAAAAGTGATGATTTAGGCCCTAAAACGAATGTATTCAGAGATTTGCGTAAAAATAAGATGGGAAAGTGGTTGGATATGATATCTAGGGTTATGAGGGACTCCCATGTCAAATTTAAGAAGAAAAAAAAATGGGGGTTTTCTATATTAAATAGTTCCTCCTTTCCTAACTAGGCTAGAAAACCCTGATTTCCCATGGCTTAAATTATGCAGAAAGTGTTGAAGCTTATACAGTGTGATTTTCTGAATAGTTTAACTGAAATAATAATGGAGTATCAGTATGGAAATTTTATAATGTGATTCAATGGCTTTATATTATAAAATACAAATTTATACATGAAGAAAGGCCACAAAATGAAGTGTTGCAACCATGCAATGAGACAGAAAGGTTGAACAACATAATTTACAGGGGGCTAAAGTAGTGTTTCATTATATTTTAGATCTAAAATAGATCTGAATAGAAAATTACAGATTAGAATGGGATCTATATGCAAAAATATCTTTTTAGTACATTCCCCTTGGGGATCTCAGCAGAAGATGAATACACAATGAGTAGATCTGAGATCTACACCATAGATCTGCAGTAATCTTCAGAAATTTCTGAAGAATATGATACACAGCAAATTAGATATAAAATGGAACATAGATTGGTAGGCTAATATATGGATCACCACAGTGAAGGGAAGGATCCCTTTCACCAGAGATCTATCCTCCAAACTGATGAAAAATCCACACTGCAACACTAACTGCAAAAAGGACATAGTTTCCTCAAGTGACTGTGTTGAAGAAGTGGAGCACACTTTGTCCTGATGCCAAGATAATAATCTGAAGCTCAAATTGAAGAGGCTCTCTTCCAGAAGGTTAAAAGACACACTCCATGAGAAGAGACACCCAAAACAAACTAGATCTCTGCAGATCTAGAACTCCACTTGCTGCAGCCTACATAGACAGCTTACCCAAAATAGGACTGTGCTCTAGATGCAAGATGAGGCTTGGCCAAAATTCTAGATAGTGGATCAATGCAACACAATCTCCTCCAAGAAATCCTCAAGGAAGGAGGGAGGATTCCTAAATAGGAAACCCTCACTATTCTCTTGCTAAATAGCCCAGAGAAATAGAATTAGTCTAAGGAGACTAATTTTTGAATATCTTCAAAAACCCTTCTCTTGAGGCTTCTCCTTCCTTTTATAATATGAGGATGTGCAAAACCCTAAACCACCTTGAATCATTTAACCCCTTTCACATGAGGTCCTCCTTCTAGAACTACATTGTCGCTTTAGGAGATACATTGAACCTAGACAACACTATACATTTGGTCCTATTGACCGAGTCAAATAGCTCAAACCTATTTCACACACAAGTGGTTTTTATTAAGAAAGCCTTGATTTGTCTTTGTTCACATTCGGCATTGATTTATTTTTATGTTTTAGGAGTTTTTCATGTCCTCCTTTACATTTTATTCGTCAACAAATAAAATTAAATACCTAATGAAATATTCCTATTAGCTTGGGCTAATTAGGAATACTACAGTCTTCCCCTCCAAAATTTTTGCTTGTCCTCAAGCAATTGCAAGGTGAGTGCTGCAAAATCTCCTCCTTGGTGACACCACATAAGATAAGCTTCCTCCATAAGCCAATTGCTCACCAATCCATCCATCCATGTCTTGCTCCTCCAAGGTTCTCATGAGATGCAAAAATCTCATCCCATAAGGAGACAATAGATCATATGAAACAAACATGGTTTGCCCCCATGCTCTCCCTGAAACAAGAAAACATAAAGTACATGGAGAGTAGCCATCCCATGAGGCACATGCCATCCTTCCTTCTTTCCCCATACATCCCCATAGAATTACAAGTACATTATCAAGATAGGAAATCAAAACAATGTGCTTGAAAACAGGAAATTGCACATATGGAGGTGGGTCATAGTCCCACATGTGGAACCAACGAAATGCATCCCCTACTTGCATCAAATGTAGATATGGTAAGTAGTTTTTCCACCACTTACTTGCTGCCCACACCATATCACCATGGCTGAAAGTGTGATACATGTTTGGTGCTTTGGGGAAACACCCATCATTTTGCAAAATCTCCCTTTTCCTCTCAAGGGAGTGGTCTAATTCAGAAATTTTTGGGGCCCAATATTGGCCAAGAGGCTCACATGATATAACACTCCTCCTTGGAGTCATGGCCTGCAAAAAAACTGTGTAAGAGTACATGAAATCAGAATATAAAACATATGTAACATGATCATGTTTTTCACCAACAATCCTCCTCCCATCAATGGAGTGGTGCATGGATCTATTCTCTTTCTCAAAAGAAGAATGAGTGAGCTGATTTGACTCTTCCTTTTTGACCCCTTCCATTCCAAAGGTGTCAAGTGGAAAGTTTCCCTTCCCATGCTACTTCAAATCATAGCATAATAAGTGGCCATCCCACCACCTCCTTGCTGCAATAAGCTTCTTCAAAGCTTGAAAATAGTGGAGGATAATAGGTGTTGGCTGAATATGATTCAAACAACACATGTCTTGCTCCAAGTTCTCCCTTGTGAGAGATCCCTTCCCATGACATAAGCCCAATACATGACCTTTTGCATAAGAATACACAATATAGAATGCAGCACCCATATAAGGTTCTATCCTCTTCTTGAAATACAAATGAATTTGGGAGATTGCATTCCCAATGGATACCTTCACCCATTGTACCTTTCTTCCTCTCATGTTTACAATAAAGATTGGAGCATCATTAACATCATGACATAAACATGCTCCCTTATGCCATCCCATGAGAAGGTTACATCTTCTCCCAACCCAAAGTATATACATGATTATGATATTCATTCTAAATGGAAATACATGTACATACACCATGGATACAAGTAGATGTATGGACATGGAATTCATCATGGGGTGTCCATACTCTCTCCTCATCAACCAAAACAAACATGCCTCCTTCTTATGCATTATTTTATTGAAATACAAGGCATGAGACAAGAAATTCAAAAACCTTGGGTGGTACCCAAACTCACCCAATAGGAACCAGCGCAGGTGATCTCCTCTCTGCTTCAAATCTAGATGTGGTAAGTGGTTTTCATGCCACTTACTTGCTGCCCTTATAATTTCACCATGGCTGAAAGTGAAATGTATATTTGGTGCCTTAGGGAAGCACCCATCATGTTGTAACACCGCCCTCATCCCCATCAAGGCAGTGGCCATATTTGAAAATAATCTTGGACAATAGTTGGCCATGAAACTTGTAAGGCAAAACACTCCCTTTGGGAGTTATGGCCTACAAATGTAAAGTAAGAGAATACATGCAATCATGAAATAAGATGTGATTTACACATGCATGCTTCTTACCCAAAGTATCCAATGTTGTGTTGGCTTCCCTCTTAGGAAGAGATGACATTGATGCACAAGGTTGACAGAACACTTTGCTCTTCTGCTCATCATGGGAACTGTTATCACTCAGGTTTTCCTATAAGTTGTGTAAGAGGAAAGTATACCCGAGGTAACCACAAACCAACCTTCAGATGCAGAATCTAGCCAATCTGCATCCAGAGAGGGCTCTCTCTTTATAATTTATCTTTGTTCTTAGAAAGTTTTAGGCTATTTATATATCCAAGAGTTTTGATTTTGTTTGAATGGTGGAATCCGTCAACTAAGGGCAAGGTTGAAAGTTTTCAGTCCATTGGGCTATGGAGTCAAAGGATGGCTTTACTGGATTTCTATTCTACGCACAAGATGGCTTTACAGGGCAAGATAGCTAGACAGAGAACAATCCTTAAAATTTAAAGTGGATGGAATGGGTTTGAAGGGATGAAAGGCAGCTAAGAATCTTTGACCATGTTCAAAAGAAAGAAATGAGATGACTACAAACAAAGAGCAATGAATAATTCTTTGCTATAGTAATCAAAAATGTTTAAATTAGCAAAGCAAGAGCATTTAAGAATTCATGCTTATAACTAATTCAGAGGAAAACATTAAGAACAATCACATCTGAAATCAGAGTACATTTAAGTAAATTCTGATTCAATCCTTTATGTAAATTATTCAGAAATGGACATAATGATATTATAAACTGATATAAAACTTAAGACAAAGGGTAGAAAGACTTATTGAACTGCAGTCCAACACATGAATCCTACAAAAAGTCCTGAGCATCAAATCGTCATCCAGTAAGCCACAAATAAATTTCTCCAAAATGCTTTTATTCCAAAAACTTCAATGTCACAGCAAAGTAATAGAATCCACACTCAATACTCTCTTTGAGGGTTTATTTATACACAAAATAATTGAAACAATCTCACACTAACCTAGCCAATAATCTAGGGTGACTAAGGAGTAATTTACAAATAAACAGGAGACAAATGGTCTCGTAGATAGAATAATAAGTAACTGCTGATGTGCTGTGTCCTTTCTTTGTGGATGTGCTGGAGGTAAGTGCTGAAAAAAGGCTCGATGTTGTCCTTTGGAGTAATTTATTTGCTTGCTTGATACTCTTTCATCTGTACTCACTTTTATCCTTTACCTGATAGTAAAAGATAAAATTCTCATCCTGAAGATAAATTTTAAAGAATTTTCAATAAGTCTCTCCACCATTGATCATCTGGTATCATAGTCCTTTTGAGTTTTCTCAAGGTCTCATCTGCTTCTGTAAGTTTGTAAAATGTGGGCTCATTAGGAAACAGATACTTTATTTCATGTTCAAGATGAAATAAATTCCTCACTCTATCATAGATATTTCTCCCTGTTGGTAATGTTGATTCTGGCAAACTGGTAGAACAAGTAGCTGTATTTTGAGCATGAGCATTTATTTTCTTTACATAGGTTTCCAAGTCCATTATTTGATCCTCTGAGAGCATAGGACTTGGTAACCCACTGTCCAACAAAGCTTGAAATTTCTCTCTGAAAATATTGATATCAACCAAAATATCTGAGCACTTCCTTTCTAAATTCTGCATGAAAGTTCTTTTGATGAAAACTCTCTTTATTTCCAAAACTGTGCCGGTCCTGTCCTCAATCCCTAAAACTGCAAGCTGTTGCTTTGTCCGGGTGTTCAAAAATTGAATAAGTTGATTGGCCTGCTCAGGCCTGCCTCTTAATTCATTTCTGGTTCTGTTTATTTCTTCTTGGGCTATTTTAACCAAATCATTTTGTTCAAAAATTGCTTGAACAGAGGGCCAAATACCCTTTATTAACTCAATGATATTACCCCAAAGAATTTCATTTATTTCCTTTAAAGGCTTTTCTAATGAAAGGTCCTTCTCTAAAGCCTTAACCAATTTTTCTAACCTTTTTATTTCCCTAGTATTGTCAGCAACTGTCTTCTTAGATGTATCATATTTCTGCTCCAGATTTTCTAATTGCAATTTTGTGGTTTGCAGTTCTGTTACCCTTAGTTGTAAACTTTCCATTTGTTTTATTAATTCATCAGAACTCAAACTAGAAGTGTTTAGCTGGGCTGGTTGTGTTTGGTGACCTGCTGTTGTAGTACCTGTGATGGATGTCTGCCTGATCACTTCCTTTTCCTGCAAAGCTTGTTCCAATTCCTTCTCAGTTTCACTTAGTTGCTCAGTCACTTTTAAGAGAAACTCCATTACCTCTTCCTGTGAATTCCCCTTCAGGACTTCTTGGGTCTAGGGATGTCTTGAGGCTGGCAATTTTAGCTGCTTTCTCAGTGCAGCTATGTCATCATCTTTCTTCTTTATTAATGCCTCAATGCTTTTAATATCTTTGGGGTTGTGCCCCAAGCCAATGATAATGTCTTCCAAAGACTTTATTCTGTTGTCTTTGGCCTGAGAAGAGGCCTTCTCAATTTGCAATTGGGCGCTCGTGTTATTTAAAGAATCTTGCAGCGTTATAGCTGCCATGGCTTTATTAGTAAGAGTGGAGTACACCATTTCTCCAGTTTGCTTATGCAGTTCTATTTGGTCCAAAGGATGAATGTCCTTTGCCGGGACCTCAAAATTTGTTCTAATATAATCCGCTGCTGACATAGGTTTTGGCACCTTTGACTTGAAGTGGCTCATCATCATTTTACCCTGTGAAATGTCAAATGCTGACATTAACCTCTCCTAATTATGTGGAGCCATCTTCAGATATTTATCATAAAATTTCATTCTTAATGGATCATTCTTTGCTTTTATGTTAATGAAAGTTCTTTTAATATCCCCTGTATCTGTTTTAGGTGGCTTGAAAGAGGATACTTCAGTACTCAATTGCTTTTGTAAAGCTTTCCCTTTCTAGCCTGTGTTTGTTTCACTAGCTGTGCCATTTTGTTGACTGTCTTCCCTTCCATCATCAAACATTTCATCAATGATTTCCACATCTGGAAGTGGATCTGGTTTCTGTTTTTTGGCTTGATGTACCTGTGAGGCTTCTTTTGGAGGAGTGGTATCTGGAACCTGCCTTTTCTTCCCAATTTCCACATTGGATGGAGTTTGCAACTCTGGAACTTGTGGATGCTTTATTTGAGTGGGAGAAACTTCTGTTTGGTCAGGCGCTCTGGAAGTTTGAGGTTTCTCGGTCATGACTAAAGTTTCAATAACCTGTATTTCAGGTTCCTTTCCTTTGCCTTTTGTCTCTGTTGCAACTGATGAACTGCCTTCTTGTAATCTCTGCTGTAGGTTTGCTGCTGAAGAAGTTGCAATGTGAGATACCTGCACTTGACCATAAGATTCTAGGTCATATTTCTTTTGAAGATCTTTCATAATTTTATTCATTTTTTCCTCTTCACTTTCTTCTTCAACTAGTGTTTTTTCCACCCATTCATCTCTGTTAGCATATTGCTCTATATCAGGAATCTTGTGGTGGATATAAGGGGAAGATTTTTTCTTTATTCTTTTTTCACAGATGAAACCAAAGGGGTCATAAGGAACCCAACGAAAACTTCTTTGGAATTTACAATGGTTTTGTAATATATCCTCTGCTTCTCGCTCAGCCTCCCTAGAGTTGCAGATGAAAGGACCTAATTGAATTTTGATCCTTAGTTGGGCCTTTTTCTTCACACTACAAAAATGGATCACATCTGAATTATTCATTTGCTTGAAATATTCCAAGGAAAACAGTCTCATGGGTACATACTTTGGTAACTTGAATGGATGTAATTCACATCCATAGATTTTGATGACTGTATGGTTTTGATATAAATACCAATCCCCAACTTTATAGGTCCTTGAAAGCTGCAAGGTCTTCTTTATTTCATTACTGAGTCTTGGGGGAGGAATCCCTATCAACAATGTAGTTGCAGGATATACAAAAAGATCTATAAACTCAGAATAGGAATAGGGAGACCCATAAGAAGAATGAATTATGGGAGACCAAAATATAACTGACCTTGGGTTTCCCTTGGCATAAAATTTTTTAACAGGGAAAGGGAAGCTTTCTGATTGATAGTAGATAATGAGATGATAGATAACTGAGGAATATTTGAAAACTTTTTCATCATCTAGCCTCATGAACTGATCATGGATCTTGTTGGCTATGAAGGAGGCAAAGTCATATTTAATCTCAGGAGGTTGCCCAGGAGTAAAAATGGACAGCAAGACCAAGGTTATCTCATCAACATATTCACTGGTATTGAAACCCAAGAAAAAAGATATCATATTGAGGATGAGTCTTCCCAATTGATTGAAATAATAAAAACCATAGGGAGGAGGTCCCTTAGGTTGATGATTAGGCAACATGAAATTCTGGCAAATGGACTCTAATTTTTCTGGGGTCAATTTATTAGATTTCTCAATCAATTCTTCCATGGATAAAGGTGCCAGTTCTTGGTTAGGTTCAAAGTGTAGCATTTCATTGATGGCCTGGGGAGTAATGGGGAATAGAACATTTTGGTCAGGAGATATTACAGCTCTCTGAGCGGGATCATAGCTAGAATGGCAATAGTGGATGATTTCTGGGAAATCAATGACTGAAGGGATGAGATACCTTGGGAGGTTGGATTCCCACAGTCCAATGACATCTTGCCCCTTTGAATAATCGTCTCTGCAGCGACAAAAACTCAGAAGGGGGCTTTCATCAAAATGCAAGTCTTTAATCTGAAAATCCCTATCCACTAAGGGTAAATACTCTAATTCTCTGTGAGGAGCATTCAGTGGGGTCACATTCAGGGCTATTGGGGCTTCCATTTTGGTTCTTGTGGATTCAAAACGGAAGTTCCTGGGTTTTCTTCACAGGACGGGCGCGTTTTCGATTTTAATGAGGGAATTGGCACAATTGCCAGTTCTGGGGAAAAATTCAGAGTTTTTAAATCTTAGAGAATAATCTCAGTGATAAGATTTAATTACTAATTCAGTGGAAAACAGAGAAAACATACTTTCTATTGAGTTTCAAGGCGCTATAGGATAAATACCTATTCTTGGAGGAAAACTGGCTTTTAACAGGTATCAGGCGATGGCAGGAGGGTACTCGAACACAGGTGTAGTGGAATCTTTGGAGCGAAATCAGATAGCACAATAGATTTCAGTGGAAATTCGAAAATCGTAGCAGAAGGCGCCGTCGTTGAAAATAACGGAAAAAACATGAAAATTGGCTTTATTTACAAGTTAAAAGGGTTTTTTAGTTTTTCGAGGGATGATGTCACTTTGGTACGGGCTGACGTGGGACAGGAAGGCCGGGCGGTAAGCGGTTAGTCCCCGCACCGCTTATGGACAAAGGTGGTTTTTTATGAATCGGCAGCGATTCCACAAAGTAATTGACACGTGGATGGGTGACTAGTCAAATACCACCAATCCCCCGCTGGTTAAAACTCTCACAAGGGATGGCTAGCGGAATAAGTGTTGGCCGTAGATCTTGTAGTGGGAGATCGGACGGCGGAAGGGACGAATAGATGGTGGGGTTTTAATGCGCGGGCCTGGCGGGGTTTAAAACACAATTAACCCTATTTAAACATCCCGGGGGGCATATAATAGGCGGAAAGGTTATTAATTAGTTCAGATAACTAATTAATCCCGTGGTTAAAAGGTCGGAGTAAGGAATATCGCGCGCGGACTTTACAGTTAAAATGACGGGTGGGATGCCAGGTGGATAAGCCACGGTGGCACGAGGTTTTTCCGAAGTTTTACTTTGAATTAAAACTTTGGCGTTATATTTTTGGGTTTAAACATATATATCGTATGTTTAAAGTTTATTTTCATATATGTTTTTTATTATATGGTAACAAATAAACATTATTTAATTACCATAATGGGCGGGACTATGACATAAGGATATATTTAACCAAAGGGCTCATATAGTGGGCTTTCAATGAATATTTGGGAAGTAATTACTTTGGTTAAAACATAATAGAGGGGTTTTTGGGATATTAATTTAAAAGGAATTATATACTTAGGATAAGGCATTTTCACTAGGGATTTAGTAACTAAAGTTAAACATTAATATGACAAAGGGACAAGGAAACTCAAAATACTTTGCACATCTAAGAAAGTGACAATTTCTGAAGTAAATTGCAATATCACATCTTCAACACTTAAACTTAGAATAGTAAGTTATTTTGAGGGGTTTTTATGGAATTTTGCATAATTTTCCTAAGCAATATGGGATTTTACTCAGAAAAGGTTAAAGGTGAATGATTGTAATAATGAATTATCTCAAGTACTTAGGTCTTTTTGATCATTAGGCCAAGGGTCCGGTCCCTCCAAAAGTCAAGGAAATGCCTTGAGCCCTTTTGATCTCCAAACACCTTAGCACTTTGGGGGAAATTAGCAAAACTTTAAGGGGAAAGTGATGAGGGAAGTTAATGATTTTGACTTTGCTTTCTGTGATTTTTCAGTGCATTCCCTGCCTCAGTATTTGTGATGAAAGTAAAGGACCAAAACATGTAGCAGCATCATTCATCAGATAAAACTTTGCAACATCATCTACCTACCCTATCTACTACTACCATTTTCTCTTCTTTATTAGGGTGCATTTAGACTTGCAAACCCTTTTCAATCCTTTCTTTTTACAAGGAAAATCTATCTAATTCTACCCTTATTACATCCAAGGGCTCAGATTAAACTGTTGAGCACCTTTTATTAACTCTACCTATCTACTTATCTACCAAGATTAAACTATTTGGTCAGATATTTATTCTCTAATCTATAACATGAAATTGAAATATGAATAAGCCAAGTTTAAACAGTTTGACTTATTCATGAATTGTGGCAAAAGTTTGACAGGCTGCACACAATTACTTTAAAAAATGAAATAGTAGTGGCATTTGGATTTGCACACTTTCCTTGGTCTATTTTTTGCTTGGGGTTCATTTCTTTCATTTTCTTGACCAATTTATTTTTCTTACCCTTTGATTTTTCTTTTAGGGTATAGCCTCTTTACATTTTTTAAATTTTTTGATTTTTTGGTTTTCACGAATATGGAACACCTTTGCTCTCTGAAAAAGGTTTGAACATATTCCATAGTTCAATCAAGACAATCATGAAAGATGACACCTATTGGTATAGGAGACTAACAGGAACTACATGGTGGAATTCCTTCAAGAAAGGAGACATCAAGGCATAGATCATGGAAGGATATATGGACTGATGTGTCCTTGCTTTGCTTGAATTGATCTATTTGCCCTCTTCTTGCATTATTATGCTGAAATAAAGAGGACAATTGTTTCTTACCATGTGAAGCTTGCCCTCCTCTTTTCCTTCTGCAATCTTCAGGTTCTCATCCTTTGATAGTGATGACACATGCTGCCCATGGATGGTGCCATAATATTCATATAATGAGACCTCCTTAATGAGATATGATAGAATAAATGAGTGGAGAAGACCCTACAATATTCCACTGCGCAATCCAGTCACCTTCCTAGGTGTTTCAACCTCCTTCAATGGATAGGAATGAGGCTGGCCATCCTCCCCATCTCCTCTTTGTATCCTCATGGTGTTACACCTTCTGCATTTCAAGGGCTTTTTAAATTCAATCCCTTTGGGATCTTAAAGAAAATACCTCTCATCCATGTCCTTCCAAAACCATTGAGGTTTTGGATCTTCTACAGGTAGAAGTTTCTCTTTGAGCTGGGTAGTTCTCCTTGAGAAAGAGGCATGTAGAAAGGAGAAAAGGTTTCTCATTTCAAGATGTCTACCATTCATCATTTCTCCCTCCATTTCTTTATGAAGGAAGCTGCAATTTGAATGCCCCCATGGGGAATGGTGCCTCCTTTCTTCCTTACTGCTCTTGCACAGTGCAGTGCAACTTTGTTGCTCTAAATCAACAACATACAGAAATGTAGACCTCTTCATAGAAGGTGCTAAAATGATAACAGATGGATTTTTAATTATACCTTGGTGGGATGTAGAAGCAAGAGCTTATTCTACAGCTGTGTAGTCTTCCTCCATTACTGAACATGAAATTTTCTCCTCCAAGGTTGTGCCAGTGCTGGTACAAGTCTCCACCCTTTCAATCTCCTTGAGATCTTCTTCAATACCCTTCATGGTTTGGAAAAGGAGTAGGGAGATCTCCTCTTCTGTCGTTATTCCAAGTGGTGGGGCCATGCTCTTGTTTTTTCCATACAATTCATCTTATTTGTGAGGGTAGGAAGTGCATGGGTCTTCCTCTCATTCTTGAAACCTTCTGTAGGTCTCACTGCAACTTTCTTCTCCTTGAAACCCTCTAGGAGTTTCATCTTCTTCTTCTTTCTCCTTTGTCTGTCTACCCTCTTTTAAGAGGCTCTTCATGGATCTATAATATGATGAGGTAAAACTCATCTTCTTTAGAATTATGGCCTTGCTATACATCACTTTGTCTTCAAGCCACGGGCTGAGCCAAAGATCTTGCTCTGATACCACTGTAATGTTCCAAACTGAGGAACAACTATGATTTATTACCACTATGGAGCTATAGCCATATGTCTTTAAAAAAATTTAAATCACTTATCCTTCAATAAAATATACAGCATCAACTTTATACAACATTTTATAAGGAAAAAGGTGGGGAAAAGAGATGATTTAGGCCCTAAAACGAATGTATTCAGAGATTTGCATAAAAATAAGATGGGAAATTGATTGGATATGATATATAGGGTTATGAG
This sequence comes from Pinus albicaulis, assembly GCA_034641835.2. Classification (NCBI taxonomy): domain Eukaryota; kingdom Viridiplantae; phylum Streptophyta; class Pinopsida; order Pinales; family Pinaceae; genus Pinus; species Pinus albicaulis. The sequence continues at coordinate 845,009,899 of CM076581.1, forward strand.
GGACTCCCATGTCGAATTTCAACGAAAAAAAAGGCGTTTTTCTATATTAAACAATTCCTCGTTTCCTAAATAGGCTAGAAAACCCTGATTTCCCATGGCTTAAATTATGCAGAATGTGTTGAAGATTCTACAACATGATTTTCTGAAGGGTTTAACTGAAATAATAATGAAATATCAGTATGGCAAGTTAAAAATATGATTCAATGGCTTTATATTATAAAATACATATTTATACATAAAGAAAGGCCACAAAATGAAGTGCTGCAACCATGGAATGAGACAGAAAAGCTGAGCAGCGTAATTTACAAGGGGTTGAAGCAGTGTTTCATTATATTTTAGATATAAAATAGATATTAATAGAAAATCACATGTCAGAATGGGATATATATGCAAAAAGAGCTTTTTAGTACATTCTCCTTGGGGATCTCAGTAGAAGATGAATAACAATGAATAGATCTGAGATCTACACCATAGATCTGCAGTAATCTTCAGAAATTTATGAATAATATGATACAAAGCAGATCATATTTGAAATGGAACATAGATTGGTTGGCCAATCTATGGATCACCACAGTGAAGGGAAGGATCCCTTTTACCAAAGATCTATCCTCCAAACTGATGCAAAATCCACACTGCAACACTAACTACAAAAAGGACATAGTTTCCTCAAGTGACTGCACTAAATAAGTGGAGCATACTTTTTCTAATGCTAAGATAAGAATCTGAAGCTCAAACTGAAGAGGCTCTCTTCCAGTAGGTTAAAAGACACACTCCATTAGAAGAGACACCTAAAACAAACTATATCTCTGCAGATCTAAAAATCCACTTGTTGTAGCCTACATAGACAGCTCACCCGAAATAAGACTGCGTTGTAGATGTAAGATGAGGTTTGGCCAAAATGCTAGATAGTGGATCAAGGCAACATAATCTCCTCCAAGAAATCCTCAAGGAAGGAGGGAGGATTCCTAGACAGGAAACCCTCACTATTCTCTTGCTAAACAACCCAGAGAAATAGAATTAGAATTAGTCTAAGGAGACTAATTTCTGAATATCTTCAACAACCCTTCTCTTGAGCCTTCTCCTTCCTTTTATAAGATGAGGATGTGCAAAACCCTAAACCACCTTGAATCATTTAACCCCTTTCACATGAGGTCCTCCTTCTAGAACTGTGTTGTCCCTTTAGAAGATACATTTAACCTAGACAGCGCTATAGATTTGGTCTTATTGATCCAGTCAAATAGCTCAAACCTGTTTTACACACAAGTGGATTTTATTAAGAAAGCCCTAATTTGTCTCTGTTCACATTGGGCATTGATTTATTTTTATGTTTTAGGAGTTTTTCATGTCCTCCTTTACATTTTATTCATCTACAAATAAGATTAAAGATAGAATGAAATATTCCTATTAGCTTGGGCTAATTAGAAATATTACACAGCCTAGGATTTGGTGACATTGCTATAATGCATAGATGCTTTGATGCAATTTTAGGTGCGAGAACCTCAATAAAGATCATGGCACTGCCAAATTGAGGAACAAAATGCTCTCGGCCTAACATAAATACTTTGTGTGGTTACTGGAAAGCAACCGATGCACACAAAGCCACTATAAATACCTAGTTCTGGGTAGGAATATGCCTTGAGAGGTTGGGCTTCTCATCCCTCATTCAATTGGAATCCCTCCTTTGGGAGCAGTGGAAGTAGTGGAGGCTCATTCCGCTACGTTGCATGAACACATATACAACATTCGTGGAAGAAAAGACTACAATGAAAATAGGTAAAAAACTAAAATGTCTTTTCAAAATACCTAATATCAATAAGCCCAATACAAATTTAATCATATAAATTAACCCTATTGGGTGCGGAATTAGAAACCCATAAAAAAAAACATATCAACAAAATGAAAAAATTTAATAAGAGATTTTTAACCCAACCTCAAAAATTTACTAATGGATATGCTATTCCTGTCCTATTTTTTTTACCGCCATTGTTAGGAATTCATTTTAACTTCTCTTGGTATAACTTTTCTTTCTAGTTGGTACGGTTAGGATTGATGGCTCGTATAGAGTCACTTCAATCCCATTTGAAGAGTTTACTTTCCCTTATTAATTCAAGCATGAATAAAATCATTCTGATTAGTGTGAGTTGAACATGGGGAGCTTGTGGTCCATCCACCTAATCTCGCTTGGTAGCTGAATAGAGGATCTCCAAAGTAACCTTCTCTATTGTAGAATCCCAATCAATGATTCTCCTAGGCGCTCCTTTATTGTAATATCCAAGGTTCTTTTATAAACTCAAATTTCTATACAGAAGCAATCATGCAATCTCCTCAGATCCATTCACAGTTTTAATCATACATTTCCAACCCCATCGTCACTTTAGTGTATGGTTGCATGCTTACTTAAGCTGATGTTTGATTTCCTCCCATTCCCCTTGTAGGTCTAAAGACATCAAATCTTGGAATGAAGAATTGGAAAATGACAGTGGGCGAGATGACACTAGTGAGACTCAATCAATTATTGCTTTTTCTGCATTTGAATCTCCTGTTAAGGCGTGCTTCAGCTACCTGTATTCAACTATCTATCTTCTTGCATGCTTAGCGGCTCCATCACCTTATTCTAACTCTTAGGTCCATCACTATAACAACCTTATCATACAATAAAAGGAAAATTTGTTTACAGGTTCAAGTAGAAATTTTATTACCCTGTAGCTGTGTGGGATTAAAAGCCAACCGCTACAAAATAAATCCGACCTGTTTGAGCCGAAGATCCAAAGGAGGCACTTAATTGCATGAGAACCAAAATCCCCACATGGAAGTTGAGTAATTCATTTTTTTAAACCATTTAACCTTATTTATATCATATTTACTTTTCTATTTTTAATCAATTTTTTATTTTCAATTTAAATATATGAAAATAATAAAAACCAACAACTTTACTCCCTTGCATGCACGAGACAACTGTAAGAATGTCTCAGTGAATTTCATTTATTTGCAGTTGTTAGTCACTGTAGATATTCATTATGTAGGCTACAAGTAATTCTTGTTGCCTGTATTTTCCAGATACACAGCTTGAAGAAGGGTATGAAATCATCTTTCCATTTTATATAGTAAGTCCAATGCCTTATTTGGGCTCTTTCAGTAAGACTGGAAAGTTGGGCTATTCATGCACTCCGATAGGAAAACCACTGCAAGTTAAAATTGGAAGTCCACTTTCATCTACAGAAGTTAGTTCACTTTCATGGCGTCTTGCTTCTTGTTACCTCTTGGAAGATTTTCTTTCTTCACATGGTATTTGTTTCATGTATATTTTAGGTAGGGGTTACACATGTATTTTTCAGTACATAGATATTCTTCGGTTTATACCCAATGAGGCTTGTGGTGGTGATAGTTTGGCTATCCTAGATGCACTGGAAGTTTAATTATCTGGAAGAATTAATGTTCAATGTATTGATAGTTCCAAAAAGTTGGGCATCAGTAAGCTAGAGGGCAGCAATGTTGTTTGGGATTTGGAAAGACGGGGGAATTTTTCATCGCACCTTTTTTATTCATCTAGTATATCGGGAGCTCTATCTTCAAGCATTGGAAGGAGTCTATTTGAGTGATATTTCAATTATTTTGTCTTCAGGATTTTAAAGGATTATCTATGGTTGGAATTTAATGTTGAATCTCATTTAGTATTTTTGGTATCTGGATAGACTTTATCTTTTTTCGGAATTTGGATCAACCGTGGATGAGGTATTACATAGACTATGAGAATCAACTACATGTTATACTTTAAAAAACCAGTTTAAAAAATTAGTTACTTACACTATTAACATTACCCTTATGGTTAAGGTATTATTTACAGTTAACAGGAATTTGCCGATAAAAATTTAGAGTCCATTACCAATTATTTTTCTTTCCAAGGACTATTTGGTGTTCTTGACATTGAGAGTGGTGGGATCTCGTTCTAAATAGATCAAATAACAAAAATTTACTGCCATAAATAGATGCTTAGCTTTTCATTTTTTATTTTTTTCCTTGATACATTCTCTGCTTGGAATAATTCTATGGTAAAGATGTTCTTATTGCATTATTTCTTTACTAAAACTATAATGAAGTATCAAAAGCTTATATTGATAAAGATTAATTTCCGATATACAAATTCCATCCATAATCTAAATGCTAGTAATAGATCCATTGATTTATCTCTTTCACATGAATTTTGTACTGGTTTCCTTATGGAATTTTTTTCGTATCCATCGAACAAAAAAATATAGGAATATGGATTTTCATATCTCGAGATTTGTTTTGGTTGTCTAGTCTTAGTGTTATTTTTCATACAAGTTTTTAAGGAGACAATTTGAGCTCGAAATTTGGGCTACATTCATCTTCTTGAAACTCAAACACATATCATTGTAGTTTGAGTGTTTATCCCATCATGAGTTTAATTTTTATGGAAATAGAACCTGTTGCACAACACTTTTGTTTACCAAAATGTGAAACCTAATTAGAAGAGGAAAACAAGAAACGATCAAAATATTTCATTTATACCTTTGGCTTGCTATGGCTGAAATTATGAGACCCTAACTTGTAGCTTATAGTATAGGCCTATATGAAAGAGGTGGGAGAAGCAAACCCAGATGCAACCGAGTATTAGTTCCAGTGTTTTCTTGCAAATTGATCATAGCATCTATATGTCACACAAACATGGAGAGGGAAAATGTTTGCATGTCAGTTTTTATATTTTCACACCGTGTGGTATTGGAGATCACATCCGTGTAGTTGGTGGTGTTGTTGCAATTATTGCACTTGTTGAAACAACAGGAAGTAGAGAAATGTTGCATATGGATTTATGCTTGCTTGTGTGTGCCCTGCACGGGAATCCACAAAAGTTTTGTGACATGCAGGCTTGTAGGGGCTACCATTTACTTTCTCTTTTTCTTCATCATCGAATGGCTCTGTTTGACACACAGAACCTTGAATTGTTTTTTCAAATTTCTCCTGGCCTTCAAAGATTTGTTAGGAGTGTGTACATTTCCTCTAATTCTAGTCTTTTAATTTTTTTCCTTGTAATGTTTGCACCCACATACTACACACATAAGTGCATGCCTAATAATAAGAACATTAATAGTGTATCCTAAGCTTATAATTTCCACTGAGCTACATGAATTAGGAGAGTAAGATCTAATTTTTATTTATAATATTTTGAATGAAAGAGAAATGCAATAAATTATTATTATTGCCTAAGTTCTTGTTTTTTATATATTTTTCAATATAGTAAATTCATTTAATGTCTATTGTAGGGGATATTTAAGAAGTATCCTATAAGGGTTGTCTCAATGATCAGTGCTTGGAATTTCCCTTTGAATCTCGTGGCACACAAATTTTCTCCAACATTAGTAGCTGGATTCCATTTTGTTTTGAATCCGGGCAGTCTAACTCCTATCTTGGACCTCATGTTGGAACAAATCTTGGAATCCTGAAAAAGCTTTCCTGAAGGTGAATTTTCCATATTTCCCTATTCAAGAGAGGATTCAGATGCTTTAACAACAGGATTAGGAAATTTACAATGGAACATGAAGGCTAAAGCTAGAAAAAGAAGGTCATGATCTTGTTTTCTGAAGATATTGCATGAATCGAGCTGCTCAAGTTCACAGGGTCAGGAAATTCAGGGTGGAACATGAAGGCCAAAGATGGAAACAAGAAGTTCATGGTCTTGTTTTCTGAAGAGATTGCAGGCCATTGTTTTGCATGGAATCTTATACTGAGGTGGATTGTTTGAAATTAATTCTTGAATTTAGTCTCATTCCTAATTTGCAAGGAACTCTAGAAAAACTTACCATTATATTCCAAGCATGTTCATCTTTCAATGGGTAATGCAAAAGGTACTCCTAAAGCTTATGTTAAATATAAGCCTATACCATCAAGTTCAAGCCAATATCAACTTGCAAGTACTAATTAGTTGAAATACATAGGTAAGTGAAAAACAACTCTATTCATAAGTAATGGAATTAGTATGATTACGAGAATACCACCTGGTGGAGGTAGTGCATGAGATATTGAGTTCAACTGGTAAACTGATGTCCCATATTTCTTAATTTTATAGTTATTTATCTAGTTTTGCCTTTCTATTTAAGACCATTGCTACGTAACAGATCTCCATAGTGGCAGATACTTGCTGCCCTGCAACCCTTCTTATGATCACCTATAAATGCATTTTATTATATATAATGACATGTAATAGATTGTAACATAAATAAATTCATATGAAGCTTTCTCTAAAAAATATGAGGTCCAGTCTACAACTTGCAACTTGATCCAATATTCCTTTCAATTTTATCAACATTATATCTTAGTTCATAAACCAATCTTACATGGTTCAAAGTATAAAGGACATACTCCTACACATTACACATCTCATCTCACAAATATACGATATCTGGGATTGTCTTACACTGCATAATGCATAACCAGTAAAAATATATTTCTTGCTTAATAGCTTGCAAATTCAATTTGCAAAAAAATTATGTGGATTCAACCTTTATTAATTAGTTCTAGACTTTATGTATCTTGTCAATTAAAATCTTGAATTACTTAAGGCTTGATTATTTTATTTTTAGTTGTGCTATGCCGAATAAAACTATTTTGAAATAGGTTATAGAAGATAAGTTGTGTTTTGTTGAGTACATAACACTTTACAATGTAGTCACACAATTTTCATAAAATACGCACTTTTTTAACTTATTTGAAGAAATAATCTCATTAGAGTTCGAACAATGTATTCTTATTTTACCTATTGTTTTCTAGAATAGTTTACTCAACAGAAGCCCTAGTGTGGCTTCCATGTATATGCTTTTGTAGACAATTTGAAATTTAATGTATTGTTTATATTTTTTTATTTGCCAATTATTTCCCACGTTATCCTTGGAGTCTTCTTGATTGATTGGTTGATCTTATTTTATATTTTGATCCCCTGTCCAAAATGATTTCACTATTAATTTGGGTATGGTAACTTTTATCTTGGCTCTTGAGTGGGGATTATATTATGGGGATATGAATTTTAGGCCCAAATGAGAATAGCTCACTATTTATTCTTTATACTACATATTTACAGGGGAGATGGACTGCAAAACTAATATGTTTGGATAGAAGGGTTTGAGAACTTGATAAGATTATTTTTGGAGGGAGTGTGCACATTTTGTAGAGGGCTTTAAAATAAAATCCAAAAGAGAAGAGTGATATTCAAAATAAAATAGAGTAGGCAAGATGAGAGAAATTAAGGAAACAAATTGACAAGGAAGAAAAAATAAGTTTCCATAGGTCCTAGAAGTTGAACCTTGCTATGCTACCAACTTTAGGACCCCTCCCTAAAACACCATATATATTAGTATTTTTTTTTTTTTTAAATAAGTAAACAACGTGGTTAATATTAGATTAAAACCTTAAGTAAATAAGTAATTTCAATTCCACTAATCATTAGTTAGCAAAATACATACCACGATCATGAGACACCTTAACACCCATCAACATTAGAAACTCAGAGATTTTAAGAAATTTACATCAAACATTCATAAATTAAAATACATTTCATATATCATTTTTTTTACATTCGATTAACCATATCTACAACAAAATCATGTAATAGAAATCATAAATACAATAGGTACAATTCAGCTGGAGAGGATATTCGATGTTGGCCTTGCCCCTACTTGCACTCCCTTACTGTTTTGCACGTCCAAGTGTGAATTTTTTTGTTGGAAAAAGGAATTACTAAGAGGGGGGTGAATATGTAATTGTGAGGTCCTTATAGATTTAAGCACACATATTTATTTAGTTTCTTTACTTCAAGTTACTCATGGGAAAATTTATAATACCATGTAAATAAAACACAAGATAGGCAATTGACATGTACACAAAATTCATTAAATGAGGAGCACAAACATATTGACATGGGTATTTTTAAATGGAAACCCAAAGGGAGAAAACCATCAATTTGTTTTTTGTTATGATGTAAACTAACCACCTACTTAATTACATCAATTTATTTGTGAGAACCCACTCACAGGAGGCCCCAACCCCCTTCAGATAGCAAGTTGCTACTTGCCAACAAGCACCAACCTCTTATGAATGTAGGCCACTACCTTCTCTAGCCACTATTCTACTTTTCATATAATTTTCAAACTAAAAAAGGAGGCTAATAAACATGCTCAAAAATATAACCTGTATCTACTGCTATGCCAACTCCTACACTTATGTTTAGTAGTTCTACTTTGAACTATGCTCTTTACTACTCAACCAAATCTAATATATGTCCACTACTGATTTGTATCTTAGTTAACACTTGGCCCCAATAACCCTTTTGTTTATACACTCATATTGCTACAAACTTGAGCTCACAAGGATTTTGCATTCCCCAACTTCGTAAAACTGCACTCCACTATTTTGTTTCTCTACTGCACTAGGAACGAAGATGTATTTTCAATCCTTCTTGTTTTCTAGAAGTGTACTTCTACATGGCACTCCATTCCACTGTTGCATCAGGTTCCCTTCCCTCTACAACCTTATTCATTTCTAGAAATGGGGTTTTTCACTTAACCATCACAGTTGTATTAAATCACCAACTAGGTATCTCAGTGTCTCCCATACTGAGAATGAGTTCTTAGTCATGTTGCACACTCTATCAAGGCTTCCTTTTCCCTCTTAATTGTTTCACAAAGAAATGAGTGTACTAAAGGCAAGGATATATTTCTTTTAGTATGTACAACACTCTGTCAGAGCCCTTAGATCTATTTATATGGTGTCCCAGGGCCATTGTCTTCATTTATTTCCCCGTGGCATGTGAGTAATTATCAAAGGAGGATTTCTTCAACTCATGAAGAAATTTACAATGCCCATTAATCAAATGACACCAACCACTCTCTTCAAATTTAGTTTCAGTTACCAACTCATCCATATTTCTAAAACATATTCCACTACATGAGTCGTATCCCAGAAGCCTTGCTACCCATAACCATTCTTTAAATACAATTTCACAAGAGTTATGGGCTTAGGGGATTCTAGGCAGTAGCCTAGTAGGGTGCATTATTCAATGTGAGCTACCGACTCATTTTATCATTTAAACATATGCATTAAGTGCATTTTTTTTTGTGATGGTCATATCCCTTCATCCTTTAAATGATTTTCCATAGCGATTTTTCTTTATGAATAGCCCAAAGTCCCTTTGTCGTGAAAATTCATAAAAATCTTGCATGACCAAGTCATGTGCGCACCTTTTATTTTTGGGAGAACGTCAAATTTTGGTAAAATACTTATCTCCTCTCTTTGTTACTTGCCACAAAATATTGGTTCTTTTTATTTTTCTTCTTTAATTCATTATGGGATTTCAGGACTTATGGGGTTGTCAGCTTTCTGAGTTTCATTCCAGCTACCCCATCTCAATTCTTCCCCATGATTTTTCTTCCAGGCTTAGGTAATTCCTTGCTTCAGAAATCCTCAGTTCCTTTCCTACTACCCCGAGTTGATGTCATCATGTGACCCCCTTTTTTATATAGAACTTTGGGCTTTTAGGATTCCAAGATTTAGAGTTTCCAAGCTTCCTGCCACCTTGAATCGCTGTAATCTTATAATACTTTTAAATAAGCCTCTAGGATTTTGGGATTTCCAGGGGTCTAGGCACTGCTAATAATGAATTCAAGGTCCTTAATTTGATTGATCATAACTTTTGATCCAGAGGCCCATTTGCAGAATTCCACATATCATGGGAAATATCTTTCCACGCACTTTCCAACAATGCCAATTTCAAGAGAAAGTAAGTTGATATCTTGAGAAATAATATCCTCCATGGTCTAGGACTCCCCAACAATCATAGTCATATTTTTATGTATTCTCCACTAATCCTACTACTATGATTATTCTCTAAATAACACTGCAGTGACCATGGGACTCCCCCTAAACTCATGCTCGTCAATGCAAACATTTGTTGCCTCTATTCATATTGCTACTCTAGCTGACATAAATGGAAAAATACCAAGTGCCATGGACCATTCAAATAATGCAAATGGTACAAAAATATCTCCCTTTTGCATTGATGATAAAAAAATAAGCTCCCATTGAAAGTGTTAGGGTCTTATATTTTATAGGATCTCAAGGTGATTGAATATGTCATTATTTGTAATTTTACATTGTAAATTATTTTCAATTTGCAAAAGATTTCCAAAAAAAAGTATATATAAAAATAAAATCAAAAGAGGGCATGTCAAAAAGAAAATGAATATGAAGAAAACAATTAAGAAGAAGAAATATTAAAAAAAAGAATAAAAAGAGAATAAAACCCCACAAAAGAAAAAAGAGAAATAATACTGAAAGTGTTGCAAATTTAAATTCCACTACTGTTAAATTAATTTCCTTCATGTTAAAATTTCAATATGATTGTGTGGAACTTGTCTAAAATTCTACCATGACTAGATTTTGTTCCAATCGTAGAGCTTAATCATGATGGAAAAATTGTGAATTTCATGTCAAATAGGTTAGTGAATAAAGATTTGCCAAACATTTTAATCTTGACAAATCAGTAGCTAGGTAGAAAATGAGATTGATTCAACAATCTAATTTGAATCAATAGGATAAATAACTGATAAAATATGTTAGATTGTTATAAAAAAAGGTTATGTGGGGTTTCTAGCTCAAATTCACCCTGAAGAGATAAGATGAGAAAATGTTAGCTTAGAAAAAAGATTTGAAAATGAAAGGGTAGGTAGAAATTGCATTATGGCTTTGGAAAGCATGAAAATTTTTATCCTAATGTGTTTAAACTTACAAAGTTATTTCATGCATAGGAAGGCACAGGGATAAAAGGTTTTATCCTAAGTCTAAAAGGTTTGGCATATGAAATAAAGATTTTATGCATTACTCCCCTATCCTAAGTTTTAACCTTTTATAAAATCCCCCCACTACCTGACAAAATGTCTCATCAAACTCCACCGTTGCACAATTAACTCCCCTCCATTTGTTCCATCATCCTTTTCCCCGCACATCTATCTGACAACCGATATCATTTTACGGCACCCCTCTCCATCCGAACTTTACCGTTGGGGGGGGGGGGGGGGTGTCCGAAATGGGTGGTTTTGTGTTTCGGTCCCAATCTAACGTGGCACCCTATTCTGATTTTTCACACACCCTTGCCAAAACCACTTACTGCTTTAGACCCCATCCAAAAAAGCAGTTTTCCCCGCTATATCAAAACCATTAATCTACTTATTGAGCGCTAGTCATGTCACACCAACTGGATTGTACTGTTGCCAATTAAAACTCTTCCTACGGTAATACAGTCGTTGATGAATTTAATTCATCCCTAACTATTAATCCAATGGATCTTCGCCACCATCAATGGAAAAATGACCTATCTCTATATAAATTCATGCCTAATCAATGCCTAACCTTTTTCCTTTCCATTTTCGTTATTCTGTACAGGTTTTCTGTAGGTTGACAGAGCACCAGAAAACCCAATTTGATTTTTGTCGAGCTACTCTCTACAACTATCGCCATTCTTTCCTCATTACAGAGCTTTTACTCAATCTTGACCTTAATTTTTTTTAACAGACACCATCATTCACCATCAAACCAAATTTCATAATGCCTCCCAAAATGCAAAGCCAGGTGGAGTCTATAAATCCATTGCTCCATCCCTCGATTGACCTTGATCATATACCTCTGGCAAATAGGTATTACAAAATCCATGAAACCCTATATGAGTTATAGTTATTCGAAATGTATTGTTGCCCTGAAGAAATATTCATTGAGAAGACTGATGAAATTGGACTGTGGGAATCCAATTTTCCCCATTATATCTTTCCCCACACCCACAATGCCCTTGAATTCATCAGGAAGTGTCAAGATTTCTATGTACCCAATCATAGATCTATTATTCCCTCTTCAGGAGAGATTCTAATCACCATAACTACCCAAAACATAGACCAAATGATGCAGGTCCCTATTATAGAGAATGATACTCCTTTTTCTCAAGAAGCCCTCATTGAATCAAAAGCTAGAATTTGCAAAAAGGGCTAAAACCCTTAAGATTTTTTTGGTTGAAGATGCCCAGCTACCTAAGAAGAACCCTCCCTATCCATATTCCATGTTCCCTGAAAGAACTAAGCAGATAAGTACAGTCATCTCCTACCCCCTTGGTTATTACTTAGATCAGTGGGTAGATGAGGCCATTATAGGATTCCTTTCCATTTTCTCCATAGATTCCAAGCCTTTTTTATTATTCAACTTCAGCCAATTCCTTGCAGATTCCATTCATGAACATTTTATCAAGTTACATAGTGAGGAGGTATTTAAATATGCCTCCTTTTGGTATATTTGTTTTTATATTTTTAGGGAGACAGGTTCAAATTGTCATTGCAAAAATTGGATGACGATGGAAATCAACAATTTTTCATGTTCTGGACTACAATAGTAATGAAGGAGAAGAAATAATACTCATACAAAAAGTTCATGGAACTGGTTGTACATCTAGCACTCAATCTTCTCAGCAGCAATTCAGAGCCAAGTTAGTGAAGAAATCAAGAAAGTCTTTCAGTTGTTAGAGCAAACTAAAACAGGAGACTGGTACCTTTACAAGAATTACAGAGAGATAAGGATTTATGGATGTGAGCTTGCCCCATATAAGCTCCCAAAATTCCTCCCAATGAGGATTTTTTCTCTAGAATACATGATGAAAATTCTTAATGCTGATGAGGTCCATTTTGTGTCTTCCAAAAATAAATTCCAGTTCAGGATTAAAACATAGATAGGACCCTTCATTTGTAACAATAGAAGTAGGGGAGGAAGCAGACATATTACTGAAAGAAATGAAATTCAACCTCAATTTTGCATGGTCATATGATCCATAGGGTACCATTTCTAAACTAAGGGTATATAACAAATCTACAACTTATATTCATACCCACAGACTAGAGATTGAGAGGTACATGAATTAGCTAGAATGGACTCAGAATACTCTACAAGAGGCCAAAGAACAATTAGTTTCAACTTGAACATCACAGACTCTTGTTCCATAGGAGAAAGAAGGAAAAATAATCAAAGAAGAGGAGTCACCTTCAGTGGCTGACACTTCCAACAAATAATTCATAATAATGTACAGGAAGAGGACTAAACTTAATCGCAAGGTGAAACCAAGCAAGAATTTAGAGCAGGAAGTTATTATCATAACCAAGGAGACACCTACTTCCTCACAACTAGGTGGTCAAACCACATTCTCTCTTACCACCTCTACTGCTTCATAGGATCAGCAACAAGCTATTCAAACCAGCATATTTGCTACAAGGAAGAAAGAGGAAGACCACTTTTGATACATTTAGGGAGATTAATTTGAAAAATGAAGTTTTTAATACCAGTACATATAATTAGTTCCGGAAGCAGGCTTCCATCTCTCATATTAGGTTGTTGTTATCCTTTGAATTAGAGAAAGGAAAAACGCAGATGGATTTACTCCAAGCACAAATTCCATAGCCCAAAACAACAGTTGATTATAAAAATACTGCATTCAATTTTGACATTAACTATATACATCCCATTGATCAAATGGAGATGCATAAGAAAAAAAGTGAAATGATTTCATCTACACTCACTAACACTGCTATGATTTTCTCCAAATTGCAGGTTTCTTTAGCTAATATCCAGTCACAGCTCAAGATGGAAAAAATATCCTCTTTGGCCAAGGATTCAAGGATTAAGTCTTTGTAATACTTAGTGATCAGGATTGGATATGATACCTCCAATATCAGAGCTGCAGAAGAGGTGATTAAAAAGAAAAATACTGACATAGCAGCATTAAGGAAGCAACTAAAGCTACCAGTTATAGAGGACCCTTTGGCCAAAGACATTGAAGAGACAGAGTCACAAAAATAAGATACGATGAAGCTCATCATGTAGCAGAATGCTCAATTGAGGGATATGGTAACAGAAATGGAAATATGATAAATGAAAAATATCAGGCTGCCAAACTATCACTAGTCCCTTTAGAGGTTGTACCCCTTACAACTATTCCCATGACCACACCTTCTACAATAACTACAGAAGATGGAGTTAAGAATCTCACTAAATTAGTGAATAATCTTTCAATTCACGGGAAAGAGATAAAGAAGCTTGAGGACCAAGTGAAAATGTTGGACGAACAGAAGTCCAGAAGTGATAGCTCACATGCAGCTGAAACTTAGAGAGTACAAACATTGATATAAAGGTTGCAGAAGTTAGAGAAGGAGTCATCTGTTGGAAATACCTTGGGGAAAGTTAAAGAGATAATTTGGACATATATCATTGAGTCCATCAATTAAATCTGGCCTTGCATCCATATCATATTTGAAAAGAAGGAGCTGATAGAGAAAGCCAATGATGTCATTACAAACATCAAAGAGGAGTTGGGAGACATGCCAACTATTGCTAACCACATTATCAAGATCCTAAATTCCAAGAACATGTATGAGATGGATGAGTTAGGAGTTGAGGACATCACAGAGACAATTTTGGAGGTCAAGAAGGTTCTTACAAGGAGAAACCTTATTTTACAGCTGGAAGAAAAACGTCACAACTTGGAGATAGCTGTAAACATATTTTTCAGTAGGATATAACCTTTAACTCATAAAGGTCTTCCTTCCTTGTTTGTAATAAATGACAAACTAATTACCGGAGAGGATTATGTAAATAAATTGAATGAAATTGCCAGCGATACAACTACATTTTCAAATATCATGGGGAATATGATAGGGAAATCATTTTTGAAGGCATTAGCTCATGACCTTTTCATCCAACAGGAAATAAAACATGTTTTTGTGGTAAAACCAACTTTTGCTAAGTATACCAAGGTGGATGAAATCTACAGGTAGGTTATAAAATTAACTATCCCAGATCAATAGCGATGGGATAAGTTAATTGAGTTCCAGGAGTAAAAGTTAACAAAGGACAATCTTCTCATGACCAACTCATAGGACAACACATCAGAAAAATTTATAGCCAGCATAGCCTACCAATAGGATTAATCATCAATTGATTCATTGAAAACAGTGCCAGAAAGCCATATCACCCACATTGAGCCTTTTTCTTATAATAGTTAGAGTTTATTGTTAGATTTAGGGTAACAATACAATGTCTGTTGAGACAACATTTATTTTAAATGATTTTTAAATTTCAATATAAATACTTCGTTGTTTGAAGTATTAGAGGTTGATTTCTGAACATATTTTTCCTACTACACAATTGTAAATTTTAAGTTTTGCTGGAGCATCAATAATACAAAGACTTATTTCAAGATTCACGTGGTGTAATTATTGGTGAATTGTTTCTATTGTTCCTGTGATTTCCACTGTTATTTACTTTCTCTTTTTATCATAATTCTTAATTTTAAAAGAGAAAGTGTGATGAATAGGACACGTTATTTAAAACACCTTATTCTGGATGCTTTTACAATTTAATTGTTTTCTACTTGAAGTCATATTGAAAAATACTTAAATGTTTTTTAGTCTCAATTGATATTCACTCTTCTACCATATCCATTATTCATTTAAAAATCTTAAACGAATCCAGTAAATACAACCTAGCTTGCCATGTTACAACTCTTTTAAAAAATTGATGCAAAATCTAGTTTCATGTTTTGTCTTCATTTCCCAATGGAAAAATAAATATTTACTCAATCAAATCAATCAAAATCAAATAATCACCATGTACAATCATAACTAACCTAACATTTTTCCAAAACAAAGCTAAATCTTAAAGACAGATCCCTCTTTGAAGCTAGCAGGGCTAGATCCTAGCTTCCAAAGTGGTTTTGATGTTATCTTCTGTGATTTACTCTCCCAATATTAGAAATTAAAAAACGATAACATAGTGGCAACAATACTGGGAAGAATTGAAAAAAAATATAATTTCTTTCGAATTCATAACCCTGGTTAAAACATTGTATGATAGGAATACTTTAAGTTTGGTTTTCTTTTCAATAGTGTAAATAATAAGTGTCTGTGTGCATTTAGATTGTAATGCTGGCTCCTAAAAGAGCCTATAATAGATCTTATTCTGATCCAAATCTTACAGTATTACTAGATGAAATTGAGAAAACACTGAAAAGAAAGAGCTTAGCTAAAAGCCAAGGAATTTCTAGTCCTCCTCATAGAGTAGATTCACTCCGAAAATATTTTGTAACCCTGCAAGACATTGAGTTTGATTTACCCTTTGAACAAAGCCTATTTAGAACTAAATCAGCCAATTGGCAAAAAATATAGTGGTAGATCAAGCTACATTAAGAAGAAATTCATCTGAAGCCCAATCTACTCCTACTGATATAGACCTTCAAATCCTTCAAGACTTTGACAAAGTGTAGGGTTTAGTCTCAGGATTATACCTTTCTGTTCATGAAACTTATTTCAAGCAATCCGTTGACCTTTCTGATTTGAATTCTTATGCTGAATCACTCACCTCATCACAATCTATGCATCCTAGATCAACAAGTCCTACCCCTTCTATAGTATCCACAAATACTCCGGTACTTTCCCATAAATCAGTGAACTGTACTCCTTCTGTAGTTTCCAAAATAACTCCAGTACTATCCCACGAAGCAAATCAAACTCCTTCTTCTCCCCAATCTTCAACTACAATCCAACCTTCATCTCCCCCAAAATCCCAAGTTTCAACTCAACCTCCACCTTTTATCCAACAACCACATTATATTTTTCATCCTCATATCCCCATAATTGCAGCTAGATATGCTTCCCTTGTCCTTCAAGCTCCTTTGGCAGACATGCCACCAGATTATCAAACAAGAATCCCTCAATTTGATGGGAATCGACCTATCACTGCCCAACAACATGTAGACAGAATGAATGATAGTTTTGATCTTCAGGAGGCAGATGAGGAGAGTGTGAAACTAAGGTTGTTTGCACAAAGTCTCATAGGAAAGGTGAGGAAATCGTTTAAAGCATTACCTGCTGCTAGTATTCATGATTTACCTGAATTTCATCAAACATTCCTTACTAGGTGGGAGATTAAGAAGAACCCCCTTCAGCTTTTATTTGAATATGAAAGCATTAGGAGAGGAACAGTGGAAATTGTTCAAGACTATTTCACAAGATTCAATAGTGTATATAACACAATCCCTGCTAATATCAAACCACCACAAGGCTTAGCTATAATAAAATTCCCAGATGGTTTTGAGGTAGACATGGCTTACCAACTGTTATAGCATCATTTTTCACCTTCATATGATTCATGATTTCTTTTATGGCTTTGGGAACCCATTTCCATAGACTTGGACAAAATTCACTAAAAAACAGTGTTAAAAATCCCATACGCGGTTATGCCCAGCTTTTTCCGCGTGTATACGCGAGTCCATACAGACTTTTCCGCGTATGAAATTAAAATTATTAAAAAATATATATATAAATTCCCTATTTTTGGGCTAGGTTGATGGTTACTCTAGTAGTTCAACCACCCTAGCACGTGGCCAACTATTTCCAACTGATTGAAACTACTTTGAGGATGTATAAAAAGCCCTCATGTGTATGGCCTAAGGGAGAGAGAAATGATTGATATTATACTCTGTTGGAATCCCTAATCCAAGTCTGATTTCCTGTGCCTCCTGCACTTTCCCAATTCAGTATTGGAAACCTTCGTTTCCAGGAGATGTTCATCCCTCTATATGTCATCTTGTGTGCACAAGTTCTGAAGGAGTTTTAGCGAGGCAAGGGCGAGACGGATCCGGACGACAGTCTCGTCATAGTTCGTGGGAGGATTCAGGTGATCTCTCCACTTTTTACTACTGTACATGCTATTCATAATACAGAAGAACCATCTTGTTCCTGAAATACACGTGTTGGAATCTGCTTGCATATGTGGAAATATTTATTATTTAAGCATTTATTATGGTTTATTAATGTTTCACGTGGATTTCACTAACGTTTAGGGTAGATATATATTGTACAACCAGTTCTTCATGCTTATTTCTTTCTAGTTTTTAGGTTATGGAGGAAGAAGGGTTGCTGGGGGTTTGGACCCTGCGGGATCTACTACAAACATAGGACCTACGATAAGTTCCTCGATCTACTCTATCTAGTTTTTCATGAATGGATATGGTTGTGTGAGTCCTTCTTGAATTGCATGCCCTGATCTGTGGAGGTTTCAACCCAACAAACCTCTAGGGTGATTTTCCCCGAAACAGAACTGGCGACTCCGCTGGGGATCGCATTCTTGTGATTCCCCTGTTGGGTGGTTTCAGTGGTTTTCACGGTTTCCAACAGTTTTTATCATCTTTTCCAGTCCAGTAAAGCTTTTCTTGGTCAGACTGAAGACCTGGTTCTTTATCCAGGCTTGATTTTTTATATTTTTCTTTATTTTCTTTTTCATACGCTAGTTTCTCTGCACACAGACACGTATACATGCGAGTTTTGTTAGAGGAATCTGCGTATACGCAGGTTTCCCTTAACACAGACGCGTATGCACGCTTGTTGCATAACTTATAGGTAGCGTATGCCTGGGCAAGTTTTGAAATTTCTGATTTCTGAGATTTTTGGTCTTTTCTGCCTGTGAAGGTCTGTTCCTGCAGTATCTTTGTGGTCTCTGGATTTGGTTGGAAGTGATTATCAATATTTTTCTCTCTTGTTTGATTGAAAACTAAATCATTTGGAAAATCTTGTTTTTTTGGTGCTTGCACTTCTGGTTTGAGTACCGAGATCTCTTTCTTGGGATTCTTGGTTGTTCTGCTTAATCAGAATAGAGAGCTTCTGCTCAATTACTCTTTCCTACCTTTATGTCTTGCTTTGCGCTTTAGTTTTTGCCTTCTTTTGGTTAGTTTTCTTGTTTTCATTCGACTAGGTCTTGTGGCAATTTTTGAAGAGTCATTCTTGGTTCTTTGAAGTTTTTGTTTGCTGCAAGGGTGTGCTATTCTTCTAAGCTGAATTGTTGAGTTTCTTGTCTTCCTTGTGCTTGCATGAATCTTGCTACCAAGTAGCACTATAAGATTTTGGGCATTCTTGTTGAAGTATTGTTTGAAATTCAAAGTTGTTTGGCTTGGAATTTTCATAGCTTTCTTGGTCTTGTTGAAGTCCTTCCTTTATAAAATTCAAAAAGCACAAAAACATTTTTGTTTTTCCTTTGCTTTTGTTTTTCATTTTTGTTTTGGTTTCCTTTCATCTTTTGGAACTTTGGTGAGATTTCTTGCTTTTGGTTTTTGACTTGATTTGGGAAGGGAATTGTCATTGGTTTCTTTCTCTTATTTCGAGTGCATTTCGGTGTCTTTATGCTGAGAGTTTTTGACATGGAAATTAGCTTGGTGGACAGCTGAAAAGCGATAAAAACTGAAGGATTCTTGGGAAATTTCTCTTTGTTTCGATAGATTTTTTCATCTTAGAAGTAAACATCATCTTAGCGATTTTCATTTGGTGCACTTAAGCATTTAGTCTTTTTCATATATTTTGTGAGTGTGAGATTGTTATTCGAAAAGAAAAAATATATAAACTCGTAGAACCCGTGTAGAAATTGCTCTTCATCGAAAGACAAATTTTGCATCTGCATATAGTTTGGTTTTTCATTAATTTCTTTTCTGCTTCACAAAACACCACAAGTTTCATTGTCATATCCCTTGACTTAATAAAAGCCAACTAAAATAAGCACTATAGTTTAAAATCAACTAGCAAGTTTTGTACTAAGTGTCATACACCAACTAGCTAGGTTGTAGGGCCTTGGATTAGGTGAGTGGAGAGTTAACTCTCCAAGGCCGCTCAAACTGAAAACATAGAAGTTAATTATTTGAGCGAAATCCAACTCCGTTAGGTGGACCGGGAAATCTCTCCTCCAGAGTCAAGCGCGAGGGGAAGTGAAGGCCGAGAAGAGAGATACCCCCTCTCTAATTTGCTGGATCTAACCTCAAGACCGTTCCACCCGGCTTCTGACACGGATTGGTGCCCATAGTTGCCATTCCTAGGCTCCACATAGGTGACTGCGAGGGAATACCCGTGGTACCTGAGGCAGACATCGTATCACTTTAGTAGTACTTCTGGGGGGTGCCCTTGTGAAGCTTGGGTGCTTGTGCCAGCAAAGGCTATTGTTTGGAGGTCGGCGTAACTGTTTCTGATACCTTCGCTAGTAGGCCTAGGCCGTAATTATCCTAGACTACTTTCAGGAGGTCCTATATTTCGCTTTCTTGTATTTTGGTGTCCGGTCCTAATCACTCGGACCGGAAATACCTGAAGGTTTCTTGTTTGGTTTTATCTCAGGGATATTTTTAGTGAGTGCTCTTTGCTCCTTAGCTTGCCTAGCTTGATATTTTTTGAGTCTAATTAATCTATTAAAGTGGCTGATCAAGTGCCTCGTCGTTCGAGGAGAATCCGGGGGTTATCTCCCGAGAGTGCAGAGCCTTCTCCGAGAAGGCGTAGGAGTAATTTAGTAGGTGAATACCACCTTGTGGTATCTGACGCAGTGGAGAGAGATCCTCCAAAAGGGTTTGAAGGTCCTGTTGTTGGTTCTGGTGTCGATTCTGAGAGGAGCGTTCCGCTCACCTCTAGAGTCTTGTTTCCACGAGAAGCAAGAGAAGAAGTAGAAGTAGAGGAAGTATCTCAATATTTTGAGTCACTTCCATCTCCTCTTCCTCCTGATTATCCATTTGTTGTGGAGTACATCAGACCTGATTTTGCAAGACCAGAAGATCCTCCATACTATTCATATCTTTCGATGGCCACGACTGGGAACACAGCTTCGGCTGTGAGTACTGCAGGCATTCAGACCCCTGCTTCAGTAGAAGGAGGGGGCACTATTGCTATATCTACAATTGCTTCTATTAATGTTGTGTTTGGCTCTGGTCACACCCAAGCACAAGCTTCTCATTCTGGTCCCTTTTTTTTCGGAATGCCCACTAGTGGGATTCCTTCGTTTTCCTTTCCTTTTGCTTCAGCTGTATCTATGCCCATGTCTTCCATGGCTAGTGGATCAGCTTCTTTTCAAGGGTTCCCCTTCGGGAGTGGACATATTCCTAATCCGAATCCTTCCTTATGGTCTTTTCCTTTTACCTCCCAGACCCAGAGTTTTAACCCTTGGTCAGGAGGTCAGAGTTCGACAACCTTCACTGGTTGGAATCCTATCTTTACGTCAGCGGGGGTTGGGAATCAGTTTTACGCTGGTCATCAAGGGAATACTTCTTTCCCTTCGTCGAGTGCCTATCAGGATTTTTCTCCTCTGTCTAATGCGTGGAACCCCTATCAGGGGCTTTCCTCTTCATTTAATACTTCGGGAGGGGGAACTGGTCAGGTCTTTGGTAACTCTTCGTTGGGAGGGGGGTCTTCTCCTTTTTCTACGAGTCAGTTCTGGCAACCTGGTGCCTCATCAAATCCAGGCCATTCTTTTTAGAATGTTGGGAAGCCATCCCACCAAGGATGGAATCCTCAAGCTACTCCTTGTTTACCTTTTCTGGTAATGTTAAACTTGCCAGATTTGTCGAAATTGACTAACAATCCGATCCGATATAGTCCGGGGTGGCCTCCGGTTCCTACCAAACTTCCTTCAGACATTCCAAAGTTTGAAGGCAAGAATGGAGAGGACCCGGGTAACCATATCACCACTTTCCATCTTTGGTGCTCATCTAACTCCCTGATTGACGATTCAATTAGGTTGAGATTGTTTCAGCGCACCTTGACAGGAAACACTGCCAAGTGGTACATTGAGTTGGCTGGGGGCAGCTTTGCTACATTTGGAGATCTGGCTACTACATTTCTTAACCACTTCCAGTTTCCTGTCCGTTACGATGTCGGGACTAAACTCTTGGCTAATTTCAAGCAGGACGATGCAACCCACATTTTTGATCATATTCAGGAATGGCGGAGAAGGAAGAGGCTTATTAAAGCTCATATTCCTGGTGAATTCCTCTTGGAATGGTTCTTGAAATCATTGCAGTCAGAAATTTCTAAGGATGTATCCCTATCTGGGGTATTTTCCGAGGAGCAGGCCATTTTTAGGGCCCAACAGCTTGAATTGATATATTCTCAGTCTGGGGTCCTTCAAAAATATTTGCCTAATGCTCCGTGCTCCAAGTTAGACTTTTCTAAGCCTAAGCCTGGTCCTCATGGTGATGGACTTGTTGGATCGATCGATAGTGGTGCAGCTAACCTGCTTAGTCAATTGCAGTAGTTGTCTATACAATCTGCTTCTTCTGGTCAGGCTGCGCCTGTTGAGTCATCGCCTTCTCAGTCTTTGTCGATGAATGCCATTCAGTCTTCTAACCCCAAAGGAAATCAACAATCCGAAGGGAAGAAGAAGGGACGTAATAAGAAAAAGGGAAAGAATGGGAAGGGTAATGCAAAGTCTAACGAGCAGGGTGGTGAGGGGCCAAAGGATAAGAAGAAAGTTAAGTTTCCATGCAAGTTATGTAATGGAGACCATCTTACTCACCTTTGCCCCAAGATTCAGGATGCTCAGCGCTTGTTAGCTCAGCAGGGTTCTTCTAGTTCCCAGGCTGTGCTGACTAACCCTTTTCCCCAAGGGCAACAACTTCTTGTTGGCGCGAATCAAAATCCTGGGGCTTCCTCTGGGGGCACCCAAGAAGGGGAAATTCCATCAAATATTTTCATGATGAGTGCTCACGCGGATATCGCCACTAGATCCCATGATTATGGCGAAGCTGAGTCTTCGAAAGCCAAGGGTGCTCCTGATGCTACTGAGCCGCTTCATATTTCGAAGCCTACTCTCAAGCCTTTACCTCGGATGCCAAAAGCATCTGCTAAGCGGGCGACGATTAATCCAAATGCTAGGGCTACCCAGAACTACTCTGTTGTAGAAGATCTGGCGCAGAGTCCTTGTGCTATGTCTACTCTCGAGGTGCTCCAGTCCTGTCTGGCTCAGCGCAGTGCTTTGCTCGCTGCTATTGGAGATGTTGATCCAAAGAACTCTCTTATGATCACATTTGATATGTCGAATATTAAGAAGAGATTACCCCATCATATGGCCTTTCATATTAAATCGTCATACTAGAAATGCAATATTTTTTGGACGGTCGTTGATGAGGGTGCTTCCACATGTGTGATGTCTCTCACTTGTTGGAAGACAATTGGATCTCCCGCAGCTGTTCCATCTACCACTCTTCTGACTGCGTTTGATGGTCATTCTCACAGACCCCATGGTATTGTCCCAGCTTTTCCCATCTGTGTTGGGGGAAAAACTGTTAATATAGAAGTCGAGGTAGTGGATGCAAGTTTGGACTACAACCTTCTGTTGGGAAGAAACTAGATTTACGAGATGGATGTTGTTGCATCCTCATTATTTTGAATTATTTGTTTCCCTCACGAAGGGAGGATTGTTATAGTGGACCAACTGGATTGTCCTCCTGTAGACTCGAATGCGTCTACTGACTCAACTGTTCCAAAATTGGATAATACCAAGGTGCCTGTTGAGAATCTAGGGGTTGGGATGTATTCTGCTTTGATGGGTACTTTCGATATCCCACCTCCTACTGTGCATATAAATGCTATTTCATCCTCCAAGGCTCCTCTTCGAAGATATTTCTTCAGAACTCATTATTTTTCAGACCCTTGGACCTTACCTTCCCCTACTGCCACATTAGCGGAAGGTCAAGTGGGTGGAATGGCATTTCCGATGTCTGCAGCTGAGATTGCTTATCAGTCTATTGTTGACTCTGCAGACTCCATTCCAACTTCTCTTTCACCGGAGGAATTGGATGGTGATGTGGCTCCGGCTTGGACTCTTAATTCATCTTCTGCCCAGGATTGCCTTGATACCACTCTTCCATCTGAAGAGGCAATTCTGGAAGCCATGACTGGTGTAGAGAGACTGTGGGATGATTTGCATCACCGGTCTTATTTCTTACCTGAGTTAAGCGAAGTTGAGTCAAGTTTTCCAAGTCCTCTGTCTCCTGGTCCTGTTCGCCCAGTCCTAAACCCTTTAGCACCAACACAGGTATATGTTGAAGGGAACATGGCTGTGATTTCTCCAACTATCCCGATGAACATTTCCAGGGATCCCAATGTTATCGAGAATGTCTTCATTGGAGCTGAATGTTCCTCTGAAGAGATCCATATTTACATCAATCTCTTCAAAGAGTTTAGGGATGTGTTCGCTTGGTCTTATGAGGAAATGCCTGGTATAGATCCATCTATTGTCCAGCATGAGATCAAGACTTACGAAAACACTAAGCCTATGAGGTAGAAGCTTTGTCCAGTCAATACTAGGAAGGCTGCAGCTATCAAAGCTGAGGTGGAGAAGCTGCTCAAGGCAGGGTTCATTTACCCGGTTCCTTTGATTGAATGGGTTTCAAACCCTATTCCTGTAGATAAAAAGCAAGGAACCATTCGAGTATGCATTGATTTCAGGGACCTTAATAAAGCATGTCCTAAAGATAATTACCCCACACCATTTATTGATCAGATTATGGATGAGTGTGCCGGTAATGAGATTTTCTCCTTCATGGACTGTTTTTCCGGATATAATCAGATTACTATCCGTCCTGAAGATCAGCATAAGACTGCCTTTATTTGTCCCTGGGGTACGTTTGCTTACAAGAAGATGCCTTTTGGTCTTAAAAATGCTGGGGCTACCTTTCAGCGGGCCATGTCATATGCCTTCCACGACATCAAACATATCATCGAGGCATACTTGGATGATTTAGCTGCTCATTATCGAAAGAGAATGGATCATCCCACTCACATTCGTCAAGTATTTGAATGGTGTCGTTTCTATAAGATTAGATTGAATCTGAACAAGTGTGTTTTCGCGGTCACATCCAGTCGGTTATTGGGATTTATCGTGTCTAGGGAAGGGATAAGGGTAGATCCCTTCAAGGTTGAGGCAATACTTCAGTTGCCTCCCCCGTCGTCTATTCGTCAACTTCAAAGTCTTCAAGGAAAGGCTAATTTTCTGCGGAGATTTATCATAAATTATGCTGAAGTTACAAAGGGATTTATGAGATTTTTGAAGAAGGGAGTTCCATTCTTTTGGGATGACTTCGCTCAGCGCTCATTTGATGCTTTGAAAAAAGAATTGACCTCTGCTCCTTTATTGAGTCCACCTGATTATAGCAGGGATTTCCTTTTGTATCTGGTAGCAGCAGAATCTACTATCGGTATGGTTTTGGTTCAGGAGGATGATGCTCTTGTAGAGCATGTTATATACTATCTTAGCTGAGGCTTGGTAGGTCCTGAACTCCGATATACTCTGATAGAAAAGCTAGCTTTAGCAGCTGTCCACGCTGTGCAGCGACTCCGGCATTACATTCTTCTACGGAAAACCTATGTTTTGGCAGCAGCCAATCCATTTCAGTTTGTCCTCAGTAGGCGAGTGATTCGGGGCAAATACAATAGATGGATTGTGATTTTGCAGGAATTTGATCTTGATTTTATGTCTGCCAAGTCCAAGAAATCATTGGTTTTCGCAGAATTGATCTCCGAGTTGCCCTGTGGTGAAGAGATAGTCTATGATGAATCCTTTCCGGATGAAAATTTGTTTCTTATCTCTACACAGGATCCTTGGTATGGAGATATCATTGTATATCTTCAGACTGCGAAGTTTCCCTCTTCTTTTTCGAAAGATGAGCGTCGTAAGTTGCGTCACTTGGCTAAAATTTATGTGATTATTGGTGATGCTTTATACCGTCGAGGGGTTGATTCAATCCTGAGACGTTGCTTAACTCTTGAAGAAGCTGAGGCTGTGCTGAATGATTGCCACAATGGAGCTTGTGGTGGTCATTTATCTGGGCTTGCTACAGCCCAAAAAATCTTGCGTGCTGGGTACTTTTGGCCTTCGATTTTCAAATATTGTGTTGAAGCGGTCAAAAAGTGTCATCCGTGTCAAGTATATACTCGAAAAATGCGTGCTCATCCAGCTCCGCTTTTCCAGTCATTACTTTCGGTCCCTTTACAAAGTGGGGTATTGATTTTACTACTTGTAACCCGCCTTCAGCTAAAGGTCACAAGTACATTATTGTAGCAGTAGAATACTTTACGAAGTGGGCTGAGGATATGCCTACTTTTGGGAACGATGGTGAGACTACAATGCTTTTCCTATTCAACCTGGTTATTGCTAATTTTGGTATTCCTAAAGAGATTGTCACTGACTATGGCAGTCATTTTCAGAATAGCATGATGGCTGAGTTGGCTTTGAAATTAGGTTTCCGGCAGGAGCATTCATCTCCGTATTATCCTCAGGCGAATGGGCAGGTGGAAGCCGTGAATAAATCCTTGAAGACCATTCTTCAAAGGACGATTCATAAAGCTCGGTCCAACTGGCATATCATGCTATATCCTGCACTTTGGGCATATAGGACATCAGTGAAAACTGCAACTGGCTTTACTCCATTTCAGTTAGTTTACGGGCTGGAATCCGTATTTCCTATTGAATGCAAGATTCCTTCGCTTAAGTTAGCTGTTGAGCTTCTTCCTGACACTTCTAGTCTGGTAGAACGTCTCCTTCGTCTGGAACGTCTTGATGAGCAGCGTCGAGATGCCGCCACGATGAATGAGGCGCATAAAAACCGAGTTAAAGTTCAGTACGATAAGGTGGTCAAACCTGGGGCTTTCTTAGAAGGTGACCTTGTTTTGGTTTATGCCCTAGACAAGGATGCCCTGGGGGCAGGAAAATTTAAGTCTATGTGGTATGGCCCCTTCATTGTTAAAAAAGTCCTTAAGAAAGGAGCATATACCTTGGTTGATTTCGAAGGAAACGAGTTGCCGGAGCCCAGAAATGGGCTCTACTTGAATAAGTATTATGCCTAGGCTTCGGTCTGGCATGTTGCTTTTGTATATAGTTTTTTGTTTTGTGCATATCTGGTTTAGGTTTTTGGTGTGATGGTGATGTTTTTGATCTGCTTTGGTAGGTTGTGTCGAGTGATGAGTCATTACGGTTTCGCCGATGGTGCTAGTAGACACACCCGGAACTTGTCTTCCGCGGCTTGGGTGCTTCATCATCCATCCGGTCAGCTGTTAGTATCAAGAGGAGTCTGCATTGGTCTTGCTTCCAATAATGTAGCAGAATACACTGCAGTTATTCATCTACTCTCGGAGGCAATATCTTTAGGTATTGATTCGTTAGTAGTTTTCTTGGACTCCCAGCTGGTGGTGTCGCAGTTGAAAAATACTTATCGGGTTCGAGATCCATTTTTACTCCGGTTGTTTTTGAAGGTACGTTTGTTACAAAGATCATTTCAATTTTTAACTTTCATTCATATTCCTCGAGCTGACAATTGGATGGCAAACTCATTAGCTAATCAAGCACTTAATTGGCATATTAATCATTCAACACAATAAAATTTAATCATCAAAAAAATCATACAGTTTATTATATATTTTTTCATACATTTGTCACATCATATCAAATTGCTGTATATATCATCAGAGTGTTTCAAAAAACTATACAAAATTTGGATCCATAAGTCATACAAAATTTGGGCTTATGCCCCATCATGTTCAGTATCAAAAAATATGCAGTCATCTGGTAAATCAAATCTAGCTACTCCTCAGGTCCCTGCCCATAAGCTGTGTTCCTATAGAACATGACTGCAGTCGCGACTTAGCGGAATAACCGCACCCAGTCACGAGGTACTCCTACCACTCGTCTCTGGACGGCCTCGGGAAGATCCTCCACTACCGCCATAGGCACTTGGCGGGTTAATCCCTCCAAGTTCCTCTATACTGCATGGAGAGTTCTCTCCAAGTCTATTGTATCCGCCTCGCCTCTGCGACGCTTATGTCGCGGGTATCCCTTAGGTCTAACTGGTCCAATATCTGCATCATGATCATTATAATATTGTAAGTCTTTGGAATCCAATCAAAAACATGTTTCATTTTTTCATACATATTTAAAATATCCAAAAAAAATTACATAATCAAAAAATCAAACTTACCGACTGTGCCCCATGCCACGCCAGCTGGAAGAATGAGGTCTGGATCGCCTCTGAAATCCATCCCGGCATAGGGATAGTCGTCCACAGCGATGATCTGTTCTCCCCACCATAGGAATAACTCATCATCCCAGGTGGTCCGGGGAACTTCACTTCCCCCCAATCTCTTCATCATGTCTACCCAACAGGCAATTCTTGGGTCTCTCGGGCTGCTGATGGTAGAGATCACTCTGGGTCTTAGTAATGGAATCTTCTCGAAGAAGAATGTCATCAGAATTGTACCGTATCCAAAATGTTTTGTCTTTACTTGGAAAATAGAGGTCAATTGTTGCTTCATGTTCATCAGTAGGGCTGTGCACCAATCATATACATGAGTTAAGCATTCTACTGTTATACTCATGTGAGTCCTGGAAGCCTGGTGTAGGGAGGCAGATCCTGCCACCCTGCCAATGGTGAAAAGGAGGATTTTCATGTGAAAATTCCTTATATCTCTTATGGCAATTTGGGTTCCAACTTTCTTTGCACCATGTACGCAGTACACGTGGACGTAATCTTCCATGGTGAGCCCTCCCAAAGGCTTACCATGCAAGTCTATTGGCTCCCCCCTCCGGGAGTGTCCAGTGATAAAATATATATCTTCCACTTCAATGCATATAGGTATCTGATCTATCATAAAGCAGTCCTCTTCCGGTACCCAATAGTTCACAAGCATTTCAAGCAACCGGACATTGCTCTTCATATTTGGCATTTTAAAAAACTTGAGTAATCCACAATTCCAAATAATATTCAGTTATGCTTGGTTCTACATGACTTCTTGATCAATTGCACTGTGTTCACACTCTCTCCATGAGATGGTCATCCTGAAAAATTTCAATAATCCATTCATTAGCTATGCATTTTTTCATTTGGGACTGTGCATACGCGACTTTATTTGTGCACAATCGTGTGTATACGCGACTTTCCCATTACCAACCTGCGTATGCGCAAACCCGTGATTTTTGGAAAGAGATTCTACGGTTAAAATTCGTAAATTTTAGTTTATGAACGGACAAAATGAATAGCAAGCATGATTGATGAACTTACCTGACAAATTCGGTGCGATTTGATGGTCTGTTGCTCCTGTTTTGATGAAAGAAGTTTTTTGCTCCAGAGCACTTTTTTCCAAATCAGCAATGTAACAATGAACCAAATATGAGGTAGCTTGTCTATTTATGCCCAAAAATTGAAAATTTTTCGCAAAATTTTGTTATGCTTACTTTTTCAATCTATCTTAAGCTGCATAACCCAGATGCTTGGAAGTGCCCAGTTTGGTATGTTTTCAGGTAAATTTTGACGAATTCGAGAATTTTTCCGGATTTTGATCCATGACGGCTGACCCGTCATGGCAGGTATATGATCTTCACTGGCATATAGGTTAGGGAATTCACTTTCCGTTGCATTTTTCATACTAGCCTCCATTCTGATCACTTGCCTTAGGGTCGATCCCATCAAGTCATGAGTACTTAACCCATTTCACTCGCCGATTTTTTAATCATGACTTGGTGGTAGAGCCTTCCTTTACATGGGCTTCCTAGTTAGTTCCTCGCTAGCACTTGTTGCCCATGCTGCGTTTTATGTAGGCTCAGGAGTCCTCTTTAGTTCCTGCCATGACTTATGTGTTGAAGCTTCATTCTTCTTCTTCTTCACTATCATTTTTCTGGCTATTACCCTAGAGGTTCCTTGGTGTTGTTGAGTTGTATTACTGCATTTCATATTGGCTACTTGTTTATCCTGGCCTTTAGTCGGCTTCATTTGGACTCGATGTTTAAGCCAACTTTTGACCTTGACTTTCTGTACAAGTTAACCATTGCATGCACTTAGCTATCGCGACTTGACACCATTTTTACCGATGGATGGAACATTCCTTTGAGTATCGTTGACCAGTTTCCGCCACCTTGCATTGAGCATAGGATTGTTCCTATCCCAGGAACTAGTGCATCTGTTTCTTGATACTCGTTCCGTCCATTGTACTATAGCATTCTTTTATTCTTTTTTAGGCTTATATGAAAAAGACAAAAAAATCAAATATTATAAAAAAAAGAGCGGGAACGGGATGTTACTTCATTACTTTTATGGCAGTACAGTACAGTTTGTTACCCTTGAAAGAAGCACATACACTTATATATTTCCTTCATTTGGGATGGTTTTAGTTTTGACCTAGGTTTAGCCTTATCCTTGTTTCACTGGTCGGTCCTCCCCCGATTGGTTATCTCTTCCAATCATATGGAGAGTTTGTTTTGCCTCCTGCATAACAGACTTATACAGTGTCATTTTTTACTGCCATGGTCATCACGAGTCGTGCTTTTGTTCAAGGGAAGTCTAACCTAAGTCAGCCATTCTACGGTGTCTCTTGACTCATATTTAGTCGGCCTTCCCGGTCTGGTCCGTATCTTTTTCTATCACATTAGATGTTTTGGTCTTCTGCTCGTGCTGGTTTGAGAAGGTCCTCATTGACTTCTTGCTGGCAGGTTTGTCTCTTATCGACTACGACACATTGCTCTGAGAGCAAACCTAGAGCCGCACCCTGGCCCTATTTCCATCATTGATAGGTGACCTTGTGCTCAGCATTTGATCATCATTATGGGTCTTTGACTGAGTGGTTTCCCCTGTGTTCGACGTCAGCATACATTATCACACTTGAGATTCGTGCAGTACCTTGATTTCCATTTGACCCTATTGGTGGATTTCTCGTCTCTGTGTCAGCTTTAATTATTGGTTGGTTCAGAGGGTTTCTTCCGTGCGCTAGCTTCATCTTGTGCATGTCGGAAATGTACTTCGGTTTGGCTCCGTCACTTTGCTTCATCCGATTCCTTCCAAATCTTGTCTTGCGGGTTACACTCGCGCTGGACTAATGTGGGATGCCTTAATGCCTTCCTTCCAGCAGCTCTTTTCCCATCGACTCCGACTCATTGCTCTGGGAATAAGGTCTAGAGTCTTTTTGTCAGTACCTTAGGGTTTGCAGTCATCAGTGGCAGACTCTTCACTATCGACAGTGGGGAAACATCATTGCCTCTTGATTGGTAGATTATTCCAAGTGTTCGACTTCAACTCATTTATTCGCACTTGTTAGATTGTACTGGGGCACCTTGACACTCATTTTCATTATTGGTGGGTTGTCTCGCGTTGGTTAGCGGTTTACATCATTGACCGGTAATCCAACGATTTCTCACATGGTCGACTTCAGCTCATTTATTCCCATTGTGTAGAATTGTGCCATAGTGACGGGTGAAGACCTCGGGTTGCATCAGCATTTTTCAATTCACTTTTGACAATGCATTCAATTTCTGCCAGTGATTCCGTCTACCCTTATATGTTGCAGTTTCAGTATAGCAGCATCCTATATGTTGGCTCCCGAGTTGCGTGATTGTACCATGAGTTCCACCCTTATGATTTGGTACTTGGAGATTCAGTTACTTTGTGATCAGACATCTATTTTCAGTATCATTGATCAGCTTTCTATATGTGATACTTGGACATCGATTCAGACTTCTACTTCCGGGCCCTGCTCAGATGATTCATTGTGTACTTTCAGTTCAGCTATACTTGTATACATTCTGGATCTATTATGTACTCTTTATATACATATATTTTTGACTGAGCATGGGTATTCCCACCTCAACATGAGTTGACTCTCTGTTTTCTTTCATTGGTTTTTGGCAGGCTGAAATCTGGTGAAGTCCTCTCTTGTCCTTGCGAAGTTCCTTTGATGTGCATAATACATTTCGGCCATCATGTACCCCTTCTGACCTCATATATTAGGGGGCATCTGTTATAGCATCATTTTTCACCTTCATATGGTTCATGATTGCTTTTATGGCTTTGGGCACCCATTTCCATAGACTTGGACAAAATTCACTAAAAAACAGTGTTAAAAATCCCATGCGCGGTTATTCCCAGCTTTTTCCGCATGTATACGCGAGTCCATACAGACTTTTCCGCGTATGAAATTAAAATTATTAAAAAATATATATATAAATTCCATATTTTCGGGCTGGGTTGATGGTTACTCCATTAGTTCAACCACCCTAGCATGTGGCCAACTGTTTCCAACTGATTGAAACTACTTTGAGGATGTATAAAAAGCCCTCATGTGTATGGCCTAAGGGAGAGAGAAATGATTGATATTATACTCTGTTGGAATCCCTAATCCAAGTCTGATTTCCCGTGCCTCCTGCACTTTCCAAATTCAGTATTGGAAACATTTGTTTCCAGGAGATGTTCATCCCTCTATATGTCATCTCGTGTGCACAAGTTCTGAAGGAGTCTTAGCGAGGCAAGGGAGGGACAGATCTGGATGACGGTCTCGTCATAGATCGTGGGAGGATTCAGGTGATCTCTCCACTTTTTACTACTGTACATGCTATTCATAATACAGAAGAACCATCTTGTTCCTGAAATACACGTGTTGGAATCTGCTTGCATATGTGGAAATATTTATTATTTAAGCATTTATTATGGTTTATTTAATGTTTCACGTGGATTTCACTAACGTTTAGGGTAGATATATATTGTACAACCAGTTCTTCGTGCTTGTTTCTTTCTGGTTTTCAGGTTAAGGAGGAAGAAGGGTTGCTGGGGGTTTGGACCCCGCGGGATCTACTACAAACATAGGACCTACTATAAGGTCCTCGATCTACTCTATCTAGTTTTTCATGAATGGATATGGTTGTGTGAGTCCTTCTTGAATTGCATGCCCTGATTTATGGAGGTTTCAACCCAACAAACCTCTAGGGTGATTTTCCCCAAAACACCAACTCAGGGAAAGAAATTCATCCACATTAGAATTGATGCAAAGGGATGCAATAAGTTGAGAAGAAAATATGTTAGGTAAGAGAGCTTGAATTAGGAGTGAGAGAAGAGTAACCATAAAAGAGGAACCCTCTACTTCTTATGGTGATGCTAAAATTAAAACGTTAGTTAGAACAATAAAAATAATGAAGGAGAGGATTAATTTGAATGAGAGAGCTGCACCTAGGGAAAATGAACCTGCACCTCAAAATCGAAATAAAAATCCTAGGAGAAATCCTCCCCAAATAAAAAAAAGAGAGAAGAGGGGTCCTGATCAGAAAATAGGACCTCCTTTTCAGGAAAACTATGTTGATGAATATGGAGAGGTAGTGGAAGAAGTAGAAGACAATCAGATAAATCTAATGGGTATCAATGATGATCAAAGTGTGTTTCTTACTCAGGAAGAACAAGAGTTGTTTCAATTATCCCAAACTAAACTTTATTCTGAGGAATCATATGACTATAAGAAGGGATTTAAAACTGCTATCATGGAAGTCCATAGACAATAAAATATTAGGAGTAAGAAAACATTACATACTCCAAAAAAAAGTAACAATGAAAACTCTATCAAGAAAACTTTTGACACCACTTCAAAGAAAACTCCGGAAACAGTTTCTAAGAAAACTTCTGATAGCTCTAGCAAAAAGATAGTTGACATTCCTGCTAAAAATATTGTGGAGAGTTCTTCCAAAACTACTCAAACAGACCTTCCTACCACCAGTCACCAACAAGAACACGTGTCAAAATAAATTTATGATAAATCTAACTTTCTGAACTTAAATAAATTTCAAACATCATTCAATATTGAAAATGAACAAGCAAAGATGAAAATTTCTATCCCTTTGACTGTGTTAATGAATAAAAATATGTACAGAAATCATGTTATGAAGACTTTGAACATAGGAGAAAATAATGATATTGTCAATTTCAATCACGATCAACCTGAATTTTTATTTGGTCCAGAAGTAGATGGTAAACCACAAGAAGGAGGAGTTCCTCCATTTTATGTTAGTCTTAATGTTCATGATAAATTTATCCACAATGCTATGTTATATTCAGGTGCCTCACACAATTTTATGCCAAGAGCAATTATGGAGAAACTTGTTCTTGAAATTACTAGGCCTTACAAAGACTTGTATTCATTTGATTCAAGAAAAGTAAGATGTTTAGGTCTCATTAAGGATCTATGTGTCACTTTAGCCCAAATCCCATCTAAGAGTCTAGTAATGGACATATTAGTCGCTGAAATTCCCCCAAAGTATGGCATGTTGTTGTTACACTCTTGGGGAGAAAAAATACAAGGTACAAATGGATATGACTTGTGCAACCATCCCAATGTTTGGTCAAAATATAAGATTGTATAGGGAAACCTTGATGAAATATATGGTGAGTAGTAAGGAGAAGCCACATAAATACCCCATTTACTCCATTCACTTTGATTTAGATTCCTTCATTTTGTATAATGATGGGGATATTGACACTCACATCACCAGTGATGAAAATGACATTTGTGAAACAGATGAAAATCAAACACAGATTGTGCAACAAAATACTGAAATTGAAACTTTTTGGAATATGAGTTTTGATCGTTCTTGTAGTAGAGCAGGCTTAGGAGTAGGTGTGTGGGTCTCAAATTCAAGAAATAATCACGCAGAAGGTCATTCATATAAACTGAATTTTCAATGTACCAAGAACATAGAAAAATATGAAGCACTTATTTTAGGCTTGCAATTATTCAAGAAATTAGGGGCTAAAATAATTTCTATTCATGGAGACTTTGATCTAATTATTAAACAGATTAAAGGAGAGTATGCTACAAAAAATCTTAGATTGAGAGCATACAAAAATGTTGTTCTTGATTTCTTACACACTTTTGCAGAATATGATCTTGCTGTAATACCCCGAAATCAAAATGTCCTTGCTAACAGTCTGGATTTTTCAGCTAGCACATGCAAAATGCCTCATCCCAAAAAATGATATACAATAGAGTTCAAACACCATCTAGCTACACCAGACAACATGAGGTATTGGCAGGTATTTGGAAATGATAAACAAATAGAAAAAATTCTACATTCCAAAGATAAGTATGAGGAAAATAACATAGACTTAGATGGTCAAGTAGAAAATTAGATGGTTGTGCATAATAATGTAGATGGTCAATTTGAAGAATCATATGTAAATATTCCTGTAGATGAATTTGTACATAAATTTGAATTGCATGAAATTGATCCTGAAAAAAATAATTTGAAGTACTTCAACTTAAAGATAATATTTTTCCTATAGGTCTAGTTCCATTAGAAGAACTTTTTGATTTTAATGATGTAGCAAAAATGCCAAAAAAGGTGCCCACGGGGGCACTGAGATGTAGAAGAATGTAATATAGGTAGTGAAAAAAATCCTAAAATGATAAAACTTTGAAAATCACTGCCTATTGTCAAAATACAAGAATACATAGCTTTATTCAAAGAGTTTGTTGATGTCTTTGCTCGAAGTTATGAGGATATTAAAGCATATGATACTAGTATCATACAACACAAAATCCCAGTCAAGGAAGATCATAAACCATTCAAACAAAAGCTCTGTAGAATAAATCCTGTTCTGATGCCTTTGATTGATAAAGAGGTTAAAAATATGTACGATGCTAAAATTATTCTCCCTCTTAGATACTCTAAATGGGTATCTAATATAGCACCTACTAGGAAGAAAACTGAAGAAATCCAATTATGTATTAATTTTAGAAATGTTAACAAGGTCTCCCTCAAAGACAACTACCCTTTGCCAAAAATGGATCATATATTATAGAAGGTAGTAGGGTCTAGTAGGATATCCTTGTAATATGGTTTCTCATGTTATAACCAGGTCCTATTACATCCTGATGATCAGCATAAAAAAACTTCCACTACTCCATGGGGGACCTTCATGTATGTGAAGATGCCCTTTGGGTTAATGAATGTCGAGGCTACATTTCAAAGAGAAATGGACATTGCCTTTGCTGATGAGATTGGCCATTTTATTTTGATTTATCTTGATGACATTACTCTATATTCAAAATCTAATGAGGAACATTTAAAACATCTAAGAAGAGTTTTTGAAAAGTGTAGAAGGTTTGGTATCTCATTAAATACCTAGAAAACATTGTTTGGCCTTGAGGAAGGTAAGGTTATTGGTCATATTATTTCAAAGGATGGAATTTGGATTGATCCCAGTAGGATTGAAGAAATATTAAAAATGAGTCACCCTAGATATATCAAAGAGCTTCAGTTTTTATTGGAAAAATTAATTTCCTAAGGAGATTCATTCCCAATCTTGCAGATATTCTTAGAAGTATAACAAACATGCTTAAAACGGATTCACAAATTAGATGGAGTATTGAGGTTAGATAGTCCTTTGATTTAGTTAAACAAACATTAAAAAAATCACTAGTGTTGATTAGTCCAGATTCTACCAAAGATTTTATTATCTTTTCTTTTACTTCTAAACACATTGTTGTAGTTATTTTGTTGCCATTGCATTTTTTAGTAAGGCTTTAAGAGATGCACATTTAAAATACAATATCATGGAAAAATAGGCCTTTGAATTGGTTAAAGAAATAGAATATTTTAGAGTATACATTTTGCATTCACATATTATTTCATATGTACCTAATTCAGTTGTAAAGGAAATTTTGACATAGAATGGAACTGATGAGAAATGAGGAAAATGGATTGTTGTCATCCTTGAGTATGACTTAGAGACCAAACCAACCAAGTTGATCAAAGGACAAGGACTGGCCAAACAAATGGTGGAATATACTTTCCATGCTTTAGACATCAAATTTGTTGCTGCGTTGGATGATCAAGAGGAACAGGCGACTCCATAGATCGATGAAGCATTTTTGAACTCACCCTGGTATGCAGGCTTGTTGTATGTTTTATTCAATTTAAATTCTCCTCCCGGTCTAAAAAAAACAAAGGAAATATTTCTAAAATTAGAAGGAGTTAAATTTTGCATCATTAAAAATTTTTATATTGGAAATATGCTGGTGGCATTTTACTTAAGTGCTTGTTGAAGGATAATGCAGAGAAAATCGTGCAAAAGTTCCATGAAGGTGACTGTGGTGGTCACCTCTATTAGAAAAATACTGCCAATAAAATCCTCAGAGATGGTTTTTACTCGCATACTCTATTCCCTGGCATTCATAAGAGGGCGAATTCATGCCATAAATGCCAATTTTTTGAAAAAGAAAAATCTTACCCCTTCCATTAAAACCTATTTCAGTTGATAGTCTTTTTCAGTAGTGGGGATTGGATTTCATTGGTGAAATTGATCCTCTTTCCTCTAGCCAACATAAGTGGATTCTCACAACCACATATTACTTTACTAAATGGATAGAGGCCACCCATTCCATATCTACTACTGATGTTGTTATTATTAATTTTCTTGAGACCGATATCATTTCTAGATTTGGTTGTCCTAGAAAACTTATTACTGACAATGAAACGACATTCAAATATAAATAAATGATTAAATTTTGGAACAAATACCACATTAATTTGGGACATTCAATAGCCTATTACCATCATGGTAATGGGTTGGTTGAATCCTCCAATAAGATTATGGTAAATATCATTAAAATATTGTTGGAAGACAATAAGAATCTTGGCACAATAATTTGGTTAATGCACTTTGGGCTGACAAACTTACTACAAAGAAGTCAATTGATATGTCCCCATACCAATTGGCCTATGGAATGGATGCTCTATTCCCATCATCTTTAGGAGTACTAGTCATAAAGGTAATATAAGAATTACAGGTTGAGCCAAATGATGTACAAAGAATAATCAATCAAACAATTCAGTTGCAGTAGTCAAGGGAGGAGGTCTTCAACAAAACTCAAGTAATTCAGGAAAATTTCAAAAATATTTTTGACAGGAGGACTAAAGCAGATGATTTCAACTTTGGAGACAAAGTTCTAAGGTGGGATTCTAGGACAGAAGACAAAGGTAAACATGGTAAATTTGATAACATTTGTAAAGGGCCATACATTATTTATGCTTTCAGGGGAACCAATGCATTTTTTCTCAAGGACTTAGATGGAGCAGAGTTGCCTGGTGGTCCTGTTAATGGTAGTATGCTGAAGAAATAATTTTCTTGGCATAAACATTTTTCTTACATCATTTTAAATATCACAGTCTATATTGATTTGATTAGATAACTTGTTGATTAGAGTTGAAGCTCATAGAGAAGGCGCTAAGCCCTGATTGACAAGCTGTCATTAGTACCTTAACAACAAAAGAAGTCAAATGTAGACATTACAAACTTTGGATACTCAAGGCTACTGATCATATTTTATTGACACTTCACAGGAAGAAGTACCATCCTGAGCCAGGGGCGACTGTTAGGGCCCTATATTTTATAGGATCTCAAGGTGATTGAGTATGTCATTATCTATAATTTTACTTTGTAAATTGTTTTCAATTTGCAAAATATATCCAAAAA
Organism: Pinus albicaulis; assembly: GCA_034641835.2. Classification (NCBI taxonomy): domain Eukaryota; kingdom Viridiplantae; phylum Streptophyta; class Pinopsida; order Pinales; family Pinaceae; genus Pinus; species Pinus albicaulis. Next base: position 845,048,063 of record CM076581.1, read on the forward strand.
AGTATTTATAAAAAGAAAATCAAAAGAGGGTATTTTAAAAAGATAATGGATATGAAGAAAAAAGTCAAAAAGAAGAAAATTTGAAAAAAGAATAAAAAGAGAATAAAATCCCACAAAAGAAAAAAGAGAAATAACACTGAAAGTGCTGCAAATTTAAATGCCACTATTGTTAAATTAGTTTCCTTTATGTTAAAAATTAAATAAGATTATGTTCAGCTTGTCTAAAATTCCACAATGACTAGATTTTGTTCCAATCATACAACTTAATCATGATGGAACAATTGTGAATTTCATATCAAATAGGTTAGTGAATAAAGTTTTTTCAAAGAGTTTAATGTTGAAAAATCAGTAGTTAGGTAGAAAATGAGATTGATTCAATAGTAAAATTTGAATCAATAGGAGAAATAAGTGACAGAGTAGGTTTGACTGTTATAAAAAAAGGTTAAGTGGGGTTGCTAGCTCCAATGCACCCTAAAGAGATAAGATGAGAAAATTTTAGCTTAGAAAAAAGAATTGAAAATGAAAGGGTAGGTAGAAATTGCATTATGGCTTTGAAAAGAATGAAATTTTTTTATCTTAAAGTGTTTAAACTTACAAATTTTTTTCATACAGAGGAAGATATAGGAATAAAAGTTGTATCCTAAGTCTAAAAGGTTTGGCATATGAAAATAAATATTTGGCGCATTACCCCCCTATCCTAAGTTTTTACCTTTTATAAAATTCCCCAGATACCCAAAAAAATGTCTCGTGAAACTCCACCACTGCACGATTAACTCCCCTCCATTTGTTCCATCATTCTTTTCCCCGCACATCCATCCGACGACCCATATCATTTTTTTTCCTCCCCTCTCCATCTGATCTTTACCGTTGGGGGGGGGAGGTGTTGGCGGCGTACAAAATGGGTGTTTTTGTGTTTTGGGCCCATGCTATTTTGGATCCCTCTCCTGATTTTGAACCCCCCTGCTGAAACGACTTACTGATTCATACCCCCTCTGAAAATTAGTTTTACCCGCTATATGAAAATCATTAATCTTCCTGTTGAGCGCCAGTCACGTCACACCACCTAGACTGTATCGTTGCAATTAAAACTCTTCCCATGGTAATACATCCAATGATGAATTTAATTCATCCCTAACTGTTAATCCAATGGATCCACGCCACCATCAACGGGAAAAATACCTATCTCTATCTAAATTCATGTTTAATCAATGTTTAAACTTTTACCTTGCCATTTTCATTATTCTATACAGGTTTGTTGCAAGTTGACAGAGCGTTAGAAAACCAAATTCGATTGCTCTCAAGGTACTCTCTACAACTATTTCCATTCTTTCCTCATTACAGAACTTTTACTTATTCCTAGCCTCCATGTTTTTTAACATAAACCCTCATTCGCCATCAAACCATAGTTCATAATGCCTCCCAAGAAGCAAATCCAAGTGGAGTCTGTAAATCCACTACTCCATCCTCTGATTGACCTTGATAATATACCTCTCGCAGATAGGGATTAAAAAATCCGTGAAATCCTATGTGATTTAGAATTACTCTAAATGTATTGCTCGCTTGAACTAAAATTCATTGACAAGACTGATGACATTTATCTACATTATGGATCACAAAAGTCTTAGATCTAACAATACTAATGACATTGGACTGTGGGAATCCAAATTTACCCATTATATCTTTCCCCACACCCACAGTGCCCCTAAATTCATCAGGAAGGGTCGAGCTTGCTATGTACCTAGTTAGAGAGCTATTATTTCCCCTTCTAGAGAGATTCTAATCATCACAACTGCCCAAACCATAGAACAAATGATGCAGGCCGCTATTGTAAAGAATTCCACTCCTTTTTCTCAAGAAGCATTCATTAAATTATATCAAAAGATATAATTTGCAAAATGGGCTAAAACCCTTGAGTTTTTTATGGCTAAAGATTCCCAACTACCTAAGAAGCCTCACTATCCATATTCCATGTTCCCTGAGAGAACTAAGAATATCAGTACATTCATCTCCTACCTCCTTGGTTATTACTTAGATCAGTGGGTAGATGAGGCCATTATAGGATTCATTTCCATTTTCTCCATAGATTCCAAGCCTTATATCTTATTCAACTTTAGCCAATTCCTTGCATATTCCATTCATGAACAATTTGTCAAGTTCCACACTGAGCAGGTATTTAAATATGCCTCTTTTTGGTATATTTGTTTTTATATTTTCAGGGAGACAGGTTCAAATTTGCATGATAGAAATTGGATGATGATGGAAATAAACAATTTGTCATATTATGGACTATAATAGTAATGAAGGAGCAAAAATAATACTCATACAAATAGTTTATAAAACTGTTTGTACATCCAACACTCAGTCTTCGCAGTAGCAATTCAAAGCCAAGAATCAGTGAAGAAATTAAGAAAGTCTTGCAGTTTTCAGACCAAACTAAAATAGGAGATTGGTACCTTTACCGTAATTACATAGATCTAAGGATTTATGGATGTGATATTGCCCGATATAAGATCCCAAAATTCCTCCCAATGAGGATTTTTTCTCTATAATACATCAGGAAAATGCTTAATGCCAATGAGGCCCATTTTTTGTCTACTAAAAAGAAATCTCAGTTCAGGATTAAAACAGAGATAGGAGGCTTCATTTGTAACAATAGAACAACATGGGAGGAAGCAGACAGATAACTAAAAGAAACACAATCCAGCCTCAGTTTTACATGGTCATATGATCCATTGCGTACCATTTCTAAATTAAGGGTAGAGAACAAATCTACACCTTATATTCATACCCACAGACTAGATATTGAGAGGTACATGAATCAACTAGAATGGACTGAGAATAATCTACAAGAGACTGAAGAACAATTAGTTTTAACTTTAACATCATAGACTCCTATTCCACATGAGAAAGCAGGAAAAAGAATCAGAGAAGAGGAGTCACCTTCAGTGACTGACACTTCCGGCAAAGCATTCATAATCATGTACAAGAAGAGGACTAAACTCAATCCCAAGGTGAACCCAAGCAAGAATTTAGAGCAGGAAGTTATTATCATCACCAAGGAGACACCTACTTCCTCACAATTAGGTGGTCAAACCACACTCTCTCCTACCACCTCTACTGCTTCACATGATCAACAACAAGCTATTCAAACTAGCACAGTTGTTACAAGTGAGAAAGAGAAGACCATTTTTGATACATTCAGGGAGATGAAATTGAAAAATGAAGTTTTGAAGAAAAGTACATATAATTAGTTATAGAAGCAAACTTCCAACTCTCAGATTATGATATTGTCAACCTTTTATTCAGATAAAGGAAAAATGAAGATGGCTTTCCTCCAAGCACAAATTCCACAACCCAAAATAGCAGTTGATTATAAAAGGACTTCATTTGAGTTTGACATTAAACATATACATCCCATTGATAAAATGGAGTCCATACGCATATAGGTGGAATGATTTCATCTACACTCACTAACACTGCTATGAGTTTCTCCAAATTGTAGGTTTCTTTACCTAATATCCAGTCATAGCTCAAGATGGAAAAAATATCCTCTCTGGCCAAGGATTCAAGGATTAAGTCTTTGGAAGACTTAGTGATCAGGATTGGATATGATCCCTCCAATATCATAGTTGCAGAAGAGGCAATTAAAAATAAAAATGCTTACATATTAGCTTTAAGGAAGTAGCTAAATATGCCCGCAACAGAGGACCCTTTGGCCAAAGACATTGAAGAGACAGAGTCAGAGAAATAAGAAATGATGAAGCTCATCATGGAGTAGAATTCTCAGCTAAGGAAGATGAAAGAAGAAATGGAAAAATATGATAAAGGAAAAAGAGAAGGCTGCCAAACTATCATTAGTCCCTTTAGAGGCTGTACCCCTTGCAACTATTCCCACGACCACACCTTCTACATCAAGTACAACAGATGGAGCTAAGCAGCTCACTAAATCAGTGCAGAATTTATCAATTCAGACAGAAGAGATAAAGAAGCTTCAGGACCAAGTGAAAACGTTGGAGGAACAGAAGTCCAAAAGTGATAGCTCACATGTAGCTAAAACTTAGAGAGTACATAAGTTGATATAAATGTTTCAAAAGTCAGAGAAGGAGTCATCTATTGGAAATACCTCGGGGCAAGTATAAGAGACAATTTGGACAGATATCATTGAGTCCATCAATGAAATCTAGCCTTGCATTCAGATCATATTTGAATAGAAGGAGCTGATAGAGAAAGCCAATGATGCCATTATGAACATCAAAGAAGAGCTTGGAGACATGCCAACTATTTCTAACCACATTATCAAGTTCTTAAATTCCAAGAATAAGTATGATCTGGATGAATTAGGAGTTGAGGATAGAACATAGACAATTTTGGAGGTAAAGAAGGTTATTACAAACAGAAACTTTATTCTAAAACTACAAGAAAAATGTTACGGCTTGGAGATAGTTGTAAACATATTTTTCAGTAGGATATAACCTTTAACTCAGAAAGGTCTTCCTTCCCTATTTTTAATAAATGACAAACTAATTACTAGAGACTATTATGTAAAGAAATTGAATTAAATTGCGAGGGATACAACTAAATTTTCAAATATTAGGGGGACTATGAGAGGTAAAGAATTTTTGGAGGCGTTGGCTCATGAATTTTTCATCCATAATGAGATAAACCACATTTTTGTGGTAAAACCAACTTTTTCTAAGTATACCGAGGTGGATGAAATCTATAGAAGGGTCATCAAATTAACTATCCCAAATGAAGAGCGATGGGATAAGTTAACTGAGTTCCAAAAGTAAAAGGTGAAAAAGGACAATCAGCTCACATCCAGCTCATAGGAAAACACATCAGACAACTTTACAGTTAGAGTAGCTTACCAATAGGCTTACTCATCAATTGATTCCTTGAAAGGAGTGCCAGAAAGCCTGATCACCAACATCGAGCCTATTTTCTGTAACAGTTAGAGTTGACTGTTAGATTTAGGCTAATAATAGATTTTCTATTGAGACATCATTTATTGTAATTTTTTTTTAAAATTTTAGTATAAATACTTCATTATTTGAAGTATTAGAGGTTGATTTCTGAACATATTTTTCCTACTGCGCAATTGTAAATTTTACGTTTTGTTGGAGCATAAATAATACAAAAACTTCTTTCAGGATGCATGTGGTGTAATTAATGGTGAAGTTTTTCTACTGTTTATGTTTTCAACTGTTATTTCCTTTTTCTATTTATCGGAATTCTTAATTGTAAAAGAGAAAGTGTGATGAATAGGATATGTTATTTAGATCACCTTATTCTGGTTGCTTTTAAATTTTAAATTTTTTCCACTTGAATTCATATTGAAAAATACTTAAATGCTTTTCATTCTCAATTGATATTCACTCTTATACCATATCCATTATTCATTTAAAAATCTTAAAAGAATATAGTAAATACAACCTCGATTTCCTTGTTACAACTCTTTTAAAAATTGATGCAAAATCTAGTTCCATGTATCAACTCCATTTCCCAATGGAAAAATAAAGATTTAATCAACCAAATCAATCAAAATCAAACAATCACCAAGTACAATCATAACTAGCTTAATATTTATCCAAAAGAAAGTTAAATCTTAAAGAGAAATCCCTCTTTGAAGTTGGCAGGGCTAGATACCAGCTTCCAAAGCATTTTTGATGTTGTCTTCTGTGATTTATTCTCCCAATCTTAGTAATTACAGAATGATAACAGAAACCAGGCATGGCTTTATTTGTATTTTTACATGAAGTTACCTTTGTTGTCTTGTTGGTTGATTCATTCTTCATTGGTCTGCCTCCTTTGAGAAGTTGGAATTCTTATTCCAGTAATGATATCCTCTCTTCATTGCTACCTTAATATCTTCATTGATTATTTCTTGATTCACCTTTTCATAGCTCTGAGGTTCCTCAAATCATGTTGAAATGAATTTCATATTCCTCATAGAAATTTCCTCTGCTCTAGAATATCCCAGACTTGTTTCGTTTTATTTTCTAGAGACCATTGAATATTCAAAAGCTGATCTTTCTTTCTTTTCCTTTATGCAAAATTTTCATTTACACCCTTCTCAGTCTATAATCGCTCAAGATCCATTCTCAAATAGATAACCTAAGCCTCAAGACTTCGATAATTTTCTTCTCATTGATGGATTAAATTATGAATAAATTATTATTTTCGTTTAGCTTATTCTAATTTGAATTTCAAGAAAAAAACTTCATCTTTTCATGTTTTTTATATCATCTCAAGTCTTTAATTTGAACAACTCCCACTTTAGGTTCCTTTTATCTTCTTCTAGTTTCTCACATATTTTTTGTTTTATTTTCTAGTTGAAGGTCTAATATGCCTTTACTTTTAATGGCTTCTCATGTTTTTATTTTTGATAAAATAATTCTTGTTTACCAGAGTTATACATATTTTCCTCATCACACTGCAACTATTCTTTTAGCTTCATGTTGTTTCTTATAGCCTTCCTTAACTCATCAAGGGAACTGATGAGTTCTCCTTAAAAGTCCACTACTCCTACTTCTTCCTCTTATTGTTCTTCAGAGTCAGTAATATTTTGTTTCTTGGAGTCTGCCCTGAATGCCATGACTAACCACTTTTTTGACTCATCCTCTCAATATTTTTCTCTATCTGACTCTAGTGTCAAGATATATTCTTTGAAGTAGATACCCTTCTTCTTATATAGCCCCTTCTTCTAAGAGAGCCTCTTCTTTCGATGTTGTTAGCGTAAATTCTTAATGCAAGTGTACAAAAAGAGCTCACTTTAGCTACGTGTGACAAACAACCCTAACAACAAAGATGTCTGCTTAACTTCTTTAGATATGCATGTGATAGTTAAAACAAATGCTGCCAGAAACTCAATCTATGTAGTAAAATTAGTTGAACAATGAAAAGAAATAAGAAATGCTCCGTACATCCAATAGATAAGACAAGGTATAAATAATTTTATATGTATTATAATGCCTGGGAAGGGAACAAATAATGATGTTATTAGTCCACCTCAATGGGATGGGTTCTTGACTTTCCTTAACGCTTCATATCCAAAAGTTTCTCTCTCTCAATGGTGTAGAAAACCCGAAATATGTTGAACTCTATGGGAGCTCAAGAAACAAAGAAAGTAGTTACAACAATGAGAATGATCAAAGCACAACAATGAAAGTGATCAAAGTGAATAATGAATGGAGACCCCTCCTATTTATACCAAAATATTGAGTTATCCTTGATAATGGAGAATAATAAAATATTATTAACCAAGATCTAGATCTAACTGCTTGGAATATTTTATTATTTTTTGTTGGAGGGAAAAGGAATTTAAATTGGTTAAATATCTTTATTTATAAATAAAAACAAATAAATGATTTATTTATCATTTCGACAAATGGGGTTAAGGAATAATTTAACAAATAATGGCTTGTTTAATTATTTCTAGGTGATTTAGTCAAATTTAACAAGGAATAATAACTAAATAATGATATAATTAATTATTCCTAGAGTAAAATTAGATAAATAATAATTTATCTAATTATTTCTCATAATTGGGTTAAATATGACCACAAGTATTATTTAAATAGTGGTTTATTAATTATTCCTAGAGGAAAATCAAATAAATAATGATTTATTTAAATATTCCTCATGGGGTTTCCTGTTTGAACTAGAAATAACTTAATAAAACATGGTTTATTAACTTATTTATTATAGTGAAAGCAATTTTACTATGGTAAAATTGGAGTTACAGGGTGTACTTCGAACCATCTAATTGTAAATGGTTAGATGACAAAAAATTGGTGTAACATATTTCCGCCCAATGTGCGAGCATTAGGAGCTAATCATATGACTGAAGTATGTTGTAAGAACACAATCACTAGAAATTCAATGGGAGTCAGAGAGAGAGAGAGATACATAGAAAGAGTGAACCAAGAGAGGACAATAACTGAGGAGGCAAGGCCTATGAATGATATAAGTCTCCTTTAATGTTTAGGTACCTCTTCTTTGTGAGGCGAGGGAGGCATGCCTATGCCCGTCAAGATGACAAAGTACAAAGAATAATGGTGCACCTAGCAAATTGAAATTGAGCTATAAAGTACATGATATGCTAGCATAAAATGGGCCAAACAAAAAGAGAATGGATCGCACATAGATAATGCGCTTGGGACAACAACCAGGACTTAATACAATAATATTTGAGTACATGAGACATGATAACAACAAAGGAAGCCCTGATAAACATGAAAGGGTTCTAAAAATATGAATGGATCATCTGAGTGATACATGCATGCTATGGGTGCTGCAAGCAGCTAGAACCGAACCCATAAAATATGTGGTTTTACATCTGAGGTTGTAGCATAATATGAGGTCATCCGGGCATGTGGGGGGTTACCTGAAGAGCCACCCTCTTGTGAGGCCTGAAACATCTCACACACACCCAGGACTCACTGCGACAATCTGCTGGATCACCTAACCATCAAGTATATGAATCTCGATCATGATGAACCTAAGAGGATGAGAAACAGTCAAGTCAAAGGTCAATGAGGAATCCCTTTGCTTGATCTAAGGCACCGAACAAGAATGGAAGCTAGAACCAAGGTACATTGCCCTCTAGACCTGTCTTCTATAATGAATGTGCTGATGTCGACAACAAGAGGTCTGCCATAGATGAGGCAATGAGGAATCCTCATCTAAGGCATGAGATATCATAGTAAAAGTGATTGATGGACTAACACCATGGATGATTATGGAAGAGTGGATACTGAATAATGGACAAACAAATTCCCTTGTGAGGGAATAAAAAGCATGGATGGCCTGGCAGCAACTGACTCGACTCCGGAGGGGATGGGGAATAGTATGACTGGAGGAAAAAATGGGCAACACGAGAGAGGAACAAGGCACACATGGATGTAATACTATAACAAGAGGCAAAGGGAATCGGTTTAGACTCCATTAATGTGATGGTGACTCAACTTGGATGCTCTGAATAAGGGTGACTCGGTGAGGCTGCCATAGAGAATGGGCTCGGTGGGGACCATAAAATCATGAGCAAAAGATGGTTACTCATGACGCAAATCAACACACATGTTAAAAAGTATGAAGGCAAAGTGATTCCCCAATTACAAGTAACTTAAGTGAAGAAATTCGATTTTGAGAGGGGGCGAAGTGACCCTTCTTGGAAAAATGGCTTTCGGGTGAAGTATCGAATCACAAAAAAAAAATTATACCCATTTTAGTGCTCGGTAAGAGCTTTCTGAACATGTTGATGGTTCGTCAAACTAAGATATGGTTTGGTTGCAATTGGAGAAAGAAAAATTAGGGTTTTTCTTTTAATATGATGATTTCCCTCCAATTTGATTAATTTGCTAGTGGAGATGTGGTGAATTTGGAGAGGAGGATGAGGCCCTCAATCATGGAGAGATCGTAGCAGAAAAACAGACCGTGGAATCGAGTTTCGTCAGTTGTAGGTTGGTGGCCTAACCCTACTTGTTACACCAATTTTTGGTCATCTAATCATTTACAGTTAGATGGATCGAAGTACACCATGCAAGGCCAATTTTACCATAGTAAAATTTCTTTCACTATAATAAATAATTTAATAAACCATATTTTATTAAGTTATTTTTTATTCAAATACGAAACCCCATGAGGAATGATTAAATAAATCCTTATTTTTTTTATTTTCCTCTAGGAATAATTAATTAAACCACTGTTTAAATAATATTCCTCATCATATTTAAACGAAATAATGAGAAATAATTAGAGAAATCATTATTTATCCTATTATTCTCTAGGCTTCTCTCATCCTAAATCTGCTCAACAGTACTTAGCTGGTCCTAGTACTTCTGTTGCACTCACCCACACATCCACAGTTCAAACCACTTCAGCTCATCATCAACCTCCTATCACAAATCCTCCACTTGTAAACCCTCCATTGTTTCCACAACTCCATATCATGGCAAAATCGTATGCTCCCTTATTCCTCCCTTTACCTTTACCTGTTCTACCACAGGACTATTAGTCCAAAATTCCATTATATGATGCTAGTAGCCCTACTACAACTCAACAACATGTGGATAGAACGAATGATTACTTTGACAGACAAGAAATAGATGATGAAACTATAAAACTTAGAATGTTTACTCAAAGCTTAGGGGGAGAAGCAAGAAAATGGTTCAAAGGCTTAACCCCTAATAGTATCAATGACCTCCCTACTTTCCATCAATTATTCCTAAACAAATGGGAAGTTAAGAGAAATCCCTTTCAAATCTTGTCAGAATACAATGATCTTAAAAGAAATGCTGGAGAAAGTGTCCAATTTTATTGCACTAGATTCAATAGTGTTTATAATGCACTCCCTCCACAAATGAAGCCCCCACAAGGCTTAGCCTTAATAAAATTTCCTGAAGGATTTGACCAAGACATGTGTTATCAATTAAGGGAGAGAGAACCCCTCACATTAAAAGACATGTAGAAAGGGGCAGTAAGTGTAGAAGCTAACCTTAATGCCAGAAGAGCCATATTGAAAGTAGAGAAAAAGGTTACCTATAGAGATGAATCTGGACCTTCCGCATCAGACTCCAAAACTAATAGTTTGGTCAAAAACATGAAGATTATGATGGAAAGAATAAACATGAATGAGAGAGCTTATCCCAAAGAAAACCAAATATCTCCTCAAAATAAAAATCAGAATCAGAATTAGAACTTTAGAAGGAATCCCCCTCAAATTAGACAAAGAGGCCCTAATCAACAAGTCAGACCTCCTTTCCTACAGAATTATGATGATGAATATGAGGGAGTGATTGAAGAAACAGAGGGAAATTACATAAACATGTTGGGAACAAATGATGAGGATATTGTCTTCCTCACTAGGAAAGAACATGTCATATATACACCTTATGAAGAAGAAAGCCTAGAGTCTGCAGACTACCAACAAGGTTTTGAAAATGCCATAATAGAAGTACATAAACAATATGACTTAAGGAGTAAAAAGAACCAAGAAGTTACCAAGAAAAATACCTTTGAAATCTATGCAAAAAACAACCTTGTAAACACTCCCAAAAATATAACAGAAAACTATAAAACAGTGGCTGAAAATTCTGATAAAAACAAAGAGAAAAACATTCAGATTCTTAGCAAACATAATGGCGACCCTAGTAGCATTAGCACCTCAGCTGATGCTCCTGATAAAACCATCCTAACTACTGTCCATAATAAAAACCAGTAAACTGATTTTGCTGAGAAAACAGTGACTAAAAAGGCCGAATTAAACATTCCCAAAAACAAACTCCTTTTAGCATAGAGAGTAAAATTTCCAAAATTAAAATCTCTATTCCTCTCACAGAATTAGTCACACAAGATGTATATAAATCCCAACTTTTAAGAGCCCTGAACATAGGATACTACAATGATTCTATTAACTTAAATGATGAAAAACCTAAGCTTCTGTTTAGACTAGAAGTAGAAAGGAAATTTCAAGAAGGAGGTGTTCCTCCATTTTATGTCAGTCTAAAAATCCATGATAAAATTTTGCACAATGCCATTCTTGATTTAGGAGCATCACATAACCTCATGCCCAAAGTAATAATGGAGAGATTAGGCCTTAAGCTAACTAATACCTACAAAGATTTATACTCCTTTTGACTCCAATAGAGTCAAATGCCTAGGCCTAATAAAATATCTTTGTGTCAACTTAGCACAAATCCTAGCCAAAAGCTTAGTGATGGATATAGTAGTGGCTGATATACCTCCAAAGTATGGCATGCTCCTTTCAAGATCTTGGGGTGCTAAGCTTCAAGGCACTAAGCAAATGGATATGACTTATGCCACCATCCCTGCCTTCAGTCAACATAGAAGACTATATAGGGAAACCCACATGAAATACATGGTGAGTAGTCAAGAAAGACCAGACAACTCCCCTATTTATTCTATTCATACAAAAATTGACTCATTCATCCTTTAAAATGATGAGAATATTAATGAGAAAGTATTAGAAGATCAGAAACCAACCATAGAAAAAGAGGAAGAGGAGGGAAGAAAATATAAGCAGTTTGCTAATTCAGAAAATCACAGCAAACATGAGGAAGATTCTAGGCAGCAAACTAATCACCAACATAATGATTTTTATGAAGAATAAATAGACAACCCTCAACACACTGAAAATCTTGAGGAACAAGACAAAAACAGATATATTGCAGACCCTCAAAAACAACATAGTGGCAATCAAGATAAACAAAACAGAGAGGACAAAGAGAAAATTAATGAAAAATCTGAAGCTAGTCCTCTTTGGAGTATGAGTTTTGATGGGTCTTGTAGCAAGACTGGTGCAGGAGCATGCATATGGGTGCATAATAGAGAGAATAACTATGTTGAAGGCCATTCATACAGACTAAATTTGAAATGCACTATAACATAGCAGAGTATGAAGCACTCCTATTAGGACTACATTTACTGAATAAATTAGAAGCCAAGAGGATAACTGTCCATGGAGATTCAGAATTGATAATTAGGCAAGTAAATGGGGAATACACTGCCAGACATCCAAGACTGAGAGCCTATAGAGATGATGCTCTGGACCTCCTAAAAACCTTTGCAGAGTTTGAACTCACCTCTGTCCCTAGAAACCAAAATATTCTTGCCAATGGTTTAGCCTTTGCTACTAGTACATGTCTGAGACCTTATGAAAACAAACAATATTCAATCCAAGTCAAATATAGACCAGCAGTCCCAGACAATGAAAAATACTGGTAGGTTTTTGAAGGAGATAAACAAATAGAAGACTTCCTGCAGTCGAGAAAAGAGTTTGAAGTGCCCAGTTCAAATTCAGAATATGAAGAAGACTGCCCTACTGAGGAAAAATCTTGCCAAGAAGAGCCTCCTAACATGGCTGATATAAATTTGTTAACCAAAGGATGCAAACATAAAATAGAAATATGCACTGATTTAGAAAAAGAAGATCTAGAAGTGTTGCAGTCTTACAATGAAAACTTGCCAAAAGGAATAGTGCCTCTAGAAGAATTGTTTGACTTTAATGATGTTGCCAAAAAACAAAAAATAGAACCCACTGAAGCTGATGTTGAAGAGTGTAATGTAGGCAGTAAAGAAGGGCCTAAAATGATCAAATTATTTAAAACACTGCCAACTCACATTAAATTGAAATATCTTGAGCTATTTAGAGATTTTTCTTATGTATTTGCTTGGAGTTATGAAGATTTAAAATAATATGATACAGAAATAAGTCAGCATAAGATACCTCTCAAAGAAAACCAGAAGCCTTTTAGACAAAAACTATGAAGAATAAACTTTGTTCAATTACCTCTGGTTGAAAAAGAAATAAAAAAAATGTATGATGCTGGAATTATTGTCCCTGTGAGATACTCAGAGTGGGTGTCCAATCTTGTATATGTAAGGAAGAAAATAGGAGAAATAAGGCTTTGTATAGACTTCAAAAAATTAAACAAGGCCTCATTAAAGGACAACTATCCCTTGCCCAAAATGGATCACATCCTACAAAGGGTAGTAGGTTCAAAAATAATTTATTTTCTAGATGGCTTCTCAAGATACAACCAAGTATTGTTACATCCTGATGATCAACTTAAAACAAATTTTACCACACCTTGGGGCACTTTCATGTATGTGAAAATGCCTTTTGGTTTAATGAATGCTGGTGTCACATTCTAGAGAGCCATGGATATTTATTTTTCAGAAGAAATAGGTTACTTCATTGTGATTTACTTAGATGAAATAAATGTTTATTCCAAAACAGATGAAGAACACCTAAGACACCTAAGAAAAGTCTTTGAGAAATGCATAAAATATGGTTTATCCTTAAACCCAAAGAAAACATTGTTTGGTCTCCAAGAAGGAGAACTTCTTGGTCATATCATATCAGAAGAGGGGACAAAGATAGACCCAAAGAGGATTGAAGGTATATTGCAAATCAATCATCCTAGAAATATCAAGGAACTTCAATCTTTCATTGGGAAGATCAATTTCTTAAGAAGGTTCATACCCAACCTAGCTAAACTCCTTATAAACATTACAAACATGCTTAAAAGAGAAACAAGAGTTAAATGGACCTTAGAAGTGAAGAAATCCTTTGAACTGGTAAAACAAGCACTTACACAAACACCGGTTCTTATTAGTCCTGATTTTACCAAAGACTTCTTTATATTCTCCTTTGCATCAGAACATATAGTGGTTGTTGTCCTATTACAGAAAAACATAAATGGACAAGAGCAGCCCATTGCATTTTTTAGCAAGGCATTAAGAGATGCACCTCTGAAATACAACATAATGGAAAAACATGCTTTCTCCTTAGTCAAAGCCTTAAAATATTTCAGAGTTTAGATTTTAAACTCACACATCATTGCATTTGTGCCTCATTCAGTGGTGAAATACATCTTGAAACAAGATTCTGATGGCAAAAGAGGAAAGTGGATTGCTGTAATATTAGAATATGATTTAGAAATTAAGCCCACTAAGCTCATCAAAGGTCAAGGACTATCAAAACCAATGGCTTAAACCAACTTACAAGCAATTGATATAAACATGTTTAATGCATTAGATGAACAGGAGGAGTTGGAAACTCCACTCATTGAAGATTATTTTCTGAATTCATCTTGGTATGCTAATATTTTTTATGTGCTTCTTAATCTTAATGGTCCTCCTAGTTTGTCTAAAACAAAGGCAATGTTTCTGAAAATAAAATCTGTTAATTACTACAATTTAGATAAATGTTTATATTGGAAAAATGCTAGTGGATTATTGCTTAAATGTTTGCCTGAGAATGATGCAGATAGGATCAAGCATGAGTTTCATGAAGGCGAATGTAGAGGCCACCTCTACTAGAAAACCACTATTAACAAAATCCTTAGAGCTGGTTATTATTGGCCCACCCTCTTTCAAGGTTTCCATAAAATGATAATTGCATGCCATAAGTGTCAAATCTTTGAAGGCAACAGAAAAATTCTACCCTTACCTCTGCATCCAATCATTGTTGAAGCTCCTTTTCAATAGTGGGGTCTAGACTTCATTGGGGAAATCCATCCTGCTTCATCTTCCCAACATAAATGGGTCCTCACAGCAACAGATTACTTCACTAAATGGATAGAGACCATCCCTTCTAGGAATTCCACAGACTCAGTCATCATTAAATTCCTTGAAGACCATATCCTGTTTAGATTTTGCTGCCTTAGGAAGATTATCACTAACAATGTTGCTGGTTTTGGGTCCAAAACGTTGGTTGATTTTTGCCACAAATACCAGATTACATTGGTTCATTCCACATCTTATTACCCTCAAGGTAATGGGTTGGTAGAATCCTCAAACAAGAGTTTAGTAAACATCATCAAGAAGTTGCTGGAAGAAAATAAAAAGTCATGGCACAACAAGCTAGTACATGCACTTTGGGCAGACAGATTGACCTCTAAAAAGTCAATTGGAATGTCCCCTTATCAGCTAGTTTATGGAGCTGATGCAATATTTCCAACCAATTTAGGAGTGCCAATCATGAAGCTGATTCAATAAGTACAGTCTCAAGAAGATGACATGATGAGAAGAATTAATCAGACTATCCAGTTGCAGCAAACCAAAGAGGAAGTCTACAATAGAGCACAACAAGTACAAGAAAACATCAAGAAGTTGTTTGATAAAAGAACAAGAGAAAATGATTTTAACATTGGTGACAACATACTAAAATGGGATTCTAGGAGGGAAGATAAGAGTAAACATGGAAAGTTTGAAAATTTATGGAAAGGCCCTTATCTCATTTAGTCTGTTATAGGTAAAAATGCATTTTTTCTTCAGGAGATGGATGGAATAGAACTTTTTGGAGGTCCTGTCAATGGCAGGATGCTCAAACATTATTTTTGCTAAAAAATTAGTTCAAAGCTTTGTCCATTGTAAATAACATTGTTTGAAGAAAAAGACTTCAAGAAATAAACACCAAAAACAAAAGAAAAAGAGAAAAAAGGGAAAATAAAAGAATGGGTACAACCCCATACCAAAAAAGAGAAAAATCTGAAAGTGTGAAAGTCCAAATGCCACTACTTTGAAAGAAGAAATGTTATTCAATTGTACAGCCTAATCATGATTAAATAAATTTAAATTTATTGCTGATAGGTTAGTGAATGAATATCTACGAAATAATGTAAACTTGGCTTATCAGTAGAATAGATTAGGAGAAGAGTGAAATGGTTCTAAAAAGATCAAAATCTGAACCGAAGAAAGAAACAAGGATGCTTATCAATTTCAGATCTTAAGCCTTCATAGTTTTGTTTTAAATTTCTCCAAATAAAGCCTATGTGCAGCTTGTACAAAATTCCATATCCCAATAACAAATAAGACTGTCCAATCCTGGTTTGATTATGTTTCAATCTCTTGTTTTTAGACTAGAGAATAAAAATCTGTCAAACAGTCTAATCTTGACAGATAGCTAGAATAGCTAGAGGAATAATGAGTTGATCTATTTAATCTAAACTCATGGATGATATAAGGGTAGAATTAGATAGTTTCCTTCTTTCAAATAAAAAAATTGATGTTACAAGGGTTTGCAAATCTAAATGCACCCACTGAAGAAAAAATGTTAGGAAAGTATGTTGTGTAGGTAGAAGTTTTGGTTCAAAACTGATCATGTTATGATTCAAATGCTAAAAGACCTTCAAAGCAGCAAAATCATCAAGTCAAAGAGGATTTTAAAAATGCAAAAACAAGGCACTGGTCTACTTTCCAGAGATTTATTCTCTGAGGCTCTTTACATCTCCAAGGAGCTGCCCTCCCCAAGTGGAGCCACTGTTAGCCATCAATAAAAAAATTTATACCTAAAGATGGCTAAATAAGTCTTAAGATTTCCAAAAAAAAACTTTTATGAAAATTTGTGAGTTTTGGAAATCTCACAGAGTTCATTATCCCTTTAAGCTATCCATTTACTAAAATCTTCATTCAAATCCATTCCAAGTTAACCTGCTCCTTCAAAAGAAACTGATTTCATGCTATTTTTCACCATTTTTTACCTCCATTTCATTCCCCCATTTTTCCATTTCTTTATTCCCATTATAAACAGTCATTTCCCCTCTAAAAAATCCCATTTTCCCTACTTATGCTCTCCATTCCCTTAAAAAACCCTTTAAAAACCATAAAAAATCCCTTTGTTTGGTTTAAATCACCCTTTCTAATTCTATCGGAACCTAAAAAGGCTTTAAAAAAATCCCTCTCAAAGGCCTAAATATCCGCCCATTTTTTACATAAGGCCTTAAGCCCTCCAGGCTTGAACCTTAGGCCCTTTTTTTTCATAAAATCATTCTCCACACCCTATTTTTTAGGACCCTTCAATTTTATTTTTTCTTACTCTGCCATCGCTTTCCTCTAAATATCTCGGCCATTGATCATCCTCATCCAATAGCGATCATCACCCCTCCCATTACCCATTCTCCCGATAGTTTTTTATCCTTTCACTTCCGCAAATAGATCCGAACCATATATCCTCCAGATCTAATGGCCCTTGCAAACCCACAGTTTTTAACCCCGCTCGATAAAATTTCACTACCCGATAGACTTGCTGACGTCACGCTCCTAGCCCCACTATTCCACCACCATCCGATCCCCCTCTGACACCTATCCTCCACTACCACATCCGTCTGATCATCTTCTCCGATCGAGATCAACATACACCATTGATCTGGCTCCCCCAGATCCAACGGCTCCCAATCGTTTTCATGTGAATTTCATTACCTAGGTTTTAACGACCCACTTCCATGTGAAATAAGCAGTTTTGCTCAAGACGTGTGGCAATCGATGAATGGAATCGCATGCTCCTACCCCAAAACCACTTACCCCCAATTATCCACACGATACCACCCGGTTTTGCACCAAAAATCGCCTTCGACATTTCGCGCCCTAATTCAAATTATTTTGCTATTCCTTCCTTGTTCCGCCCATGGAACCCCTCCTTTGTGCATCTTCCTCCCTCTGCAATTGCTCCAAACCCATCCGAAGCCTTTGAAATGCAGTTTAAACCAAGAACGTAGGATTTAAATTAATATTTTGTTTATGGTTGCAGGTTTAATGGTGGCTTAATCATTAAAAGGGCCATCCCACAGTCATTTTAGTGGCAGATTCTCTGAACGACGACTCATGAGGCCAAACAAACGAAGAAATGGGATAAAGAGTTTGATTCCAAGGATAAATAAATGTTTCATGACCATTGATCCAATCAATAAAACCTCTGGCGTAGCGAAGAAGACCCCTACATACAAGAAGACAAAGAAGATCAACAAGAGAAAGAAGAAGAAAGGATTAAAATGCCTAATCAAAGAGATTAAAGGAAAACAGAAGATTAACAACAAGATCAAGGATAAAGAACAAAGTTAAGGACAAATATTGAAGTTGAAACAATCAGTAAAGTGATAAAGGCAGCAAAAATCATTAAAGATGGCCTAAAAATAGAAATCGGGCCTTAAACAGAGTTTAAGAAACATATCAAGATAGATTAGCCCAAAGCATGCTTCGGATGCCAAATCAATGAGGCTCTTACCTCACCAAAGGGCTAAATGCCACCTACAAAGCCTATTTTTCCTAAAAAACATGCAGAAGTTATTACAGTCAGAGATATTTTCAAAGAAGCATCTCAATAGTTATTTCGAAGTTATCAAAAAGCCTAAAAGTCAAATATTGCAATTAAGTAGCTCATAAATTAACACAACATTCATTATAAAGAGTAATTCATTCTAGATATTTTTTCCTTGGGCCTTGCATGTTCTCAAAGGTCAAAAATCATTAACTCAGTCATAAATAAAATATTTTAACCCTAGCTTTCATTTCATCTCCTCATTTTCTTATAAATATAGCATGAGGACTTCATTGGAAAGGGTTCTTGGTTTGTTGTAGAAGGCTATTATTGTTAGTTGTTTAGAGTGCTGTTGAACTAGTTGAGAAGTGCTAGGCTAGATAGAGAAAGCTTTGAGTGGTAAAGACCCACTATGTTGAAGTATGTAACTGGTTTGAACATCAATAAAACAAGTTGATTCACAGGATCCTGATCTATGTTAATGGTGATGTTTTTCCTCTCTGTATTTGTATTTTCTTATGTTTTCCATGCTGTCTGTTTTCTCTGATAAAGAACAGAAAATTTAGATTAGGATTTACTGTTAAAGTACCCTATTTCTATTTGAAAGCTTTATCTTTATGTTTTCCTCTGTTAAGGTCTCATTGGAGGATTCTTAATTGCCCTCATGTTTCATCCAGCTTGTTGTTTTAAGAATGACTCAATAGGGTATAACCAGGGAGAAGTGTTGGTGAGCCCATGTTTGTCTGAGTACAACTTGAGATGTTGTTTTTAAAGATATTTTTCAAAGTATTCTAAGTAGAGTCTGAACCAAGGAAGTCTATGGTATGCCCTGTCATCTGGTCTGTCTTTAACGGTTGTTTCAAAGATCCCTTGAAAGTATGCCAAAAGCAGATTAGATTATTTTTGTTTGATCTTAGGCTGCTCTCCTTGTTATCTTGTATGTTTTCTTTATCTGAAAGTAGTCTTAGGATTACTGGATTGTTGTCTTACAAGTTTCCTTTAATAAAAGTTTGTCCAAAGAAGTCTATGGTTTACCTTGTCCTTTTGTCTACTTCAAACAATTACTTTGAAAGGATTTTCTTGTTTAAATAGAGCTAGAAGATTCTTGACTGAATATAGATTTATTGCCTTCACAACACTTTGATGTTTCATATCATAGCTTAATCTAAAAGATCCATGTAACTTAGATAACTTGCCTTATGAAAACCCTTGAATATTTGTTGAACAATTAAATCCTTTTATGACTCCATAGCCTAATGGATTAATGCTATCTCTAAGTCTATCCTTCCAGCTGAAACATTTCCTCAATCCTCTCCAACCTTCAATCCTTCCAGTACCTTTTCAGTCAACCAAAACCAAAACCAAAACCAAGTTCTCAAGAGCTTCATAACTAGCCTAATATCTTAAACAAAGCACAAAGATATATCTTCCAAAACACTTATATAGAGAGATCCCTCTCTAAATCCAGGAAGGATAGGTACTAGGATTCCAAAGTGGTTCTGATGTGGCCCCCTGCAGTGTTTATTCTTGCCATTCTTGTAAATCACAGGGCCCCAACATGTTGTGATAAATAAAGGAAGAAGACATTAAAATGTCTTAAGCATCTATGGAGAGATGTGTGTTGAATAGGAAAAAGATAAGAATACTAAAATTATTATACAAGGAAAGGTCTCTTGACAAGGAGACAACAATAATGACAAGAGTGGTAAAATTAGTTCCAATAAATTATTATCTTGATGTGTCAATGGAGGACAACAGTGAATCTCACTCAATAAATAATGGTTTTTTTCCAACTAGAGGATAGGTTGGATGTTGAAATAGAGAAAATAAGGAATTTGATGTTCAAAAATCCTCAGCATAAGAGGTATGCAGGAAAAAAGAGAATACATGAAAACATATTGCATAGGGTATAACAAGTTTTCATCAGCAAAGAAGAAGGAAGAATACAAAAGGAGAAAATAATGGAAAAATGACATGACAAGGAAAAGGACCAACTACAACATAAAGCTTGGGATCAAAGAAGATTTACTTCATCAACACATGGTCTCATGAGACCATGAATATTTTTAGTCTTGGGATTGTGATGCGTGCATACGCCAAGCACAAAAAATGAAGAAATATAGACATGATCTTATCAATATGATGGGTTGGCCACATTGTAATGTATAGCGTAAATTTTAAAGTATAACATTGTAAATATTTACATTAGGAAGTGAATTTTATTTTCTTAGAATAAGTTGGAGAATGTATTTTCTTATGTAAATTTTAGTTTTAAGTTTCCTTTGTTTTGTGGGGAAGGGGAAACGGTTAACCATTTGTAACTCTTCATTGTAATTACCAATTTCTTTTGGGAAACAATAGGAAAAGTGTGTTTAATTATGGGAGGAGAAGAGGAGAAGCTCCCGAGTGAGAAGAAGAGAGACAAAGAGAAGAGAGGAACTCAATGTTTCTTTGTGCAACTATAGTCCTGAGTTTGTAGACCCTCGTGTACTTTCCTATCTTTTTCAACTAGAAGGTATTTCTCTATGTGAGTGGAATAAATGAACAACAATGAGGTTGTAAGTTGTATTTCTAAGTGTGAGTGGCCTAAATGAACAAAAGTTTTGGATTATAAGTTGTGTGATTGATAAATGGTTGAGATTGAATCAAATTCTTGTGATTAGGCAATTCAATTTCTGCTTTTGAACTCATGGCTTTTATTCTTATGCATATGTTCATTAGAATATAGGTCATTTTGAGAACCTGTAGCTTGTTGGACGTATTTACATTAAAAAAAATGAAAATCCTTTGGCTTCAATAATTGTGATAATCTATTGTCTTTTGGGATTCCTATAGTATTAGTCTTAAAGTCTATAGAAGGAATGTGTTTTTTGGTCTTGAATAGTGGCTCCCTAGTATTTACAATGATTTGAGTGTTGTCACTAAAATAAAGTACCATGTTTGGAGTTCGAAATAAAAACAAAACCTCTTAGAGTCGTATTTGATTTCCAAATTTGCAATAGTGCTACAAACTAATGTGAAGGAAGGTAGGCTAATGGTATATTGTGTTGAGGGGTTAGTGAGGGGCGTGGAGAGCGGGTTTGGAAGAGAGTCAAGTCATTTCATCTTCCTTAGAACCTAAATATATAGTTTTAATGGGAACTATGATATAATTTTGTAGTGATAAAAAATTCATTTGGAAACATGAACTACTAAATCATTTAGTAGTGATTACACAAAAAATTTGGAGGGTTGTGTGTTTGATTTTTAAGTCTCTGCTTGGAAATAATTCATCTTTCTCTCTTTAGACGACACAATCGTGTTGGGATTTTTGTTAATCTTCCTAAGTGGAAAGGAGAATCCCATATTTAACCATATTTGTGAATGGTATGAGTATTTTGTATAGTTTGGCATTGAAGACGTTAAAGGGATGAATCCATTTTTATATGGATTGAGTAGATTGATGATATTGGCATCTAGTGTGAATAAGATTGAATCAATATGTGATTCTATGTATATATCTACACATAAATAAATAAACGGGTAGCATTTAAAAAATATTCATAATAAGAATATTATATATTGAGAGAAATAACTTTATCAATAATATATGTTTTCTAGTTCCAAATATTCTTACCACATGTATTGACCTTTTAACTAGTAAAATATGAATCATAAATAAAATATTCCAATGGTATCTCTCTCTCTTTATATTTATATATAACATTTTAGTAGTGTGTAACTCAAAATTAATATATATCAATCTTAACTTCCAGTCTAGGAATAAAATAAAAGGGTTTGCATCTTGAGTTACTTGATCCCTCTATCCCCTTGGTAGATAGGACTTAGGATGGATCTATTATGGTATAGTTTTTTTTGTGATGTAAACACCCACAAAGGATTTGAATTGATGAGCTCTCTTCATGGAATCCCTTAACAATGTACCCATTCAGCATCGATCCAAAATCATATGAGCAATGATTTATATTTAAAAGATTTATATATATATTTTTTTTTTTACTATGTAAAAATAATTAGAAAAAATTCACTTATATTCATGAATAATTATTATTTTTTAAATATAACACAGTTCTCCCAAAATGTAAACTAACATAATGAAACTGCATCATGATCATGATTTTTCGAAGAAGGCCAATCATGTTTTTTCTCCCACATAACCAAGCGCATAAGATAGACATTCATTGTTCTAATTCTAACGGATCCCACTAGCTGGATTTATTGTACAAAAATATCCAAGACATGAAGACCTGCAAAATTCTCATTTCATTCTTTTTGTATCATTTTCATCTTTCTTAGATGGTTGTTAAATGTGTTCGAGAGAATAATAATCCAATCCAATGGAAGAAAAATGCTAAGGCCTAAAATTTTTGAATAAAAAAAGATTGCCTCTCACAATCTAATAAAGAGCAAACTGAGACAATGGAAAGCTACATAAAAAAAATCAAACATAAAATGTAAATAAAAAATAAAAGTAGTGGGGTTTAATTAAGGGAAATGTGAAATTTGGAAACATGTGGTGTTTCACAATGGTTTTCCAGCTAACCAGCGCATATAAAATGCCAATGATTCTTTAGGTTTGCATTGTGGAACTAAATGCCCAGATCCCTACAAAAAATACATTGTAATTAGTCTTAATTAAAAAAACAACATTCTAGTTAGTCGCAATGAAAAATAATGTTTAAGAGAAAATATTTATTTTTAACCTTATCTCTTGTTTCTTCTCAAAATAAAAAAGAATGAAAAAAGAGAAAACCCACCTTTATAGTTGCAAAAATCAAGTTGTGATCATATCCTTGAGTATATCTATACACAACAAAAATTCTTAAAGCACAATACTTTATTTAAATGTGTTTAAATTAACATGGTGTAGCAAAGTTGAAGCAGTGACATGTGCTTACCCAGCAACTTGACCATCCACCATCCAAGGGCGCCATTCATAAATTATCTTATAACCCAAGGATCTTGTCCAAGCCTGTGTTCCAGTGAAAGGCACTACCGAATCATGATCGCCACTGTAATCATAAATTCTAATGTGAATATCATAGTATATCATGGGAGTGTCATCACATGAAATAAATTTAGAAAATAATCTAAAATTAGTATTATTAATAATTTAATATTAAGGTTAAGGTTTAGTTTTATACTATAGGAAATATTTTGTGTATGGGATAAGAAATTTTTGGTGTGAAATAATTTTATTATTAAAATTTATATAAATATATATATATATATATACTAATTTTTTAAATTTATATTATAAATTTAAATAATAAAAATGTTAAATTAATATATACAATATTTAAAATATATAAAAAAAATGAGTATATATCATAGGAAAAAAAAACTTTCTCAAAAAATTCTAAACATAATATGTTGAAGGTTATATATTAGGAATTTTTTAAATTTCATAATTAGGTAGAGTATTTCGAGACAAGGAAATGACACATGAAAAGTCATTAAAGAATCACAGAAAAACAAAAAAAAACTTAAACAATCTCTTGAAAGTGATATTTTTGAATTTTTGAATTTTGTAAACTTTTATTCAAGTAGGTATAATATAGAGGATGGACAATGATTACTATGAAATATGCATGGTAGAAATTTCTTTCAAATGATTTTTTTTTAAGTAATGTAGTGATTTGGTTAACTAACAAACATCCCAATAAAATACAAAAGAAAATATAAAATTTCATAGAATAAAAGTAGAATAATATAAATATGTTTCAAATTTATATTTTAAATAGTATATAGATATTTTTAATCCTAAGAATTCAATAAATTCTATTTTTAAAAAGATTTATAATAATAATAAAACCAACCAATTTATTATAAAACTAACAAATTTAGGATTCTGCTAGGCTTGTAGGTACGAGGAATTAATGGTATGTCATAATCTAATCAAGGTTCTTAAGAAATGATCCTAAAGTCTTTTTTTCGTAATAGAGAAGTTTTAAGGTTTTAAAATCTTTCATCACAAAATTTAGATGTATATACGAAAAAAGTGGGTACAAGTAGATATCGACCTGTAAATTAATGCATGATAGCCTTTACTCGTCAACTTTTTATGGTAGATAATCATGCTTGCAGCATCAGTGTTGTAACGAAGACGAATACTAGCAATTAGAAATTTTCCAGTAATTTTTTCCTGCAAGGAAAATTGCATAAGTGGAATAATCATGAAAATGTAGCTGAACAAACTAAATGACGTTAAGAGTCTGTTAATCTCATGCATATACAAAATGATAATATAAGAGAAGAAGAACCCGAAACATTCTTCATGTCTTGTCTACGTTATTAACTTTTTTTTTATGTATCAAAAACGCTATTTTTGTGTTAAACAACCCCAATTAAAAGGCTGAAGAGAAGATTCAGAAGTAAAGGTACAATAAATAAATCCTTGATAGCAACAAATACTATTAATGGTTCTTAGTATAAAGCTAATGGGTCTTAGTATAAAGGAGAGACTTGATACCGCAACATGAAATCAAGATGTCTCCTCATATGAATTATAGAATTTTCTAAGATTGCTTGTCATAGTTCATTATTGCTTATGGTGACTTTGGTAGTTTATCCCATGTTTCATTTTAAATAATTTGGATTTTTTTTAGTTTTTGACAAATTTTTGTCTTTTGTGTAAGGTTCCACTTTTTTTTGTTTAAGCTTATTTTACTGTTTGAACATTGTCATGTAAGAATCATTGCCATTTGTAAAATAAAGAGGGCAAGTGGAATAAGCGGCTACACCTACCAATTTATAAACAAATATAAAGAATTATAGAGTAGTAATAAAATTGCAACATGTAAAACATATATTTCAACAAAAAATACAATACTTTATTTTAGTAATGTTAATTTGGTAGCTCAGTGACAAACTCCACCCATGGTAAGAGATTTCTCTTGTCGAGAGGACAATTTTTGACTATTGAGGCAAATTTTGACTATTGAGGCGCTCAATTTGGACAGCCAAATTTATAATTTTGAATTAATATCCCACATGTGCATACTTGATGAGGCAGGCCCTAAAAAAATTGGACACCCTTGGAAGGCTATAAATCCAAGTGACCTCAACCTCATTTGGAGAATCATTTTGGATCATTATTGAATTCTATTTCTTGTTTTTCTCTTACACATTTCTGAGGTAGGTTCCCGAAGTAATTGGTTTGCACTAAAGTGAAATTGCAGGGTTTGAAGCTTGCAAAGTTTGTTTTAGGGCTTTTAGGACTCACACATGGGCATGCCACATGGAAATCTCAGCTACAACTGCATGCAGGTCATCTCATCTTTACGAGTGAAGTCTTTCAACCACATACACACCATACCATGTGTACAATTGGGACTTAGGGTTTGGTTTCTTAGTTGAAAAAATGTTTCTTTAGTTGACATTCAAAAGTTGACTTCAAAATGTGGGAGTTGATCATGGGGTTTTGAGTATTAGCATTCATGGGTTCATCTTATGAATGTTGTTTAAATGCTTTTTCTCGATAAGTTAATGATTAAATATATTGATCATTGTATTCTCTTTTGCTGAATCATTCAATGAAAGTCTAGTGAGAAGAAGAATTTGAAATGGTTTTCCCAATAGTGGGGTTTCCCGTGGTCTCTGACCAATCCTACTCTCTCTATGTGGGAATGCTTTTATTCTATTGTTCCTCCATGTTCACTTGCGTTGGTGATGCTTTTTCTCTTTCTATGTAATTTCATAAGTTATTGAATAATGTTGTGAATATGTATAATGATATGATGTTATGGGTTGAATTTAATTTGTAAATGAAGAGTTACAATTATCAAAGGAAAGAAAAATAAATCCCTAAGAAAAATTAACATGGTTTCAAAGTTGGGTTGAAGAAAAATCATTGAAGATCACCCCTATGAAGACACCTTTGATGGAAGCATGAGAAGGTGGAGGAGACCTAAAAGAATATTAGGGTTTGAAGGAAACCCTATGTAATTTGGTTATTAGTCTTTGATGGATATTATGAGGTTAGGGTTTGGGAGAAACCTTGATTTATGGTAGAGATTTGAGATATGAAATCTAAAAAACCTACCATGATTAATGTGAAGATCTTCAAAATGTTTGTGACATATTTGATGAAGCCCTAGATGGGATAGTCTCTACTAGGCCTCGTTGTTGATGAATTTGGTTGAAACATTGATGGAGAAAGTGTCATATTTATATGACATCGTAATGACTCTTGAAGTTTGGTTATATAGGGAGATGATATCCTTGTTAAAAAATAAGTACCTTTTAGATTTATGTTACCTCTTTGTGATTCTATTCCTATTTGAGTTGATTGTTTTAATTGTTACTGATACTCACTGTATGTATATTTGAGTATTGGGATACTTTAAACCTATTGATGAGATGTGATAAGTGGATCCTTATTGAGGATTATCTAAGATGCAACAATGGAAGGACAATGCAGGAAGAGAAGAGCTACAGTTTCCCATGAAACGAAAGTAGATAAAGTGATTTTTTTGCCAATGTAAAAAAAGAGAGGAAACACATAGGTATCTGAATACTACAAGGTGTGTATGATGTATTGTTTCAATGTCATGTTACAACTATAATATTGCATGGCAAGATAAACCCTAAGGTATGATGGGGATTTCACTTTCATGAATGACACATATATATGAAATTAGATTTGACTCATGGTACTCATGATGAGATGGTGGACTTGGTATTAGAAAAATATCTTGCATTCTATTATGTCATGGAAAATCTACCTAGAAGCATTGGTTTTTTTAAGATATCGGTTTATTTGATGTTTGAAAAAGCATCTCTCATTTTAGTCATAATGAATTTTCTAATTTTATAAATAAGGCTAGCACATTGATTCTTATGTATGGTAGCTTGATACTAATGATAGTGTTTTTAACAAGCATGGTAATCATGATGATAGAACTATAACAATAAGATCGATCTTCATGATATTCTTGTTGAATTTGTTTATATTTTTGATAAGCTTAGTGAATTGGATAAATCTGGATGTCCTATCCTGATTATCGAATAATATAATAAAGAAGTGGTGTAATAATTATTATCTTTATGATAAACCTATTAGGTACCCTAATAATAATATTCTAACTCTTGATGAAAATTTTATGTCATGTGATGATGAAGTATTCAACATGTTATGACCATGATGGATATATGTTTAAGAACCTGATATAGTTGGATTTTATGATCTAACATTATGTTCAAGCTTGGCAGTATAATGATAGACAACTTGATGACTTGAATGATGATGACTGAAATGGTTTCTCATTAAAAGGTAGAAAATATTCATAAGATCCTTACACATATTATCATTTGTATTAGTTGTATATAATATTATTTATTGTTGAATTTTTCTGACATTAGTAGATAAATATCTTATGCTTTTGGTCTGCAGCAAGTCCTAGTTTGAGAAGGGAAGGTTTCCCTTAGTCTAATCCCCACCTGCATGAAAAAATCTTATCAGATCAGTTATATTCCTTCAACTACATGGAAGAAATCCTATAATTGTGGTTATGTTTATAAGTCACAAGATCTAAATATTTGTCCATAAAATCAAGAATGCACCAGGAGCATGATAGTCCTATAGACTTGGAGAAGACAACAGAAAGTTCTGAGGAGGGAAGTTTAATTGTTTGACTTACTATAGAGAATGTGAATTTTTGGGCTAAAATTTTGTTTTTAGGTGACTAGAATATGCATATGGATATGTCATTTTGATTTTATTATTAAAGCTAGTAATTAATAGTAATTGCAAGGGTTTCACAAGATTTCAATGATTGCTATAGATAAGACATGTTTGGAGTTTTGACATGAAGCTTGATCATTCTTAGAGATGCTTTACAACTTTGAGTTGATGTTGAGATATTTTTTGGGTTATGGAATGATTGAAATCACTATGATAAAAAATTTGGTTATGGACTTATGGAATTGATTAAGTAAGCTTAGGCTTGTGGTTGCTTCCTCAGTGAGAGGGAGGATGATTAAGTTATATTTTTTTTAGATTTATATTTTTTGTTCTAACACAATATTTGATTTAATTTCCTGCATAAATAGGAGACTAATTCTATTGTGAGATCATAATTAGGTTGATTTTTGGGTCCAATTAAAAGGTATATTTCGAAGTTCATTATGTTATTCTCAAAGCCTTAAAACTATCCTCTTCTCACATTAATTCCCATTTTTTGTCATAATATGATTATTACGAATATTAAAATGTATTTGTCATATTGTGAGGTCTAATGTTATTATATTGTAGGAAAAAGAAGCATTTTTGAGGCATTTACTATGCAGGCGCTTCATGGAGACAACCAAGAGGGAATCTGGTGGGCTTGTCCACCTCCTTGACTCCCTAATCCAGCTTAGGGCCAGAGGATCCTCTCTCATGGCTAGAATTCACTAGAAGAATAGGGATTTCAAGTCCATGTGAAGATCAAGGAGAATGAGATCCACAGTTCTTGAGATCTTGGATGGAATCACTCCTATTTTCAAAGGATCTTCCATCAACTACATTTTTGTATAAATAAACTAGCTAAAAGGCTCATTAGGATTAGTGTTTTTTATTCAGCTAAGAGTAGCTACTCAGCCAAGTGCTTGGAATTATTATTATTGACTTTCATCTGATGTATGAGACTACTATTTTCTGCTAATGAGAATTTTGTCATTGATCTACATCTGAGCTAGTCTTAAAGGGATGAAACCCTTGGGTTTGGGCCCAACCCAAAGGCTTTATTCCCTCTTCTACATTTATTTGTTGTTACTATTTCAAATAATTTCACATATTTAACCTATTTCAGTAGATGTTAAGATATAAAATATTATGATTGCAGGTTTCCCTATCACTTGTCTTGTGGGAAGATTTATTGGAAATAAATAGATGTTAGTTGTAATATTATTGCATCTTTATTCTATGCAACTTAGGATTTATTTTCATTAGTTAAATAGTTAGAGTAGTGTTGGGCAATAGAATATATTTTAGCCCAATTCAACTCTTATTTTCCATGATAGTTTATTTTACAGTTTTATTGGTCATTTGATGCACGTACTTGGCTAGCTACAAGGTTGTGTTGATATAAAAGGGTGGCCACAATTTTCCATATCCAACTAGGCCTTTTAAAATTAGTGTTTTTATTCATAATCATGTTAAAAGTTAGATTCCTTATTTTCAAGAAAATGTAAAGTATACCAGCTATCACCAAAATACGGATGATTGGGCTGGTCAACAGTCAATTTAGTGTAACTATTTCAAACCACTTATGGTTGGAAGTTAGCCCTTCCAACCTAAGATAGCTCTCTTAAGTAATTGTATGATCTTCAATAAACAATGTTTAGAACAAATATGGCTAACTCTGAGATGTATCTTGGATGGTTTTTTAAAGGTGAAGGATGTGTGTTAATGGCTATCATTCGGCATGGAGTGAGTGCAAAACTCAATTACATAAAAATATTTCATGGAATTTGAGGCATGTGTACTCTCATAAAAAATAACATTAACAACAAACTAGATGCATAAAGGAAGTTGGAGCATACTTAAGTATGAATTCCAAGTTATTATACATACAGTAAACTAAAATAACATTCAAAAGGTAGATAATAAAAGCACACAAGATTAAATGAACAATCTCATGTTTGAAAGAAGCTTTTTGCAACTGTATATTATTGAATGAGAGATATTACAATAGTAGCATAAGGCATAGCATAGATCAGCCCTCTCTAATTCTCTCATCTCCCTATTTATAGAATTAAACGTCTTTTACATGAATTCTGCCACCTGGGCTAGACCCTCGAAACTACTGAAGACACCTTATCCAAAAAGGAACTGATTACAAGTAGAGAATATAGAGATATTTTTGTTTACAAAGAGTTTAAAACCTAATAGGACTCTAACACCATTAAATTTATTAACAGAAAAAAAATTAAATGACCAATAAATGATGATGCTTATCGAACAAGAAAACTTTTCTTGAGGTGGAAATGACCATGACTAAGTGATGAACAACCATACTGAAATCTAGAATCTACTTCTCGTATTTTTAGGATGAATTGTTGTGCTTGATGATGTGGCAAGAATAATGAGCTGACATTCCAATCACCTTCCTTGCTTAGTGTTCTTACTAATTGGAGTCTCCACTGATACGCCTCAACATCTCCTAATTCCTTATGTGCTCCCAAAAACACTAAATGCTACAAAAATCACCAAAAATTCCCCTCACTGCAAAAACTGAGCATTTAAGGAACGTCTGTATCAAAAAGTTTGTAGCATTTCCCATTTGGTAATTTCTGCAACCATTCTAACTTCTCTCATCATTTTAGAGTCTTCATTAGGAAAAAATACTTAAATACGCGCCTTTACCGATTTATCTTATGATAAAATTTGGAAATTAGAAAATAAAATCATCTTCAATGATTTCATGGCGAAAAATCAGATTTAAGCCTCAAGTATGCTAAGAACTTGCCTGATATTTTCCAGAATTTAAAATTTCCAATTCTTACCTCAAAAAAATTGTCCAGAGCTATGTGAAACGATGAGAGGGAGCATCCTAAGACAAAATTGGCTCAAAGCATGTCTTATGCTCATCAAGAGGCAGCAGGTTCATCCACCACTATGATTTTCAAGCCTTTTTTATTTAACTATGTTTGCACCATTTCTATTTGAATTTCTAACTCTTTGACTTGATTTTGCAGCTTTCACCTCTTTGCCTATAATGACCTATTTCCCCTCATGGTGTGCTTCATCATCCTATGCAGACGTAGTGTTCTTTTCAGAATTTTCTTCGACATTTCTGCCACTTCATCATAAAAATTAATTTTCTTGCTCACTTCCTTCTTGAAATATGCCAAACTCCTCCCTTTCATGCTTAAAATCCTCCAAATCCAACTTGGTTTAAGACCTCATCCTTAGATTAAAAAAAATTCTCTCTAAGAAGCTCCACTTCAAACTTCTCTTGTACCTTCTCTTTGCCTTTCTGTGACTTGGTGATTTCTGCTTCAGCTAGGGATAACTCACTGATCTCTTCCACAAAGGGCTTCTTCTTCTTTTACGTCTCTTTATGCATCTTTTCAAACTTGCCTCCCTTTGAGAGATGTGACCTAGTGAAAGGTTTCCTAGGCTTGAAGATAAAACCTAAATCCTCACTGGATAAGTTAAGCGTTTTAGTTGTGAGACTCTTCTTCCTCATTTTGGTTCCTTTAACGTATACAAGTCTGACCAAAAGGGTTTCTTCAATATCAATGGTCTGCAGAATCTGTTCAATTTTACCCTTTCCCTTTGTTTGACTCTTGGTGATTCTCCTATGAGCCCTTTTATTATTTTTGAGCTTTTTTCTTGTGGGTGTTGGCTGAGGTGCCACTGTTTCCTGCAAATGTTCAATCTCTACCTCAATGGGCTCTATTATAGGTTTCACTTTTTCCTCAGGACCAACATCTGCTTCAGCTATGGGTTATTTATCCTTATTGGAAGTGCTTGTCTTTGCCTTTGGTGTCTTCTTTGGAGTAAGCACATCTACACCATAACCACTTAAAAACAAAAAGGCAGGCCAATCCCTATTCAATTTCTTCAATTCTTCCATAACCAAAAACTTGAGTAAGGCATGATGAAATATCGATGTGTCACTACTCTCATGTATGGCTTGCACTTTATCAAACATCTTACCTAACCTTATGGAAAGAAAAAATGGAAGATCTAGGAGTTGTTTACCTGTGAAGTGGAGTAAGAGACTAAAATGATACATGTAGATAATGTTAAATATACCCTCACATGTAAAATAATTTTGGATTACCATCAACAAATTTGAGTACTTTTACTTAATACAACTGCTGGGTATACTTGAGGTCATATAAAATACTATATGTTCCTGCTTCAAAAACTCATCACAATTCTAAAGTTTGAACTTGGTTTCCTTGAACCATTCTTCCCCTGACCTCGAAATTTTTGTTGCTTGTGAAATAGTTTCAAGAGAAACTATAAAAATAAATATGCAAACATTTGAAGTAGTGCCAACAAAGTTGACAGAAAAATATTTGGAAACTTGTGGATGGTAACCCCACAACTTTTGACAAAATCTCATACAACCAGCATTTGTGAAGGCTTGTAGAAAACTTAGATTCTCCATAGCTAGTTCCAGGTCCATAGGCTCATATCTAACTATAGATCCTCCTTTTTTGGTCTTCTTATGTGAAGCCATGCTCTCCAATACAATGCCGCCTTGCATCAACTCTCGAGACTTGCAAAATATGTATAAGAAAGAAAGCTTCTTTTTTGATAGAGTTGCAAGCTAACCTAAGAAAATAGCTAAAAAGAAGATGTAAGTGAAAATTGATGGAAATGGATCAATCAACTCACAAGTATCGAAAGGTAAGTGTTTTTTCTCAAATGGATAAGGCTAAATTAGGAAAGGAAAGTGGGAGGGAAAACGACATGAAGGTGGTGTGATGATTACCAAGCATGCAATACATTGAATGATGACTCATAAAAAATATGCACATGATGAAAAACTGACCTTTAACAACTAAAAAGATGGCAACACACCAATCCCCTCACTGCTAATATAAAAATACAAGTTTGTAGCGAATTCAGTTAGGGGGGTGAAAAATTTGCTACGAAATTGTCAGGTGAGTTAGTAGCGAAAACAGGTTGTTTTGCACAGAAAAGGCTATGAACTGAGGTAAAATGTGCCAAGTGTCAAGAAGTGACTTAATTAATGCATGTATTCAGATTTTTGAATTCTACCTATGACAAAACCTTAGGCACATGACTTATAACCACTTAAACACTTTAGGACTATATACCAAACATGAAATTTGATCAATTTCATGACTTTATTTGACCAAAAAAAATTGACGTAGCTCAAAACAACACTCCTCACCAACCTAATTGTTATCAAAGATAACAATACTAATGGGACATGCAATTAGGTTACTGATTTGATTAAATTTTCTAAGTAGAGTAACTTTACTTCTGCAAGTAGGCTAGCCCTTTCTCTTTCATGCAATGTTAATTAGCATCTATATTTGAATGAATGGAATTTTCACTTTCATATTTAGGATCAGTTTCAATGATGCTTTCATCAAAAAATTTCAATATAGTTAGTTAGAGGAATGGTCTCTTAACACCTTGATCTGATTTCATGATTGAGGATGACATGAGTAGAACCTAACCTACTGTGCATATACCACTATCACCTCTAAATTTGCACAAACCTTGGGTTGATAATTTGAGTTGAGGAGCCCTTGGGAGTTTCAACACACTTGATGTAATACTAGGTATCACTACTTTTTGGTGTCATTGTCGGGGAGGTGTGTAAGTGTACGTTTTTCTTAAGCATTTCTTGTTTTTCTGTTTTGCATCAGTCTTATTGATTTGAAAAAAATTATAATAACTTTGTTCTTTCATGCCTTGTAGGAATAGGGATAACCAAGGAAAATTATTTCCTAAAACCCCCACCCCCTCAAGTAGCCAACCTTCATTATTCTTCGATGCTTGTGAACTTCCCTCTCTAACTACAGGGGAGTTAGAATATTTTCTAGGTGAGGAACCTGAAATTTTTGAAAAACATATTAGGGAAGAAGAAGAACCCACCTCAGCTACCCAAACCATGGATAAAAATAGAAACGGTGATATTTTCCATATCAAAGAAACCAATGGACAGGCTAGAATGAAGAATATAATCTCGGTTACCCTTCCACCTTTCCATGACTAGACCTCTAAGGATCCTAACACTTTCATGTTTGAGTTTTTTATTGTTTGTAGGACCTATGACTATGCCTATGATGAGAAAAAGATGAATTTGTTTCCCTATACCCTTTAAGATGCAACCTTTCATTTGTTTATGGGTCAACCTAGAGGAAATATCACTACCTCGACCCAAATGCAAATATATTTTAATGAAAAATATCGATATTATTGTTGGTAAAAATAAAAAAAAGGAGCAAATATTTCGAATGAATCTTGGACTTAATGAATCCCTAGAGGACTATGAGAAAATATTCCAACTCAATTATAGGAGGGCCAACCGTACCCTTGATCCTTAGTCACTTAAGCTAGTTCTTCTCCGATGGATCAGGGAATATGTGATGGAAACCCTCAATATGATATCTAGAGGTGAATCTACCAATTACCTTATGATGACATCAAAATTGTATCTCAAAATCACTCCAGGATTGCTAGGAAAAAGAGTAGGTCTAGCAAAAGCTTGGTCAGTTCCTCTCCCTCCACAACATCCATCAAGCATGAGATACATAACATGTTAGAGGATTTCAAGAGTTAAATGTTGCGTAGATTTTCCTTGCAAATGGATACTTTGCAAATAAAAATAAATAAAGAGGAAATAGATAGAGCAATGGATATAGTTTTCCCTAGATGTACTAAACAACATTGCAGGAATGAATTCCCACTAAATGTCATAGAATTCTGCCTAGTATATGAAGAGAATCATGCAATAGATAAATTTCCCTCTCTGCCAAGACTAAAGGTTGTACATTAGGTAGGTTTACAGAGTGGGTTCGAACATCTACGCTTCATTAACCAAAGGATGCCCCCAAGACCTCATCCATATCAACAAGGAATGCAAGGTGCACATTATCATCACTACAATCCTAATCACAATGCACCTTTCCAGCCTTGATACCCTTCCACTCATCCATCATGGTCCACAACTCCTCCTTCGCCTTATTCTCCTCCATATCCTCCTCAGCCTGTCAACTATCCTTTTCAACCATATCCACCCCAATATTCTCAATGGGGAAACCCCTGAAAATGGTTGAGACCTAAAACAAACCAACCTCCTACATTAATTCCTCCATCCAAACCTAAATGAAATATTACTCATCAAACCCAACCTAATAAACATCAAATGGATGCTCAACTTAAGCTAAAACTAAGAAATAAGCAGGAATAATAGGTATATAGTGGTGATACATCCCATCCTGCTAATGTTGTGAAATCCAAGAGATCAACCTTCGATCTAGGAGGGTGCTCCCTAATGAGCACCCACCTTATCCACCTAAATTTCTTGAAGAAAAAAAAGGAAGAGAGTGCCCCTCAAGTCAATGCACATGCCTATCATAAAAGGCTTGTCTACCTTAACCAACACACCCTAGAAGAATTTGAATTTCTAGGAGAGATGAAGAATTTGTGTGTCAAGATATGCCTTCTCTAGTCCATTAAATATGTTCCCATATACACCAATATTATGAAGGGAAAATGTTTCAAAGGGTCTGGGATAAGAAGAAGAGAAACCCCCACCATCAATGTTGTTGGAAAAATTTATGATCTAATGCTTGGGAGATTGATCTCCCAAAAATACCTAGACCTTGTTAGTCTAGTAGTGTACATGCACATCAAAGGAATTATGGTTGCTAATACCTTGATTGATCATGGGGCTGAAATTAATGTGATGATTAGGGAAACAATGCTAAAGCTCAATAACCAAGGGTATTTGAGAAAGAAAACCATAGTGTTGCAACTTGCACAGATCCACAGTAGCTCCTAAGGAAATTATTGAGGATGTCATGGTCTCCATTGTCTCCTAGGAGTACCCTAATAATTTCCTGGTCCTCCAGCAAAAAACCAAGTTTAATGTTTATCCTCTCATCTTAGGAAGACCTTGGTTTGCCAATACTAGTGCCTACATTAGTTGTAGGGGCAGGAACATGACTATTAATAATGGAAATCTATCAAAGTAGCTTGTGTTTTATCCTAATGCTAAACCTTATATTAAACATTATTTATCCATATGGTTAAAGGACGAGGAAGAGGATGAATTGTATCACAAAACCCCCTACCAATTTTTCACTCTAGATACCATTATAAGAGGGGGCCAACTTAATGAATATGACCTTATTAACCATATCTTACAAAACCATCCCCCTAATCCCATACCAGTTGATGAAATTCTAAAATAATGTGAGATTAGTCCATGGAATAACTTATGATACGTTGATTTTGGCCTATTACATGTCAAGATCATAAATTTTCGCCTATTTGTAAATCTAATGATGAACCCCTCTCCCTCAGCCAAATAGGAATAATATTTATGCAATGTACTAAGCCACCACCTGGATGTTTTTGCTTGGGATTATAAGGAAATGAAAGTTCTGCATCACTCAGTTTGTATTGATCATATTTAGATCACATTAGTGGAAATATTAGCCTGAAAGTTCTATTGAAATTTTCACGTGATTTACATTTCTTCATATGTCAACCAATAAAAATCCTTTAAATTAAAAAGAGGTACATCTAGATATTTTTGAGGGAAAAGAAGAAAAACAAATTTTTTTAATTATATTTTTCTCTTATCGCCTTATAGGTATACTCAAATTTCAATTATTGACACTCGTTGGATGAAAAAATAAATTATACATCAAACGAGTACTCATTATGTATACTTTTGACAAGACCTGCATTGATAAAAATTGAAGATACATTAAAAAAGCATGTTCAACACACTTTTTTAATATATCTTCATTTTTTATCAATGTGCATCTTCTCAAAAGTATGCATAATGGGTACTCATTAGATGTGAATTTAATTCCTCATCCAACAAGTGTCTACACTTTAAATTTGAGTAAACCTATAAGGATATAAGCCAAAAATACAATTAAAAAAAATATTCTTTTCCCTCCAAAAATATAACTCTTATTTTATTATTTTAATTATTATTTTAGTATTTTTCCTTAGGAGGCCACTTTTAGGCTGAAATTTCCTCTAATGAATAGGGATGCAAGCCTATGCGCCAACCCCATATAAGGATGAACCTAGCTCTTAAGAACATTGTGAAAGAAGAATTAAAAAAGATGCTAGATGCAGGATTCATATACCCCATTTCAGATAGTGAGTGAGTGTTACATATTTTTTGAGTTCCCAAGAAGAATGGAAAGTGAAGCTTCTGTGTTGATTACCAGGAACTTAACAAGGCTATAAAGAAGGACCATTTTAATTTTCCCTTCATTGACGAAGTCCTAGATGGCCCTGCTAGAAATAAATTCTTCTCCTTCAGAGATGGATTTATTGGATACAACCGAATTTAGATCATCCCTGAAGACCTAGAAAAGACCACATTTGCATGTCCTTGGGGTACCTTTTCCTATAAATTTATTCCTTTTGGTCTCTGCAATGGCACTGCTAATTTTCAAAGGGAATTTCTAAGTATATTTTTTGAACTTATTCATGAATTTGTTGAGATATGTATGGATGATTTGATTCCTTATGGATGTGGCTTTGAGCAAGCTCTTTATAAAC
Organism: Pinus albicaulis; assembly: GCA_034641835.2. Lineage (NCBI taxonomy): Eukaryota > Viridiplantae > Streptophyta > Pinopsida > Pinales > Pinaceae > Pinus > Pinus albicaulis. Next base: position 845,085,856 of record CM076581.1, read on the forward strand.
TATGAAAAGTCTTGAACAAATGTATTGAAATGAATCTCTTATTGAGCCCTAAGAAATGCGAGTTTTTGATTAATGCAGGGACTATCCTTGGCCATTCCACATCCAAGGAAGGGATATAGGTTGACCCAAACAAGATTTCAATCATCAAAAAGGTCTCTATCCCTCAAAATAAAAGAGAGGTCAGGAGTTTCCTTGGATTATATAGGTATTATAGAAGGTTCATTAAATATTTTTGCAAACTGGCTTCACCCTTGTTTGGAATGTTGGCTAAATATTCAAATTTTTCTTGGACAAATGTCAGTCAAGAAGCCTTTGAAATACTAAAATAAAATTTGACCATTTCACCCATCCTTAGGGGTCCCAACTAGGCATTACCTTTCAATATACACACATATTGCTTAGACAAAGTTTTAGGGGCTACCTTAAGACAACTAGAAGATAAATTGTCTTATGTTATCTATTTCATTAGTAAAAACCTTTCTAAAGCTATGTTAAATTATACTGTCACTGAAAAGGAACTCTTGGATGTGTTTAATTCTTTGAATAATTTTAGGAATCATATTACTAGTTATCAAACCTTGGTTCACACTAATCATTAATCCATTTAGTATTTAATGAATAAGCCTGATTTCAATGCTAGGATAATTATATGGTTGTTATATTTGCAGCAATTTGATTTGACTATTGTTGATAAACGAGGGAAAGAGAAGGTAGTTACACATTTCTTGTGAACACTAATCTCGCTTGCAATAAAGGAGGAAATGATAGATGATCAACTTCCAGATAAACATCTCTTTTCCATGTTTATGCTTTTTCCTTAGTTTGTTGATACACACAACTACTTGGTTATTCGAAGGTTACTTCCTAACCTTTCCTCTAAGGAGAAAAGCAATATTTTCATGAAAAGCAGCCTTTTCAGTTGGATTGGGGAATTTTTTTTTAGATTGGGGCCTGATGAGATCCTGAGAAGATGTGTGAGGGAAGAAGAGGCCTTTGACATACTCTAAGCATGCTATGATGGACCCCTTGGGGGCCACTTTGATACTAAGAGTAAAACCTTCAAATTTCTACAATCAGGTTACTATTGGATCACTTTACATAAAAATGCAAGAAGGTGCACCACCAGGTGTGATTACTGGTAGAGGATGGGTAGGCCAACACCCAAGGATGAAATTCCCTTAAAAACTCATGTGACTTTATATCCATTTTAAAAGTGGGGCATGGATTTCATTAGACCTATTGATCCCCCATTAGGAGAAAAATTGTATATCATTATATGCACTAATTACTTAACAAAATTGGCTAAAAAAAATGTAGTAAAGGCAACAACTGAGCCTAAGGTGGTTGAATTTCTGAAGGAGAACATATTCTACAAATTTGGTTTTCCAAGGGAATTGGTCACTAGTCAAGGAGCACAATTGACATCAAGTTTGCTTAAAGATGCAATGAAACAACACCACGGTAATCATAGGACATCTAATTCCTATCACCCTCAAGAAAATGAGTAGGTGGATGTCACGAACAATATTTGGCAGATAGACTTATGGACACCACTTGGGCCTACAAGAACCCTTGGAAGATCATCACTTTATTCACTCCATTCGAGTTGGTCTATGGGAAAAATGTCATGTTTCCTATTGAATTTGAGTACAACACATGGAGGATGTTAGCTCAGTTAGACTTGGATCTCACTAGAGCACAACAAGAAAAGTTTATCCAACTCAATTTTCTAGATGAATTAAGAATGCAAGCTCTCTTGCACATTGAGGTAATCCAACTACAAAGAAATATTTGGCATGATAATCACATTAGATAAAGTACATTTCAAGAAGGGGATTGGGCCTTTTTGTATGATTCTAGATTCAAGGATTTCAAGGGGAAGTTAATGAAAAGATGGTTGGGTACCTATCTAGTAGAGAAGTTTCATGAGAATCGGTTTGTCCAAATAAGAACAATAGATGAGAAAATGATTCCCTTACTTGTCAATGGTCATAGGTTGAAATTTTACAAGAAAACTTTTTCCAAGGAATGGTTTTTCAGTTATTTCTCCAGAGAGATAAATGTGATTGTGTTAGGTCCCTATGATTCTATTGTATCCCCTTATAGTTATTGTTAGTGCATACACCTTATTGTTAATTTTGTGCCCATGTATGATCAGGAGATCAAGTCCCTTGTAGAAAAATGCTCAAAAATTAAGTTGCTTAGAATTGGTCTAAACTAGATCGACTGGAAAGAGCTCAGAAAATTGATCCTATAGATGCAAACGACACTGAAAACCGACACCGTATGAAGAATATATTCAGCTTTGAAGTTCACCAATTTCAATTAAAAAATGGCCAAAAATTGACTTTATAAAAAATTTTATTAAAAAAAAAAAATATTCCACAGAATATTTTGTGGAATATTCCACAGAATATTCTACAAAATATTCCATAGGCAACCAATGAAATGGTGCCACGTGGCCAGCCCAGAGGCCTCCACGTGGCCCCAAGAAGATTTAAATATAGTTAAAAATTTTGTTATGGACAGGGCAGGATTCGATCCCGGGTCGACGGGATGATAACGCAAACGTCCGACCATTGGGTCACGTCGGTGATTCATGTTAACCAACGCAGCACACGTTTATTTAAATGTTGTTTTCTTTTGGCACGTTTAAACGTGTCGGTCGTGGTCCCGTGAATATAGCGCTTGGAGTGGAGTTTGTTAAAACATATGATTGGAACCTTATCTTATGCCGAGATAAACTAAAGTTTATTCAACATACTCCAGAGGTTGCGGTCACGTGGCCCGATTTGTTAGCCCCCACAACTGGCGGTTCCATAAATTTAGCACCGAATTACATTTTTGTTGGGATATCTGACAGTTAGCCAGACTTAGCTGGAGTTATTCTAGGCCAAACTCGCAGTTGCAGTAAAAGAGGCATAAATTTGGCTAGGAAAGTCCTTTTGGGATGAATTCTTTTTTGATTTTGGGGTAATGAAGCATTCTGGAGCTGTTGGGAGTGTTTGCAGAGCCTTCAGGGCACTCTATCAGTGAATTTACCAGTGTTGGAGCCATCAGGGCCTAATGAAAGATCAGTTGTTTTGGACTATTCTCATCCAATGGAGGTGAATGAATAGTCGTTTTTTATTGATTTCAACCTTTTGTATCTATATTTGCAGCTTATTTTTCCTTTTGAGGCTTTATATACAATTTAATTCACATTTTGAGCATTTAATGAAAGAGGGAAAAGCCTAATTAGAGGCTTTTAGACCCAGCAGAGGTAGCCCAACAGAGGGGTGAACTGCTTAAACAATTGCTCACTGTCATACTGTGTATTTTTCCTGCATTATTTCAGATTCTACTGCTTTAAACAACAACTTTTCATAAGTACACTTTTTCTCAATTAGGTTTAAACAGTGAACAAAACTCATTAGTTCAACTTGAAACCACATTACATCATTTGCAGAATACGTAAAATTGCTTATTCACACATATAATTTAGATTAATGAATACTTTGCACATAAACAAATAATTTCATTGATCGGATCTATTATAGTGATTACATTTTATTTCTTTAGGCAGAGTTTGTAAGAGGGTCAAGTAGCCTCTGGATTCATCCTTTCTTTGAAAGGTGAAATATCCGGTAAATGCCCCTATAGTCCATCTCTGTATTAGAAATACTTTGTTCTCACAATTTCAGATCATGTTGGTATCAAAGCTCTAGGTTTTGCTTAAGAGTTTGTGAAATTTGTGCAAGCAAATTGTGTTATTCTACAAAATTTGATGCTTACTAGGCTGAAATTGAAAAGAGGGGAAGGTCAATCTGTTAGAGAACAAGTTAATCCTCAACCAAGGAGGGTTAGAGTGCCATTACATCCACCTTCCATTTCATCCTCAATAGCTTTAGAATCAGCCACAAACATGTCTTCCAGAGAAGGAGAAGTACATGAGGAAATGGATCCCAAGGAAGAAGAAAGAGTCTTTAGAAAAGATTTCTTGGACTTGACTGAGATGGTTAGGATCCTATACCAAGAGAGAAATGATAGGATTGCTGGAGAAGGGTCTAGAAACCAAAGAGAAGAAGGAGATTCTTCAGGAGGAAAGAAAGATAAAGATGATTCTAAGAAAGGGAATGGAGGAAATGGTGATCCACCATCTCCATCATCATCCACATCCTCCACATCATCCTCTTCAACTTCTGAAAATCAGTCACACAAAACAAATACATCTCTTAAAAATCCTTTGTTAAAGCTTGATGTGAAGTTTGAGTTGCCGATGTTTAATGGTGATGTGAATGCAGAAAAATTGGATAACTGGATTAGACAACTGGAAGTCTATCTAAGGATTTAGAATTTGCATGACGATGACACAAAAATCCAATTAGCCTCTTTGAGAATGGATGGAGCAGCTTTGGTTTGGTGGGAAGCCAAGACTAAGGAGGAAATCAAAAAGCATGGTAAGATAACTCTAACTTGGAATGAGTTTATTACAGCTATTAAGAAACAATTTTATCCTCTTGCTCATATTTAGAAATTAATCATGAATTGGCAAAATTTTAGGCAACTTAAGGGTCAAAATGTGCAAGATTATACCCAAGAGTTTAGAAGGAGAGCACTTCTACTTGGAGTAGACTTACAAAGTCAAGACACCTTGTTGAAATATATAGGAGGCTTGCACAGTTACCTTAAACATACTATCCTAATGTTCAATCCTACCAGCTTAGATGAAGTCTGTGTGTAGGCTACACATTTAGAAGCTAGAGGAAAGAATACTTTTGATGAGGGTAGAAACAAGACTTTCAAAGGAAAGAACAAAGAGAAAAACAAAGGAAAAGGCAAGAAAAATGCATCTATCAAACAAGAGGGTGAAAAGGTAATTTGTAAACATTGTTCAAAGAGTGGCCATGAAGAGAAAAACTGTTGGAAACTTCATCCTGAAAAAAGAAACCAGTTTAACAAAAACAACGGAAAGAAGAAAAATGGAACTACTACAACTACACCACAAGATTTAGGTGATGATTCAGGTGACGAAACAAAAATTGCAGCCATGGGTTTGAAAATTTTGAAAGGGAAGGAAATTGAAACTCAAGCAAGTGCTAGTTCATCAAACTGTCATACACAAGCTCCTAATGAGGAAGAAAGAATTGCATTGTTCCATGTGAGGGTAGTTTCAAAACATACCAAAATTGACACACTATTTGACAGTGGGTCACAAGCTCACCTCATATCTGAAGACTTCGTCAAACAGCTTAAACTTGAGACCATTCCACATCCGAAGCCTTATCCACTTGGATGGATATGCAAGGATTCCAACTTGCAAGTCTCAAGGAAGTGCATATTGCTCTTTGCAATAACTGCACACTTTATTGACACAGTTGAACTTGATGTGGTGCCGCTTGATATATCTGGTATTGTTTTGGGAATTCCTTACTTGTTTGACAGGAAAGCAATCTTGTATCGCCATGAAAACAAATATCATCTTTTGAAAGATGGTAAGGAGTTTATTGTTAGAGCTCATCGCAAGAAGACAAATGTTTCAATGGTAAATGCAGGACAGGTAAAAAGGCTAGTCAATTCAAGCAAGAGTTTTGTACTTCTTATGGTCAAGCCAAAGGTTGATGTGAATCATGATTCATTTGAAAATTGTGATGCAAATCTTAAATATGATTTATATGATGTAGTTGATGCACATCATGAGATGTTTCAGGAACCAATAGTTTTTCCTCCTAAAAGGGAGATTCAGCATGAAATCCATTTACATCCAGATTGTCCTCTTCCTAACATAGGAATGTATCGCATGTCTGTTATGGAGAATGATGAAATAAAGAAGCAGATTAAAGAGTTGTTGGACAAGGGTTTCATAAGGCCGAGCACTTCTCCATGTGGGTCACCGATAGTGTTGATTCCAAAGAAAGATGGAACTTGGCATATGTGTGTTGACTTCAGAGCTTTGAACAATATAACAGTAAAGAATCGTTACCCACTTCCAAGAATAGATGATTTGTTAGATCAACTGAAAGATGCAAGATATTTCACTAAGTTAGACTTAAGAAGTGGTTATCATCAAGTAAGAATTGAAGAAAGCGACATTTGGAAGACAGCTTTCAAAACCAAACAAGGACTCTTTGAGTGGCTTGTGTTGCCATTTGGTTTATGCAATGCACCTGCAACTTTCATGTGGGTAATGGATGATGTCTTACATCCTTTTCTTGATGATTTTGGTATTGTCTACTTAGATGAAATCTTGATTTTCAGCAAGACAAGAGAATATCATGTCATGCATGTCAGTAAAGTACTTGATGTTTTGAAGAAAAATCAGTTATTTCTTAAGATGTCAAAGTGTGAATTTGGAAAGACTTCTTTGGTTCATTTGGGACACATAGTAGGTGGAGGTGCTTTGAGAATTGATCCTTCCAAAGTAGAAGCTATTGTGAATTGGCCTACTCCCAAGTCCATTACATAGGTAAGAAGTTTTTTGGGTGCAGCTCAGTATTGGAGAAAGTTTATTGCTAACTTTTCTTTCATAGAAACTCCTATGCATGCAGTGATAAGTGTGAAGCATGATTTCCAATGGGGAAGTAAGCAACAAAAAGCTTTCGAATATTTGAAATAAAATATCAGTTCAGCTCTGGTTCTTGCATTACCAGATTTGAGACATCCATTCGAGATTCAGACAGATGCTAGTGATTATGCCATGGGTGCAGTTCTCTTACATCATGGTAAGCCTATCACTTTTCATTCTAATACATTTAATGGTGCTGTTGTGAATTATCCTACACATGACAAGGAGTTGTATGCATTGGTACAAAGTGTCAAAAAGTGGAAGCAATATTTGATGGGAAAAGAAACAATTGTGCATACTGACCATCAGCCTTTATAGTATTTGCAGTCGCAAAGTAAATTGCAGCAGTCACGACATTTTAGATGGATGGGTTTCCTACAAAAATTTCACTTGGTAATAAGGTACAAGAAAGGTATTCACAATAAAGTTGCTAATATTCTTTCAAGGTCTATTATTAGTGCTAGTATTTTGCTTAAGAATGATTCTATTGTGCATGAAAGCTACATAGAACAGTATGCATCAGATGAAGATTTTAAAGAGGTGTATGCTAACTTGAGTAAAGGGAATCATGTTGAGGAGAATGATTATCATTTGCATAATAATTTGCTATTTCACTTGGGAAAGTTATGTATACCACAGGGAGAGAGATTAAGCATGATGAGGGAAGCTCATTCTTCTCTTATTGTTGGTCATTTCGGTGTAAGCAAAACGGTGGCACATCTGCAGAGGTATTGTTATTGGCCTTGCATGGTAGATAGTGTTACACGTTTCATTAGAGGTTGTTCATTATGTGCTACAAGCAAGCCTAGCAATAGGAAGCTTGGATTGTATATGCCATTGCTGGTACCTTCTAGACCATGGGAAAGTGTTTGTATGGATTTTGTTGGGGGATTACCATTATCTAGAAAGCAGCATGATTATATTTTTGTAGTAGTTGATCGTTTCAGCAAGATGTGTATTCTTATGCCATGTAAGAAAACTATAACTGCTAAACAAACTGATGATTTATATTTTCAACATGTATGGGTTGATTATAGCTTGCCTACTTCTATTGTTAGTGACAGGGATTCTAGATTTGTTTGGAATTTTTGGTCCAATCTATGGAAGATGATGGACACCAAATTGAAGAAGAGTACTGCTTTCCATCCGCAAATAGATGGCCAAACAGAGGTAGTGAACAGAACCATTGTGCATCTTTTGAGAGGGTATTGCAGCAAGCATCCAAAGCTTTGGGATGAGCATTTGCATTACCTTCAGCATGCTTACAACCAGGCCAAGCACTCTCCTGCAAATACTTCGCCATTTGAAGCTTATTTTGGATATTTGCCTAAGTCACCGTTAGAATTCATTCTTGAGAAGGATATTGCCATTGATGGGCATAGTGACATTGACAAAGCTCGCATGTTCATTGAAATAATTCATCTCATTCATCAACAAGTTCAAGAATAGCATGAAAAGAGTCAACGCAAGTACAAAGAAAGACATGACAAACATAGAATTGATCACAAGTTTCAGGAAGGAGATGAGGTATGGTTGCATATAAGTAAGGATAGAATGCAAGGAGAAGGTGAAAAGTTGAAGCCTATTCATTATGGTCCATTCAAAATCCTTAAACAAGTTGGAAACAATGCTTTTCAACTAGATTTGCCTTCATACATGCAAATTTATTCCGTTGTTAATGTGGAAAATTTACGTTTGTATGAACCTCCTCTTATTGATGATTATGAAAATCATGTTCAGCTACCATCCATAGAAGATTTCTCGCCATAATTTTTGGATGAGTTGAAAGAAGATGCAATCCTTGACAGAAGGACACACACTTCAAGGAGGGGAGATGTTGATTATCTAAGAGTTGGTTTAAAAGGCAGTAAACCAAGCAAAGCAAAGTGGATGGAGTTGGAACAGGTGAGGAGGCTATATCCTCACCTTCTTAACAGGTAATTGAAAGCTTTTGAGGGTCCAAAAGCTTCCCATTTGGGAGGTGTGATCAGGAGATCAAGTCACTTGTAGAAAAATGCTCAAAAATGAAGTTTCTCAGAATTGGTCTGAACCATATCGACTGGAAAGATCTCAGAAAAAATATCCTGTAGACGTGAACGACACTGAAAATTGACACCGTATGAAGAAGATATTTAGCTTTGAAGTTCGCCAATTTCAATTAAAAAATGGCCAAAAATTGACTTTATAAAAAAATTTATTATAAAAATAATATTCCACAAAATATTCTACAGAATATTCCACAGGCGGCCAATGAAAGGGTGCCACGTGGCCAGCTCGGAGGCTGCCACGTGGCCCCAAGGCGGATTGAAATATGGTTAAAAATTTTGTTATGGATAGGGCAGGATTCGATCCCGGGTCGACGGGATGATAACACAAAGGTCCGACCGTTGGGTCATGTTGGTGATTCGTGCCAAACAATGCAGCACACATTTATTTAAATGTTTTTTTCGTTCGGCACATTTAAACATGTGGGTCGTGGTCCCGTGAATATAGCGATTGGAGTGGAGTTTGTTAAAACATATGGTTGGAACCTTATCTTATGCCGAGATAAACTAAAGTTTATTCAACATACTCCAGAGGTTGCGGTCACATGGCCCATTTTGTTAGCCCCCACGACTGGCAGTTCCCTAAATTTAGTGCTGAACTCCATTTTTGTCGGGCTATCTGGCAGTTAGCCAGACTTAGCTGGAGTTATTCTAGGCCAAACTAGCAGTTGGAGTAAAAGAGGCATAACTTTGGCTAGGGAAGTCCTTTTGGGTTGAAATTGTTTTTGATTTTGGGGTAATGAAGCATTTTGGAGCTGTTGGGAGTGTTTGTAGAGCCTTCAGGGCACTATATCAGTGAATTTACCAGCTTTTTTGGTCGTGGAGCCACCAGGGCCTAATGAAAGATCAGTTGTTTTGGACTATTCTCATCTAATGGAGGTGAATGAATAGTCATTTTATACTGATTTCAGCCTTATGTATCTATATTTACAGCTTATTTTTCCTTTTGAGGCTTTCTATACAGTGTAATTCACATTTTGAGCATTTAATGAAAGAGGGAAAATCCTAATTAGAGGCTTTTGGACCTAGCAGAGGTAGCCCAAGAGAGGGGTGAACTGCTTAAACAATTTCTCACTATCATACTGTGTATTTTTTCTACATTATTTCAGATTCTTCTACTTTAAATAGCAACTTTTCATAAGTACACTTTTTCTCAATTAGGTTTAAACAATGAACAAAACTCATTAGTTCAACTTCAAACCACATTACATCATTTGCAAAATACGTAAACTTTCTTATTCACACATATAATTTGGGTTAATGAATACTTTTCACATAAACAAATAATTCCGTTGATCAGATCTATTACAGTTATTACATTTTATTTCTTTAGGTAGAGTCTGTAAGAGGGCCAGGTAGCCTCTGGATTCATCCTTTCTTTGAAAGGTGAAATATCCAGTAAATGCCCCTAGAGTCCATCTCTGTATTAGAAATACTTTGTTCTCACAATTTTAGATCAATGTAGTCCCCATATTTTTATTATTGAGCCCCATAGAAGCCCACTATTCTTATTTTTATGCCTTTACATTATTATTGCTATATTGACCCTAGTTATATTGTGACCCCTTAAACTCCTATATATAGAAAGTAGGTTTTTTAATTTGAATCATCTAGGAATTGTTCATTTATGTAATGTAAAGTAGGTTTCCCCCTCGAAGATGATATTTTATAAGTCGTTGATCTACTACTATTTTTTTGTGAGTTGGTTGCATAAAATTTGGTATCAAAGCTTTGGATTCCAAGGTTTCACTTCTTCAAACATTTTATATTGGAATTTTCAATATTCCTTTTTTTCTATGATACTTCATAAGCTTAAATTTATATCAAGTGGAGCCAAAATCTTGGTGAACTTTGTGTAAAAATTTAAGATATTGGTTCACTATATTTTTGGAGATATGATCTAGGAAGTTATGGTTTTTGAAGGCTCAAAAATTTAGTCTCAAATATAAATTTCAGGACCAAGGGTAGCAACAGTGACACATGGCACTCCGTACAAGTATGCAATAGCAAAATAGTCTATAATGAGGACATCATGGGACATCGTGCATAAATAGTTGTTGAGAATCCAATCTCGGTCTAACTTATGGGGTTGGAAAATAGGTTCATAGAGTTACAATAGTACAAAATTTCTAACCTTGGCGATCCGAAATTATAGTTACAACCATTTCAGGATCGTGCTCCTAAAAGGAAGAAAAAGGTGTGTATTGTTTTTTTTAAATTGCATAAATTTTGTTTGAAAAATCAATTGAAGTGATTCCAAATGCATATTGAAGTATAGATATTAGTATTCAGTTATAAAATTCATCCCCGAAAAAATAATTCCAAACCCATTAAGCTCTCATAAATCTCTACTATGACACATGAAGAGGAAGAATTGCAACAAGATATCTCAAAATTACGGGACCAAGTGCAACAAATTTCACTCTCACAAAGAAAAACCAAATATGAACTAAAACATGATATGAATAGTTTAAAATAATACATGGAAGGTCTGAAGGATGACGTGAAAGTTAATATGGATGGTATAGAAGTAAAAATCAAAGGAAACATGGAATATTTGAAGAATGGTTTAAAAGCATATTTGACAAAGTTGCTACAAGAAATGCTTCCTAATGGCGAAAAGGTATTAGATGAAAGTCATGATGAGAAAAAAAGAAATGTTGATTATGATTTCATAAACTAACATTTTATTGAAGAACCACCATATTCCAAATATTGATAAGAGTAATTTTGATGGTAAGGATCCAATAACATGGATACTGCAAATGGAGCAATATTTTGATCTCCATAATGTGCAACACACACAATAGGTAAATATTGCAACTTTATATTTAGAACCAAATCAGTTTTTATGGTATAGATGGCTTTGTTCTCATAAATAACTTGTCACTTGGTCAATATTTACAGATGAAATGACAACACATTATTAGGATAGAAAGAGAAACATATTCTTCAGCCAATTGATAAATCTCAAACAAAAGGGATCATTGGAGGAGCACATTGAGGCCTTCCAAAAAATGAATATAAGTGTAAATGATATTCCAAGAGATCATAGGATTCATGTCTTCATAGGGAATTTAAAGGATAAAATATAATAACATGTTCACCTTTGGGAACCTGATTCATTAGTGAAGGCATTCAGGTTGGCTAGAAAAATTGAAAGAAAAATTATGGCAATAAGGAAGCCTACGACTCACAACTATAAATATGGAAGTGTTTTCACTCCACAACCTACAAGGTTGAAACCACAAAATTGGAGGAAAAAATATCGAAATTGAATTGCTACATTTGTGATATAAAATACACTAAAGGTCACAAGTGTGCTGAGAAGAAATTTTTTTACGTAGATTGTGAGGAGCAAGAAGAGAAGGAACAAGAAACTTAAAAAGAAGAGGATATAGAGTAGGGTCCAACCTTACAGAAAGAGGAAATGAATCCTACCATATCTTGTAATGCATTAGAAGCAATTACCACTCCTCAAAACCTCAAGATAGAAGGACATATCAAGAAGAAAAAGGTAATAATGTTGATAGATTCGGGTAGTACCCATAATTTTGTTCATTTTAAGGTAACCAAGGAATTTAATTTCTTCCTATCCCTAGACCTAGAGTGTCAGGTGATTGTTGCAAATGGAGGAACTATAAATTGCTCTAGAAAGTTCCATAATATCAAGATAACCATGGGGAGATATCTATTGAATATTTCAATTCTCTCCATTCCAATGATTGTTGCCAATGTTGTACTATGACACCAAAGGTTACAATCTTTGGGCATGATAGCTTTTATTTTCAAGAACTTTCCTTGAATTTTTTTTTGGGAAGAAAAACGAGTTGAATTAAGGGGTATTGCAGGGAAAATAGGAAAAATAATTAGCTCTAATGGAATGAAAAAGCTTCTAAATAAAGAAAAACATGGCGTACTTTCATAATTATGCTCATTAGAGGTTCAAACATCGAAATCATCTATTTCTCCAGATCTCCAAAAACCATTGGAAAATAATTCCAAGGTATTTGAGAATCCCAAAGGCCTCCCACCTATTCGTGATCGTGATCATGCTATTCATATGATTTGAGGAAGTGTTCCTCCAAAAATCAGGCCTTACATATATCCATATGCCTAAAAGAGTGAAAATGAATATATGTTTGCAGAAATGATAGAGACCAGTATAATTTAACCTAGTCCAAGTTATTTTTAAGCTCCAATCGTATTTGTCAATAAGAAGAATGGATAATGGTGCATGTGTCTGAATGATATAGAGCTCAACAAGCTCACTATTAAAGATAGTTTTCCCATTCCTATCATTGATGAATTATTGGATAAATTACATGGAGCAGCTTCCTCCACCAAGTTGGATCTTTATTTAGGATATCATCAAATTAGAATGAAGACTAAATACATTTCGAAAAAAACGCTTAGAACTCATGAGGGTCATTATTAGTTTTTGGTAATGCCTTTCCTTTTGGCATTACCAATGCACCTTGTACATTTCAAGGTTTGATGAATTCCATTTTCAAACCCTTAGAAAATTTGTGTTAGTATTTTTTTATTATATAATAATCTACAACAAGTCTGGGAGGGATCATGTTCACCATGTTGATAGGGTAATCAAAATATGATCCGGATTTATGCAGGAACACAAAAGAATACAGAAATAACAATAAACATAGAAATACAGGGGAAATAAGGCTTCATTTCCTTAATATCAAATCACAGAAATGTGCTTACAAACATGATGGAAATAAAATAGCTAGGGTGCTGGTAGAAAATCTCTAAGAAGAGATGTCACGACTACAGACCTATGAAATCTATTAAAATGAGGCTCGAGGACCTATTTATTATGGAGAAACAATGGATAACTCTAAACGTCCAAAAAACTAACCCTAGGAGATGAAGCGCCAAAACTATGGGCCCCGTTTGGGTAAATTGGTGTTTCAACTTCCCGAGGATGTAACTTCAACATACTATTTCTGTTTGGGGCTTCAAGATGGCTCCAGAAGTTCAGGACTAGAAAAACTACTAAAAATAGTAAGTTGTGAAAAAAACTGAAAGAGACAATGGTGGGGCCGAAAGTGGAATAGGCAGGTGGCCACCAATATCCACCTGGATCATTCCTCCCCCCTTAGGAAGGAATGGTCCCCATTGCGTTGAGTTCCTCCATGAGATGAGGAAACTTCTGTTGAAATTGGTCCCTGTTGAACCACTTGCCTTGGTGCAGGGGTTGGCCAGCTTCGACAACCTGATACAATTGGATCTTCTGTCGGTGAGTGTTCTTGATTTGCATGTCCATGATATAGTTTATGGTGGCCTGTTCCATGCACACTGGGTTTAACTCTTTTGGTGTGAGTTCTTCTGCAATGTCAAAGGTGTCCAATATAGGTAAGAAGTAGGGACGAAGGTGGTCTACATTGAATACTGGGTGCATACCAAGGAATGGTGGAATACTAAGCTTGAAGGCATTGTTCCCTACAGCCTTGGTGATGGTGTATGGCCCATATTGGAGTGCGCAAATATTGCATTGGGGTCTAGTGAGGCACTCCTTCTACAAATGTAGCCACACTTTTTCTCCTACCTGGAAGTTGTGTGGCACCCAATGTTGATCATGTTGTTTCTTGTACTTAGCATTCGCTCTGTCCAATATGTCATGAACCTATTGGAAGATGCGCTGAATGCACTCGATGAAGTTGTTTGATTTGTCAGCTTCAGACTGGACATGAGCTGAATTGGCCAGAGTAGCTGCAAATGGCATGGCTACGTCAATGGGACATAGTGGCTAGAATCCCAAGCCCACCTGAAAGGGGTTATGTCCGGTTGAGCTGTGGAGAGCCTGATTATAACTATGTTATATAGATGGAAGGCTCGCATCCCATGTGCGTGGATGCTTTGAATTGTACATGCGCAGAATGTGTGCAATCATCCTGTTGATGACCTCTATCTGGCCATCAATTTGGGGATGGAAAGCTATGGACTTGGTGAGCTTGGTGTCCAACATTGACCAAAGGCTGGACCAAAATGTGTTGAGGAATCTGTTGTCACGATCTGATATGATAGACAGTGGGATCCCAAAGTGCACCCACACTCGTTCAAAGAAGAGTTTAGAAGTGGCTTCTACTGTGATATTCTTCTTGCATGCTACCATAATGGCCATCTTTGGGAATCTGTCGCCAACCACGAAAACACAGTCATTTTCATGCTTAGTAGAAGGAAGGCCTGACATGTAATCCATGGATATGGATTCCCAAGGTCGACTAGGGGTAGGTAACGGAGTATAGAGCCCTTGCTTCTTGATGGTTGATTTGGAAATGGTGCAAGCGGTGTAGGATTTGATGTACTTCCCGACATCCTGTCGAAGATTTGGCCAATAGAAATACTTCTGTCGTACTGCCACTATTTTCTCAACCCCAAAATTCCCATTGACTCGACTGTAGTGCGCTTCCCATATCACCTTGGCATGCTCACTTGAAGGAACAGAAAGGTGTCCCAGGTGACATAATAGTGCATCTTGAAGGTGAAAATTTGGAGCTTGCATATCACCCAAGAGTGACTTGTATGTGTTGCTGAATTCTGGATTGCTCTTGTAGAGAAGCGGCCAATTAGAATTTTCATGCCCATAAGAGTTGAGAATAGTGGTTTTGGCCACGATCGGTGGTCGGCTGAGGCAGCTTGCAACATTATTGGTGTTACCCTTCTTATACTTGATGTTCAAATGAAATTGTTGCAAATAGGTGGACCACTTCTGATGGTGATCATTTTGTAACTTCCCTTGTGTCTGTATGAACTATAGGGGTTAGTGGTCTATGTGGATTATTCTCTCCTTCCCCAAAATGTAATGCTTCCATTGTCGACAAGCCTGCACAATGGAATGCATTTCTTTGTCATAAGTGGGATACTTTCGAACTGTGTCGGACAATCTCTCACTTTGATTTGCCACTGGTTGCCCCTGTTGAGTAAGAATTGCCCCAATAGCATATTCAGAACCATCTGTCTCAATCTCAAATGGTTGTTGTAAGTCTGGTAATGTGAGCACTGGGGTAGAACAGAGGCGATGTTTCAATTCTACGAATGCCTTCTGTTGAGATTTCGACCAATAGAATTTTTCTTTCGCTCATCCCTTGGTGACTTGACTCAAGGGCCAAGTGATATGAGAGAATCCCAACATGAACCTACGGTAGAAATTAGAAAGACCCAAAAAGCTGCGAAGCTCTGTTAGGGTGGTTGGGGATAGCCAATCCCGAATGACTTGGATCTTGGCTGGATCCACATGCACCCCCCTTTCATCAATAATGTGTCCCAGATATTGAACCTGGGTCATGCCAAAATTTCACTTCTCCAAATTGACACGCAAATTGTGTTGCCAGAGTGTTTGGAGAACTTCTCGGATGTGGTGGAGGTGCTCTTCCCAAGTCTGGTTGAAGATCAGAATGTCATCCAAGTATACCACTACAAATGAGTTGTGAATGGATGTAATATGTCATCCATCAACCTCATGAATGTTTCTGGAGCATTTTTCAATCCAAAAGGCATGAAGAGCCATTCGAAAAGGTCCTCCTTGGCTTTGAAGGCAGTCTTCCACACATCATATGGTTCAATTAGTACCTGGTGATACCCAGACTTCAAGTCGATCTTGCTGAAATATTTTTCCCCTTTGAGTTGGTCTAGAAGGTCATCAATTCGTGGGATCGGGTACCTATTCCAGATAGTGATCTTGTTCGGCGCTCGATAATCAATACAGAGTCTCCAAGTCCCATCCTTCTTCTGTACCAACATGATTGAGCTCCCACAGGGCGATGAACTTGGATGGATGTGACCTTTCTGCAGCAGCTCTTGAATCTGCCTCTTGGATTCATCATTCTTCAGAACAGAGCACCTATAGATCAGTCCATTGGGTAGTGGTGCACCTGGGGTCAGGTCAATAGGGTGCTTGACCTAAAAGTGTAGAGGCACCCTTGTGGGTGGGGTGAAGATGTCCTCGTACTCCTCCACAACCATGTCCATTTGTTGTTGTCGTGTAGAGGAGCCATGTATGGAGGTCATGGCAATAGCCTTCTTCTTGCCTTGGGGGCATATCATCAGGAAAACAAATTTCCTGGTTTGGAAAATGAGCTTACTGCATTCTTTTGCAGTAATCAAAGAGATAGTGGGAGGTGGTGGTACCTCTGGTATCCTGTAAAATTTATTTCCCAAAGTAACAATAACAGCGTGAGGCTGGGAATGTAAGCTCAAATTAGCCTCAATAGGGAATGTACATGAAACAAGAGAATAAATTGCTACATACATCCAGCTACTCTCTAATTACGTAGTCTATGAGGGAAAATGACTGCCAACTGATCTACATATGATGATATAGCATTACAAGCTCAAATAAAGATGGGGGAGTAAAATTTCAACCCCAGAAACATTATTGCCTCAATCCTCCAAGGGATTGGCTAAAATACATAAACTAGATAAATGTCGGAGTTGCAGTATAGCTACTGCAACTCAAATATGATACAACATAGGAGAAGGGAAATAGATGATGTAATGACAATGAAACCTCCTCCAATGATTTCCAAGTAAAGGAGCTGATCTCCTTCCTGAATATTGCACTCACTAGTGCACAAAATGATCTCCTCCTGCAAACCCTCTCAGATAATAACACTGTAGGAGAAAGGGACTGCACTGGGCATGAGAAGAAACAATGGCCCAATGCCAAGATCTGCAATAAATAGCTCCAGAATCTCCTTTTCTGATCTCCTAGAGAAAGAGATCGATCCTCCTCTAAAGAACAACTCTGGAAATGTGATGATGAAGGTCCCTCATTGCAACACTAGCAACTCCAGCATTCTCTTGCTGCAAGAATAACGCAGTAGCTGTAGATGAATACTTTCGCCTCAAGCCATGATGTGAGGAAAATGAAGAAAAATCTCTCCATGGCCTCCCATGGAAGAGAAGGGCATTCCTAAACAGAATTCCCACTTGTGCTAAACAACAACAAATTGAAGAGAGCTTCAACTTCGAATTCTATTTCCAAAAATGATCTCCACAATGGCTCTCCTTCACCTTTTATGCAAGCATGCATGGACCCCACTCACATTAGGGTTTCTCTCATTTGAAATTTTCCCTCCCCTCCAACTACGCAATCTTCTTGAGCAAGCTTCCCCTCTTAGGGTACGTTGTTGACTTGGTCAACCATGGTCTAGCTTGCTTGCCTTTGGCCCCTTTTCACACTTGGGCTGCAAACTTAAGCCACTTAAGTGACTTTTTTCACCATAGGAGTGTTTATTAAAATGCTACATGGGTCCCCTCACCCATTTTATTTCTTTTATTAAAATAAAAGCAACATTAATGTCCCAAATACTTTATTGCAAAATTTGGGACATTACAGTCCTCCCCTCCCAAAACTTGCTTGTCCTCAAGAAAGAGCAACAATGAACTGCAAAAAGTCCTCCACTCAAGGCATGGAGTCTGAAATATCCTCATGTAGATCCTCCATCCTCAAGCAATCAACCAAAAAAATGAGTCACCCTCCAACTAGGCAACTCCTGGAAGTACTCCTCCACTTTGTGATCATGAAATAGGTGGGCTGAATTTCTATACTTGGTAAGCTTAATAAACTACCCCGCGCTATCCTCTTCTCCACTTATGATGAATGTGGAGTGAAAGCTGAACTTGGGCTGGAATAGTGTTGCTTTCAAGAGGAAAAAATGAAGTCTAAATCCCCAAAAGATCTCTCCTCCAACGCTGCAAAACAAGATGACACAACTCTTCACATATGTGATGAGTTTGAATCCATCAACATATGGTATTCAAGCAATAATATGGTCCACCTTATGGAAAAACACATGGCTGAACATGGTGGCCATATCATCTTCCATACTCCCCTTGGAGCATGTGCTGCAAAGAAATGGAGGTCTTCTCCCCCAAAGGGCACATCCACCTGATGAGTCTCTCCCTCCTCATGATACATGTGGGGCTGCTATTGATATACGGCTGAAATGCAATGGTCTTCATGAGAAACCCAAGCCACCCCATCAATCATACAAACCATGAAATGTCTCCTCCAAAAATTTTTAACTCTCCAAATAACTCCTCCCACATGAAGGAAAGAGATGAAGCTTGGCAATCATGGGCTGCCCATTGCTACTCCTGAAACATACAACATGAAAATTAGGGAGAATCACCCTCCCAATGGGCATCTTCAATTTATTTTCCCTCCTCCAAAACAATGCTTCCTCTAAACAGTGTTCCACTAGCACCATATGGAAGCATAAACTTATGAGAGCAAGGAGGTGAAATATGGTCCCATGCATGGAACCAGCGCAGGAAATCATTTGCCAGCCTCAATATATAATGCAAAAAGTGTATTTGCAGCCACTTTTTTGCTACCACATCCATCTTGCAAGGTGTGATCATGAAAACACATTTTGGTGCCAAAGGTGCACACCAAAATCCATGTGGCTTCCCCCACAAACCACCCACAAGATGGCCATCTTCCTTGCTGCAATAGACCATAAGTATAGCTGAACATAATGTACAAGAAGGAAAGATCCTCCTTGATGTAACATGCTGATCATAATAATAAGAGAGCATAAGACAAATTGTTACCTCCCTCATCATGTACTTTGGCCTTTGAGCTGAAATGGCTCCAATGGAAAGTCCCCCTTACTGCAACATAGTAGGGGAGTGGTTGTGCCAACCATCTCATCATCTCTTGGGCTACGCATCTGGCCAAATGCTGATATACATCCATTAGAAATCCCTCCCAAGTGGACTCCTCCATTAATGAACAATATGCATGAATGAAGAACCCATAAACATTGCTTGTAGATTCCTCTCCTTGTGCTTGTGCAACCAAGCCAAGAAAATCAAAATGTAGTGAGGAATGCTTCCCTCCATTACTCCTTCATGCTCATCATCTACATGCCTCCAAAGCATATCACTTGTGAAGTGGCCTGAGAACACCCCAACAAGTAATCCAAACTCTCAAGTGACAACGCTGCTGGCCTGTGGAGTAGGGCCACTGTCATCTCAAAGCTTCCCTCTTTGACAGGAATCTTGCCAAAGACTCCTCCCATTATGTTGCTCCAAATGTAGAGCTCCTCCCATGAAGAAGGTGCTACTTGGCATCCAAGATCAAAGAGCAATCTTCTTGCACTATGCTAGTGCCTCCTCTTACACCCACAACAGCAAAATCTGAGCAAAAAAAATGTTTGTTGCTCCCCTATACTTCCACCATACCCAATCTGAAATGGGAACATAACGAGTGGAAAGAGAAATTCCACTCCATCATGATGCACCCATACTCTCCCCTTTTTCCATCAAATGCAATGAGTGTGAAAAGATCCTAGGACCTATGGATTATGGATCCTCCACATTTCCGCTGGGCATATATAATCCACAAAGCTCTGCTCTTTGGTGTAAGTATCCTGCCACTTGGTATCTCTCTCACAAGAGCTACCATTGTCCCAAAATATATTTTTCCTTTTGCATTTCATGGGACATTGAAATGCAATATCCTCCATGGTTCATATCTCAAACCCCAACCTCATGTGTGGTGAGGGACTCATCAAGGGTGTCTGAGAGTAGTGGCACAGTGCAGTGAAAGTACCCTCCTCAATACAGTCAACATGCAATAATGAACAATCCTCCATGATAGATGAAAACTCATGCATACCTTAGAGAGGTCTTGGAAGAACCTTGCTACAAGAGTCTCCTCATCAAGTATGCTGGCTGCCTCAATAGCTGAAGGTGGAGGCTGCTCCTCCATGATTGTAATAGTGCTGGCATGTACCTCTGGTGGTGAGGGCTCCTCCCTCCTTTGGCCAAATCTTCTCCTCAAGATCTGAGAAAAATCAGCAAGAGTAGAAACCCTTGCATGCCTCCCATGGCTGAACCACCAAGTTCTTTCCTCTTCTGCTCAACAAATGTGAAAGATAGAGTCTCCTATAATACCCTAGGGTTTGCTCCATATTTAGCAAGATAATCACTTAGAATTCAAATTCCAAGTGTT
Source organism: Pinus albicaulis (assembly GCA_034641835.2). Classification (NCBI taxonomy): domain Eukaryota; kingdom Viridiplantae; phylum Streptophyta; class Pinopsida; order Pinales; family Pinaceae; genus Pinus; species Pinus albicaulis. Next base: position 845,106,431 of record CM076581.1, read on the forward strand.
CTCCATGCTTCTTCTCTGCTCCTCTGTGAGAATAGGAAGTGCATGGTCCTTCCCCTTCTCCTTTCTCTATCTCCTCAACCTCCTTGGAGAGGTTGCTGCTGGATCTAAAATTTGATGAGATCAATCTCATCCTCTGCATCATTCTGGCCTCTTCTTCTCTAAAATTTGAACTTCACAGGCTGAGCCAAGTTCGAAGCTCTAATACCACTATAATGTCCCAAATGGGGAAATTTCTACTCCATCGAGAACATCTTAGATGTTCCTATGTTTTTTCCACCTCCGGGAGTATTAACAATCAACACTAAACTATTTTAGAGATTGAATGCAGGGGAATTTATTGGATATTTCACCATCACAAGGAAGGATGAGATCTAGAGGCTACCTGGCCCTCTAGCAGACTTTGCCAATAGAACATGTCAAGAGCTAATAATTCCCTTCAAGGAATTTTTGCACCAACTTCCCATGAGGATGCTGTATAAGGAAGCCAATGTGAAAATAAGGCAATCCAATGCTGGGATGCCTTGAAACATGTCTGATACCAACTCCCTGCAGAATATAAGCTCAAAGAAATAACCTTAAGCAATTTATTCATATCTCCCACAAGAATCTTCAGCAGCGTGAAAACATCAACAAGTAAAAGCAGTGAAACAGTGACTCATAGAATATGAGAAGAGTGCAAATATGATATATAATCTGTAGCATCAAATGTAATAAAAATCTCTTGAGGAAAATTCCTCTCAAGGTAAGCTCAAATCAGCCTCAATAGGGAACGTACATGAAACAAGAGAATAAACTGCTACATACATCTAGCTACTCTCTAACTGTGCAGTCTATGAGGGAAAATGACTGCCAACTGATCTACATATGATGATATAGCATTAAAATATCAAATAAAGATGGGGGAGAAAGATATCAACCCCAGAAACATTATTTCCTCAATCCTCCAAGGGATTGGCTAAAATATATAAACTAGACAAATGCCAGAGTTGCAGTGTAGCTGCTACAACTCAAATATGATACAACATAGGAGAAGGGAAATAGATGCTGCAATGACAATGAAACCTCCTCTAATGATCTCCAAAGTGAAGGAGTTGATCTCCTTCCTGAAGATTGCACTCACTAGTGCACAAAATGATCTCCCCCTGCAAACCCTCTCAGATAATAATGTTGTAGGAGAAAGGGATTGCACTGGGATTGAGAAGAAACAATGGCCCAATGCCAATATCTGCAATAAACAGCTCTATAATCTCCTTTTTTGATCTCCTAGAGAAAGATATTGCTCCTCCTCTACAGAAAAACTCCAGAAATGTGATGATGAAGGTCCCTCACTGCAACACCAGCACTCCAGTGTTCTCTTGCTGCAAGAATAAAAGAGTAGTTGTAGATGACTACTTTGGCCTCAAGCCATGATGTGAGAGATATGAAAAACAATCTCTCCATGGCCTCCCATGGAAGAGAAGGGCATTCCTAAACAGGAATCCCAGTTGTGCTAAACAACAACAAGTTGAAGAGAGCTTCAACTTCAAATTCTATTTCCAAAACTGATCTCCACAATGGCTCTCCTTCATATTTTATGCAAGCATGCATGGACCCCACTCACATTATGGTTTCTCTCATTTGAAATTTTCCCTCCACTCCAACTATGCAATCTTATTGAGCAAGCTTCCCCTCTTAGGGTACGTTGTTGACTTGGTCAACCATGGTGTAGCTTGCTTGCATTTGGCCACTTTTGACACTTGGGCTGCTAACTTGAGCCACTTAAGTGACTTTTTGCACCATAGGAGTGTTTATTAAAATGCTACATGGGTCCCCTCACCCATTTTATTTCTTTTATTAAAATAAAAGAAAGATTAATATCCCAAATACTTTATTGCAAAATTTGGGACATTACATTGAACACTTCAACAAAACATACTGATCTAGTTGCATGTTGAAGACATCAATTGCACATTTTATCATGAAAATATTGTTTTCGAGTTTCCTTCAAGGCTAAAGGTGTTTGTTGTGGCCAATCACATAAATTGATCACATCATGGAAAAACGGTAATATAATATATGCTTGGTGCTGCCTCGAAACTTTTTTCATTTTTTTGATGTTTTCTAGTATGGCCATTTAAAAACTTTGAACAAATACCCTTTCAAATAACCGATGAAATATCTCAAACCATTAATTATTATGTGAAAATTCACATGAGATTTCTAATTGATGCCATTTTGCACAAAATTTGCGTCTAGGATTTTTAAAATTCATCTCTATTTTCCCAAATATTCCACCTGAAAATATCCTATTAAAAACACTGTGAATTTTTTTGTAATAGCTTTACCTAGGTGGTTTTCAAAAGAAGTTTATGGGGGGCTCTCAATATGTAAGAGGTTTTGATGAGGGATCCTATGCAATATTTCTGCAGCTTCCACATGTGAAATATGGTTTTAGTAGACATGGATTTGTGAACCCCCTCACCTTTTTAAACTTCATATAAGGAAGGGTTCCTGAAATTAACTATAGGTCATCAATCTATAATGATAATGCTATTGGTATAAAGTTTAAATTGGTTTATGCATGTGTGTTTCAATGTTTTACTAGGTTCTTATTATCGCCTCCACTAACCATCTATTAAGCTTCTTCAATGAAAATTAAATAAAGTTGCTTGATCCATCGATTTTTTCACAAGGCTAAGAACAATGAATTTCTCGTCTAGGGAATGGGTGATCACATGTGATAAATAACGAAAATATAGAAATAATTCAATTTGGAATAGAACAATGTTCCAAAATTTTCATTTCCACATAATGACTTTTACCAATGGTCTTGACAGTTCAAATTTTAAGAAGTTACCTCAACTTGTTTTTTTTCTTGAGAGTTGATCATATATCTTAACACATGGATTTCATGTGCCTAAAAAATATATTTGAAATTATAACTAGCACCTATTTCAACTCCATATTTGGTCCTATCTTTCTATCATTCACCTGTAAATTTCATCTTCCACCACTGAAAAAGGACCCTGCCCCCCATTTTTTTTTTTTTTTTTTGTAGTTATGGGATAAATCCCACATAAAACGAGATAACATAACAAACACCTTTTATATAATCGATTTGTGACAATTCCTCCAAATGCGCAGTGCATGAAGTTCCTTTCATGGGCTTCAAATTAACTTGTATCTTGATTCATTGGCTTGTACTTGGCTCAATACTTTGAACCCTTGATAATTTTATGTTGATGGTACCTTCTGTTGGTTTTGTTACATAAATTTGGAGATTGGGATACCAAGCCTAATATTTTTAATAATAAATTAATATTTTTAATAAAGTATTTCATAAAATACAAAATTATATTTTTTATAAAAATAAATTTACTTAAAAATTGAAATCAATATTAAAACTTAACCAAGTAATTGATATAGTAACTCTTTTTCCTAGAAATTTTGCATGTCTCAAAATTTATCCTAAAGAGGAATTAGAAAATTTAGAAAAATTGTAGCCTATATCCCAAGGGAAAAAAAAATCTACAACATCAGCTCTAATTGGGGATTTCTTCCACCTGACAGATGTAGAGAACTTGTAGACCCATGCCTTATTAATTAGGTTGGGCATGGATTCATACCTGTAACCTTGGAATTGCAATGAAAATACAATCCATATTAACACAATAAATTACAATTGAAGGTTGAAATTATGTTGTTCAGGCAATCTAAAAAGTGAAAGGCTATTGGAATCCATCCCTCAAACTGTATTTTCATTTTCATGTATTTCAAAAATTAAAATGAATCTCTATTTTCCTTGCGCATTCAACTCTACCAACAGTTCCATTATTTCTTGAATGTTGTAACCTCTATTAATTGTTTATTTAGATTGAGAATCAATTAAGAAAAAAAAACTAAAATTATTGTATATTGAGGATTGATATATTTGAGGAGGAAAGGATATCAGCAACAAATATAATAGATCGGCTATGGAATCATTTCCAAATGAAAAAAAAATTATGAGTTTTTCCTTTTACCCATATCTACACACTACAAACATAAACTATTGAATCTTAAAAAATGCATATATTGCAAATTGAAATTTCTTTATTCCGGAAACTGAAAACCCATTTTTCCAAAATACACTAAAATAGAATCCACTGATGTACTTCACACACACCTACACTATTTTGACTAAAAATTTTCACTATTAGGTGTATTATGACTTCTAGTAAAACCATGTGAGCATTAAATTTACTGAAAGACCACCTTGCACATTGCTGAAAATCTGACAAGGATATACACTATAAAAAATAAATTCCATGATCTGTTGATACTTACCAGTGAATATCAGTAAGCTAATGAGACATTAAATATTGAAGAACTCTGAATATTGAATAGTTGTTCTCCTCAAGAGGAAGAAAAATATACTACTGGCTGCAACCATCACTAAGCCTTGCACAAGCACATTTGTAAAGGCCTCTCACATTTGAAACCAATGGAATTGATAACACAATGGAAATTTGACATAAATAAAGTGTAGCCACCAGGTGAAGGAATCGCAATCAATATAAGATTCCTACTCCTTCACCAGCAAGGAATAGTTATAGTCTCAGTCATTGTCCGAGAAAATATTTATTTGTTACTTTGCTCTGTGGAAATAGTGCCAAATGTTGTATTTGTTTCTCGAAGGAAGTTCTTGGCCGCAATACTATGGCGAGAAAACCACTCGACCAAAATTTCGGTTCAATATGGCCCTCGAATAGGAACAAGCTCCCTCAAGTGTTACGAGGATTTTTTTAATGTTGTTCACTATCACTGGACAACATCGTATGAAGTGCAATGACTAAATCTATGATTTTTGTAAGTGGTTGCTCATGAGTGTCCAATCTCTTCCCAAAAATAAATTCTTCTCTTGCTAAGGTTTTATAAAAGTTCCAAATTGTAGCTCTCATAGAGTAACATAACTTAAAATGGTTTGGTAGATGAATAGAAGAGAAATCAGATAGTTAAGTATTGATTTTGAATACTTAATCTATCATATTTAGTAGATGTGTGTATAATATTTCTATATCCAAATGCAGATACATTCCAGAGATAATAGAAGGAAATAATTAAATAGTGCAGAGGATTTGTTTTAAACAAACTATTGAATTAGCTAGTCTCCATAATGATGACAACTTTGCAATTGGTTTTCATGGATGTCGTTACTAAAACCTACCCTTGATCTAGATCTTGTGTTATCTTTAGCATATGCAAAAATATATTATGAAAGAATAGGGAAATACATACATGAAAAACAAATTTTTTCATGAAACTAAAGAAAAAATATTTCAATTAATAATTTTGTAATATATGTCTTTACAATCATGGCAGGGTTTTTGCATCAAGAACCAACCCTTTGACATTGAAATTGAAACACTATAGAAATTAAAAAATTGTAGCTATTAGTAGATTTTTGGAAATAAAATCAAATATACAAACTAAAAACAATAAAATCTCTGGCATGTTACAAAAGATATGGAAATGTCCCTTTAAAATTTGCATTTAAGTACATTGTCGACTAATCCTCTTCTTTCAAAATTGTATCACATATTTTGTTTGCTAATATTGTGCCTCCATACATGAATCTACTTTTCTGACCTTTGATTTTATGCCTTGGAGATCTGCCACTTAATTCATGTGATGCTGATTTTTGGGCCTTTAAATCTGTTTCAAATGAATAAAATAGGATACCCAATTCTACTCCTTGAAAAAGGGATATTGTTCAAACTGCTTTGAGATGTGATCTTGAATAATTTTGGAAGTTGTCATAATTTATTTTTCACAACTAAAACTAAACCTTGATATTTTATAATGATAATAGTTTCTTCCAAAAAAATTCCATGCTCCTTTTTAATACTTTTCTTCAATATAAATGTCCTTCTCTAATTTGCATTCATAGTTTTTGCAACAACAAGCATGTCACATGTATTTGTGTATGTAAATTCCAAACATATTGTAGGTAAGGAAAAAATATATACAAAGGTATTTCATTGTCCACTTATACCCATCTTTAAAATAAGCCAAGTCATTAGCCAATATCTCATTGGTTTCTATGACCTTATCAACGAAACTTTTAATGCATTTATCCCTTCACATTATACCCCACTGCTTATTTAAGGAGATTAAAAAAAATCTTTATTAAACACACAAAAATTCACATACTATAGTAATGAAACTATTATGGAACGAAATATACTTCCATTTTTTATTTTCATAAGATCTAACTTGTGACCTATATTTTTTGAAATTATCACTTTCACCGAGATCTATCATCGAAACTTGTCTCGAGCCCTTGAAAAACCTATGGGTATATTTGTAAACCTTGTTATCTATTAGAAGCTTCATGGCATTGGTCCAAGCTATAGATATAGCTCTGCTACCTTTGATATACAATTTGATTTTTTTTATTTGACAGAGAAAACCCAGTGATATTAGGATAGAGATTTAACCATTTTTATAATTTTGAAAGCTCTTGATAATCGAAATTTTCATGGCCATTTTAATGGCACCCAACATGAATTTGAATTATTCCATTATTCCAAGATTTTCCCTCCATCTTTCTAGCTATGAAATCATTTTGACTTCAGAGGAATACGACAATTCGATATATCTAGAAAACTAGCCCAATCGAATCTGTTATTATATGTTTCATTCCACTGCCATTGAAGGAGAAACATTTCTATTCATACAAGAATCATATCATGATTTTTTTAGTCTCATATATTCCATAGAATTCACTAATTTTTGGACTTGTTGTGACTACAATCTAGCAAGCTAAACTAAGATGGTATCTCCTTCATTTCTATATTAGAAACCTGAAAAAGATGGATTTTCATACTTAAAATTATATGAAGAAAAGAATCTCCATTATTTTTTGTATCTTTCTATGATATTGCTCATTACTTGATAAAAGTAGGATCTCATGGAAAATTTAATGGTCAAAATATCCATAAATAAAAGAGGGTTGGTCATATGAACTACCAAGAGATTTTAAAATTTCTGAAGTAGCTTCTAGATGAGTTGCAGTAAAGTAATCTTGTACAAAAGAACAATAGTCATTGAAAGCATGCTATGGGAGTATACCTCTGACATATCGACCTTGTTTCTATAAATGAGTTCAAGAGTGAAGAATGAAAAAGAATAAGACCTAAGAGATTGAAAATAAAATGAAATATTTTGACATCCAGATATTCTTCCTACACACTCCATTCAACTATCATATCTTTGAAAACTTGTAAAAGTGATTCAATATTATATCTTACCACTAATTATAGTTCATTCACATACTTCAAAATTGGACATATTAGTGCAGATCCTTAATTTTAAACATGAGGGAGAAGGTGGAATCTCACAAACAATACCTTCCTCTTCATGAGAAATCCATCGTTGTTGTAAAAGATAAAAAAAGGTATGTTCCACTCAAAGGGAACCAGAATTTTATTCCTTCAAAAATATACTTCTATTCTTTTCTAGTTATGCATTGTCCCAACAACGAACCATTGTAATTAATGTTGAAAATTTATTTTACCCTTGTTTCTATGGAGAAACTCTTCCACTTATGTTAAACAATTGTTACAAACAATTTTTTCCTCTAATTTACTATTTTTTGAGATGTCACATTCTTCTTTGGTTCCATGCACTCTGTCTTTTCAATCAAAATTTTCTAGCTATTATCAATATTAGCGATGTTCCTAGAAAGTTGAATATGCTTTATCACTTTTACATAGCTAAATATCATTGGTAAAACTCTGTGAATTAACATTCAATCAATTTTACATAGCTAAAGTTCATTGATAAAGCTGTGTGAATTAATATTCAAGCTATTAAGGTTTGCCCCTGTCTTTGTTGAATTGATCGAGGGTAAATTCTTGAAACCCTTAACCTAGAAATTTTTCAGCTGATAAATTAGAATTTCATTTACGTAAAGGCGTTAATGAACATAAAAAAACAACTATATGTTGTAAAGGAGAGGAACATAACATGTCAAGATCAACAATCATACGAACATGTCGTTTGATAACGCAGTTCATCCACGAGGGACTGCACCTCCGGGCCTCTGTGTTAAGATGGTGCAAGCTACTACATTAAGTGTCATAAGAAGAAGATGTACATGGACATGCTTCTCTAGCATACAAGGAAAATGCCCTCATGTAGGAGTGGTTAGACCTCTCTACGAGATGTTCCACTGCAGAACTCTCATGCATAAAAAAGGAACCCTATCAGCATGACAATAGCTCACACATAAAGACTATGAGTATCCTGCCAACATGGAAAATAGGGAATCTCAATGACATACGCATGACATGGAGTATCCCACTAACATGGCATAGAAGAGATATCAAACAACATACATGAGTATTCCGTCAATATGGCATCAAGGGATCTCAACATAGTACAAGTCCATGATATAAAGTAGATCAATAAGAAAACAAGATAAGATCCCACGACTCATACATCAACAGGGATCTGTACAACACTATGTATCTCAAGGATAAATAAGTACATGAAATCAACTCATTATATACTTCACGCTGAATATGATTGAAAAATGGTTGTTGTTGTTGCTGGATCTGAAATAACCATCACCATCGTGGCATTGAAAGGTGTGAAATTGACTACCACTCGCAGAAAACTGACACATACAACTTCACTTCAAAAAGTGACCGAAAAGTATAAATCCCAGATGAAAAATCTGAATGCGACATCAGATTCTTGGTGTCGAATAGTGCAGAAAGGACTGTTCATTTCCTGAATTCTGGTGAAAAGAAAATCTGGGGAAAAAAGGAATTTTTTAGATTCCCCCTAGATTCCTCCATGTAGCTGCTCCATTGGTCGACTGGAAATCTGCGACTCAAAAGGAGAATCCAACCTCGCCATTGCATTCTCTATGAAAAACCATGAAAAATGACTGTAAACTTAACTATGTTCCGACATAGAGAAAAATTACCTCCATGGGAAAATTTCAAGGCTCATGGTTCCACTTCCTGTTTCTGAGCTTCCTCATGGTTCCACCTGCATCAGTTTGTGTGCCTGCCTTGAGCTATGTGCATGCTCTTGCTTTGCCTTCGCTTAGGTGCTTCCATGAACTGAGGGCTTAAGTAAGAGTTTGTGGCTGGACTTAACAAAGGCAGTTAGTTGGTGTAATGGTTAAAAATGAAATTTTGTTGGAGGGAGGTCAGGTTGTCAAACCCCGCCACCTCCATAATTAAACACGGTTTTAAACTATTTCCATATTTTAAAAAAAATAGCCGCTTTTTGTTTTGTTTAGTTCTCGGTCGGGTCCGCATTGGGTAGCCTACCCAACCAACATACGTCGGTATATATATATATATATATATATATATATATATATATAAAATTGTTATTTGAAGGTTGGGGCCCACGAGGGTCGTGGCCCGTTGGGCCTTAACAATATGATTTTTTTTTTGAAGATGATATGTGGTGTGTGATGGGGGTGGCGAGGGTCATGGCCCCCACCCCTCTTTAATAATTTTTTTTTTATTACAACAACTCATGCCCTTTTGAAAAATTGTTAGTTTGACCAAATGAGTCAAATTAACAACCCTGAAATTTTTCCTGGAATCTAGCTGGAGCTGGTTGGAATCCGGTGGTAGGAAAAGTGCGAAATTGTGCCTTCCTTAAGCCTGCCCACTCACCAAGTCAACCTGAAACTTTGATCAACTCTAACTTTCACATACAAGCTCAGTTTGATGAACCGTTCACGTTGCTACAGTCAGGACAACAAGATCTACACTCTGGTCATGGCTTGAGATCAATCCAACCACTTTGATTTTTGAGCTTCCCTCAGCCCTCTTTATCCTGTGTGTGTCTCTGGAGCCACCTAGATCAATCCTCCCCACTAAGGAGCTTTTCATCCTCAAAAAGCATCAACAAGAACCTACACTGCTATGTACTATGTCTGCACCACAAGCGTCCTAAAAAGGTCACCCTTCCATCTCCTTCGCCTTTGTTCTTCGGAGCCTTAAGCGATGAACTGACACCTGCACCTCCTGCAGACCTCTTGTACAATCCGATGCAAATTACATGCTCAAATTGACCAATCTATGACCCAAATATTCCCATAATTGCCAGGAGTTTTTAATATGTACTCGGTGGTCAAGTTTACATAAAAAGGGAATCATAACCCAGATAAGACATGATCGTTGCATTTCTAAGGGATGGTGAACACCTCATCACTTTTACATGAAAGAAATGCAACGTACGAATTATAAAAACAAGGCCAAAAAATATCATTGTCGCTCAAACAAGTGATGGAAAACACATCATCACTTGCACAATTAAAAATGCGACAAATGATTTACAAACATGGCCATGACAAGCTAACATATCTAGAAAAACAATCTAGAAGAACCATTTCTCACTTATCAAAGTGAGTGGATCATTTCCTTGTGGCGAACTTGCTTGTCGATCATCTCTTTTGACTGGTTCATGCACATGTGGTTTGTCTTCGAGGTGCTGCTCTAGATGGAGTCTCTAGCATGTGTCTCTTTGATGGCCACTTCAGTTGCAGTGGGTGCAAAAGGTCTTTCTCTTCCAAACCTGCTTAACCGATTTATTTTATTATTGGGGAGAAGGCTTTTCATGCCTCATCCTCCTTTATGCTACCATCCTTTTCCAACACTTAGAAATCACATGCTTATTTAAAGCACAAAAATGACACGTTTTGCGATGCCACGATTTACGACCATGGTTATCAACATTTTTATAATCAAAATTAACTCTGGAATAATGAGACTGAGTATAGCTTCTCGGCTGATCTCTAGTGTGATCATGGTGATGGGAGCTCGCCTTAGCTCTCTCACTTCAACATGCAATACCATGGAATGATGACGAAGTGTCCCCATCATTCCTCTTCCATGGAGAGTTAAACAAAGTTTATTTTCCCTTGATGTCCTTCGAACATCCTTCTTTAGTGTACCCCAAACCTACATAACAAGGTCATTACATAACCTCAAATGGTTGAGTTATTCCTTGGCCATGAATGCCAAGTCCTCCTCCTCTGTACTCCATCCTGGTGAGGAGTCTCATGTCGGTACCTGTGATCGGTATCTCCACACTTCCAACTGAAATGATATTATGTGAAGAAACTAAAGAAAAATCAACATTGTTTACCTTAGTTGTCGATTGCAAAATAGGTGAAGAAGGCTTCTATAAGCCTTCGCTACACTTTGCTTCCTCCAAGGCCTATGTCACGGCTTGTAGCTGAAGCTGGAACTGCTGCTTCTCCTCCTTCTCTTCCTATAGGAGTGCCTTCAATGCATCATGATCTGCTTGAAGAATTTCATTGTTGTGCTTCAATTCATCCCATGCCTCTGTCGTGGCTTGCAACTGAAGCTGCAATTGATGTTTATCCTCCTTCTCTTCATGTAGGAGTGTCTTCAATTCGACATTCTCTGCAGTTTATTTTTCATGACAATCATACAACATGTCTGCTTTCTCGAACACCCTGAGCATGGTTTTGCACATGTCCTTGACACTCTCCATGGCTCAACCCAGTGAAAATTCAATCTTCACACCTGCAATCCAATCAGCAAGAAGACCTGCTCTAATACCACTTGATCTAAGGTAAATTCTTCACACCCTTAACCGAGACCTTTTACTTCAGCTGATAAATTATAATTTCATTTACGTAAAGGAATTAATGAATATAAATGAACCACTGTATTTTGTAAAGGAGAGGAACATAACATGTCAAGATCAACAATCCTAAGAACACGTTGTTTGATAACAGAGTTCGTCCAGGCAGGACTACATCTCTAGGCCTTGGTGTCAAGATGGTGTAGGCCGCTGCATTAATTGATGTAAGAAGAAGATGTACATGGATGTGCTTCTCTGATATACAAGGAAAATGCCCTCACGTAGGAGTGGCTAGAACTCTCTACAATATGTTCCACTGTGGAACTCTCACGCATAAAAAAAGGACTCCTATCGGTATGACAATATCTCACATATAAAGACTGTGAGTATCCCGCCAAAATGGCAAACAAGGGATCTCAATGACATACGCGTGACACAAATTATCCCACCAACATGGCATAGAAGGGATCTCAAACAACATAAATGAGTATCCCGCCAATATGGCATCAAGGGATCTCAACATAGTACAAGTCCATGAGATAAATTACCTCAACAAAAAAACAAGATAAGATCCCATGACTCATACATCAACAGGGATCTGTACAACACTATGCATCTCAGGGATAAAGAAGTACATCAAATCAACTCATCATACACCTCACGCTAAAGATGATTGAGGAATGGTTGTTGCTAGTTCTAGATCTAAAATCACCATCACCATCGTGGCGTTGAAAGGTGTGAAATTGACTACTCACTCATTGAAAACTGACACCTGCAACTTCACTTCAAAAATTAACTGAAAAATATAAATCTTAGAGAAAACTCTAAATGTGCCATCAGATTCATGGCATCAAATAGTGCAAAAAAGACTATCCATTTGCTGAATTTTGACGAAACGAAAATCTGGGGCAAACAAGAATCTTTTAGATTCCCCCTAGATTCTGCCACATAGCTGCTCCATGGGTGGACTGGAATTTTGCAACTCAAAAGGAGAAACAGACCTCACCATTATTTTCCTTCTGAAAAACCGTGAAAAATGACTTTAAATTTGACTATGTTTTGGCATGGAGAAAAATTACCTCCCAGGGAAAATTTCAAGGCTCATGGTTTCGCTCCCTCTTTTTGAGATTTCTCATGGTTCCACCTGCATTGATTTTCGTGCCTACCTCAAACTGCATGCACACTATTGCTCTGCCTTCGCCTCGGTGCATCTATGAACTGATGGCTTAAGTAAGAGTTTGTGGGAAAACTTAACAAAGGCAGACAGTTTATGTAATGATTAAAAATGAAAGTTTATTGGAGGGAGGTCGAGTGGTCAAACCCCGCTGCCTCCATAATTAAACATGGTTTTAAATTGTTTCCATATTTTTTTAAAAATAGGCGCATTTTGTATTTTTAGTTGTGGGTCAGGTCCACATTGGGTGGCCTGCCCAACCAACATATGGTAGCATTTACGGTTGTCATTATATATATATATATATATATATATATATATATATATGGTTGTTGTTTGACGGTAGGAGCCCACGTGGGTCATGACCCATTGGGCCTTAACAATATGATGGGGTCACGGCCCCCACCCCCCTTTAATATTATTTTTTTACTATTACAAAAAATCATGCCCTTTTAAAAAATCGTTAATTTGACCGAAGGAGTCAAATTAACAACCTCATAATTTTTCCCGAGATCTGGCCAGAGCTTGCCAGAATCCAGTGGTCGTAAAAGTATGAAATTGTGCCTTCCTTATGTCTGCCCAGTCGCCAAGTCAACTTGAAACTTTGACCAGCTCTAACTTTCGCAAAAAAACTTAGTTTGACGAATTGTTCATGTTGTTGTGACTAGGACGACGAGATCTGCGCTCTAGTCCTGGTTTGAGAGAAATCGAAACACTTTGACTTCTGAGCTTCTCTCAACCCTGTTTGTTCTATGTGTGTCTCTAGAGCCACCTGGATCATGAATACTAACAAATTTGTTATATAATGATTTCATGGCTCCATGCATCCCAATTTTCAATAAAAAAAAGTAAGGATATGGACATGGATCAGATATAGAAATGATTATCAAAGATATGCTTATTTAATAGGTTGAGTAGATCAATCTTCACAGTCAACATTACAGATCCACACAAGCTAATAACCTTTGACTAATATATAAATTAGCACTAGTAGCTGAAAATTTACCTCAAACAACCTTAACTCCATAAATCATCTCACTTAAGCAACATTATTTTGTCTCTCTCCTATTGAAAATAAAGGCATCTTGGGTGGAGCAAAGTGAATATTCCCAATTTCATGTATTGTAAATATCTGTAAGTTGTAGAGCTTCTGTAATGCTTGAAATTTCTCTTTGAACACTTCAACAAAACTTACTAAGCTAGTTGCATGCTGAAGACAACAACTGCACATTTATCATGACAATATTGCGTTATAGTTTCCTTCAAGATTGAAGGTGTTTGTTATGGAAAAATAAAAATAATTGACCACATAATGGAAAAACAATAATATTGTATATTCTTGGCGTTGCCTTCAAAAGAATTGCATTTTTTGGATGTTTTCGAGTCTCTTAAAGCATTAACCTAATATTTAATTTTATATAACTTGAATATATATATATATATATATATATATATATATATATATTTTGTAAGTTTGGTAGGACTACATCTTTTTGCATTTTAATCAACATGTCTAGATACATCACCCTGATCGGGGAAGGGAATTGAACCTGTGATGAGTGCCATAACAACCCGCCTCATCACCGTTTAACCAAGACTCCACAGACAACTTGAATATTTAGATTATATATAACCTTTTAAACTTATTAATGGGTTGAGATTAATTATTAACATACAACTATATATTATTTATATAATTTGAATGGATAGTAAATTATCTCACCCATTTAATAATTGCTTTATTATATACCTAAATTTGAATGGATCATAATTTTAGCTTTAACAAAAAAATTTACCACATTGAATTTCCAAATTAAGTAAAAATTTAAACATCTTTACTCTTTATTAAGTCAATACCATTTCATGAATCAAAGGAAAAGAGTTAATTCAACACAAACAATCAAAATCCAAAATATTTTAATATTTCTTTTAATTAAATATTTGTAAAATGAATCTTTAAAAAGAAAACCCATGTTCTATGAATAAATTAAAATCTTTAAAGATATCAATATTTCCCTATCAAATTGCAATATTTCAAAATTTGAATAAATAAAAATCTAAATAAACCGAGTTATGGTAAACAAATAAAACCTATTTTTATACTTACTCAAGAGCTATGGTAAATAAATAAAAATATATATAAACTAGATGTAGGGTAAATAAATAAAAGCTTCTTTTTATATTTACTCCATAAACTTTTTTATATTTAAAAAAACTCAAAAACATGAAGCCTATGGGACGAATACCATGGGACAAATTAATATTGATACCATGGGCTAAATACCATGGGCCAAATACCATATTTATAAAAGAAGTATGGTAAATACATCAATATAAAAGAGGTAAGGTAAATAAATAAAAATATATCAAATATGACTATAAATAAAAATCTAATTATATAACAAGCCTATGGGCCAAATACCATAGTAAATAAAAGAGGTATGGTAAATAAATAAAAATATAAAAAAACCAGAGGTATGGTAAGTAAATAAAACCTCTTTTCATATTTACTTCATAGTTTGCTCTGTATCTACGAACACTCAAAAAATAGGTTTTATTTAGGTGAAGCCTATGGTCCAAATACCATGGGCTAAATTATTATTAATACCATGCAAAAAAAAAACATGTGTAACCCTAATATAATATTAAAAGATTATTATTATTATTATTAAATCTAATACTCATATTAATATATTTTAATATTAATATTATTAAATGTAATAACTTTCTATCAATACAATATAAAATTATATATATTATAATATATATAAATATATCATGATATATTTTAACTCTGGTTATATATGGGAGGGAAGAACAAAGATATAGAGTGATAGAGGTAGAGATATAGGGGGGTTGACAAGTGAGAGATGGAGATAAACTAAAGGAAAGGGGAGAGGAGGAATGAAGAGCGAGAGAGGGAGACACAAATATGGGAGAGGGGGAGGGAGATAGTGATAGGATTAGAGGAGACAGAGATGGTAGAAGAGAGAAAGGGGGAGAGAGATGGCAGAAGAGAGAGGGAGGTAAGAGAGAAAGGGAGAGATAAGAAGGACCCGAGAGAGGACTAGAGAGAGGTAGTTGGAGGGGCAGAGACGGAGGGAAGAAGAAATATATATAGAGAGAGAAGTGGAGAGAGAGAGAGGGAGTGACAAGGGAGAGATGGAGAGAGAGTGTGTATGTTCAGAGGTGAGATAAAGAGACAAAGTAGGATGTATGGAGAGAAGGGGGGAGAGAAGGAGAGAGGGAGAGATATAGTAATGTGGTTGGAGGGAGAGAGGGGCCGAGAGAGAGAGAGAGGGAGAGAGAGGCAGGAGATAAAGGGAGAGATGGGAAGGATGAGAGGGAGGACTTGAGATAGAGGAAGAGAATGATGGGGGGAGAGAGAGAGAGAGAGAGAGAGAGAGAGTAGGGAAGAGAGAGGGAGGTAGGATAGATAGGAAGGACGAGAGAGAGGACTTGAGTGAGAGGAGAGAGAGGGATCAATAGAGATATGGAGTTGGATGGGGAGAGAAGTAGGAAATAAGAAATATAGAGAGTGAGAAGTGGAGAGAGAGAAGGAGTGACAAGGGAGAGACACAGAGAGAGTGTGTATGTTTGGGGGTGAGATAAAGAGACAAAGAAGGAGAGATGGAGATAAGGGGGGAGAGAAAGAGAGATAAGGAGAGAGGGAGGGATATAGTAACATAGTGGGTGGGTGAAGAGAGAGAGAGAGAGAGAGAGAGAGAGAGAGGAAGGAAGAGAGAGGATGTGAGAGAGTAGAGAGAGGGAGGGAAAGAGAGATGGACTTGGAGGAGGAGAAAGAGGGAGGTAAGAAGAAAGACATAGAGAGATAAAGGTGGAGAGAGAGAGAGAGTAAGTGATAAGGAAGATGGAGAGAGAGGGAGAGAGGACAGAAGGAGGAAAGAGAGATATTAGCAGGGGAGAGGGAGAGAAGGGGAAGATAGAGATATAGATTGAAGGTGAAGAGAGGGAAGAAGAGAGGGATGGGGAGAGGGAGGGAGTGACAAAGATATTGGTAGATATGGAGTGCAAGAGCATGTGTGTTTAGGGGGGTGAGATGGAGAGACAAGAAAGAATAGATGGAGGGGGATATAGATATGGATGGAGGGTGGAGAGAGGGAAGAATATTTCTTGCACTAGATGGATTGATTTAAGTGGACATGGTAATTCCTAATCCTATTTTATTATTTGCACTAGATAGATTGATTTAAGTGGACATGGTAATTTCTAATCCTATTTGATTATTTTCACTAGATTCATCGATTTTAGTGTAGATATTTATTTCTAATGATATTTGACTACTTACACTAGATGCATTGATTTCAGTGTAGGTGGTGATTTCTAATAATATTTGATTGCTTGCACTGGATGTGTTGATTTCAATGTAGATGTTGATTTATAATTATATTTGATTGTTTGCACTAGATGCATTGGTTTCAATGTAGATGATTTCTAATCCTATTTGATTGTTTGCACTAAATGCGTTGATTTTAGTGTAGAAGTTATTTTATAATCTTATTTGATTGCTTGCATTAAATGCATTGATTTCAATGTAGATGTTGATTTCTGATATGATGCAATTGGATATATGATGATACATCAATTTTAAAGTGATTGGACTAACAATATGCATTGATTTTAGTGTAAGAACAAAATGTTATTGACAATGTACATTGATTTTTGTGTTATAGTAATTTAACCTATTAATATTGGAAACCAAGAGAGACAAGGTATCATGTTTACTACAACAACTCGAGCCAAAGATTTAAATGATTTAGGATTTAAATTTTCTTTTTCATATAATCGATATGAAAAGATGACAAAACTAACAAGGGTGACAATCAGAATAGTAGAAGAGAATAGTTTGCGATTGATCACAATGAAGACTATTTGTAACACGAGTACATTCTTATTATTCACATTTTCTATCTTTCAACGCTTTTTTTCTGACTCTGCATTCAAAAAAATTATTTCATCATTTTTCATCATTAAAGTCATTAATAATATTTATCATCTCAACAAACTCACGTAACTAAGAAAATTTAAAATTAGAATGACTAAGTTAATCTCATAAATATTTAGCATATTTAAAATGGTATATTAATATTTGATATATTTACATATTATTGATAAAATTAATCATATCTTCGATAGATTTTCATTGGCAGCACACGACTGAAACCAACCTAGGTCCATCTTAACTCCAGATCTATCAAGCGCTGAGAGGGGTAAAATCTCTCAAGGTGCAAACCTTTCCTCAAGTTTAGCACTAAAAATAGATGTTTCCACCTCGAGAGATTTGATCCCTCTCGGCGCTTGATAGAGCCAATTTTTAACCTCTTTGACAATTGGCTTCTTTTAAGTTATATTTCCTAATCCAAAGATTTGTTCTTATATAAAACTATTTGGGTTGGCAATGTTCCTACTTCAAATTTGTTATAGAAACAATATGTGTACTTTCTCCCATTTTTACCATTCTTCAGCACCCCTAATTGGGTAGGTGGAGTTGTGAGAGACCATCATTGGAACAAATATTGGTTTGTTCTTCAGTCTAAATATATCTATAAACAATGAGGTGCACTTTGTTTCCATGGTTTCTCATAAGGAAAAGATGAAATTTTGTGAAACCATTATAATACAAATAGAAAATGTATGGGTGACTCAACACCATTGGAAGAAAATTTTCCTAGTTGAACATTGAAGGCCAAATACGGCACATATCATACAAAAAAATAGCTTGAAATATGCTTCCCATGAAGTTATCGAAAAATACAATTTAACGAGTATAGGTCATTTGAATTTCATTTTGACCCGTAGGGAAATGTGGGGAGTTAATGGAAGGAATGATTTTCAACTATAATTTTTTTTAGAGACGGGAGAGTACTAGTAAGGTTCTTGGTTATAGATCCATGGACTTCAATTTATGCATGGTCAAACAATAAAAAAGGTGATCAGGCTATCAGGAAGTGATTGGATTAGTTTCTAATGAAGGAAACCTTAATTCAAATATTCTGACTTTGTTTTATTCTTTCGTGTGAGTAATTTTTTTATTGGAATTCGGAGAGGTTAGAAATAATCATTATCGTTTTTTATTAATAGACGATGGATTTTAGCTGAAATTTTGAGGAAGTACTTCCTTCTCCGAATTATTAATAAACGACGGATTTTAGCTAAAATTTTGAGGAAGTACTTCCTTCTCCAAATTATTTATAAACGATGGATTTTAGCTAAAATTTTGGGCAAGTACTTACTCCTTCGAATGATATAGACAAATCTAGTAGATTTTATCCAATGGAACAATTCTCCATAAACGTGAAGAAATTGGAAGATGTAGCATGCAAGTGGCTAAAGTATAAAAGGGAAGAGTCTATTGGACTCTTAGATCATATTGAAATGAATATTTCAAATCTAGTCATCGCAGGAGGGATGATTTTGAGCAATCCAGCTGACTCTTCTAGAGTAGAAAAGATGGGATTATGAGAAAGTAAGAGATTCATTAGAAGATAATGAGCAAAGATAGATGGGTTTGGAAGGAGATAGTAATTCAAAGTATTTTCATTCATATATGAGTTATATAAAGGAAATAATTGTGAATTTTATTTTGAATAATGTGATTTTAGTTTTTAATTTAAGTATTTGGTGAATTAGTTATTAGCTATTCTTGGGTTCAAAAGGTTCAAGTCTTCATATCTAAATATTCTTACCACATTTCTTTTGTATGAAATTTTGTTAGGGAGGGATGGATGTCTCCTTCATTGCCTTTTCTAATTTAATTTCTTATAAGATAAGGGTTTTTTAACTTGAATATGTGAAGCCTATGAAAGAAAAAAAGAGAATGGATATGAGGAAGCTGGAAATTTCACATGGAGTGGTGTGTGGCTGTTTTTATAGATCCAAAAAAGGGCAACTTGTGGAGGAGATATTTTTCTCCTTAATGAGGATGAGATGATAAAGTGAAAGCTTGGAATAGGTCAACAGAGAATATTTGTTGCTGAATTAATGGCAATGTGGAGTGTTATCAGATTAGCCGTTTGAAAATAGGTAAGGGCATTCAAGTTGGAAGGGGATTTGGAGATCTTAGTAGACTAGTTTAAGGAGAAAATTAATCTTATAATATTACATTTATAGTAATGGTAGAGGAAGATTCATCAACTGAAGAAATAGTTTGACGACATTCAAATATTTCATGCTTATGGGAAGAACAATGTTGTAGCAAATATGTTGTCAAAATAAGCTTTGTTGATGGATGATGTATCTTGTTCTTATTCATAATTTGATAGTAATGTTTTAGTTTCTTAATTTTCAGGTGATATTTTATAATCTAACAATCCTTTGAGAAGATATAAGGATTTATCTAGTTTTTTATGTAAGAAATGATTCTAACCATATGAAAAAGTAAAATTAAGGCCATGTGAATGTCCATTATATGTCGAATTATATATATATATATATATATATATATATATATATATATATATATATATATATATATATATAATGAAGTAATGTACATGATATAAACTAGCAAAAGAGAATACATATATGTTGAATAGCCTATGTCCATTACTAGGTTCTCACGCCAGTTTCTCTACAGAGGTATAGATAAAGTTGTTAAGTTTGATCCAAAATATAGTTAATAATGAATGCATAATTTTAAGTGATAGAAAGAGATTTTTAAGTTTGATTCCAAATATAGTTAAGAGTGAATGCAAATATTTATGTGTGAGTTAAAATATGGTTAGATGGAGTAAATATTTTTAATTTTATTCTTCTCTTAAATATTATTTTCGAATGTAATGAAGACTTCTAATGGGAACCTCTCCTCAATTTTGGTGAAGGATTCTCCTCGAATATAACGAATAATTATTATAGTTAAGATTGAGCTCATGTAGTATTTACCAATGAGTAATTGAGATTTGTGCTCACAAGAGAAGGTTCCTATAATTATTATTTCTAGTAATAAGAGAGTTATTAATCTTTTCAGTGGTTTTTCATTCTTCACTCCACATAAATTTTTGGTGGTGTGGTTCTCAATCATTGTTTACTTTATTTTCTTAGTAAGGAAACATTATATTTTTTTTCTTCTTTTAACAAGTAGTAAATTATATATTTTTATTATTATTAGGTTTATTAAGTAATTATATGGATATCATAATGAGTGAAGTGGAAAATCTCAATGAGGCTAATTTCTCGGTGTGGAAAAATTAAATGGGGGATATATTTATCTTGAATGATCATTTTTTTTCGATTGAGGGAGTAGAAATGAAACCCTTAACGATCGTAGATGAATAGTTGAGGAAGATGGACATTAAATCCATGGCTACATTTCAGTAGCAGAAAATAATGTGTACAGTGATTTGGATGAGAAGAGCACAACATGAAGTCTATGGAAAATGTTTCATTGCATTGAGGAGAAGAACAACAACTATAGGAAAAAAAGTGTTCTTGATGAAAAAATTATATAATCTTAAGATGAAAGAGGGTGCTTAAGTAGCAAAGAAATTAAGTGAATTTAATATAATTAACAAGCAACTTGGGTCAATGAAGATGATGAGATAATTAGAGCCATCCTAATAAACAACTCCATGCTAGAGAGTTGCGACAATATGATACTAGTTATTATCATTTCATCACTCGCAAGGGGCCTTAAGTGTATAACGTTAGCAACAATTTAGGGAACAATGATCTCTGACACAAATAAATTTCATAAAATTAGGGAGGAGAATATGTAGCCTTATATGACCATGGAGTGAAAGTTGAAATTGATGGATGATGTAGTTCCAAATCTAAAGGTAGATGAAATTATAAGAATGGAAGAATAATTTTTCATCATTGCTGAAAATGTTGTCACATCAAAAGGAATTACTAGATATGGAAAGGAGAGTAGAAGGAGAAAAAGATGACCAAAAACAACAATGAAGAAACCATTGTTGTTGCATGAGAAGGTGAAATATTATTAAGTGTTTCTTGTCAAGATGCATGCCTTTACACTTCTAATCATGATAATGACTAGATTGTAGATTTGAGTGTTTCATGTCATGCTACTACAAGTGAAGATTTTTTTATTATTATTATAAATATGGTAATTTGGGTAAGATTAAAATAGGAAATAAAAGTCTTTTTGATATTGAAGAAGGAGGAGATGTTATAGTAAATCCAAGAGATGGTTCCAATTTATTGCTAAAACACATTAGGCATGTGCTAGAGGTTGGAATAAATATGGTTTCCCCTAGTAAGTTAGATGATGAAGGATACCATATAGTGTTTGGAAAAAGGAACATTCAAAGTTATTAAAGGAGAATTGGTCGTGGTTAACTGAATCAAGG
The DNA here is from genome assembly GCA_034641835.2 of Pinus albicaulis. NCBI lineage: Eukaryota > Viridiplantae > Streptophyta > Pinopsida > Pinales > Pinaceae > Pinus > Pinus albicaulis. Next base: position 845,128,541 of record CM076581.1, read on the forward strand.
TAAGAAATTTGTATACATTAAAGGCAAACACAGAAATTTCGAATGTGGTTGTTGTTGCATAGGAAGGAAACTCAACAGGTATATGGGGTAAGCACTTTGGTCACATTACTGAAAGATACTTCAAAATCCTTGTTGAAAATATTTTTCCTCCAAGTTTCAAATCCCGTGAACTTAATATTTGTGAGATTTTCATATATGGTACACCACAAAGAGTTTAATTTATGAAAGGAATACAAGTATACTAGAATTCTTATATTATGAAGTGTGTGGGCCAATCAATATTAAGTCTTTCAGAGGAGCCTCATATTTTGTTATATTCATAGATGATGCATATAGGAAGGCTTGGACATATCACATGAGAAGAAAACGTGATTTATTTTGGATATATCAAAATTTTCATGTTGTTGTTCAAAGAGGGACTAACAAAATATTGAAGTGTTTATGGACAAGAAATGACAATGAACCTTTCTTAAATGAATTCAGGAATTACTACGATAGGTTGAGCATAAGCATCAAAATACTGTCCCTACTACTCCTTAATGGAATGGTACTTCAGAAAGAGATATTTTTACTATCATGGAGAAGGTGTGGAGTATGTTATCTAGCTCAATATTTCAAAATAATTTTTGGGGAGAAGTAGTCACGACAACTTGTTACCTCATAAACCGATCACCTACTACTACCTTGGATGGTGGAATTTCCAAGGATGTTTTAGATGGTAAAATAATAAATTATTCTCAATTAAAAATTTATGCATATTCCCAGAGAGAATAGAACTATGCAAATGGTGAGTTTGGGGACCTACTTTGGGATCCCTTTAAAAATAAAGTAACTAGAATCAAGGATGTTATATTTAATGAGTTAGAAATTTCTACAAGGTATACATGTGGTATAGAAGTAAATAAAATTGTTAACATTATTACATATATCCCACCATTTAAAGAAGATGTGCATGAAATTCAATAATGTGGCTGAAAACAAGTGGAAAATGTTGCACAAGAACAAGAAGAAAATAAGTGCTAGCCTTTTTAAGAAGTGGGACAGGAGAACATGTTACCAAAATTGGTTCATAGGTGTATGAGAACTCATAAACCTTCAGAAAGGTATCAAGTATTTAGATTATATTATTGTAACCAATGAAATTCAACCTAAATGCTATTCGGAAGCTTGTAAAGTGGAAATTGTGAAAGAGTGGAAGAAAGCAATGAGGGAAGAAATTGAATTTCTATTCAAAAACAAAACTTGGGAATTAGTAAAGCTTATAAAAGGAAGAAACATCTTACAAAAAAATTGGGTATACAAGATTAAATATGACGGAAGAGGGAAGAAGGAAAGGTAGAGAGAAGGGCTAGCGGTAAAAGGGTTTTCGTAGAAAAGTAATAATTTTACTAAAATGTTTTCTCTTGTTGTTAATATTCCATTGACAATATTTATTCATGGTCTTTTTATTCCTTTGGATTTGGAATTTATACAACTAGATGTCAAATGAACCTTCCTTCAAGGAGACTTGAGGGAGGATATCTATATGGAACAACGAGATGGATTCAAAAAAATGGTAAATAAAATTTATTTTTCAAATTTAAAAAGAACTTGTATGGGGCAAAACATGAATTATGCGAGTGGTATAAGAAATTTGATTCATTTGTGTTGGAAGATGGTTTTGAAAGATTAGAGGATGATCATTTTTTTTACATCAAGGGATATGAAGAAAGGTACATTATATTATTTCTATATGTGGATGATATGTTAATTGTTGGAAATGACAAGAACATGATCAACATGTTGAAAATGGATTTGGGAAACATACTTGCAATGAAATACTTGAGTCTAGTACAACATATACCACGGATGAGAATTATACACTACCGAAAAAATAAAAGTTGTGGATCTCATAAGAAAAATATATTGAAAAGGTGTTAGAGAGGTTAAATATGAAGGATGTCAATACACTTGGTACACCCCTTGCACCTAACACCAAAATCTATGTTCACTTATGTCCATGCGAAAATAAGGAGAAAGAGGAAATGAGAAGGACTCCTTATTCTTTAACAGTTAGTGGAATGATGTATTTCATGGTAAGTACCCTTCCAAATGTTACACATTGAAAGGGAGTTGCAAGTAGGTTTCTTACAAATCTAGGAAAAGAACATGGAAAAACATTAAATTGATTTTTCACATATCTCAAGGGTATGAATTATTATTGTCTAAGTTTAGGTAAAAATAATACCAAACTTAAATTTTATGCAAATGCAAATATGGCTAGAGATTTCAACATTAGAAAGTCCACCACTGGTTATTTATATACTTTTGCGGGTGCAATAGTGTCTTGGGTGTCCACATTACAGAACTGTAGTATCTCTCTCCACAATAGATTAAGAATATATAACTTATTAAAAAAATATAAATGGAACATAAGCTTGTAAATATATGATATGGATGCAATTATTTCAATAATACTTTGTAATAAAGCAAGAAAAATATGTATTACATTATCATAGTGAGAGCCCTATTGACTTACCAAAAAAGAAGCATATCATTCTAAAACAAAGCATATTGATATTAGATATCATTGGATTCACCATGTACTAGATGATGGGTTACTATTACTCGATAAAATACACATAAAAAGTAAATCCAGTTGACATGTTAACAAAAATATTGCAAAGAGATAAGAAAGAGTTGTGTAGAAGGTTGGTTGATGGGACAGAAAGGTGACAAGTGAGTTTAGGGAAACTATCAATGACTCTAATATTTCATCTCAAGTGGGAGATTGAACCTTAGTTGATGGGAGCCAAAGGTGACAAGTGATGGGAGATTGTTAAGTGTTACTCCGGATATAGTTATGAATGCATGAAAATATTTAACTGTGAGCTCAAATATTGTTGAGTGAGAGTGTAAATATTATTAGTTTTATTTACCATTCAAATATTCTTCTTGAGAATAAGGAAGACTTCTAGAATGTAATGGAAACTTCTTCTCAAATGTAATTAAAGATTCTTCTTGAATATAAGAGAGAATTATTCTATAGATTAGATTGATTTCATTTAGTGTTTAGCATTGATCAAGTGAGATTTGAGCTCAAAGAGAAGGTTATTTTAATTAAAGAGTTTCTAATATTTCCCTGGTGGTTGCGTGTTCTTGTACAATATTTGTTTTTCCATGCAATTTTTTTTGGTGTTGTGGTTCTGAATCCCTATTTATTTTATTTTGTTTATTTGAAAATATTATATTTTCTACTATGTTTTCTTAACCATATAGATATTCCCCTGCCCACATACACATGGAATTTAACTCCTTGCCTAATTGTAAGTAAGAAGTTTAAATCTACAAATCAAGACATACAAACAGAGAAAGAAATGTAAGAAAAAATATGAAAAAAAAAAACCTTTTTTAGTTAAAGGAACATACAGTTTGTGCGTGAACAGCCTTCCTCACCGATTCATCATTACACCAAGTATCAGCAATACTCAGGTCCTATTTAAAAAATAAAAATAAAAATTGCTTTAGAAAACTCAAACATAAATTAGTAAATTACAAAAAGTAAGTTATAAATACCAATGAAAAAAACATATTTTAAATAATTCACAAATATAAGTATAATGAAAATTATACAATTTTATAGCTAATAGATAATCTAAGCATCCTTGTGAACCTACATTTAGAAATATAAAACCTAAAAAATGCTACCTCATTATCATATTTTACCATCTTACAATTTGGAAAATACCAATCAAACAATACCGTGTGAAACTAATACAACATTGCAAAATTAATATGATTAATATTGAGAAAATACGAATGTTGGGACCTCAGGGAACTTAATACCGATAATGAATTTCATCAATTCAATGCATGATATGTAGATGCCACACAAACCACTACTAAATTCGCAAAATAAATATATAAACTTTGATGAAAACATGCATTGTAATTCCCTTTAATGAGTATTATTGTCTATTGTCATGTAGCAATGATATATAGCATTTGGTGGAGACACGTTGTTAAGCTAAATAAGCCTTTATTTTTTTTTATCGGTTTTAGCACTGTTGGTTTTGTCACTTATTTTAATTGATTTTGTGGGGATAATATTTAGTGCTGGCAGATTCTGAAATATTTTGGGAATATTAATCTTGTACCCTTACCAGACAAGGTACTCCATCATCCGTGGCGGGTTTGTAGCATGGCTTTAAAATGTCATAAGGGTTAAGGTCTGAAACAAACTGCACATTCAATAACAAAATGAGAGGTTCTTAGCATGTATGCAAACCATGAAAAAATTCTCACAACCAAAGAACAACTTATGGATTAAAGAAATTGAAACAAAAAAAACGACTGTACCTCATTTATTGCTTCTACTTTGCTTGTACAAATAGGATCATCATTTTCAGAATAGTTCCCCTTACAAGCATTGAATGCTTCCTACAATGTTTAGACAATCGATCATCAGTACAGTAGATAACAGCATAGACATCATTGAAACCCAAATATCAATTTAACTACACATTATTAGTGCCTGCACCTTGAAAGAAATTTTTGAGTAGGTTTTACCAGTGTACGTTTTATAATGATAGATGGATGGCGGGATGCGATGACAGAGATCTACTCTAAGGGAAAAGTTTCAAAGCCGGGTCTCAGAAATTCAGAAATTCAACAGTTTAAAACTTGGATAAATTTGTAAATGCATCTTTTACATCTTACATGGTTACGTTAAGTCTTAACGATTGAACTTAGTTGCATTGTGGAAATATTTCATAATAAGATTGATAGGAGTAAAAGAAATTGTTTAACCTAACTTTCTTTACATTCTAAAATATTTCTAAAATCTAAGATAAAGATAATTAACCAAATAGTAAAATCCAGGATAGAGATAATTAACCAAATAGGCAAACCCAGGGATCCTTAGGGCTCGGTCACAATACATACAAAATAGTCAACTAGAAGGAAAGATTGAGTAACGAAAGTGCAGAGTATATGTCAGGCATCAAGGGATGTAGAAACGAAAGCAAGAATATTATCTCTTCTCTATTTCTTTGGATGAATTTTTGTAAATGGAAACCTCTCTAATGTGATCCCATTAATTCAAAGATTAATGGAGAGAAATATTTTGCTTATGTTTTAGATTTTGGTTCCTTGGTAGAGGGAACATACATTCAACATCGAATTAAATATATTCACTTTGTAGCGAATTAAATATATTCACTTTGTAGCGGATAGAAACTTAATTTTTCATTATAATCTAAATGACTATGAAAAACCTCTCTCTCTTCTCTTGGACTTTGTGTTATTTTATTTCTCTTCTCACACACTTTGTGTTGCTCTTTTTATGGCTTTTAAATGCAAACTAATTGTTTAAGATTTATTGTAAATTTATGTAGATGTTTTATGCTTGATGCAACTTTACTTTTATAACAGCAATCACATAAACAGTTAAGTAAAAATGCTGATAGAACATACCAGAGGATCTATAGAAGACAAACCAGAAACAGAAGAATGTGATGGTGCATTACAGCGGTCAGCAGGTCAGCAGGATGCTTCAACTGGCAAAATATTCTTGGTCGGCCAACCAAGAATGTGTCACAACAGTCCTCAAATCAGTCACCCAGTCAACTCAAATTCAACCCCAGAAAATTCAACGTAGCTCCAACTTCGGTCAACCTTTTGACCTCAATTTTTGTGCCAATGAGTACGGCTTTAAAAAGTCGAACTCTCCACAAAATTTCAGCCAATTCGTACCATGCATTGACCAAAGTCAGCGCTAGTCAAACATGCCGAGAAACCCGAATTGCATAAAATTTGCTATAGTAAATTTCGTCCTTTTTGCTGCAGTGGGTTTTGTCCTTCTTCTCACGTGGGAGATGAAACGGCTTCTCAGATGCTCGTATATAATCAGAGGAGAAGATGTGTGATGTTGAGTGAGTGAAATGCTCTCCAACGTTGACTGTATTTATATCCATCATTGAGGTGTGTGACACAACTGCTGGGGGTGTAAAACCTTAAGGCCGACCTCCACTTAAAGCTACTATAAATAATAAATTCCAAATAAATGTTCTGCTCATCAGATTAAAATCAATTTTATATCGATTTTACACCTCTCTAAAAGAGGAATCCAATACAAATATTGGAATCTTCATCTGAGCATCACAACATGGAGTTTGGACCTAGTTGTCCAATTTTAACACTCCCTCTCAACTAGGAAGAACTCCATCCACCAATGTAATCAAACATCGTGCGTCATCGTGTCGTAACTTGCTTTGCTGGCCTCTTTATTTCAAAACAGAAGTGGGTTAGTCACAAAGACATCATCCGCTAGCTCACAAATTTAGCCCAGAGGTCCTGAAACCTCTATCGGACTCACAAAGAGTCTCCAACCAACCCGAAGTTGGTTCATCTGACCCAAAGTCATATGCCATAGTTCAGTTTGTCAGATAGTATCACATGTCATAGCTCCCAGTGGACTTCCTTCAACCTGGTAGAGTGTTCCAACTCTAAAACCAATCATGATAGCTTTCTTGAGATTCTTCTTCCACATGCGCACCTTTCCATCAGTGAATGCCACATTGAAACATTTGTCTTCCATGGCTGATATAGACACAAGGTTCTTCTTCAATTTTGGGACATAGAGTACATCTTGAAAATGTAGGACTTGTCCTTGAGACAAGTGGAGGGTCACAGTCCCTGTCCCTTTCATGGGATATGTGGCATTATCTCCAAGGATAATTTCCAGATTAGTATCCTTCTCAATTGGTATCCTTCTTAACCATGTCGAAAGTGCTTCCTAGCTTGAACCTGTGCTGGATGTAAGTGATTTTACCACTATCTATCACGTACATCCATAGTGGGTTTGGCCAAGGATGCAGTCATAATGCGTATACAAGAATGTATTCATTTCTTTTATCAACAACATTTGACTCCTCATACCTGGAGTTTCTAGACCTTTTGAAAGGTTGATTGTTTCCGCCAGAGGGAGCCTTCCTCTTTCCTTTGGACCTGTTGTTTCTTTGATTTCCATTCCTCTAGTTGTTGTTGTTGTCATCACTATCGGGAGAATCCTTCTTGAAAGGACATTCTCTAGCATGATGACCTAGCCTATGACAAGTGAAACACTTGCCCTTCTTTCCTTGGGCCCCTTCTCTTCCTTTGTTCTTTGAACCACCAGAGTTCTTCTTGGAATGAGCAGCGTAGGCAGCATTTTACTATCATTTTCGTATTCCATCATTCTTGTCTCTTCTTGCATGCATCTTGATAGTAGCTCGTCAAAGTTTGGAATTGTATTATTATTGAGAATGGTAGTGTTGAATACTTGCCATTCATATGGGAGCCCTCCAAGTGCAGTGAGTACCATCTCACGATCAGCTATTGTCTCCCCAATAGCTAGAAAATTGTTCCTGATCTCGGTCAGTTTCAGAAAGTATGTTTGGACAGATTCATCCCTACCTTTCTTCATATTTCTCAATTGATTCTTGAAGAATAGCACCTGGTTTGCATTGTTTACTTTGAACATTTGTATCAGCTTATCATACATTTCTTTGGATGTGCCTAGCTCAGATATGTCGACAACCAGACTTTTATGTATGAATTCCCTGATCATTAGCTTTGCTTTGATCTCCCCCTTCTTATACTTGGTTTTAGTAGTAGCAATAGCAGTGGAAGGAGGTTCTTGTATCTTACCCAGTACATAGTCCATGAGATCATGGTTTTCTAATTTGAGATCTAATATCATCTTCCAAGCATGGAAGTCATCCCTTCCAATCAGTTTGTCATCCTCCTTGAAGCCATAACTTGTGGAACTCATTTTTCTCTTTTGGTGATTACTATAAGTTAGGGCTTGTCTTCACCTCACCTCTAATACCATGTAAATTTATGTAGATGTTCTATGGTTGATGCAACTTTACTTTTATAACAACAATCACATAAACTGTTAAGTAAAAATGTTGATAGAACATACCAGAGGATCTATAGAAGAAAAACCAGAAACAGGTGAATGTGTTGGTGCATTACGACGATTAGCAGGATGCTTCAACAAGAAAAGTCTTCTTGGTCGGCCAACCCAGAATGTGTCACAATAGTCCTCAAATCAGTCACCCAGTCAACTCAAATTCAACCCCAGAAAAGTCAACGCAGCTCCAACTTCGGTCAACCTTTTGACCTTGATTTTTGTGCCAATGAGTACAGCCTTCAAAAATCGAACTCTCCACAAAATTTCAGCCAATTCGGACCATGCATTGACCAAAGTCAACGCTGGTCAAACTTGCCTAGAAACCCTAACTGCAGAAAATTTGTTGCAGTAAATTTTGTCTTTTTGCTGCAGTAGATTGCATCCTTCTTCTCACGTGGGAGATGAAACAGATTCTCAAATGCTCATATATAATCAGAGGAGAAGATGTGATGTTGAGTGAGTGAAATGCTCTCCAACGTTGACTGTATTTATATCCATCATTGAGGTGTGTGACACATGTGATGGGGGTGTAAAACCTTAAGGCTGATCTGCACTTAAATTTATTATAAATAATAAATTCAAAATAAATGTTCTACTCATTAGATTAAAATCAATATTATAACGATTTTACACCTCTCCGAAAGAGGAATCCAATACAAATATTGGAATCTTCATATGAGCATCACAACATGGAGTTTGGACCTAGTTGTCCAATTTTAACATTTATTAATGATATAAAACCTTGATTATTTAAGGTTTATTTGTCATATAAAATCTTAGCATATTTAAATTGTAAGTGTAAATTACAAGAGGGCTAAGCCATAAAGGAAATTATATCACTAACTTTTCGGTAACTCCTTAAAGTCATTTGAGAGTCATTCAAATGGATAAATTTTTAATAAATCATTTGTTTAAAGATAATTATCACGTTCGCTAAAGTCATTTGAGAGCCATTCAAATGGATAAATTTTCAATAAATCATTTGTTTAAAGATAATTATCATCTCCAGTCTCTTTTATGCTTCAACTACAACACTACCTCAATTAGTCAAGACCTGAAAGTACAACCACCTCCACCAAATTTTCAAGATCCAAAATGATAACCACCTCCACAACATGTGGAAAACTAAAGGGGAATTTAAATGAATTACTTTCTATTAATAAATAAATGACATATAAGGATCGATGGAGAGTGAGGGTTGTGAGGCAACTATAGTTGCATATTTTTCAGCAATATTAGAGGACTATTATTCTGCACTTTAACATTCTTTCTAGTATTAGAGCGAGGAGAAATAAAGATGTGAGGGAATAATGAAAACATCTCTCTCATCTAATGTGATTGTACCTTATCTTTATTTTCTATTGGTTTTCACACTTCACATTTATCTAGAATCTAATGGATATAGTCTATCAATAGATATGCATATATCTTCCTACTACATGTTATTCTCATTATTTATTATTGCCAAGTATTATTCCTTTATTATCTTTTCGATCTTCCACCATCTCTCGACATCTGTACAAATCTCTATACATTGTGAATTTATCACTAGTGTCACTATTTGTTGATGAAAGTGAAGAGAATATTGTAGTCATGTTATATACAAAAAAATGAATAATCTCCTCGAAAGATTATATGATTCAGTAGATATGTGCATATTTTCCATGGTCTCTACCATGTGCGAGGAAAATCACTTCCATAGACCTCCAAGATGAGGTGGAATTTCAGAATCATTTTGTTCTGATGTTGATTATGATTCTATATTGCAACCTATTGGCATATTTTGTATATATATATATATATATATATATATATATATATATATATATATATATATATATATATATATATATATATATATATATATATATATATAATGATGGTTGAGGAATAGCCATAGTTGCTACATATCTTCCACTATAGTAGATTGAGAAAAGGGCCATTATGAATTGGAGGATTTCAACTGTATTGCTAAGTCAAGAGGTTCCTATTTTCACCAAGGAAATTATGACTCTTGGTCTACTAGAATGAGAAAATTATTGCATTCTCAAGAGTTTTGGGGATAAGTTAGTTATGGAGAGCCTCCTAATCAAGAAACAAAGACAACTCTAACAAATTTTGAGGTGACATTTTTGAGAGAGAGAAAAAGGAAGGATAGAAAATCTCTTTGCCTTACTCACCAAGGAATTTCAACTGCATTGCTAAGTCAAAAGGTTCCTATTTTTACCAAGGAAATTATGACTCTTGGTCTACTAGAATGAGAACATTGTTGCATTCTCAAGAGTTTTGGGGATAAGTTAGTTATGGAGAGCCCCCTAATCAAGAAACAAGGATAGCTCTAACAAAATTTGAGGTGACATTATTGAGAGAGATCAAAAGGAAGGATAAAAAAACTCTTTTCCTTACTCACCAAGGCTAGGTGACCTGATAATTCAAAAGGTGTCAAGTGCAAAAGAAGGCATGAGACACTCTTGTATTTTGTTACTAGGATGTATTGAAAATGAAAAATGTCTTGAGTTACATAATCGATTTTGAGAATTTCAAAATGACAGATAGTGAAATCATGGATAGTTTTATGAATTAGGTCATGAGTATTGTTAATAAGTTAAGAGAGTATGGAGACAACCGTTCAAACAAGAAAGTAATTAAGAAAGTAATCGATAGCTTGCCAAAGAAATTTGAAGTTTTGCTGTATCAATAGAAGAGTTTAAAGGCACAAGTAAAATAAAAATTCATTATTTGACTAGTTTTCCAATTGCATATTCAACTAGGATGACTATATATGATGATAGAAAATTGGAGACCACCTTTGAAATTCAACTACAATTTAATAAAGGAAGAGGCAATGGAAGTTCGAGTAATAAGAGAGGAAGAGATGGAAAATTAAATTATATATGATGATAGAAAATTGCAGACCACCTTTGAAATTCAACTACAATTTAATAAAGGAAGAGGCAATGGAAGGTCGAGTAATAAGAGAGGAAGAGGTGGAAAATTAAATGATAAAGTTTAAACTTAACATAATTTTGAGCCTCACCACAAATAGTAGTAGCACACTTCTAATTTTAAGGTGATAACAGAACATGGTAGCAAGGAAATCATAAGACAATAAGTCTAAGATACAAATTATTATTGAAAAAAAATGGTCATTTTGCTAACAAGTATTAGAAACAAATCTTAGCAGCACACTTATAATTTTAGGAGTAACAAAAAAAAATGATAGCAAGGAAATGAGAGGTACCATAAGTCTAAGGTACAATATTATTATTGAAAAAAAAACATGGCCATTTTTCCAACAAGTGTTGGAAGAAGCATGTAGACACTTGTAAGTAGTGTGTGCACATGGTAGAAGAGTTTGAAGATAATGAGAAGCGAGTGTTTTTGACGTGTAACCTAACTCAAGAATTTTCAAATGGTATTTCGTTTTTGGATAGTGGGTGCAACTATCACATAATTGAAAATATAGATTTGTTTGTGACATTACACACTAGTATTTAGTGAATGGTCAAGTTCGGAAATGATAATAAGGTATGTGTTAAAGGTATAAGAGGGATTGTTGTTTATCTTTCAAATGGTGAAATAAAAACAATATGATGATGTGTATTATGTACATTATTTAAAATTTAATTTGCTGAACATTAGACAACTAATAGAGAAAAAGTACAGAGTTCCCCTGAAGAATAAAGTATGTACAATAATTGATAAATATCCATGAAGGAAGTTGCAAGGGTGGAGATGACGAAGAATCAAGAAGTTGCAATGGTGGAGATGAGGAACAATAGGATGTTTATGCTTATAATGATAAATGAGTTATCGCAATCAATGAATGCTTATAAACTAAGAATTTAGATGAATCTTCGTTATGGAATTTAAGATATGGTCATTTATATTTAGGTGGTGAATGGGGAAAATGCTATCCATTATTCAACAACCAACAAGCTCATGTGGGATCTCTATACCTTCAAAGTATAATAGAGAGAAAATTGAATCTATATTTTCATATAAAGAGAAAGTATTCCACAACCAACAGACTCATGTGGGAGCTCTATACCTTCAATGTATCATAGAGAGAAAATTGAATCTGGATTTTCATATAAAGGGAAAGCTCCACTCCAGATTGTACAAATTTGTACAAACACCCTCATTGGATGGTAATGTTTACTTTTTTATTTTTATTGATTACTACACTAAAAAAACTTGGGTTTACTTATAAAAGAGAGATTTGAAATTTTTATGTATTTAAGAAGTTTAAAGCTATGGTTGAAATGAATATGCTAAATGATTTCATTGAGTTTGGTTAGTCTCATGGAATGAAGGGACAATTTACTATAGTTTATAGTAAAAAATGGAATGGTTGAAGGAGGAAATCTAACCATTATGAATATGGCTCAAAGCATGATGAAGGAAAATAATCTACCAAATGAATATTGGGGAAAACAAGTTACTTTGTGTTAATTATATCCTTAATTAAAACTCCCTAAATGTGTGAAAAACCAAGTTCCCAAGTTTGCAGTGGGTGCCTAAAGAGTTGAGAAAGAAGTTAGATGGCAGAAGTGAGAAGTTTATCTTTATTAGAAATATTGAGGAGTCTAATGCATATTAACTCTATAATTCCATCTAGTATATTATTAGTAGGGATGTTTAGTTCCACTAAAAGGAAGCTTGGGTTAGAAACATAACTAAATCTATTGCAGAGAAAGGTGCATTATCTAGTGATGATGATGAAGGAAAGAAAAAAGTGCAACCAGGAAAATGGATTCTATATAATGTAAATACTCTAACTAAACCATTACAGTTCAAAACACAAGGAAGAGCACCACAAACCATTAGATTATAATATACAACAAACAAACAACATGCTTAAATGTAAGTAATGAATTTAACCATACATTAATTATAGTAAGCAATTTGTGTGAATCACACTTTTTCAAATGCGATTCCTTTCAAAAGATAACCAATAAAAATGGCCTTCTTATTTGTTTGAATTGTTCTGGCTAATGCAATTATTGAGACAATTTGCATTAAATATAAAATGAAAAATATTCACTAAAATTATTGATTAACTATCTAAATGATTTAATATTTTAAAGAATAGTAAAAGAAAATATTATTAATAATATTATAAAATAATTAAGAGCAGACAAATTACTTACTTGATATTGATCATCTGATATAACCCCCATTCCATGATAAAACGGTATTGGTCCATCCTCATCAAATTTTGATTCTAATGTTATCCCATTTCCTATTGCATAACCCTGAACACTCAGCATCACATAAAAGACAAATTAGCCAAACTGCCAAGCTTTTATAGAACGTATAAACTGAAAAATTGTAAGCAATTTCAATGTTAAATAATCAAAATCAATTTACCTTAAAATTCAGAACAGGTTTGTTTCCGGCTTCAATTCCTGTAATTTAACATAATCATTGAAAGCCCAAAAGGTGAGTGAATGGCGCTTCATCTATTTTAAAGCTATATTTGATGTCATATGAAACGAAACCACATTACCGTACCCTTAACCACTTCTGAAGCTAGAGTTGGAACATAGACTCCTGCATATGATTGTCCAGTAATGTAGAACTCATTTGAAATGAACTCTGGATATTCTTCAAACCACTGCTTGAACATAAACGAAATGAGCCTTCTTTCCACGGTGGAAGTAGCAATAAGTGATTTACATTTGTAAAAAGCAACATGGTATTTGCAAAATTACTGAATGTATTTCCGCATTTTTACTGTATAATTCTGGATCGCTTGTTCTTTTCCACAAAACAAACCTCGAAATCTGAAAATAGTAATATAATTGATTTTCAAGGAAAAGTTGAAAACCTTCAAAAGAAAATTATGCGTATCTCAAGCTGTCTGCAGATCACCATTACTATAATCACTACTGTTTTCAGAGTATGAATAACCAACTCCACATGGCGAATCCAGATAGATAATATTTGATACCTGGGTTTATAAAAGAATAATATAGTCGTTAGAATTTGATTTGTAATTCGATTGACGAGAAAATCTATCCATTTCAATGTTCCATAAGTTCTGGAACTCCTGGCCTTTGAAACCATCCTAGCAGTTAATGAGTGGTTTAACTCAATGTTCTCTTATTGAAAATTTTCATCTTTGATCATGACACTTTTTACAGGTTTTTACATAATAAATATACAAAATATCCATCTTTACAATCATTATATATTGAAATATACAAAATATCCATCAATTTCTTTTTAAGGCTGACCAGCCATAGTTAAACCAAAAACTTCTTTGGACTTAACTCTTGAGTATCAAAGATTGTTGGTGTATATGCACATAGTTATTCTTAATTAGTTTTAGTTTATGTCTAGTTATTGTATTTGATGTGCAGTTGTTCTTAGCTAGTTGAGTCTAGTGTTTACATGTAGTGTGCACTTATCTTTACTTAGTTAACTCTAGTTTTTGCATGTTGCACATGTGCACATTCAAAGAACGTAAATCATAGCTATCTTTAATTATCAACATATACAACTAAACTTAAATTAGTTACTTTATATATTGATTCTCAAATTAATATTGATGAATCAAATTCATTTTCAATTCTAATTTTCTTTCTCAACTTTAACCAATTTCTATAATTAAATCTGTATTTGTGCTCTAATAATGGTAGTAGCACCGTACACATCGATCAAAATTTTTTAACTGAATGAATCAACTTGGAAAGAAAATTCCTGTACACACAATAGCTTCATCAATATAAAAACATTACTGAAAATACCTTTGACCAAGAGTATGGATTCAGCTTTAGTCTGGGGAATTTTCTATTCTGTCCGGCTTCAAAGTTAAAAGGACCTGCACGTGCACAATATTACTGTTAAAAAGTGAGGCATTCTGAATTAGGCTGCAGGACGTTTTCTAACTCATCCAATAGTAATAGCTCGCTATTTTCATTAAACCTATTCATTATGTATTACAATCTTCTAAAGGTGGACTCACGTTAAAGTCTGAATATTGGGTACTAAAACTAATCACAAAACAGGTCTTTCCACTTTTTTCTATTAGAGACATAATTATTAGTGATATGACTCTATTATCAGAAAATTTGTTAGCAAGTTTGATCTAATTTATCTGAACTTATATAGCTTACGTGTCTAGAGTTATAAACAATCCTGAATCTAGAAAGTTCGTACACTAACCATGTTCGTATACGAAGGCAGCAAGACTTGAGACACCAGGACCGCCGTCCACCCAAAGAACAACAGGATCTGTCTTTGCATTTCTTTCTGATGTAACGAAATAGTAATAGAGGTACTTTCCAGTAGTCTCATCTATCTTTACATATCTGCACATCACCAATATAAATACAAAAATAACATCATTCTAAACACATTAGAATAATTAGAATAATTGTCACAAGAAATTTCGTGGTCACCGTAATTGAGATCATGTTTAAGGGAAATCAGTGACACAATTTTAACTTTAAGGTGATTTTGAAGAAGTTTGTCGTTACATCAAAATTTGCAGGTGTTGATAAATTTCCAAACAAGTAACTAGATTTTTAGAGTGAGAATTATCTATTCGTAGAAATGTAGTAATTAATCTAATCTAATCTGTACTTAGATTTTGATACCATGAAAAAGTTTTTGGTTATACCAAAACGAGCAGATGTTAGTAAACTTCCAAACCTATAACTAAAATCCCAAAATAAAAATTACAACTTCCATAAAAATGCAATGATCACCCGACAAATTCAAACAAACTGAAAATAAAATGAATATAGATGAAGATTTTCCTTACCCTCCGTAATGTTCCGAAGGAAGAGTACCGCTGTAACCAGGCACAGATGTGATTAGTGCATTTGCGGGCGCTGCTTCTGTGCAGGCTGTATAGGACTGCAAAGCCACCAATAGAAGAAAGTAGCATGTCCAGACAACTTTTCCAAAATCCATTGTGAAAGCCTGCTGCAACATAGCAAATTTAGTCTTTTTATCCTATCAGGCGCGAACTCTTATCCGATCAACCTCGAAGTCTTATACAGTGAGATTGTATTGATCTGCCTGTCAGAGAAATAATATATATAACAAAACTTTGCTAACCTGTGAACTCGACTCTAAAAAATTTCTTATCTCAAGTAGTCTAATCCCCTTAGGACACTGTATTCTATTTTATTAGATCATTGAAACTCAAGACACTGTATTCTAATTTATGGAATTTTGGGAATCTTGAGTTTCAATGATCTAATAAAATAGAATACAGTGTCCTAAGGGGATTAGACTACTTGAGATAAGAAATTTTTTAGAGTCGAGTTCACAGGTTAGCAAAGTTTTGTTATATATATTAATACACAGGAATATTTCTCTGACAGGCAGATCAATACAATCTCACTGTATTTAAGGCTAAAATTCCGTCCTTGACAATAATTATTCAATAAGACTTCGAGGTTGATCGGATAAGAGTTCGGGCTTGATAGGATAAAAAGACTAAATTTGCTATGTTGCAGCAGGCTTTCACAATGGATTTTGGGGTCGCATGTGATTGACATGAGGGATAAGTCCGTAGTGCAGCTAGCAACCTATAAGAAAACTTATGACTTTCTCTCAGAAGAACCCGATGATGCAAGAGAGCATGAAATGCCATAGGATGCCATAGACAAAGGACAAGGTTCTCCAAAATTTTGAAATGGGAAATTTGTTTGGATTGTTGCAGCTGCTATTGACATCTTTTTAAAGCTTACTTAGCCCATATTGATCTTTCCTTTGTTGTCAAATTTGACATTCAAAAATAACATTGCATTAGGGCAAGAAAGGTATAATTTATTTTTTAAAGTGAGTAAGTTTTAGCTATAATAATTTAAGTGTTTTTTAATTTTTTATTACAAACCTTTTTGAATTACATGTGATTTCATAACAAATTTAACAAAATTTCAAATAAATTATTTATGTTCATATTTTACTAGTTAGCTTTCAGTTTGAGGTTTCTGAAAATTATCAAATAGATTCACAAAAACAACAAACTTTGACTTTTATCAATTCCCAAAACCAATAACTTAAAATATAACTATTAAATTTCTTATTATAATTATATCAATATTTATAATCTATTTATTTGTATATTTAAATCAAATATAAAAACTCCACTAATTTAACATTTGTTTAATAATATGTTACATGTAATCATAAATACTATCTTAAAAATTCAAGTGAAGATGATGTTTACTTCCCTCGTAAGTGGGGCTTTACATTTATCTATTTTCGTGATTTGGGGGAATTATTCACTCCCTCGGATTGTGAATATACAACCTTCAGTAGTAGATATAGATTGTGAATATACAACCTTCAGTAGTTATACTTGACCTACGGACTAATAGTTATACTTGAAATATTATGGAATCGTGGAATAGCTGAGGAGCGTGCTTAATGCTTCGAGGACATGAAACTACGTGAAGGTTTTATCATTAAATATTCCTGTGTAAGTTGGAATATGATTCATGTGATCGTTCCCATTAATTTATGGAATTTTGGGAATCTTGAGTTTCAATGATCTAATAAAGTAGAATACAGTGTCCTAAGGGGATAAGGGGATTAGACTACTTGAGATAAGAAATTTTTTAGAGTCGAGTTCACAGGTTAGCAAAGTTTTGTTATATATATTATTTCTCTGACAGGCAGATCAATACACAGGAATATTCCAACCTACACAGGAATATTTAATGATAAAACCTTGGCGTAGTTTCATGTCCTCGAAGCATTGAGCACGCTCCTCAGCTTTTCCACGATTCCATAATATTTCAAGTATAACTATTAGTCCGTAGGTCAAGTATAACTACTGAAGGTTGTATATTCACAATCCGAGGGAGTGGATAATTCCCCCAAATCACGAAAATAGATAAATGTAAAGCCCCACTTACGAGGGAAGTAAACATCATCTTCACTTGAATTTTTAAGATAGTATTTATGATTACAGGTAACATATTATTAAACAAATGTTAAATTAGTGGAGTTTTTATATTTGATTTAAATATACAAATAAATAGATTATAAATATTGATATAATTAGAATAAGAAATTTAATAGTTATATTTTAAGTTATTGGTTTTGGGAATTGATAAAAGTCAAAGTTTGTTGTTTTTGTGAATCTATTTGATAATTTTCAGAAACCTCAAACTAAAAGCTAACTAGTAAAATATGAACATAAATAATTTATTTGAAATTTTGTTAAATTTGTTATGAAATCACATGTAATTCAAAGAGGTTTGTAATAAAAAATTAAAAAACACTTAAATTATTAAAGCTAAAACTTACTCATTTAAAAAAATAAATTATACCTTTCTTCCACTAATGCAATGTTATTTTTGAATGTCAAATTTGACAACAAAGGAGAGATCAATATGGGCTAAGTAAGCTTTAGAAAGATGTCGATAGTGGCTACAACAATCCAAAAAAAAATTCCATTTCAAAATTTTGGAGAACCCCCATGCTAGACTCTTGTCCTTTGTCTATGGCATCCTATGGCATTTCATGCTCTCTTGCATCATCGGGTTCTTCTGAGAGAAAATCATAAGTTTTCTTGTGGATTGCTAGCCGCACTACGAGACCTTGGACTAAGCTTTGTTATTGCAATTTGTGACTTATCCCTCATCTCAATCACATGCGACCCCGACTCTACGCATTAACTTATCTTTGGGTTGCATACATTGGCCACACTTAAAAGGTTTTGGATGGGAAATATCCAAGTGAAGACTAACCACCATAAAATTCGCCCTGTACTTGAGCAAAAGTAGCTACAAGGGAGGGAACAGGGATAGCAGTATTCCGGCATGTGGTTTTGGCATTGATCATGTCAAAGAGGAGAGGAGTAAGGTGATAGGTGCCTTATCACAAAGAGCAAAAACACTGTCAGGATAAAACCTTCATGCAGTTTCATGTCCTCGAAGCATTAAGCACGCTCCTCAGCTATTCCACGATTCCATAATATTTCAAGTATAACTATTAGTCCGTAGGCCAAGTGTGCTGGGCGTACTGAAGGTTGTATATTCACAATTTATATCTACTTCCCCTCATACAGGACAATAAATAAAAATAAAGTCCAATATCATTATCCGAGGGAGTGAATAATTCCCCCAAATCACGAAACTAGATAAATGTAAAGCCCCACTTACGAGGGAAGTAAACATCATCTTCACTTGAATTTTTAAGATAGTATTTATGATTACATGTAACATATTATTAAACAAATGTTAAATTAGTGGAGTTTTTATATTTGATTTAAATATACAAATAAATAGATTATAAATATTGATATAATTATAATAAGAAATTTAATAGTTATATTTTAAGTTATTGGTTTTGGGAATTGATAAAATTCAAAGTGTGTTGTTTTTGTGAATCTATTTGATAATTTTCAGAAACCTCAAACTAAAAGCTAACTAGTAAAATATGAACATAAATAATTTATTTAAAATTTTGTTAAATTTGTTATGAAATCACATGTAATTCAAAGAGGTTTGTAATAAAAAATTAAAAAACACTTAAATTATTAAAGCTAAAACTTACTCACTTTAAAAAATAAATTATACATTTTTTGCCCTAATGCAATGTTCTTTTTGAATGTCAAATTTGACAACAAAGGAGAGATCAATATGGCCTAAGTAAGCTTTAGAAAGATGTCAATAGCAGCTACAACAATCCAAAAAAATTTCCCATTTCAAAATTTTGGAGAACCCCTATGCTAGACTCTTGTCCTTTGTCTATGGCATCGTATGGCATTTCATGCTCTCTTGCATCATCGGGTTCTTCTGAGAGAAAATCATAAGTTTTCTTATAGGTTGCTAGCCACACTATGAGACCTTGGACTAATTTTTGTTATTGCAATTTGTGACTTATCCCTCATCTTAATCACATGCGACCCCGACTCTACACATTAACTTATCTTTGGGTTGCATGGTCACATGATCAAACTAAAAGAAATAAACACTGGGGACATACACTTTGACTGATCACTTCTTTGTGGTCGACATTCCTGACACCAATGTGATATTGGGTGTGCAGTGGTTGATTACATTGGGGAAGGTCTCCACATATTGGGAGACCTTGTAGATGGAATGGGTAGATAATAAGATTGGTAAACATAAGATGATTAGAGGCATGCACACTTATCCACCTCAGGAAGCCTCTGCACATAAGATGGAGCCAGATTTGCACAATGGGAGTAGGGACACATCAGTCCACTCAGATATGCAGTTGACTCTGAACCATGATGTTATATTATTTGGAGGCATGCCACCATGAAGGCCTTGGGACTGGGATTTGGTTAAAGAGTTCCCACAACAAGGTGCACCATTCATAGATCTGGCTAAGATGGGAACCTTGGGTGAGTCTTACACAGCACAAAGGCTCTTTGGTAGGCTCAAGGAGGAGATGGATATTTGCCAGTATCAGTATTACCAACTCTCACGAAGACTCTTGCGTTGAGAGGAGATGTTTCAGGAGTGGATGATGGCAGAATCATGTTGCAAAGGGGCTACTCCATAGTCTTTGAGAGTCAGGAGATATTTCCACATAGGAGGAAGTCTTCCATATATGGAAAGGGGTTGTTGGCATTCATGCATACATTGGCCACACTTATAAGGTTTTGGATGGGAAATATCCAAGTGAAGACTAACCACCATAAAATTCACCCTGTACTTGAGAAAAAGTAGCTACAAGGGAGGCAACAAAAAAGGGATAGCAGTATTCTGGCATGTGGTTTTGGCATTGATCATGTCAAAGAGGGGAGGATTAAGGTCATAGGTGCCTTATCACAAAGGGAAAAAATGTTGTCATTGCTGAGTATGGATCCACATTGGGAGTCCAAGCTATTGGTGGAGTATTCCAAGAATCACTTCACATGTTCAGTTCTTGATGGACAGGTGACTGATGAAAGGTATAGAGTGATGGATGGAGTCATCTATTACCAAGATCAGATCTTCTTGACTAGATATTCTAAGCTCAAGAAGAATATTCTACATATAGCACATGATTCACTCCTTTTCGGTCACCAATATTTCATTGGGACATATCAAGCCATTAGGAAGAGATTCTCATGGGAGGGTCTCAAAGAGGATGTGCTCCAACATATCAGGAGATGCATGGTTTTCTTGAAGAATGAGGAAGAAAATAGCCACCCTGCAAGGTTGTTACAACCACTTAGCTTTCTGGTAGAGAGATGGGAGAGCTCATATATGGACCTCACCACTAGCTTGCCAACAATACATGGTAAGGATTGTGTATTTTTACTTACTGATCAACTAACAAATTATTTTCATTCCTTTGCCATTTATTTACACTGCATTGCTCCACAAGAGAGCAAGCCTCTCTTTAGACTTCATGGTCTTCTCGGAGCCATAATCAGTGATGTGGATGGCCACTTCCTAGAAGGATTTGGGCAGATGTTGTCTTGTTTGGGGTGTACTCAGTTCACACCAAAAACATCAGTTACTACCCCCAGGCAGATGAGAAAATAGGGTCAGCAAGAAAGTGGCTGGGAAGCTGCTTACCACAATGTGTTCTAGGGTAGCAAGGCATAAAACTACGTTGCTTCCACTTGAGCGACTATTATCACCATCCGGTATTTCATATGGCAGTCTGTGTATCTCTATTTTTGACTCCATATGTTGATGATGTTTTAATCACTATGGTTAGAATGGTTAGCGTAAGCAAGGCTCTTAGAACCAAAGATTGGATCCTAGAGAGTCACGATGTATTCCAGTCTCTTGAGGAAAAAATTGCTATAGCCCAAGATCAATAGGAGTTCTACATGGATCATGGATGGGAAGAGAGGCAACATAGGGTGGACACCTTGGTCTGATCCAAAGGAAGAGTACCGCTGTAACCAGGCACAGATGTGATTAGTGCATTTGCAGGCGCTGCTTCTGTGCAGGCTGTATAGGACTGCAAAGCCACCAATAGAAGAAAGTAGCATGTCCATAGGCCAAGTGTGCGGGGCTTACTGACGGTTGTATATTCACAATCTATATCTACTTCCCCTCATACAGGCCAATAAATAAAAATAAACTCCAATATCATTATCCGAGGGAGTGAATAATTCCCCAAATCACGAAAATAGATAAATGTAAAGCCCCACTTACGAGGGAAGTAAACATCATCTTCACTTGAATTTTTAAGATAGTATTTATGATTACATGTAACATATTATTAAACAAATGTTAAATTAGTGGAGTTTTTATATTTGATTTAAATATACAAATAAATAGATTATAAATATTGATATAATTATAATAAGAAATTTAATAGTTATATTTTAAGTTATTGGTTTTGGGAATTGATAAAAGTCAAAGTTTGTTGTTATATTTCATGCTCTCTTGCATCATCGGGTTCTTCTGAGAGAAAATCATAAGTTTTCTTGTAGATTGCTAGCCGCACTACGAGACCTTGGACTAAGCTTTGTTATTGCAATTTGTGACTTATCCCTCATCTCAATCACATGCGACCCCGACTCTACGCATTAACTTATCTTTGGGTTGCATACATTGGCCACACTTAAAAGGTTTTGGATGGGAAATATCCAAGTGAAGACTAACCACCATAAAATTCGCCCTGTACTTGAGCAAAAGTAGCTACAAGGGAGGGAACAGGGATATCAGTATTCCGGCATGTGGTTTTGGCATTGATCATGTCAAAGAGGAGAGGAGTAAGGTGATAGGTGCCTTATCACAAAGAGCAAAAACGCTGTCAGGATAAAACCTTCATGCAGTTTCATGTCCTCGAAGCATTAAGCACGCTCCTCAGCTATTCCACGATTCCATAATATTTCAAGTATAACTATTAGTCCGTAGGCCAAGTGTGCTGGGCGTAATGAAGGTTGTATATTCACAATTTATATCTACTTCCCCTCATACAGGACAATAAATAAAAATAAAGTCCAATATCATTATCCGAGGGAGTGAATAATTCCCCCAAATCACGAAACTAGATAAATGTAAAGCCCCACTTACGAGGGAAGTAAACATCATCTTCACTTGAATTTTTAAGATAGTATTTATGATTACATGTAACATATTATTAAACAAATGTTAAATTAGTGGAGTTTTTATATTTGATTTAAATATACAAATAAATAGATTATAAATATTGATATAATTAGAATAAGAAATTTAATAGTTATATTTTAAGTTATTGGTTTTGGGAATTGATAAAATTCAAAGTGTGTTGTTTTTGTGAATCTATTTGATAATTTTCAGAAACCGCAAACTAAAAGCTAACTAGTAAAATATGAACATAAATAATTTATTTGAAATTTTGTTAAATTTGTTATGAAATCACATGTAATTCAAAGAGGTTTGTAATAAAAAATTAAAAAACACTTAAATTATTAAAGCTAAAACTTACTCACTTTAAAAAATAAATTATACCTTTTTTGCCCTAATGCAATGTTCTTTTTGAATGTCAAATTTGACAACAAAGGAGAGATCAATATGGCCTAAGTAAGCTTTAGAAAGATGTCAATAGCAGCTACAACAATCCAAAAAAATTTCCCATTTCAAAATTTTGGAGAACCCCCATGCTAGACTCTTGTCCTTTGTCTATATCATCCTATGGCATTTCATGCTCTCTTGCATCATCGAGTTCTTCTGAGAGAAAATCATAAGTTTTCTTATAGGTTGCTAGCCGCACTACGAGACCTTGGACTAAGTTTTGTTATTGCAATTTGTGACTTATCCCTCATCTCAATTACATACGACCCCAAAATCCTACAACATAGCAAATTTAGTCTTTTTATCCTATCAAGCCCGAACTCTTATCCGATCAACCTCGAAGTCTTATTGAATAATTATTGTCAAGGATGGAATTTTAGCCTTAAATACAGTGAGATTGTATTCATCTGCCTGTCAGACAAATAATATATATAACAAAACTTTGCTAACCTGTGAACTCGACTCTAAAAAATTTCTTATCTCAACTCTAAAAAATTTCTTATCTCAAGTAGTCTAATCCTCTTAGGACACACTATTCTATTTTATTAGATCATTGAAACTCAAGATTCCCAAAATTCCATAAATTAATCGGAACGATCACATGAACCATATTCCAACCTACACGGATATTTAATGATAAAACCTTCATGTAGTTCCATGTCCTCGAACCATTAAGCACGCTCCTCAGCTATTCCACGATTCCATAATATTTCAAGTATAGCTATTAGTCCGTAGGCCAAGTGTGCGGGGCCTATTGAAGGTTGTATATTCACAATTTATATCTACTTCCCATCATACAGGACAATAAATAAAAATAAAGTCCAATATCATTATCCGAGTGAATAATTCCCCCAAATCACGAAAATAGATAAATGTAAAGCCCCACTTACGAGGGAAGTAAACATCATCTTCACTTGAATTTTTAAGATACTATTTATGATTACATTTAACATATTATTAAACAAAGGTTAAATTAGTGAAGTTTCTATATTTGATTTAAATATACAAATAAGTAGATTATAAATATTGATATAATTAGAATAAGAAATTTAATAGTTATATTTTAAGTTATTGGTGTTGGGAATTGATAAAAGTCAACGTGTATTGTTTTTGTGAATTTATTTGATAATTTTCAGAAACCTCAAACTAAAAGCTAACTAGTAAAATATGAACATAAATAATTTATTTGAAATTTTGTTAAATTTGTTATGAAATCACATGTAATTCAAAGAGGTTTGTAATAAAAAATTAAAAAACACTTAAATTATTAAAGCTAAAACTTACTCACTTTAAAAAATAAATTATACCTTTCTTGCCCTAATGCAATGTTATTTTTGAATGTCAAATTTGACAACAAAGGAGAGATCAATATGGGCTAAGTAAGCTTTAGAAAGATGTCGATAGCGGCTACAACAATCCAAAAAAAATTCCCATTTCAAAATTTTGGAGAACCCCCATGCTAGACTCTTCTCCTTTGTCTATGGCATCATATGGCATTTCATGCTCTCTTGCATCATTGGGTTCTTCTGAGAGAAAATCATAAGTTTTCTTATAGGTTGCTAGCCACACTACGAGACGTTGGACTAAGCTTTGTTATTGCAATTTGTGACTTATCCCTCATCTCAATGACATGCGACCCCGACTCTACGCATTAACTTATCTTTGGGTTGCATGGTCACATGATCAAACTAAAAGAAATAAACACTGGGGACATACACTTTGACTGATCACTTCTTTGTGGTCGACATTTCTGACACCAATGTGTATTGGGTGTGCAGTGGTTGATTACATTGGGGAAAGTGTCCACATATTGGGAGACCTTGTAGATGGAATGGGTAGATAATAAGATTGGTAAACATCAGATGATTAGAGGCATGCACACTTATCCACCTCAGGAAGGCTCTGCACATAAGATGGAGCCAGATTTGCACAATGGGAGTAGGGACACATCAGTCCACTCAGATATGCAGTTGACTCTGAACCATGATGTTATATTATTTGGAGGCATGCCACCATGAAGGCCCTGGGACTGGGATTTGGTTAAAGAGTTCTCACAACAAGGTGCACCATTCATAGATCTGGCTAAGATGGGAACCTTGGGTGAGTCTCACACAGCACAAAGGCTCTTTGGTAGGCTCAAGGAGGAGATGAATATTTTCCAGTATCAGTATTACCAACTCTCACAAAGCCTCTTGCGCTGAGAGGAGATGTTTCAGGAGTGGATGATGGCAGAATCATGTTGCAAAGGGGCTACTCCATAGTCTTTGAGAGTCAGGAGATATTTCCACATAGGAGGAAGTCTTCCATATATGGAAAGGGGTTGTTGGCATTCATGCATACATTGGCCACACTTAGAAGGTTTTGGATGGGAAATATCCAAGTGAAGACTAACCACCATAAAATTTTCCCTATACTTGAGCAAAAGTAGCTACAAGGGAGGCAACAAAACAGGGATAGCAGTATTCTGGCATGTGTTTTTCGCATTGATCATGTCAAAGAGGGGAGGAGTAAGGTGATAGGTGCCTTATCAGAAAGGGCAAAAACGCTGTCATTGTTGAGTATGGATCCACATTGGGAGTCCAAGCTATTGGTGGAGTATTCCAAGAATCACTTCACATGTTCAGTTCTTGATGGACAGGTGACTGATGAAAGGTATAGAGTGATGGATGGAGTCATCTATTACCAGGATCAGATCTTCTTGACTAGATATTCTAAGCTCAAGGAGAATATTCTACATATAGCACATGATTCAGTCCTTTCCGGTCACCAATATTTCATTGGGACATACCAAGCCATTGGGAAGAGATTCTCATGGGAGGGTCTCAAGGAGGATGTGCTCCAACATATCAGGAGATGCATGGTTTTCTTGAAGAATGAGGAAGAAAATAGCCACCCTGCAAGGTTGTTACAACCACTTAGCTTTCTGGTAGAGAGATGGGAGAGCTCATATATGGACCTCACCACCAGCTTGCCAACAATACATGGTAAGGATTGTGTATTTTTACTTATTGATCAACTAACAAATTATTTTCATTCCTTTTCCATTTATTTACACTGCATTGCTCCACAAGAGAGCAAGCCTCTCTTTAGACTTCAAGGTCTTCTTGGAGCCACAATCAGTGATGGGGATGGCCACTTCCTAGAAGGATTTGGGTAGATGTTGTCTTGTTTAGGGTGTACTCAGTTCACACCAAAAACATCAATTACTACCCCTAGGCAGATGACAAAATAGGGTCAGCAAGAAAGTGGCTGGGAAGCTGCTTACCACAATGTGTTCTAGGGCAGCAAGGCATAGAACTACATTGCTTCCACTTGAGGGAATATTATCACCATCCGGTATTTCATATGGTAGTCTGTGTATCTCTATTTTTGACTCCATATGTTGATGATGTTTTAATCACTACTGTTAGAATGGTTAGCATAAGCAAGGTTCTTAGAACCAAATATTGGATCCTAGAGAGTCACGATGTATTCCAATCTCTTGAGGACAAAATTGCTATAGCCCGAGATCAGCAGGAGTTCTACATGGATCATGGATGGGAAGAGAGGCAACGTAGGGTGGACACCTTGGTCTGTCTCTACTTTCAGCCATATAGACCATTCATATTGCAGAAGAAGGAGACTGAGAAGTTTCTCTATGGGTCACACGTGGTGATCCATCTTGTTGAACGAGTAGTACATGGGTTGGAGCTTCCCATTGGGAGTAAGAACTCCAACATTTTTTATGCTCTATGCCTCAATGAGGCCATTAGATAGCAGATAGTTGCCACCATGGATCTCCCACTTCTTAATGATGTGAGCCATTTGGTTTTATAACCAAAGGCTAACTTGGACACTTGAGAGGAGCAACTAAGGGAAAGATGGATTGGAGAATATCCGATTCAGTGGAGGATTTTATCAGGTGAGGATGCCATAGGGGAAAGAGAGGAGATTTTGCAGTAGTCATATTTTCAGTTGCTTAAGGAATCGAATCTGCACCTAGATTCTGATACGATGAAAAATTTTGTGGTTACACCAAAACTCGCAGATGTTAGTAAACTTCCAAACCTATAACTAAGATCCCAAAACAAAAATTACTTCCATAAAAATACAATGATTACCCGACAAATTCAAACAAACTGAAAATAAAATGAATATAGATGAAGATTATCCTTACCCTCCGTAATGATCCGAAGGAAGAGTACCGCTGTAACCACGCACATATGTGATTAGTGCATTTCCGGGCACTGCTTCTGTGCAGGCTATATAGGACTGCAAAGCCACCAATAGAAGGTATCATGTCCAGACAACTTTTCCAAAGTCCATTGTGAAGCCCTTCTGCAACGTAGCAAATTTAGTCTTTTTATCCTATCAAGCCCGAACTCTTATCCAAGCAACCTCGAAGTCTTATTGAATAATTATTGACAACGACAGAATTTTAGCCTTAAAAACAGTGAGATTGTATTGATCTTCCTGACAGAGAAATAATATATATAGTAGAAGATTGGATCCTAGAGAGTCACGATGTATTCCAGTCTCTTGAGGACAAAATTGCTATAGCCCGAGATCAGCAGGAGTTCTACATGGATCATGGATGGGAAGAGAGGCAACGTAGGGTGGACACCTTGGTCTATCTCTACTTTCAGCCATATAGACCATTCATATTGTAGAAGAAGGAGATTGAGAAGTTTCTCTATGGGTCACACGTGGTGATCCATCTTGTTGAACGAGTAGTACATGGGTTGGAGCTTCTCATTGGGAGTAAGAACTCCAACATTTTTTATGCTCTATGCCTCAATGAGGCCATTAGACAGCAGATAGTTGACACCATGGATCTCCCACTTCTTAATGATGTGAGCCATTTGGTTTTATAACCAAAGGCTAACTTGGACAGTTGGGAGGAGCACCTAAGGGAAATATGGATTGGAGAATATCCGATTCAGTGGAGGATTTTATTAGGTGAGGATGCCATAGGGGAAAGAGAGGAGATTTTGCAGTAGTCATCTTTGCAGTTGCTTAAGGAATCGAATCTGCACCTAGATTCTGATACCATGAAAAAGTTTGTGGTTACACCAAAACTCGCAGATGTTAGTAAACTTCCAAACCTATAACTAAGATCCCAAAAAAAAAATTACAACTTCCATAAAAATACAATGATTACCCGACAAATTCAAACAAACTGAAAATAAAATGAATATATATGAAGATTATCCTTACCCTCCATACTGATCCGAAGGAAGAGTACCGCTGTAACCAGGCACATATGTGATTAGTGCATTTGTAGGCACTGTTTCAGTGCAGGCTGTATAGGACTACAAAGCCACCAATAGAAGAAGGTAGCATGTTTAGACAACTTTTCCAAAGTCCATTGTGAAGCCCTGCTGCAACATAGCAAATTTAGTCTTTTTATCCTATCAAGCCCGAACTCTTATCCAATCAACCTCGAAGTCTTATTGAATAATTATTGACAACGACGGAATTTTAGCCTTAAAAACAGTGAGATTGTATTGATCTTCCTGTCAGAGAAATAATATATATAGCAAAAATTTTCTAATATGTGAACTCGACTCTAAAAAATTTCTCATCTCAAGTAGTTTAATAAGCTTATGGAGTGCCTTATAAACCCCTTAGTACACTCTATTCTATTTATTAGATCATCAAAACTCAAGATTCCCAAAATTCCATAAATTAATTGGAACGATCACATGAACCATATTCAAACCTACACAGGAATATTTAATGATAAACCTTCACGTAGTTTCATGTCCTCGAAGCATTAAGCACACTCCTCAGCTATTCTGTGATTCCATAATATTTCAAGTATAACTATTAGTCCGTAGGCCAAGTGTGCGGGGCCTACTGAAGGTTGTATATTCACAATCTATATCTACTTCCCCTCATATAGGCCAATAAATAAAAATAAAGTCCAATATCATTATCCGAGGGAGTGAATAATTCCCCCAAATCACGAAAATAGATAAATGTAAAGCCCCACTTACGAGGGAAGTGAAAATCATCTTCACTTGAATTTTTAAGATAGTATTTATGATTACATGTAACATATTATTAAACAAATGTTAAATTAGTGGAGTTTTTATATTTTATTTAAATATACAAATAAATAGATTATAAATATTGATATAATTAGAATAAGAAATTTAATAGTGATATTTTAAGTTATTGGTTTTGGGAATTGATAAAAGTCAAAGTTTGTTGCTTTTGTGAATCTATTTGATAATTTTCAGAAACCTCAAACTAAAAGCTAACTAGTAAAATACGAACATAAATAATTTATTTGAAATTTTGTTAAATTTGTTATGAAATCACATGTAATTCAAAGAGGTTTGTAATAAAATCATAATTTTTCTTGTAGGTTGCTAGCTCTACTACGAGACCTTGGAATATGCTTTTTTATTGCAATTTGTGAGTTATCCCTCATCTCAATCACATGTGACCCCAACTCTATGCATTAACTATCTTTGGGTCGCATGGTCACATGATCAAACTAAAAGATATAAACAACATTGTGACCCCTTCTAGTTTTTGACCTTATGACTTGGATTTAACTGTGAATTGTGACCCCACAAACTCTCTCCTTGCAAGCTTACCTTAACCTGGTTGCATGTGACCTAGCCCTCTTCGCATCCCCTTCTATGACCTCACATAAGTAGCTGGCATGTGACCCACATGCAACCTTTCTTCTAGGGAAACCTCTATTGGAAACCAACCCTTGATCTTGGTCAAATGTGACCCTCTTGTTAATATTTCATAGGGCTACATTGATATTTTCTTTGATAGTTTCATTTCTTCATTAACACATTAAGTTCACCCCATATCATTATATCATTATGTAGATTTATACTATTTTCTATCATCATATCCAACTATGTAGAAAGAACAATAACATCATCATCATCTATGCAATGGAACATAAAGGAACACAGGAAGAAAAATATGCACACATAGAGACACCAAGATTGGTCTGAGACCAGGGAAAAACCCACTATGGGGAAAACCGTTGCAAATTTTCTTCTTTGATCATCATCAAATGATTCAGCAAAGCAAAAATACAATGATCCATTGAGCCATATCTTCATAATGCAATAAAACAACTAGCACATCCATAATACAACCTTAAACATATTTCTACTATAGCATCATGATTTTGAGAATTGGAATGCACTATCACTGACTATAGTTTACTTCTCGATACTGTTGTCAATGTTTTTAACATTTCTTAACACTGTGGCATACTGATAAATCTTCTTTACTCTCTCGATACATGGAGAGATACTGAGTGTGAGCGTCTATGGAAGAACTGGATGTAACATATCTTTATGTGCATGCATCTATGGAAGATATGGACACTACCACATCATACTATGTGTGCGTCTAGAGAAAAAACTCGATTGTAGAAGCCTTAGCCTCCCGGACGCACCCATAGGCCTATGTTCCTGCATTTAGGGATGAACTCAGCCTGATCTACCTTTGAAGCCCTCGACGCACCCTTAAGAATCTGTCTGTGCATCTATGGCTTCCTCGACGCATTCACAAGCCTATGTGCCAGTGTCTGGGGTGGGAATACTTTGTTGCATGCTAGCATCTGAGAAACAAAAAACCATAGATCTGAGTGAGCCTCGCTTCTATGACTTCAGAACCTAGCATGAACTCCTTCCGTCAGACCTGTGCAAACCAAGACAAAATATACAAATAAAATATAACTTGAGAAATGTGTGCGATTAAGCTTGAGGTCTATTCTATTTATGGGTTTTCATGAGTTTCCACTTGGGGTTGGCACCAACTTAACCAATTTCACATGTGCTTAGGACCGACCCATTCACTTATACATATATGAATAAAATAATTCAAAAATCAACTTCTGCTTATCTAAATAGCGTGATATTTCGATCAATTTTTGTCCTCTCGAAAAGTTGAATCTATTGAAATTCTTATCTTAATCATATGAGTTGTCCAAAGTGGAATTTGACTGCATATGCATAATTTTAACACTCCCTCTCAACTAGGGAGAATTCCACCTGCCACTATTTGTTTATCCATTAATATGCCATTATGGTCTCTTCAAGAATTATCACGTATCATCACTAAACATCTATGTCATGTAATGGTCATGTTTTGATCCTACATCCTCACAAATCATCAATGCATCTCTCATGCTTATTTCTGCCTATCTCTTGCTTGTTCTGCTTGTATGTTGAACATTCTCGGATCTAGAGGAACAAGAATTTTTTACTGGAGGGGAGCTTAGGCTAACACCCTTTATCCATCAGCATACTACTCAGAATCCCTTCTAGCGGACCACTACCCAGAGTATCATCATCAATCATCATTAGAGATAAAATCTTTAAGGAGAAAATATCCACTTGTAACTACACCAGGGAGTACATCTTGAGTCAGCATATCATGGGGGATCTATACATTTACGACCCCATATAAATCAATAGGATATCCAAACGCGGAAGGGATCCCATCTCGACCCTCGGATCACATCTGGTAGCTCAATCTCAACCCGAAACCACACAGGATTATCTCAACCCATCCTATTTCCTACTGATATTCCCATTGATGATCCTGAATAGTCACATGGTAGAACACCTTCATCATAATTGACTTGGGTTGTACACCCCAAGTACACTCCCAATTCGTTGGCCAAATGACGAGTAGTATTCCCAACAAGCCCTGCTTGTGGGTATGAAGCCAACTGGGGTATACTCTACAAATACCAAACAAGGGAGCAAGATCTATAACCCTATGGATAAAAGATAGGGGTCATGCCTTACTGTCCAGATTTCCCTTAACCCCAAGATCCCTCTATCTCAATTCCTCAGTCTGGGAGCTCACACAGGGAGGAAGAGTTGGCTCAGTGTCCTCAATCAATGCTTCTCTCATCACATTCAAATATGGTATCTTCTTGTCTCAATATAAACTCATTCCCGTTGATACAAAACATCAAGTAAACTATTATGTTAGAGCATAAATAATCATATAAATCACAAAAGGATACCATAATCATCCTCCCCCTTAAGGATATTTCAATCACAAGACTAATATTGTCTCTAAAAACTACAATATCTCAATATATGGAGGTATATTAGTCCCAAATATATATATGAGATTTTCTATCATCTCAATGAATCCATGTCATATCCATATCATGCTCAGAAAACTCTCTAAGGAGCTTCTTCATCCTTCCTCACAACTAGTCATGCTAGCAACATCTTAATGGACCTTTCATCCAAGATTTCATGGTATATCTCATATTAAGGCAACATACAAATGTGCTTCATCAATAATAATCCTAAATATAAAAAGTACATCCATGTAGTCACATATCATAGGAGAAATATCTAAGCCTTAAAAATAGAATGATTCATGCATATATTTCAAAGGATGTTTGGTTGCAACTCTATGTCAATGAAGCATCTCAATCATGAATTTTTTCAGGTTCTATTCACATTATAATATACTAATGGATCTTAAAAAAAGGAACATGAATGCTTTAATCAACCATCAGATGCCACGTCAAGTTCAACAACTTTTTGAACTTTAAATCAGAGTGTCCAAGGATTTACATTTCCATTACACAAATACATTTTTCCATAAATTTGCAATATAGAATTTATTTCCCAAATTTTAGAAATCGATTCATCGTGCCATGATATGTCATTTTGAGCTTCAAGAGCCATATCCCTCTTACTTATTTCATCAGAGGCTCATCACCTCTCAATGATAGAGCATCAAAATGTAAAACCAAAACCATAATCAAAATCAGGGTCATACCTTGGAACTCATCATCCTGACTTCGTCAGACAACTGTCAAATATGGACAAACTTGAATCGGTGAGATTGCATCAAGAAATGCCTTACCAATCCAACATAATCAACCTTACATAAATCAATGTTGTGTTGACGAAGTCAGGTCATAGGATTTTATAAGCTATACCAAAACTATTATCAAATTCATTGATATCATAGTATCACTTATTTCAACGAGGTGATAGGTAGAGCTCATATTAAGTGTTGACTTCATTTATTTTCAAGCCAACAAGTATGTCATCTATTATGCTATTGCAAGTAATTTATGTCACTATATGAAAATTCATACATGAAGGTTAATTCATGCATGTTCCATCTTCATATTGTATCAAAACTATAAATACTTGAACCATTGCACAAGGAACAAGGAGGCCAATACAAAACCAGTTTTCCAAATACCCACATAAGTAACTGAAGGTCACTATGCCCGCATGGCATTGACATTAGGGAAAACCAATAAATTCCATATAATATCATTGTTTACCCGGTCAAGTTCAAATTTGTTATAATAGAGGGATTTATAGTCCAAAGACATGTCTCAATCATCAATTCAAAGTTCTTGTTAAGCATCATGCCAAAGTTCCAAACGCAACTCATCTATATCAATTGGCCAAATCATGTCAAAGTTTTGTAGAACTAACTTCAAACATAATGGCATATCCATATGAATTTTCTGATCAATTGCAAATGCAAGATAAGTTCAAAAATTCAAGATTTTCATGCTTACATATCTTACTATTATCTACAATACATATGTTTAACTGGCATCTTCTTGGTGACCATCTGATTTCATGCACAATCCTTCATTTTCTATGATCAGTGTTTTAACCTAGAAACTTCAGAAATCAGTTTATAGTGGCTAGACATGTTATATATCCCTTGATTTAGAGTACATATTTTTTCATAAAACTTTGAATGATGTTCAAATGTAGCCAAACCATTAGACACTCCCTTAAGGTTAGCATGGGACATTCTTTAGCTTCTTGGACACTACCTAGGCCTTAACATGTGCGTTCAGGGATGAAATATATTATTTTTGTGCCTGCATCTAGAACATGAACCCTAATTTTATAAAAGATTCAGATCATAGAATTTTCTACAATTCAGTATTCTCAGATGCACATAGATCGTACTTCAACATTACAGAAAGAAAACAACAATATGAGTAAGAATATTGAGAAGATATTTTCCCTGTGACTGGGGATCCACACAATACACCTTCATTCATGCCACCGGCCTTTCTCTTCTAGTGCTATGAATCAACATATATATTATATCATAAACATATATCTCACATGGTCATCAACATCATGCTAACACTATTTCATCAAGACTTATATTTTAAATAATAGGGAAAAAAATATATGAAAGATTGTGAACACAATAAAAATTTCTATCAAAATAATACATCAAGTTACGATATTCAGTTTCACCATATTCCATCAAGCCATGACCATAGGTACTACGAGATATATAATATCAATCTCATAGTTATACCTCTATCATCATGGTTACCATGCTAATCATGATTAATAGGATGAAGTTAGGTCATTCAATAAACATTTACCAGAAGAGTTTCAATCTTTCTTTCCATGAGCTTTCATCATGCTTGTCATAAAAATTATCAATAATATTATGTAAAGGATTCAATTATCTAAAATTATATGTGAATTCCATCATCAATAATACCATCTGTTATAGTCAAGGTGCTACCCTTCTTCAAAGTATCTAAGAGATAAATTTTGTCCATACATAAAGTATATCATTATGTCCAAGATCAACTGTAAGTAGCCTTCAAGGAGTACCATTTCATCATAGGAACCATATTTCCAAATTACTTTCAAATCTACACATGAGCTATATGAGAAGGATACATTCTCAACATATCATAGGGCTAACCTAGCCATCAATGTTACTGTTGAGATATAACATGCCATGCATACCTTGTATTATTCAGATACATGTGCACCTTCACATAGGAAGCTTTTCATATTTTCATTGGGTGACTCTTTACCTTTTCCATATATAGCTTTTTTTCCTGCACCACTTATCATATATCATTAAGGAGGTTAGAAACATCCAAGTATTCAAAATATACATGCATGAAGTATAAGAAATAATCATTATAATCAAATCCATAAGTATAAAATATAGAAAAGCCATAAGTCAAGGAATGCTTATATTCAATGAGATATGACCCTCTCCCTCCTGAACCAACCTTCAAGAGCCATCCATATATCACACAACAATGTTGCTTTCAATTTCCTTTATCAACAACCATGCCTATGAAAGACTATCCTATTTAGGGTTTCATTTAAATTTGAACATCTTGACTCTTATCATGTAAGGGTTTCATATCCATAAACCATGGTTTCTCGCAAACCATAACAATCAAAACCTTATGCAATAGCTACCTAGTGTTTTCTTCATATCCTAGAATTATTTTAGGTATCTACCATCCTCTTCTTGCTTCTATCAAAAGTGTTTTCAAGGGGGTGATCTTCATCGCTTTTCTTCAACCTAGCTCTGGTACCATGTTAATTTTTCATAGGGCTACATTGATATTTTATTTGATAGTTGAATTTCTTCATTAAAACATTAAGTTCACCCCATATCATTATATCATTATTCAAATTTAGACTAATATCCATTAGCATATGAAACTATGTATAAAGAACAATAACATCATCATAATCTCTGCAGCAGAACATAAAGGAACAAAGGAAGAAAACCATGCACACATAGAGACACCAGGATTAGTCTGAGGCCATGGAAAAACCCCCTGTGAGGAAAACCCTTGCAAAATATTATTCTTAGATATTCATCAAATGATTCAAAAAAACAATCGTACAATGATCCATTGATCCATATCTTCATAGTGCAATAAAACAAGTAGCAGATCCATAATATAACCTTAAAAACACTTCTACTGAAGGATCGTGATTATGAGAACTATAACCCATTGTCACTAACTATAGTTAACTATTGGATATTGTTGTCTATATGATAATCATTGCTAAACACTAGGCATACTACTACATCTTTGTTAAGCTCTAGATGCATGTAAAGATTCTAAGTGTGAGCATCTATGGCAGATCTAGATGCTACTATATATTTTTGTGGATGTGCCTATGGTAGATCTGGACACTACCAGACCATACTATGCATACATCTAGAGACCAAACTAAAATGCGGAAGTCGCGGCCTCGCGGACATAGCCATAGGCCTTTTTACCTAGGTCCAGGGGTGAAATTATCCCAAAATAGCTCTGAAGCCGTGGAAACACTCTTAATACTATGTTCGTGTGTCTCTGGCTTCTGACACACATGCATAAGCCTCTATTCCAGTGTCCAAGGATGGGAATATTGCGTGGCCACATACAAGAAACATAAAACCCTAGATTAGATCGAGCCTCACTCCTATCATTTCAGTCCCTTACATGAACCCCTTCCATCAGAGCTGTGGGAACCAAGAAAAAATATACGAATAGAAAATATCTTGAGCAATTTGTGAGAATGAGCTTCAGGTCTCTTCTATTTTTATGTTTTCATGAGGTTCCACTTGGGGTTGGGTCTGACTTTACCAATTTCACATGTGCTTAGGACCGACCCATTCCATTATACATATATGAATAAAACAATTCAGAAAATAAATTTCCAGTTAACCAAATACGATGATATTTAGATTGATTTTGGTCCTCTCAAAAATAGGGATACATTGAATTATTATCTTCATCATAAGAGATGTCCAGAGTTGAATTTAACTGCAGCATCA
Source organism: Pinus albicaulis (assembly GCA_034641835.2). Taxonomy (NCBI): domain Eukaryota; kingdom Viridiplantae; phylum Streptophyta; class Pinopsida; order Pinales; family Pinaceae; genus Pinus; species Pinus albicaulis. Next base: position 845,165,513 of record CM076581.1, read on the forward strand.
TAATTTTAAAACCTCTCCACATGATGTAGGAATTTACAGGGTAAGTTCCTTAGATCAAACACCAAAGATCACCGCTCACAAACAGATCACAGATCAGTACACCAATATTTGACGTGGTTAAAACCCCCAAAGAGGGAAACACTCCACAGCTAGAGCCAACGTGACCATTTCAGTCAATTTATTAATATAAAGAAATAAAATTTACATAATCTTCTCTCATAAATGGTTACCAGAAAAATGACCCTCCATGCTATTTAAATACAAATCATGGACCAATCTAGTGTTAAGTCATAGATCAAGTGTCGGTAATACCAACAAAAGAGTGAATCGTTGGATTATAAGTTACAAATGTACATATTAAAGAAACAAAATTTACCCAACTCTACTCTAGACCAAGTTATACTTAACTATTTCCTATGTGTCAGAATATCCTAACACATGCACCCTCTAGGTGCAACCCCTCTCATCACATGTGCACATTTCTTTTATAAACCCCCTCCCTCTCTCCATAATTTCATTTCCAATATCCACTTTGGCATGCAAACGTTGTACTCCCTGTAGTCGGTGACCTCATGACCACCAAGTACTTGTCTCTTTGCTTCCCTTGCAATTATTGTTTCCACCAAATTTTCCACTTGTTCATCTTCTCCCCACCCCGCAAAAATTGAGGCACCAGGATCGTCGTTCAGTCAAAGAACAACAGGATCTGTCTTTGCATTTATTTCTGATGTAAAAAAATAGTAATAGAGGTACTTTCCAGTAGTCACATCTATCTTTACATATCTGCACATCACCAATATAAATACAAAAATAACATCATTCTAAACACATTAGAATAATTAGAATAATGGTACAAAAAATTTCGTGGTCACTGTAATTGAGATCATTGAGATCATGTTTAGAGGGAAATCAGTTACAGAATTCCAACTTTCTAACTTTAAGGTGATTTTGAAGATGTTTGTTGTTACATCAAAATTTGTAGGTGTTGATAAACTTTCAAACATGTAACTAGATTTTTAGAGTGAGAATTATCTATTCCGTAGAAGTGTAGTAATTAATTTAACGCCTTTATCAAAAGCAGCTTGGGGAATCGAATTTGGACCAAAATTCTGATACTATGAAGAAGTTTGTGGTTACACCAAAACCCATAGATATTAATAAACTTCCAAACCTATAACTAAGATCCCAGAATAAAAATTACAAATTCTATAAAAATGTAATGATTACCCGACAAATTCAAACAAACAGAAAATAGAATGAATATAGATGAAGATTACCCCTACCCTTCGTAATGATCTAAAGGAAGAGTACTAATGTAACCAGGAACAGATGTGATTAGTGCATTTGTGGGTGCTACTTCTGTGTAGGCTACATAGGACTGCAAAGCCACCAACAGAAGAAGGTAGAATGTCCAGACAAATTTTCCAAAATCCATTGTGAAAGCCTGCTGCAGAATAGCAAATTTAGTCTTTTTATCCTATTAAGCCCAAACTCTTATCCGATCAACCTCGAAGTCTTATTGAATAATTATTGTCAAGGAAAAATTTTTAGCCTTAAATAAATTGAGATTGTTTTGATCTGCCTGTTAGAGAAATAACATATATAGCAAAACTTTGCTAACCTGTGAACTCGACCCTAAAAAATTTCTTATCTCAAGTAGTCTAATCACCTTAGGACACTGTATTCTATTATATTAGATCATTGAAACTCAAGATTCCCAAAATTCTATAAATTAATCAGAACGATCACATGAACCATATTTCAACATACACAAGAATATTTAATGATAAAACCTTCATGTAGTTTCATGTCCTCGAAGCATGAAGCACGCTCCTCAGTTATTCCACGATTCCATAATATTTCAAGTATAACTATTAGTTCGTAGGCCAAGTGTGCGGGGCCTACTGAAGGTTGTATATTCACAATCTATATCTACTTCCCCTCATACAGGCCAATAAATAAAAATAAAGTCCAATATCATTATCCGAGGGAGTGAATAATTCCCCCAAATCACGAAAATAGATAAATGTAAAGCCCCACTTACGAGGGAAGTAAACATCATATTCATTTGAATTTTTAAGATAGTATTTATGATTAAATGTAACATGTTATTAAACAGATGTTAAATTAGTGGAGTTTTTATATTTGATTTAAATATACAAATAAACAGATTATAATATTGATATAATTAGAATAAGAAATTTAATAGTTATATTTTAAGCTATTGGTTTTCGGAATTGATCAAATTCAAAGTTTGTTGTTTTTGTGAATCTATTTGATAATTTTCAGAAACCTCAAATTAAAATCTAACCAGTAAAATATGAACATAAATAATTTATTTGAAATTTTGTTAAATTTTTTATGAAATCACATGTAATTCAAAGAGGTTTGTAATAAAAAATTAAAAAACACTTAAATTATTAAAGCTAAAACTTACTCACTTTAAAAAATAAATTACACCTTTCTTGCACTAATGGAATGTTGTTTTTGAGTGTCAAATTTGACAACAAAGGAGAGATCAATATGGTCTAAGTAAGCTTTAGAAAGATGTTGATAGCGGCTACAACAATCCAAAAAAATTTCCCATTTCAAAATTTTGGAGAACCCCCACGCTAGACTCTTGTCCTTTTTCTATGGCATCCTATGGCATTTCATGCTCTCTTGCATCATCGGGTTCTTCTGATAGAAAATCATAAGTTTTCTTGTAGGTTGCTAGCCGCACTACGAGACCTTGGACTAAGCTTTGTTATTGCAATTTGTGACTTATCCCTCATCTTAATCACATGCGACCCTGACTCTATGCATTAACTTATCTTTGGGTTGCATGGTCACATGATCAAACTAAAAGAAATAAACAAAATTGTGACCCCTTCTATTTTGTGACCTTGCAACTTCGACTTAGCTGTGAATTGTGACCCCACAGACTCTCTCCTTGCAAGCTTACCTTAACCTGGTTGCATGTGACCTAGCCCTCTTCACATCCCCATCTATGACCTCATATAAGTAGCTGGCATGTGACCCACATGAAACCTTTCTTCTAGGGAAACCTCTATTGGAAACCACCACTTGATCTTGGTCACATGCGACCCTCTTGTTAATATTTCATAGGGCTACATTGATAGTTTCTTTGATAGATTCATTTCTTCATTAACACATTAAGTTCACCCCATATCATTATATCATTATGTAGATTTATACTATTTTCCATCATCATATCCAACTATGTAGAAATAACAATAACATCATCAACATCTATGCAACAGAACATAAAGGAACACAGGAAGAAAAATGTGCACACATAGAGACACCAAGATTGGTCTGAGACCAGGGAAAAACCCACTATGGGAAAACCCTTGCAATTTTTTTTCTTTGTTCATCATCAAATGATTCATCAAAGCAACAATACAATGATCCATTTATCCATATCCTCATAATGTAATAAAACCACTAGCACATCCATAATACAACCTTAAACATATTTCTACTATAGCATCATGATTTTGAGAATTGTAATGCACTGTCACTGACTATAGTTTACTGTTGGATACTGTTGTCAATCTTTTTAACATTGTTTAACACTGTGGCATATTGATAAATCTTCTTTACTCTCTCGACACATGGAGAGATACTAAGTGTGAGCGTCTATGGAAGATCTGGACATAAGATATCTTTATGTGCATGCATCTATGGAAGATATGGACACTACCACATCATACTATGTGTGCGTCTGGAGAAAAAACTGGATTGTAGAAGCCTTAGCCTCCCAGATGCACCCATAGGCTTATGTTCCTGCGTTCAGGGATGAACTCAGCTTGATCTGCCTCTGAAGCCCTCGACGCACCCTTAAGACTCTGTCTGTGCATCTATGGCTTCCTGGATGCATTTGCAAGCCTATGTGCCAGCATCTGGAGATGGGAATACTTTGTTGCATGCTAGCATCTGAGAAACAAAAAACCATATATCAGAGTAAGACTCGCTCCTATGATTTCAGACCTTAGCATGAACTCCTTCCGTCAGACCTGTGCGAACCAAGACAAAATATACAAATAAATGATAACTTGAGCAATGTGTGTGATTGAGCTTGAGGTCTATTCTATTTATGGGTTTTCATGAGTTTCCACTTGGGGTTGGCACCAACTTAACCAATTTCACATGTGCTTAGGATCGACCCATTCAACTATACATATATGAATAAAATAATTCAAAAATCAACTTCTCCTTATCCAAATAGGGTGATATTTCGATCGATTTTGGTCCTCTCGAAAAGCTGAATCTATTGAAATTCTTATCTTAATCATATGAGTTATCCAAAGTGGAATTTGACTACATATGCATAATTTTAACAATCCCTCTCAACTAGGGAGAATTCCACCTGCCAGTATTTGTTCATCCATCAATATTCCATTATGGTCTCTTCAAGAATTATCATGTATCATCACTAAACATCTTTGTCATGTAATCATCATGTTGTGATCCTACATCCTTACAAATCATTAATGCATCTCTCATGCATATTTCTGCCTATCTCTTACTTGTTCTGCTTGTATGTTGAACATTCTCAGATCTAGAGGAATAAGATTTTTTTACTGGAGGGGAGCTTAGGCTAACACCCTTTATCCATCAGGCTACTACTCAGAATCCCTTCTAGCGGACCACTACCTAGAATATCATCATCAATCATCATCAGAGATAAAATCATCAAGGAGAAAATCTCCACTTCTAACTACACTAGGGAGTACATCTTCACTCAGAATCTCATGGGAAATCTATACATTTACGAGCTAATAAAGATCAATAGGATATCTAAACGTGGAAAGGATCTCATCTCGACCTTGGGATCACATCAGGTAGCTCAATCGCAACCTGAAACCACATAGGATTATCTCAACCCATCCTATTTCCTACTGATCTTCCCATCGATGATCCTGAATAGTCACATGGTAGAACACCTTCATCATAATTGATTTGGGTTGTACACCCCAAGTACAATCTCAACTCGTTGGCCAAATGACGAGTAGTATTCCCAACAAGCCCTGCTTGTGGGTATGAAGCCAACTGGGGTATACCATGAAAATACCAAACAAGTGAGCAAGATCTATAACCCTATGGATAAAAGATAGGGGTCGTACCTTACTGTCCAGATTTCCCTTAACCCCAAGATCCCTCTATCTCAATTCCTCAGTCTGGGAGCTCAGATGGGGAGGAAGAGTTAGCTCAGTGTCCTCGATCAACGCTTCTCTCATCACATTCAAATATGGTATCTGCTTGTCTCAATATAAACTCATTCCCGTTGATACAAAACATCAAGTAAACTATTATTTCAGAGCATAAATAATCATATAAATCACAAAAGGATACCATAATCATCCTCCCCCTTAAGGATATTTCAATCAAAAGACTAATATTGTCTCGAACAACTATAATATCTCAATATATGGAGGTATATTAGTCCCAAATATATATATGGGATTCTCTATCATCTCAATGAATCCATGTCATATCCATATCATGCTCAGAAAACTCTCCAAGGAGCTTCTTCATCCTTCCTCACAACTAGTCATGCTAGCAACATCTTAATGGACCTCTCATCCAAGATATCATGGTAGATCTCATATTAAGGCAACATCAAAATGTGCTTCATCAATAATAATCCTAAATATAAAAAATACATCCATGCAGTCACATATCATAGGAGAAATATCTAAGCCTTAAAAATAGAATGATTCATGCATATATTTCAAAGGAAGTTTGGAAGCAACTCTATGTCAATGAAGCATCTCAATCATGAATTTTTTCAGGTTCTATGCACGTTAGAATATACTAATGGATCTTAAAAAAAGGAACATCAATGCTTTAATAAACCATCATATGCCATGTCAAGTTCAACAACTTTTTGAACTTTAAATCAGAGTGTCCAAGGATTTATATTTCCATTACACAAATACATTTTTCCATAAATTTGCAATATAGAATTTCTTTCCCAAATTTGAGAAATCGATTCATCGTGCCATGATACGTCATTTTGAGCTTCAAGAGCCATATCCCTCTTACTTATTTCATCAGAGGCTCATCACCTCTCAATGGTAGACCACAAAATTTAAAGCCAAAACCATAATCAAAATCAAGGTCATACCTTGGAACTCATCATCCTCACTTCGTTAGATAACTATAAAATATGGACAAACTTTAATCGGGGAGCTTGCATCAAGAAATGCCTTACCAATCCAACATAATAAACCTTACATAAATCAATGTTGTGTCGACGAAGTTAGGTCATAAGATTTTAGAATCTATACCAAAACTATTATCAAATTCATTGATATCACATTATCACTTATTTCAACGAGGTGACACGTAGAGCTCATATTAAGTCTTGAATTCATTTATTTTCAAGCCAACAAGTATGTCATCTGTTATGCTATTGCAAGTAATTTATGTCACTATATGAAAATTCATACATCAAGGTTAATTCATGCATGTTCCATCTTCATATTGTATCAAAACAATAAATACTTGAACCATTGCACAAGGAACAAGCAGGCCAATACAAAACCATTTTTCCGAATACCCACATAAGTAAGTGAAGGTCACTATGCCCGCATAGCATTGACAATAAAAAAAACGAATAAATTCTATATAATATCATTGTTTACCCGGTCAAGTTCAAATTTGTTATAATAGAGGGATTTATAGTCCAAAGACATGTCTCAATCATCAACTCAAAGTTCTTGTTAAGCATCATGTCAAAGTTCCAAACACAACTCATCTATATCAATTGGCCAAATCATGTTAAAGTTTTGTACAACTAACTTCAAACATAATGGCATATCCATATGAATGTCCCGATCAATTGCAAATGCAAGATAAGTTCAAAAATTCAAGGTTTTCATGCTTACATATCTTACTGTTATCTGCAACGCATATGTTTAACTGGCATCTTCTAGGTGACCATCTGATTTCATGCGCAATCCTTCATTTTCTATGATCAGTGTTTTAACCTAGGGACTTCAGAAATCAGTTTATAGTGGTTGGACATGTTATATATCCCTTGATTTAGAGTACATATTGTTTCATAAAACTTTGAATGATGGTCAAATGTAGCCAAACCACTAGACACTCCATTAAGGTCAGCATGGGATAGTCTTTAGCTTCTTTGATGCTACCTAGGCCTTAACATGCGCTCGTTCAGGGATGAAATATCTTATTTATGTGCCTGCATCCAGAACATGAACCCTAATTTTATAAAAGATTTAGATCATAGAATTTTCTACAATTCAGTATTCTGAGATGCACATAGATCGTACTTCAACATTACAGAAAGCAAACAACAATATGAGTAAGAATATTGAGAAGAGATTCTCCATGTGACTGGGGATCCACACAATACACCTTCATTCATGCCATCGACCTTTCTCTTCTAGTGCTATGAATCAACATATATATTATATCATAAACATATATCTCACATGGTCATCAACATCATGTCAACACTATTTTATGAAGGGTTATATTTGAAATAATAGGGCAACAAATATATGTGAAATTATATATGAAAGATTGTGAAAAAAATAAAAATTTCTATCAAGACAATACATCAAGTTACAATATTCAGTTTCATCATATTCCATCAAGCCATGATCATAGGTACTATGAGATATATAATATCAATCTCATAATTATACCTCTATCATCATGGTTACCATGCTAATCATGATTAATAGGATCAAGTTAGGTCATTCAATAAATATTTACCAAAAGAGTTTCAATCTTTCTTTCCATGAGCTTTCATCATGCTTGTCATAAACATTATCAATAATATCATGTAAAGGATTCAATTATCCAAACTTATATGTGAATTTCATCATCAATAATACCATCTGTTAGAGTCAAGGTGCTACCCTTCTTCAAAGTATCCAAGAGATAAATTTTATCCATACATAAAGTATATCATTATGTCCAAGATAAACAGTAAGTAGCCTTCAAGGAGTACCATTTCATCATAGGAACCATATTTCCAAATTAATTTCAAATATACACATGAGCTATATGACAAGGATACATTCTCAACATGTCATAGGGCTAACATAGCCATCAGTGTTACTGTTGAGATACAACATGCCATGCATACCTTGTATTATTCAGATACATGTGCAACTTCACATAGGAAGCTTGTCATATTTTCATCGGGTGACTCTTTACCTTTTCAATATATAGCTTTTTTTCCTACACCACTTATCACATATCATCAAGGAGGTTAGAAAAATCCAAGTACTCAAAATATACATGCATGAAGTATAAGCAATAATCATTATAATAAAATCCATAAGTCTAAAATATAGCAAAGCCATAAGTCAAGTAATACTTATATTCAATGAGATATGGCCCTCTCCCTCCTGAACTAACCTTCAAGAGTCATCCATATATCACACAAAAATGTTTCTTTCAATTTCCTTTATCAACAACCATGCCTACGCAAGACTATCCTATTTAGGGTTTCATTTAAATTTGAACATATTGACTCTTATCATGTAAGGGTTTCATATCCATAAACCATGGTTTCTCTCAAACCATAACAATAAAAAACTTATGTAATAGCTACCTAGTGTTTTCTTCATACCCTAGAATTATTTTAGGTTTCCACCATCCTCTTCTTGCTTCTATAAAAAGTGTTTGCATGGGGGTGATCTTCATCGCTTTTCTTCAACCTAGCTCTGGTACCATGTTAATTTTTCATACGGATACATTAATATTTTCTTTGATAGTTGAATTTCTTCATTAACACATTAAGTTCACCCCATATCATTATATAATTATTCAAATTTAGACTAATATCCATTAGCATATGAAACTATGTATAAAGAACAATAACATCATCATCATCTATGCTGCAGAACATAAAGGAACAAAAGGAAGAAAAGAATGCACAGATAGAGACACCAGGATTAGTCTGAGGCCACGGAAAAATGCACTGTGAGGAAAACCCTTGCAAAATATTCTTCTTAGATATTCATCAAATGATTAAGAAAAACAATCGTACAATGATCCATTGATTCATATCTTCATAATGCAATAAAACAACTAACACATCCATAATATAACCTTAAAAACACTTCTACTGAAGGATCGTGATTATGAGAATTATATCACATTGTCACTAACTGTATTTAACTATTGGATATTGTTGTCGGTATGATGAACATTGCTAAAAACTGGGCATACTACTACATCTTTGTTAGGCTTTGGATGTATGGAAAGATTCTAAGTGTGAGAATCTATGGCAGATCTGGATGCTACTATATATTTTTGTGGATGTGCCTATGGCAGATCTGGACACTACCAGACCATACTATGCATACTTCTAGAGACCAAACTAAAATGTGGAAGTCGTAACCTCCCAGACATACCCATAGGCCTTTGTACCTACTTCCAGGGATGAAATTATCCCAATCTAGCTTTGAAGCCGTCGAAACACTCTTAATACTATGTTCATGTGTTTGTGGCTTCTGACACACATGCATAAGCCTCTATTCCAGTGTCTAGGGATGGGAATACTCTGTTGTGTGGCCACGTATGAGAAACATAAAACCCTAGATTAGATCGAGCTTCACTCATGTCATTTTAGTCCCTTACATTAACCCCTTCCATCAGACATGTGGGAACCAAGAAAAAATATACGAATAGAAAATATCTTGAGCAATTTGTGAGAATGAGCTTCAGTTCTCTTCTATTTTTATGTTTTCAAAAGGTTCCAGTTGGGATTGGGTCTAACTTTACCAATTTCACATGTGCTTAGGACAGACCCATTCCATTATACATATATGAATAATAAAATTCAAAAAATAAATTTCCGCTTAATCAAATACGATGCTATTTAGATTGATTTTGGTCCTCTAAAAAATAAGGATACATTGAATTATTATCTTCATCATATGAGATGTCCAAATTTGAATTTAACTGCAGTGCCATAATTCTAACACCTCTCCACATGATGTAGGAATTTACAGCGTAAGTTCCTTATATCAAACACCAAATATCACCGCTCACAAACAGATCACAGATCAGTACACCAATATTTGACATGGTTAAAACCCCCAAAGAGGGAAACACTCCACAGCCAGAGCCAACATGACCATTTCAGTCAATTTATTAATATAAAGAAAGAAAATTTACATAAGCTTTTCTCATAAATGGTTACCACACAAATGACTCTCCATGCTATTTAAATATAGATCATGGACCAATCTAGTGTTAAGTCATAGATCAAGTGCTGGTAATACCAAGGAGAGAGTGAACCATCCAATAAATATATCTTGACCATCGGATTATAAGTTAGAAATGTACATATTAAAGAAACAAAAGTTACCTAACTCTACTCTATACCAAGTTATACTTAACTATTTCCTATGTGTCAGAATATCCTAACACATGCACCCTCTAGGTGAAACCCCTCTCATTACATGTGCACATTTCTTTTATAAACCCCCTCCCTCTCTCCATAATTTCATTTCCAATATCCATTTTGGCATGCAAACCCTGTAGTCCCTACAGTCGATGACCTCATGACCACCAAGAACTTGCCTCTTTGTTTCCCTTGCAATTATTATTTCCACTAGATTTTCGACTTGTTCATATTCTCCCCACCCCGCCCTTACACCTTCCCTCTTAGATTTATAATTTCCATGGGAAGAAAAAAAACCCTTCATACCATCCAACCTTGCTCCCAAATACATCGCTTTGCCAGTCTTCCCACTACACAACTCCACATTCCAAACTCCCCTCTCCTCATAACTAACTTTTCGTTATGGCCCTAGGAATCTCCTTCACTCGATTTCCATTCTCTCAACATGACAATTCAAATTTTCGCACCCACCTTATCATTGAACTATGCACCCCAAAAGTTATTGCCCTCGTTTATTAATCTCCAAACCCATCACCCATTTCATCATCCCTATCATTTTCCCTCCTTTCCTAGTTCATTATAAGCGTGAGGCTTAAGATGAAACATCTGAGGCGTCGATTTGTTTTTATCCCTCGTTGCCCTAGGTCAGAAATTTTACAGAGGTCACAAGTCAAAACCCTTACCAATTGCCTTCTTTGATCATAGATATACAACTCCTCCTTGCGATCTCTTATTTAAACCTTTCTTGTGTATTGTAGTCGCATAGTCGCAATTTAATGTATTCGATTGTTTCCAACCTAGTTCATAATGTGACCACGTCACCTATAAACCCTCACGTAAATTTTCATAGTCGTGGGATTAAATTAAATTATTCCAACTCCAAATGTGCCCCTTGAATATACAGCTTTTGATCTCGTCTTGCATTTCACAGACCATCATTAGTCACACAGTCATGCAAATGCACTATCACAAGCCAGTGTCCCTTGAAACCACATGACCTACTAAAACTGAGACCTGTCCTCTTGATAATTTGTGTGACCTACCTCATCATTGAGAATGTGATCTTCTCTATAGACTCAAATTGTGAACAAGTAACCCACCTATAATTTTTTCCTATGACCATACTGTGATATTTTATCTATGTTTAGTTATTTTTATTCACATTAAATTCTTTTTCCTAGGTTCATCTCTTTGAAATTTGGTGTGATGTTTATTTGGATTTCATCATTATTGCATATTTATATGGAGAGATAGGACTATCGGCAGTAAAGAGTTCTTATAAGGGTTTGGGCAGTTGTTTAGCAAGAGTAGAAAGAAACATAGAAGGAGTTGCGAATAACCCACATGCTCTACTAATTTATGGGAACACCATCTAGAATATTAATAACAATATAAAGATGACTTGGTGTGAAATATACTATGATATTTCCAACTAGGATATCCATTGAGACAGGGAAGATTTTAGAATTTATATCAATATTAAAATATCCTCATTCCATAAGGTAGTTGCACACCCACCGGTGTTCTCGTGTGTTGAAACTATCGAGTGGGTATTGAAATGTGTAGATGTGAGTCATTGGGAAATCAAGATGCATTATGGATAGAGCTTAACCTCTTTTCTTGTTGTTGATATTTCTAGCTATTACAAGATGCCCGAGCGAGAAGAATCTTTCAACACTAGGTAATTGGTAGATTTCAATGAAATTTCTAGAGATACCAGAGACATATTAAAATCATGGTGGAACAAACCAACCAAATTAAAGGTTAAATGAGATTAGATCTATAATATAGAGAGCCTCAGAAAGATATATTAGTTGATGATTGCTATGTTGAATAGGTTGATGACAGAGATGATACAAATACCATCCTTGATCATGGGTGCCCCTTATGCACACGTTTTACACTAAAGGTATTATATTTCATTCAGTAATCATCCCTACATCTGCGTTCAAGAAAAAAAATATTCAAGGAGTGAAATATCCAGAGAAGGGTAATCCATCATATTTATACATGGCTTCTTATCTTTTCTATGCAGTTTACGTAAAGTGTCAGTTTGAAGGATGGAGCTTGAGATGGACTCCAGAGGTGCTTAAGCTAATTCATATTGATTATAAATTCTTTTGGAACCTAGGTTACAAGTTTTGACTTCAAACTACATTAGAATATTTGATTGCTCCTCTATAGTAGGCACCCTTTGGTCATGAGCCACCTTGTTTTCTAGAGCGAGCTCAAAATACCCTCATCGAGGTGACATATTGGTTCCTTATTAGGGAAGAAACTTATATCATGGTTTTTTGTGCATACAATGCTACCTACGCTCTTTTGATGTTAGTGACAGATAGTGTTCCCTTGCAAGAGGCTTTTTATAAATTGACTATTGGATTATCCAAAGCATTATTGAAGGGAAATAAGGGACCATGGCCTCTGTTTCCTCTAATAATTGGAGCATACTCTCTTCAAAAATTCAAAGAAGTTGAGGAATAAGAGGAAGAAATACAATTTTTCTATTTCATTGATCCGAGTCTCTGAAAGTATGACCCAAGAGGCATCGCAACGACACATTGCAAATAAATCGGTTTTGAATGGTTTTATAGAGACTCTATGGAAACAAAAATACAAGGTCACGAACTTCTACAATGCTCCTAGGGAATTTGGTACCAATGAGAAACAAAAATAAGTAGAAGAAGATGAGTGAGATGATGAGGATAGAGAAGTCATAAGTCTTGAGGACTGAATAACATTGCTGCAGAGGAAGAAAGAGCAACAAAATAAAAGTGGGAAAAAAGAGAGTAGAAGGGAAAACAAAAAAAGGAAACCAGTCATGGAGTAAAAAATAAGGAAACCCAAAGGATCAACTAGAAAATATGAAGGGTAAAGTCTATACGAAAGGAATGAAAAGCTATCCCAAAGAAAATAAGAAATTAAGAAGAATAGTAGCACCAAAGAGCATATTAATATAAAAGGAGACAAAAGGAAAAACTGTTGAAGTAGGAGTAAGATGAGGAAACAAGAAGAGGAGGAAATAAGAAATAATCAAGAAGGGGAAGGAGAAATAAGAAGAAAAGCCAAAGAATATACAATATAGCAATAAGAAGAGGAAGCCGAAAGGTAGCAAGAGGATCTTTCCAAGTAGATTGAATAAGATAGAATCAAGGAATAGTAGGGGAAAATAGTAGATGATCAAGAGTACCAAGGGTCTCAGATGCAAGTAGATTTTTCGTGACATTTGGAAATTCCTCCTACTCTGATTACCGGTGGGCATATTCAACTACGAGAACTAGTCATTCCAAAGGAATAAGAAGAGGAAATTTCGGATATCACAAGGCTAACTTTATATCAAGTCTAATGGAAAATAATGCAAGAAAGGAGGAATTGTTACACAAAGAACCCACCTAAACCCATATCAGTGGTCACATAAAAGGAAATTATTGTAAATAAAACCATGATGACAAGAATTGGAAACTAAAAAGAAGTGGAGTAGAGTATTACTCTTCTGAGTATTATGAATTAGTTAAATAGGATTACATTGGAAACATCAGTAATAAATAACTGGAGTGAAACTTGACTTAAATTGTACTAAATGAAATTGAACTGGGAAACTTGGATGGATGGTTTCGACACCTAGCAGTTGGTTGGAATTAGATTCTCCCACACTCACCCTTATTCACAACCACTTAAAAATTTAATTAAGGTACCTATTTCTCTATGTCTCAGCAAGGCTTACAATTGAATTTCAATTAGATTTAGTTTTCAACTTCTCTTCTTCCAAATCCTGTAGCCTCTAAATTATTTTAGAGTATTCACTTTGTTGTATCCTTCAAACCTTAGTTTTTTCATTTTTTGTGTTTGTGCTCAACCTAGTGTTCCTAAATTGAGTTCATTAATTGTCAACCAGGGTTGGTAAACTGCTGAAGTGTGGTGCACTATATGTGCCTAGGTAATTGTTTCTTACTACGTTGTGTTTAGTGTTTTATGATATTTTTGGTTTTATGGTTTTATGTTTGAAAAGGGAAAAAAATAAGTGCTGGTGAAAAGAAGTTATTGGTTATATTAAAACAAAACAAAGCCTAAACTATGGATGACAAACAAAAAATATGCAAAGCTTGATAATGACTTCATTGCAAGGAAATAAATCACAACATGAGCTTGAACTTATCCAATTCATTCATTAAATATGTGTTGGAAGAGCTTGAGAAATGGACAAGTTAAGTGTAAATGAAGTTCTCCTAAATAAACAATCAACTCACAATATTACAAAAAAAAATTATTATTTGTAACACAGTAAGGTTTCTATTCTAGATTAGCCTATGATGCTGAAGTTACCCTATTCTGCAACTTGACTTATCACTAATAGGCCTTATTCAGAAGTTTAGACATTTTCTAGAATAATGTTTGGGAAAAGGCTAGAGGTGAATTTGTAAAAGATTTGCAGAATAATCCAAGCCTTAAACTGATATTACTGACCCCTGTTCATGTGATGATGTAATAGGAATTCAGAACAGGAATATTTTATAAATAATGAAGACCGTGGTTTCTAAATTTAACAACTAATACAATTTAAAATGCAATGGATAACAACTAAACTAGAATGCTAATACAGTGAACTAAGACTGAATTAGAGTGCTACTAATCTACTTGAAATACAGTGAACAGATTTAAACTAGGATGCCAAAATCAAACTTGAAATGTAGTGACAAAGCTGAACTAAATGCAATCAAACTCCGAAGTGTTGTTACTAAATTAACATGCAACTAGTCTATGGAATTCTACAGCCCATCTCGTTCAATAGGAATGATATTTTGGAAGAGTTTGTAAAACAAGTCTGGCTGTATTATTCAATGCAATTGAACAGAAACATAAAATTGAAAGCAAAGACAACTAGGATCTAAGACACCACAACTGTTTCTTATTCATTGTTAATGATGTTTTGGAAGAGTTTGTAAGAGTAAGACCGGCTGTGACACTTAGTGTAAACAAGCATAAATCATAAAATTCGAAAGGAAATGATTCGACTAAAACCTACAATACCACAGCTATGCCTTATTCATCGTGATGATATTTTGGAAGAGTTTATGAGAACAAAGCTAAACTGTAGTATCCAATGTAAGCAAAGTTCAGAACACTATTTAAATTGAAAATGAAACAAAGCTACGACTACTTATCTAAACCAAATGCATAATGCTTCACGGGAAGTAGGGGCCCTCTACCACCGGATCGGCACGCATATCTTTTCAATATTGACTCAGCTCGTGCAAGAAAATGATGCTTCTTTCATTAAAGGAGTAATTCTTCAAAACAGAGTTCTGAGATCTAGCAACAAGAAGATAAAATCTAACTAACGTTTCTCGGTCTCCCGAGTCACACTTATAATGAGATTACATAGCTACCCTTGAGAAAAACAGGGATAAGTGTCTTTCCCACTTCTAATAGAATTAAAACTCTAATTGAAGGTCTCCTACTTTGCTGCAGGCAGCTGTAGAGTCCGTGCCCCAGTAGAAGTCTACCTCTTGGTTTTGGTTTCCCATGTGCATAACCACCTGTATAATTGTGCTCAGACTTTGTAGGGAGCAAGGAATGATGTGGATGAAGTTTGGAATTCACCCATATGCACTTTTCTTTGAGACGACACTTGTAACCCATTTAAACACTAAAAGAGCTACGGAACACCTGTATTCTGTAGCTATTTTGCAGAAAATTATTAAAACAACAAAAATCATGAAAATACAATATGTTAATAAATTGCATGTAACCTTTAAGAAATCCTAATAATTCTTCATTGATTTTAGGCTTATGAAGTGATAAAATAATGATGAAATGAAGTGAAGGTTTGTAAAAGAGAAGGCAATTCTAGGGCTCAACATACCCCACTGCAAGACTATTGCTTGTCCTCATGCAATTTCATCAAAACTTTATTCCATGTGCTCTGAAACCTCTGTTAGAACATCCAACTTTATCTTTCTACTTCTTTTGGCCCTAATCTATTTTCTAATCTCTGTTAACTTTTCAGAAATTAGTTCTTCATCTTCCTCTTGTAGTGGAGTGTCAATTTTATTTTCAATAACCATGTCAATTTTTCTTCTTCTGCTCCATCAAAAGATTTGGCAAAAGATTTTGTAATCTCCTTATGGAAGCCATCAAATTTCTCTATAAAATTTAGCCTCCCTGATTATTGTAGTAGCTCCTTGACTTGTGGATATCCTTCCAAATACTTGACTTCAACTGATTTTGTCCTGACAATTAGCCACATTCCTCCTCTATGCAGATTATCTTCCTTTTAGAATTACTTTTCTATGCTTGAAGCTAGATTGACTACAGAGTCTAATGCTTTATTTTTGAAACTGTATCTCTGTGTCTGAAGATGGATTAGTTGAAGAATGATGTTTCACCCTCAGAATTACCTTTCTGCACTTAGAGATGGATTGGCTGCAAAGTGTAATGGAGGTGAATGGATGCTATAAGGGAAAATGAAGTGGCTATGGATCTGATGGAGAATTTATTATGAACTTGTGGTGAAATAAGTGAATGATACAATCTTAAGGAGATGTGGAATAGTAGGTTGGAATGTTGGATAAGGGATATGGCCAAGATATGTTAATCAATTCGAATGATAGGTTGTTTTAGGAAACATATGATTATACACATTGTATCTATTTCATGCTTTTGCTATTAAAATAATTTTCACAATTTACCTCAGAATTTTTGACCTTGTTAATTGTTGTGCTTGATGTTGTTCCTTTGGTCCTCTTTTAGCATATTGGTATTCAAAATAGAATCCTTCAATTTCCTGTAATCATCATCTCTTTGTAGGCTATACAATTGTGTCAGAACTGCTGAATAAGATGTGGCTGCAACATGCAATCTGTAAAAAGAAATGAAGTATGACTATGGAAGATGGATGTGAAATGTAATGGAGTGAAAGTGGAATAGGACTTGTGAAATGAAATGAAAATGGCGTGAGATGGAATGAAAGTGGAATAGGGCTTGTGAAATGAAATGAAAATGGCGTGAGATGGAATGAAAGTAGAGTGAGATGGAGTGGAATTGTAGAATGAAATGAATTTTACAATTTCTCTCAAATGGTACATCAGACTTCCCTGAAATTTTCCGAGGTTGTTACCAATATTATTATGCATCTTCCGACGAAAATCGCTGCCATAGGTTAGACGGATCTCCCAAAAAATGAGAAATGGTTGTAGGTGAAAGTGGCCAATTTTTTGAAGAATACAAACTGAAATTTTCTGAAATTTTCTGTGTTTATTCAACCTACCTCAATGCATTTACCATAAAAATTTCAGGACCAACGGATGCACGGTTTGAAAGTTATGATAAAATCAATTTCTGCCCTGTTTCACCCTTCATTTTGCCCAATGTTGCAACAAAAAAGTACGCCACGAACTCATTTTAAGGCCAAATTGAGTGATTCAAAAGGGAAACTGTGTATTTTTACCTTCTCTACTACCACATGCTTCCATAATTTCATTTTGATGAAGAAAAGGTGCTACTGTGCAAAAATACTCAAATCTGTCCTAATCTGTCCATAATGCTGAAAAATGAAAATCTGCCTGAAAAACCCTTCTAAAATGCCCTTAAAATTTTCTTTTTTTCAAATTTTGTCTGCGTTTTACTCAATTTATCATATTATGAGAAAACCCAGAAGCTCAGAATTTTTTTATTTTTGCTCCAATCTCTTGCAATATTTGCGCCAAAACTGCCTTCTGGAAAAAGTTGCAAAAAACAAAAACAGGCTGCTACAGCAATAGCTGCAGAAACTGCCACTTTCCGCAGCTATTATTGAATTGAAGAAAAGATGAACATGCTGCTACAAGAAACTAATAAAATGTACTACTGCAAGTTGTTGTTGATTCCATAAAACCATTAGTCTTCATCAAAGCCAACATTCATGGTACAATTCTTACCATGCGAATAAATGTGTCGAAGTCGAGCATGGGAAGAAATCATTGGATTACCGATCAATAATGAAAATCATTAACCAATGCGAGACAACTCACCGATAATGTAAATGAGTGTCAAGGTACCTCAGTGCATCTCGACAAGGATGAATGAATGTGTCGAAGTCGAGTCGCCTGCAAGATTTGACAATCAAGAGACATTGTTGTATTCCCATTGTTATCAATGAGAAGGCTTGCCATTGATGAATGTAAGCTACAAGGCACTTCAAATAATCTCTAATCTTGATCCCAGATAAAGTGTTGAGGTCGATGGGACAAAATCTGTTGGAAGGTGGACCTTAAGGAATTCCACATCATCCAACTCGAGCATAGAACCAAGAATGATTTGAAGAACCATGAAAGATTGAAATCATCATGAAATTGCAGAACTTATTGTGAACTTTTCTTGCCAGTTGCCTGGTTTTCAAGAAAAGCTCATGTCCAATTGCGCTAGCAAGCTGGTTTTCACAATAGGACGTATTTTTCTCTCTCTCCTTTTTTTTTTTTTTAATGTCCTACTCTACTTGAAAAAGAAAATCTTGTTCAAGTATATGAATACTTCCAATGGAACCATGTCTGTAACAAGATGATAGATAAACTCATATGCAGGTTTGAAAGATACTCTTTGATACGTACCAGTATATGAGATGCCAACTGTCTTGATTTAGATGATGTCAGAAGATGTTGAATAATTGAGCATTGGGATCCGATGACTGACTTGAACGAAGATTCAATGTAATCTTGTCTTCCTTGTCTTTCCTTTATCATGAAATGCAAGTCTTTGGAGATGTGATCTTTATTCATAGAATCTGGTGATAGGCATGCATGAGACTTTTCAATCTCTGGTTCCAATAACTTCTCTTTATCAATAGACATCCATGATTCTTGGACCTTATCTGATTATTCTTCTTCTGTTTGTTGTTCTTCAATGACAGCTGGTGAATCATTTTGCAATACCTCAAAATTGTAAGTTGATTGAGGTGTTTTATTGTTGGGGATATGAAATGGTTGTGGAGGTAGTGGAGTGGGAATGAATTTTTTGGGTGCTTGTGTGGATGATAATGGGAAAGGTTGAATTGAGGTCAAATGAGGGTGATTTTGATGTTGTGGTGGAGGCGAATGGTATGAATAACATTGATGATGGTATTGAGGATAGAGAGGGAAAGATTGAGGATATGGTGGATTTCCTTTATAGGGCCTTTGTCAACTTTGTTTCCAAGATTGGTTTTGAGGTTGGGATTGAGATGGCCAAGGTTGCCAAGGCAAGGGTGTTTTCCAATTACCTTGAGGTTGTTGTGCATAACCTTGAAATTGTGCATAAGGATATTGTGTCATATTGGGTTGATGAGGCTGCCATAGTCCTCTTGGAGCTACATAACAAGTTGCTCTTATGCTTGATTTGCTCCATTATCCTTCTGGTAAATTGCCTTCAACCCTGGTAATGATGGGCAATCTTCAGTAGTATGTGATCCTGCACAAATTTTACACATTTTAATGTTATCAAGTGGACATTCATGCAAAGCATGTTTCTTTCTACATTTAGGGCAAAATGTGAATGAAGCAACTTTTTGCTTGTTTTGCATTCCTAGCATGTCAGTTTGTTCATTTAAATTACCAAGAATGTTTAGAAAATTGTTAGGTTTAGTTTGACTTACCAATCCTGATGCTAACTTACTTAATTTTTCCATAAATGGATCTTGAGGGGACCTTACACACTTTTCTTTTCCTCTTGATATGTTCTTGCATAGTTCACAAATTTCTTGAAATGACAATCGATAGACATCTCCTTTTCCCAAAAGATTAAGAAGATCAATCCGTTCATCCTTTATAGCATTTAGTAGGAGAGTTTTTAATGCATCTGATCCTAAATTATGCAATTTATATCTTTTGATATTATAAGTAAATCTCTCCACTAAATCTTCTAGGCTTTCATCCACTTTTTGTTTCATCTTAAAGACTTCATTTCTAAGGTCATGGTGCATGCAATAACCTTTATATTTTTCCAAAAATACTCTTTTCATATCATCCCATGTTCTTATAGAATTTTTTCCTAAATTCATGAACCATCTAAGAGCTCTATCCTTCAATGTTGCCGAAAACAAGTTCAATTTTTCCATGTGCAATGAGTAGCCATAAGATCTACAAATTATTTCAAATTCAAAAAGAAAGGTTTCCGGGTCTTCTGATCTTATACCTTTGAAGTTAGGAAGTACAGATGGATGGATGTTCTTCATTTGAACGTTGATATCAGTTTCTTGAATGGGAAATCCAAAAGGATCTTCCTCATTGTCATCATCTCCATCCATTTCTTCAACCTCCTTTGTCACCTCTTCTTCTACCTGCAAAAATATGAATTCATGATGTGGATGTGTGGCTCTTACTACACCACATGATATAGTGGGTGTGGTAGGTGACTGAAGTTTTTGTTTCTTTTTTTGTTTTTTTTTTGGATGTAAGAAATAAGGTTACCTAGTTACACTTCCCTCGCAACGACACCAAAATGTTTGTGCTCAGCCTAGTGTTCCTAAATAAAGTTCATTAATTGTCAACCAGGGTTGGTAAACTGCTGAAGTGTGGTGCACTATATGTGCCTAGGTAATTGTTTCTTACTACGTTGTGTTTAGTGTTTTATGATGTTTTTGGTTTTATGGTTTTATGTTTGAAAAGGGAAAAGACTAAGTGCTGGTGAAAAGAAGCTATTGGTTATATTAAAACAGAACAAAGCCTAAACTATGGATGACAAACAACAAATATGCAAAGCTTGATAATGACTTCATTGCAAGGAAATAAATCACAACATGAGCTTGAACTTATCCAATTCATTCATTAAAGATGTGTTGGAAGAGCTTGAGAAATGGACGAGTTAAGTGTAAATGAAGTTCTCCTAAATAAACAATCAACTCACAATATTATAAAAAAAAATGATTATTTGTAACACAGTATGGTTTCTATTCTAGATTAACTTATGATGCTGAAGTTACCCTATTCTGCAACTTGACTTATCACTACTAGGCCTTATTCAGAAGTTTAGAGATTTTCTAGAATAATGTTTGGGAAAAGGCTAGAGGTGAATTTGTAAAAGATTTGTAGAATAATCCGAGCCTTAAACTGATATTACTGACCCCTGTTCATGTGATGATGTATTAATAGGAATTCAAAACAGGAATATTTTATTAATAATGAAGACCGTGGTTTCTAAATTTAACAACTAATACAATTTAAAATGCAATGGATAACAACTAAACTAGAATGCTAATACAGTGAACTAAGACTGAATTAGAGTGCTACTAATCTACTTGAAATACAGTGAACAGAGTTAAACTAGGATGCCATTATCAAACTTGAAATGTAGTGACAGAGCTGAACTAAATGCAATCAACCTCCGGAGTGTTGTTACTAAATTAACATGCAACTAGTCTATGGAATTCTACAGCCCATCTCATTCAATAGGAATGATATTTTGGAAGAGTTTGTAAAACATGTCTGGCTGTATTATTCAATGAAATTGAACATAAACATAAAATTGAAAGCAAAGACAACTAGGATCTAAGACACCACAACTGTTTCTTATTCATTTTTAATGATGTTTTGGAAGAGTTTGTAAGAGTAAGACCGGCTGTGACACTTAGTGTAAACAAGCATAAATCATAAAATTCGAAGGAAATGAAACTAAAACCTACAATACCACAGCTATGCCTTATTCATCGTGATGATATTTTGGAAGAGTTTATGAGAACAAAGCTAAACTGTAGTATCCAATGTAAGCAAAGTTCAGAAAACTATTTAAATTGAAAATGAAACAAAGCTACGGCTACTTATCTAAACCAAATGCATAATGCTTCATGGGCAGTAGGGGCCCTCTACCACCAGATCAGCACGCAGATATTTTTAAGATTGACTCAGCTCGTGCAAGAAAATGATGCTTCTTTCATTAAAGGAGTAATTCTTCAAAACATAGTTCTCAGATCTAGCAACAAGAAGATAAAATCTAACTAACATTTCTCGGTCTCCCGAGTCACACTTATAATGAAATTACATAACTACCCTTGAGAAAAACATGGATAAGTGTCTTTCCCACTTCTAATCAAATTAAAAATCTTATTGAAGGTCTTGTACTTTGCTGCAGACAGTTGTAGAGTCCGTGTCCCGGTAGAAGTCTACCTCTTGGTTTTGGTTTCCCACGTGCATAACCACCTGTAGAATTGTGCTCAGACTTTGTAGGGAGCAAGGAATGATGTGGATGAAGTCTGGAATTCACCCATATGTGCTTTTATTTGAGACGACACTTGTAACCCATTTAAACACTAAAATAGCTGTGGAATGCGTGATCAGCTACGGAACGCCTGTATTCTGTAGCTATTTTGCAGAAAATTATTAAAACAACAAAAATCATGAAAATCCAATATGTTAATCAATTTCATGTAACCTTTAAGCAATCCTAATCATTCTTCATTGATTTTAGACTTATGAAGTGATAAAATAATGATGAAATGAAGTGAAGGTTTGTAAAAGAGAAGGCAATTCTAGGGCTCAACATGTTGGTCCAGGTCTTCTATTCTTCCAGGT